>CM066033.1:1271133110-1271745313 GCA_033557465.1 Ichthyophis bannanicus | reverse complement strand
AAAAAAAAGACTCATAACTGCGCAAAACGGCAACTTCTGATTTTTAAAGCGCGTGGTACATAAAAAGCATAAATAAAAAAAGCATTCTTCCTTCGTTAACAGTTATATCCTATCTCAGCAACATTCTCTTTGGGGCTTTTATAATCTCACGGCAGATGCGGAGGAACAGGTTGAGATCGCCGACGACTCATCCTTCTTCTTCTTCGTAACATGTATCACGGTCTTCACACAGCAGAGGTTAGCGCGTCAAACCAGCTTGAATAATATCCGAGTTATCCCCGCACTCCTGTGTGGGCATGTCCGCCTAATCATCCGTTGCCCTGGGAAGAGGAGTGTTGCGTCCCAGGATCATCACTGGCTTTAAACGTCGCTGCCTGTTGTGCGCACAGACAAATGTCGGCGTGGGTGCCATGTTTGATACCCGCATACAGTTGCGCCGACATAGTCCTCACAGCAACCCCCACGCCACTGACTCAATTATCTTTTAGCGACTATAAATTTAAAAAAACCCCAACGAACTGAGTCTCGCATCCATAGTGTTTTTTTTTTTATCGCGCTCTGCATTGACAAGCGCCGCGCCCCCCCTTCACCGAACAAAGTTCCATTCACTAGCTCTCGCCGTGCCACCGTGAAGCATCGACTCTCTATAGATGCCTTCGCGCCGTCCGGACCTGCGACCCGCTCCACCACGAGCTTAGACATCATCTCGGCGTAGGTGGTGAGTGCCTCCAAGACCCTGCAGACTTCCAGTCCGGTCCTTGATGAAAGACTCCCACCAACGCCCCCGGCGTTGACCTATGAGGTTCATGAGTCCACCGTTGACCTGTTATAAAAAACGTACGGTAAACAAACACGCAGGGCATGTTCCTCATCCAGGTACATGGCAATCGCTCGAGACACAGCGTCTTGACCACGCGTCATCTGTTTTGACTTAGCACACATAGAAAACAATCCTGTTCTGCACAGATCCGCATTGGCGATCTTTTCAAATCAGGCGAGCATGAGGGGGGTAGTCCTGTAATACACAGAGGGAGCGCCCGCGAGAAAACTGCGAAGGGCAGGCGGGGTGCAGCCACACTTGTTCAGGAAACGTGATGAAAGAATAGACCAGGCGTATCATAGTCGTAAACCACCCGAACAATGTTACTGGAAGAACGCTGGTTTGCTGGCCAGAAAACTACCGGGTCCCACCAGATCGAGCGGCGATGCATTTCGCAGTCACAAGAGTGGCAGGGATCCATCAAAATACTCCCACGGCCGATGAAGCTCCATGGGCGAGCTAGCACCTGGGAGGCATGCTCATGGTTTCTTTGTGTGTGCGCTAAGGAGTGAGTTGCCGGCTTTAGGCCAATTTATTGACATAACACGTGACATCAGCGGCGCACCAGTCACAGCTGATCCCGGCATACCATTCCGAAGCGCACGTATCACATATGTTCCGGCCGCAGCACTTGGTCATCGGCTGCAGTTCATGCACGGCGCCACGTCGATGACACCTGTCGCAAGTAACCTATCGATCAGCGCACGCGTGCGTATCCAGCACACCGATGAGACACAGGGAGCAAATTTTACTGTCGCAGCAAATGTTCGCGCCATGCGTCTCCCGTGCCCCTTCGCAGAAATCACAGATACGTTTCTGTTTCGTGCCACGCTCTGTTTTGTGGGGGGGCCATCTGAACATCGCTATAAGATACCGCGCATATTCGCCTGTGGTGCTTTGTGCATTGTGTGATGCCGCTAGGCATTCTCTCTTCAACGCTGATGCCGCCCGCTTCATTGCACATCATACCGGTGCACAGACCAACGTATTTTGTGTACTCCAGGTCAAAGAACGTGAACGCCATCCGCAGATGCGTTTCTGTTTCAGCGCCGTGGCCATGCTGCATCGCGAACGATGTTGCCGCCTTGACAGCGTCTCAAGACTAACCCCCGTGCCGATCTTTGACACAGGCAACGGAGGCTATACCTTCTTTTCTGAAGAGGGCCGCGGTTGTGTGGGTCCCGACGAGATGTTTATGTCGTGCCATATGCACAATTATTGGCACACGCAGGACCTGGCGCACCACAAGCAATGCGGCGTTCTCACCATGGACACCTCTAACCATTCAGAGTTTGTTCCCATCCCTTCCACCTCCTTTATGCGCCAGGTTCATCCCTGGCTACGCCTGGCCCTCCAATGGTGTGTACAGCTTCAAAAAAACATGATACCGGCAGAAAGGTACCACATCGTCGTTCCCACGTGCCCCGTGGTACAAACGACTGGCATCGGCCTCCCCGCCGGCGTCTACCTCAAAGACCCCTCCGACGTCATCATCGACTGCAAAGCCATCGGCTCGACGCCGTGCTCTGTTAATGGCTTCTACACCCGTATGGGTTTCACGCTACCCGTCTTTTCTGACACAGGACACTATCACACGCTGCGAATCATGGAGCGCCTATTTCCCAAACTTGGCGCCGAACCCACATCCGCCTTTATCGCTGACCAGCTCTACTTTATACTTCTCGACGCAGGCATCCGCATACAAAAGAGCAACAGTGATGATGCAAACCTGACCCCCCCCCCCTTCCACCGGATTTCCGATTCCAATTACAGAACCACATCATTCGTCTACCGTCGCAACAACACAGACATATACCTCGACCTCTTTACCAATGACATAGCCCATGTTGACGTGATCCCCTGTTCCCAGAATCTCCTGGTGAGCTGTGCATGGCCCATTGACAACAAAGCCTTCACCCAGACGCTCCTGGAAACTCTCTTCAATAAAGGCGACTACAAGCACCTGTACGTCCAGTGCAACACAGACCCTGCCATCCAATGTTCCATCTACCACCCTGTGCAATTTTAACCACGGTTAACAAACCAAAGCACTCAGGACACAAAGGTGACATGACACTCGTACTCCTGGTTCCACCACCAGCACTGTGCTCCACAGCCATCAAACAAACAAGCAGCTCCTCCACCACGCCACAAGAGCACCACACGCACAACAGCATACAAACATTCTACGCGCTCCATGGTAAAATGCCGCCGCCGCCGCAGCAGCAGCAGCAGCGGTCACCGACCCAGACTCACTGCCCCACAAGTGGGCAGGCTTGTCTGTTCGAGGACACAGAATAAGGTGGTGCACAAAATTGTCTAAATAAATAAAGCTGAAACACACACACACACGCAGTTTTTTTTTAATGGAAGCACGATCGGCATTTTATTTCAAAAATTTTTTTGTTTTTACAAGCCGGCGGTCAACGTCTGACCAGGAACATATTTTTAACATCAAAGGTCCCCAGCAACGGCTCTATACACTGCATGCACAGTCCACACATACTGATTTCCTTCTTGCATGACGAACACAAGATGTGGCCACAGATCAGCACCAGGAAAACCACAGGAGCATCTTCGTCCCTCTCCTCCTCTTCAGACATCATGCATACGCTGCACACAACGGCATTAACGTCCGTCAGTATGGGCGCGGCGTCGCAGTATCTGACAAAAGACTTGAAGCACTCCGGCATTCGTTCGTTGCTGCTCTTCTTCTTCTCCTTTGTTTTGCTGCTGCTGCTGTGTCGTTGAAGCGGCAATCCATGCCGGTACATCATTCTTCGTCCCATCGGCGACATACAATCATTGTTCATATATTGCGCTAAAATGTAGTTGGTGCTGGACAGTTGATCCTGCAACGCATCGGGCGACACACCGAAGGCATCACACAAGTCGATCAAATGATGCGTCAACGCCAGAAACACGTGCAGCACAGACATGGGCATCTTGTATCGGGGCAGCGGGCCACGTTTTTTAAATGCCTTACAGACAATGAACATCAGCGTATCCATCACTATGGTCTTGGCCATTGGCCATCATGCTCGGCACACAAGCCTAATCATGGTCGATAAAATACGCAACAGCTTTGTGGTTGCTTTGCCATGACACACACGTTTAGACACCGCTTCAAAGGTCGTCTGCGTATCTTCCTTCCACGCAATCTTGGTGACTTAGCATCTTTCGCATGGCGGGAGCGCCTCGATGGTCCTCGCACCCTTCAATTCACCATAGTACTCTTCCAGAAAGTACAAGGCGCATCCCTCCACTCTCAGTATCCGGTCCATGTACAAGTGCGCGCACACGTCCCGACACATCCATCCGCCGTATACCACCAAGTCCAACCACCGATCCGCTTCGTAGCCATACACATATTTTAAGTACAATGCCAGGTACCATTTTACCAGAGGATGCGCGGGGACGATGGTGTGCCAGTGACCGCGGGTCAGCATAGATATGGCTTTATCCAGAAGCGCATCTTGTTTGGCGCATTCAATAAAATTCACGTTCCTTTTTATAAAATAATCCCGAATCTCATGGAAAGACGTGAACCGGCCAAACTCTGTCTGAAACACTCCGTCGAAAGAACAGTAAATTTTATCACACATTTTCATATCGCGCATAAAATACATTATATGGACACCACCGTGAAGTATCTCAGGCAACACGTTACAGAGCCCGGCGTTCGGCGTATTTTTCACATACAAAGCAACATTTTCGTACATGTGATGCCGTCCAAAATAATGCGGCAGTTTATACTTGTCTTCAGCATCCGGCACATAGTCCGCATCGGCCGTGTTGATCGCATCGCTCTGCGATGGCTGTTTTTGCTTCATACACTCAACGAGTCCTTCTTCGGGGAGACCACCATTGTGTGATGCCGGAGATATTTATACCCTACTATGCCCTCCGGGGCAGGTCAATACACCAGGAGCATGTTGGTAATCCGCTCGGCGGCGGTGGCGATAGCTGTCTCTTTCGCTCTGTTGATGCTGTACACCGAGGGCACATCCTGTGGGCCAGGGACCTATTTAGATGGCTACCACCGCAAATGCTATGAGTGTCCGTACTTTACGTGGATGCCTCTGCAATAACACACCGAACGAGTGTGTTTCATGTGTTCCTCGTGCACAAAAGAATATCTTCTTAAAGAAAAATGTACTGCAACCCGAGACACACAGTGCACGTGCCTGGCGCCATACACGGAGAAAAATCATTACTGTAGACTGCATCATCCTGACTACTAAATAACACAGGTACACTAAAAAAAATTTTTTTAAACTGCCTCTAATGTTTCGATTGATTTTTACGTTTTTTGTGCGCTGAATCCAAATCTGGTAACCAATTTGCTCCATCACGTACAGATTTTTTGCTACATTGGGTTAGCAGTTTGAGGTGAACGTTTCAGATTGAGTGCGATCGAGATAAATGTTTCTTGGATGAATTCTTTATACTAATTGTTTAGTAGTTATTCAAATAAGAATAAAGAAAATTGTAACAAGGCAGCACATAAGAATAGAGTAATGTCAACAAAACACACTGTGATGGTAGCAAAATTGTCTGCACTTAAAACAGCCACATACATGTGCACAAACATTGAGGCATATAAGAGCGAGGTTAGACACAAAGCAAAGCAAAGAAATGTGCAAAAAATGTTGTACAGGTATGTATGTAAGAATAGAAAAACGCAAACCGCACCATTGCAATACATGAAGACAAACACCCGATGGTGTGAAAATAAAATTCTAATAAATGAGATCCGACACTGTGGTAATAACTAGCAAATTTTTATTTCAAAGTTTAGTAAAAACATGATATTTTTCAACACAGTTTAGATTTTAAAGTCATTCTTGGGTCAATCAATCTCCTGGTGGGCCATTTCTTCTTCCCCCGAATGCTTCTCTTGGTGCGCTGCTTGGCGTATTTTTCATCTGGGGTTTCCCACAGCAGCAACCAGCAGAAATCAGCCATCATAGTGGTTGTTCCATCTTCCTTGGTACCTTCTCTCTGCGTCTTTGATGTCCTGGTGAAACCTTTCACCTTGTTCTTCACTGTACGCCCCCAGGTTTTCGGGAAAGTAGTTCACATGGGAGTGTAAGAAATGGACTTTCAGGCTCTGTTACAGCCTTGTTCTTTGAAGGCATTGAGCATCCTGGCAACAATATCCTTATAGTTCTCATCCCGCCTGTTCCCCAAGAATTTGAGAACAACATCCTTGAAGGGAATCCCAGGCTTCTTTTTCCTTCTCAGACATCGTTTCAGCGAATGCTCCATCTGAAATGAGTTTCCTTATATCAGGGCCAACAAACACTCCTTCCTTTAGCTTTGCTTCAGAAAGTCGGGGGAACTTTGAGCAAAGGTACCGAAAGCACTCACCATCTTTTGGAAGGGACTTGATGAATTGCTTAATGAGACCCAACTTAATGTGGAGAGGTGGTAATAGAATTGTATCACGAGGTACCAAGCTCTCATGAAGAACATTTTTCTCACCGGGTCTCAAATACTCCCGAATTGGCCAGTCTTTTTTCCCCCAGTGTAGGTCGCGGGCCCGGCTATCCCACAAGCAAAGGAAGCAGGGATATTTGGTGAAACCGGATTGCTGCCCTAATAGCATGGATAGAATTTTAAAGTCTCCACAAATCATCCACTTATGCTCATCATAACGAATCTTCTGAAGAATCAGGGCCAAATTCTCGTATTTTTCTTGGAGAATAACAGAGTGAGCAATAGGAACTGAAGCGAATGTGTTGCCATTATGAAGAAGAACACCTTTTATGCTGTCTTTTGACGAATCAATGAAACAGTCGCCATTCAGCAGGATCATACTTGAGTTTAAACTTTTCCATCACTCTGTATATATCGTTGCAAAATACCAAATCTTCCTCTTTGCTGAAATACTTCAAAAATTGTGTCTCGCGGTTGCGGTACCAATAAAAAGTTGTTCCTGGTGACAATAGATTTTTCTGTTTAAGCCGAGAACCTAGCAGTTGGGCAGCATCTTTTGGGAGTCCTAAATCCCGGACTAAATCATTCAATTCAGCTTGAGAGAAAAGTTCAGGTTTCGGATCTGGTTCAGTTTCAAACTCGGAAGTACTGGACTCATCGGGAAAAGCCATCTGATGAGTCTCATCATGATCAGAACCGTCCACACAAATATGATCCAAAGATTTTGGTGGTTCAGGCACAGGTACTCGTTGCTATGAGGCATAGGCCTAATTGCTGAGGGAAGGTTGGGGTAACTTATTACGTTCTTATTTTTTAAGCTGTATCCCTTCACAATGCAAGAGCAAAAATAGCAGTCACTGCTGTGGTCTCTTTGTTCATGCCACATCATAGGTATTCCGAAACGAAATGCTTGTTTTTTACCTTTCATCCATAAGCGTAGATCTTCCTCACATGTCTTGCACACTTTGTGAGGAGCCCACGGTTTGTCTTGATCGCCTAACTTCAAACCGAAATAGGCGAAATATACTTTTTAAATAAATGCAGAAATGTTCCTCTGCCGCTTTTTTCACGGTATATTCCCCACAAATAAAACAAAAACTGTCCGGAGAGTTGACGCAACCTCTGGCTCTGTGAGCCATCACAAATACACAGCACTGCAAACTACAACTGTAGTGAACCACTTCGGAATAAAGCTGGATTACGACTGAGCAAACAAAAGGTAATAATGAACTTGCAAGAAACTGAAATTTGACAGGAACGTTCATGTCGCAACCACCGTGTTTGAGCGAGCGAATGAGGCGAGGCGAACAGGAAAGAACATGCGCCAGCGCGAGTACTGGATTTAGCCCCCCGCCTCCCAATTGTCCTGTTAATGTATAAATGAATACAAAACACTCTAAAATATCATGAGGGAGTGTTTCTAGTTAGTTAACCATTACAACCTCCATTTTGGGCCAAGAAAATAAACTGCAGTCGGCTAAAAAGAAATTATGTGAACATTCCTTATATGGGTAAGAAATCTAATTTTGCAAGAAAACGTGACGTGATGGAACATTTTGGCTATTTTTCCTGGATTCAGCACCCCAAAATCTATAGGAATCAGTTGCAAAACTGGAGGCAGTTTTTTGGTAGTGTACCTGTGTAATTAAAACAAAGGCCGTGCTGCCAACCATTTCATCAGGCCGGCATGCAATTGGCACAGACGCTTCAGTCGTTTTCTATCAAAAGCCTCATCGCGTAATTGACAGTACTTGATGAATACCGGCATCCTGCCGAGATTGATCCCGTCCGTAAACATAACCTCTCTAACGCTTTCCACAAGCACCTGTTCGCGATCAGATGGTAGCGCAGCCAACACGGTCGAAGGGATCGCGCCAGCAAGTTCCATCAGCCGCCTCAGATTTTCTTCTACTAACCGTTCACGATACTCCCATAAAAGCACGGCTATCACAGTCAACATGTTGGGAAAGCTAGTTTTTTTTTTTCCTCCAGCACACTGTTTGCTTTTCTACTAATCCCGCACTCTATTATAAACGCAGAATCTCTCGCCCACAAAGAAGAGTCATGATCTGAACACAACCCTTTTAATCAAAGTCAATGAGCAGGAAGATGTCCCTGTGACTGCTTCTTTCCAAACTATCGTCGTGCATGTTACACGTATTAAAATAAAAACATTAATCGTGATCATCGTTTTCTTTATTGTGTGTAGACCGTAATTGCAATGTGTCACATTCTTCTTTCATTCATTTATTCATTTATTTAGGCTTGATATACCGCCCAAGACCGAGGTATCAGGGCGGTGTACAATAAAAGGCAGCTGTGGAAAAGCAAAGAGAGAAAGGAACGCCATTGGATAATAGGAAAGAGTAAGAGAGAGAAAGAGAGAAAAATAGAGTAGAGTCTACAGAGCTAAACACAGGGACGTGGGGAGGGAAGGGAGACAGGGGGTGGGAGTTGAATGTGATGTGGGAGTCAGGAGTTGAGTGGCAGTTGAATGTAACGTGAGGGGCATGAATTGGTATGTTGACTACATATCAGGGGGAACCTGTAGGTTGTACGCTTGAGAGAAAAGGTGAGTCTTGAGGAGAGTTTTGAAATGGGGGAAGGAGGGTTCAATACGAAGGGTGTGAGGGAGGGAATTCCAGAGGGCAGGGGCCAGAAAAAAGAAGGCAGAGTGGCGGGTAAGTTCAAGGTGGGCCTGGGATGGAGGAGGAAGGAATAGGCGATTGGTATGAGATGAGCGAAGAAGACGGGGAGCGGGCTGGTGGAAGATAAGGTCAGAGAGATACCGAGGAGTGCTGGTGTGAAGAACCCTATGAGTGATAATGATATACTTGTAAATAAGTCTGAATTTGATGGGAAGCCAGTGAAGGGAAAAGAGGCAAGGGGTAATATGATCAAAGGGGGAAGAAGAGGTGAGAAGAATTTTGTCGCCCCCCACAGTGAAATCCATCACTGACCTTATTGCCACCTTGAATACTACCACAGCCCCAAACGATCCATGCCCTGCCTACTGGATCAGAACAATGCGTGCTGAACTGAGCCCCATACTTGCCCTTATCATGCAACTTTCCTTCACAACCGGATCATTCCCTTCATCTCTCAAGCAAACATCAATACGCCCTCTCCTGAAGAACAATAAACTCGACCCAGCAAAAACTGATTCATATCGTCCAATTTCAAGTATACCCTTCTAGCCAAAATCATCGAGAAGGTGGTACAAATCCAATTGCAACAGCATATAGATACCTCAGCTCCTCTCGATCCCTGCCAACACGGATTCCGTGAATCACATGGCATAGAAACCCTTCTCACACTACTCATCAACACCTTATCAAGAGGGATTGACAAAATTGAAAATGGATTCATCCTCATCTTCCTTGACATCTCAGCAGCTTTTGACTCGGTTAACCATGTACAACTTCTTCACCGTCTTAAAGAAAAGGGAGTCCAGGAATCAGCTTGGGAATGGTGTAGATCCTACCTAAACAACCGCTGGCAACAGGTGCGGATAGGAGCTTCAACCTCTGATCCTTTCCAGCAACAACAGGGTGTACCCCAGGGATCCTCTTTATCAGCTCTTCTATTTAACATATATATTCAACCAATCTGTGAAATCATCAAATCATTTAACGCCTCCAGCTTGATCTACGCAGATGACATACTGATATTCACGCCAATAAAAATTAATGCCCCCGACTTCTCCCCAATTATCGCCTGCTTCAACGCGATTACAGATTGGCTCCTATCCCAGAACCTGCGAATAAACTTCAAGAAAACGGAAGTCCTATTCGTAACTAGGAATAAGAAATTCTCCCCACCCGCAACTTTGAAGGTGAGAGATGCGGAATTACCATGTAAATCATCAATTCGCTACCTGGGAGTAACCATCGACCAAGAACTGACCTTCAAAGATCACATAAAGCAGACCGTTAAATCCATTTACTATAAATTGAGAACACTGAAACCCTTAAGACCACTACTCGCCTCCAATGACTTCCGAACAATCTTCCAAGCCCTTATAACACTTCATTTCGACTATGCCAATGTCATCCTGCATGGTCTACCCAAGAGCATCCTCAACCCACTCCAATTGGCGATGAACTCAGCAGCCCGCATCCTCTGCGGTACATCCAGTAGAGACCACATCACCCCCATACTAACAGAGCTTCACTGGTTACCCCTACATGCCAGGATAACCTACAAAGCACTTCTGCTATCCTTTAAAGCAATCAATCAAATAGCCCCACCTTCCCTCTCATCACTTATTATCAACACCCCCACGAAACAGACTGAGAAGATCCGCAGCCACCAATACCCTTGTCGTACCAAAGGAGTACACTAAATGTAACCAAACAACCAGAGACAGGGCCTTCACCTTATTCGCTCCAACTTGCTGGAATAATCTCCCTCCTCATATCCGATCAATAAAAGACCTCTCTCAATTTAGAAAGGCCCTCAAACACTACCTATTCTGTCATCATCTTTTAGGCCCTAACCCTACACCTCCTCCCCCCATCTCACAAATCACTCACACAGCCTCTGACATTCCAACAACATAACCATAACAGAACACGAACTAGACGCTCTGCACACCCAAATTTATGACCCAATTTAACTGTAAATTTCCAGATGTAATTTATCTTTCTGTATATAGCTTGTATATAGTTTACCATGTTGTCTCCAAGTTACTGACCCTGTTATAATGTAAGCAAAAGACACTGTTATAATGTAAGCAAAGGACTGTTCTAATGCGAAATTTGTTATCTGTAAACCGCGCTGATACCAAAGAGCGCGGTATATAAAAACTGTAAAATAAATAAAATAAATAAATAAATAAGGCAGGCAGCAGTATTCTGGAGAAGCTGAAGACGACGGAGTTGACAGGAAGGGAGACCAGATAAGATAGAATTGCAGTAGTCTAAGCGGGAAGTTACAAAAGAGAGAACCAAAGTGGTGAGGGATTGAGGGGAAAGAAAAGGACGAAGGGAGCGAATACGGCGCAGATGAAAATGGCAAGTACGAACAAGGGAAGAAATGTGAGGGTGAAAAGAGAGAGAGAAGAATCCAAGGTAACACCCAGATAGCGGAGGGTAGAGACAACAGGAATGGGAAAGGAAGACATCACAGGGGCTAGACTAGGTGGGGAAGAGGAGAAAGAAAACCAGATGGCAGAGGATTTAGAAGGGTTAACACAGAGGAAATTTTCAGAAAACCAGGAGGCAACAGAGGATAGACAGGTGTTAAGGGCGGAAAGATCAGGGGAAAGGGAGCTGGTATGATGAACAAGAAGGATATCGTCTGCGTAAACTGAGAAAGAAACACCGGATTGCTGAATGAGGAGGGCTAGGGGAGCAAGAAAAATGTTGAAAAGTAGAGGAGCAAGAATAGAACCCTGTGGAACACCACAGTGCAAGGGAAAGGGAGCCGAAGTGGAGGTACCAGAGTGAATAGAGAAAGAACGACGGAAGAGAAAGGAATGAAACCAGTGTAAAACAGTGCCACGAATACCAGAGTCAGACAGACGTGTGAGAAGGGTGCGATGATCGATAACGTCAAAAGCGGCGGCGGAGAGAGATCTAAAGAAACAGAGATAGACAAGTCACCACGATCGTGAGAACGGTGAAGATCGCTAAGAAGTGCAAGGAGAACAGTTTCAGTGCTATGGCCAGGTCTGAAGCCGGATTGACGGGGTGAAGATAAAGAGTAGAGTCAAGATGTTGTGAAAGTTGTGTGAAGACTAATTTCTCTAGGACTTTAGAAAGGAAAGGGAGATTTGAAACTGGGCGCCAGTTGGCAGGTAAGCTGGGGTCAAGAGAGGGTTTTTTCAAAAGAGGGCGGACTATGGCATGTTTCCAAGAGTGGGGAAAACTACCGGAGGAAAGACTAGTATTGATTATACCAAGGATATACGGAAGAAGGTGGAGTGAAGGATCAAGGAGCCATGAGGATGGGAGGGGATCAAGGGGACAAGTAGTTTTATGAGAAGAGGAGATCACCTGAAAAAGTTCGGCAGAGGAAACAAGACTAAAAGAACACCAAGTATGAGAGAGAGCATGAGAGGGAGGGGGGGAAGGAATGGAGGAGGAAGGAGAAGGTGAAAGAGGAGGGGAAAGGGGAGGAGGGCACAGGGAAAAGAGGAACGAAGAGACTGAATTTTATGAACAAAGAAAGAGGCAAGAGCTGTTGGGCTAGGGGCAGTGGAAGAGAGTGCTGATGAGGAGGGACAGGTTGACGAGGAAGACAAGGAGTGAAAGACCCGATACAGGCAACGAGAAGAGTTTGAGGAAGCAGTGATAAGGTCAGAAAAATAGGCCTTCTTAGCTGCAGTGATCATGGTGCGGTACGAATGATGAGCAGAACGAAAAGAAGTCAGGGAAGCAGGGGAAGGATGCCGACGCCAATAGCGTTCAGCACGCCAAAGATGGGTGCGCTGAAGATAAAGGCCGGGGTGGTACCAGGGGTGGTGGGAGGAGGGACGGTAGGGAACGGGGCAAAGGGGAGCAAGTGTATCAAGGGTACTGGAAAGAACAGAAGACCAGGAATCAGCTTGATGGTCGACAGGGAGTGAAAAGAATTCAACAGAAAAGAGAGAGTCGGCGGGAGGGAATGACTGCAAAATAAGGGGAGTGAGACGGCGCCTAAAAACCTTAGATGGAGCTGGGGTAGTTGAAGCAAGGGTTTGGGCAGGGGGAAGAGGGAAGGAGAAGAACAGACAGTGATGGTCTGACCAGGGAAGAGAGACAGAAGAGATGGCAGAGGGTATGTAAGGGGAAGAAGAGAACGTAAGAATAAGATCTAGTATAGAGCCAGAGGAATGTGTAGGGCAGTGCACGTGTTGGTAGAGGTCAAGGTCTGAAAAAAGTGAACTGAGGGCCTTATCCCGGGGGCGGGTTGGGGGGGTAAGGTGGGCATTAAAGTCCCCGAGAACAACCAAATGGGAAGTGAGTAAAGAGGCTTCAGAAAGGGAGAGCAGAAGAGACTCCCAGAGGTCAGGGCGCAGAGAAGGTGGGGCATAAAGAAGCAGGAAAAAGATAGGTACAGAGGTATTGGAGCGTAGCAGGAGAGCTTCAGGATAGCGGGGCTGAGGAGATACAAGAGAAAGAGAGAAAGATGAACGGTGAATAATAGCTACACCGCCCCCGGAGCGGTGGAGTCGGGGGAGGTGAAAGCTAGAATAGCCGGGGGGAAACATCGGTGGAGGACTCCGTCCTCTCCCTCACGAAGCCAGGTTTCTGTAAGGAACAAGGCATCGAGGGAGTGCTGCGTTAGGAGATCGTGGATAAGAGGGGTCTTGGCACGGAGAGATCTACAATTAAGGAGAGCAAACGACAAGGTCAGTAAAGAACAAACAGGCTGAGGAGGAGGTATGGGAGGAATATTGGTAAGTGGGCATGTAATAAGATTGTGCATGTTCCGAGCAAAAACCCCGGGTGGGGCAGAGGAAACCGAGGGGAAGCGATTCCCCCAAAGGACAGGAATAGAAGCCATGGCCCAGGGCCTAGTAGGAAGCCGGGATGGAATTAGGGGAACAGATACAGGTGAAGCAGTGCTCAAGAAACTGAGCACTGATAACAAAAGCACGAGAAATGCTAAAGGAGGCGAAAGGCACGGGTTTTGAAAACCACTGCAGAGTGATAGGTGACCCGGTGTAGACATGAGAGCGCCCCAGTCGTCGCCCCAAGGAGCTCGCAAAAGGAGCAGGACCTGCTCCTTGGGCGCACTCCTCCGGCGCGCGCCCGCGGCGCGGAACGGCGCCCCGATGTTCTTAATATACTGAGGGATACCTGGGGCTGAGTGATGACACGTTGATCGTGTCACTTCCTGGAGGCGGGAGGAGAGAGCAACCAGAACAGAAACCTGGAGGGGAGGAGAGCAAATAGGCAGCAGGTAACACAAAGCAATTAGGCAACAGGTGACATAAAGCAGCAAACAAGCAGGCAGGCAGGCAGGGAGGCAGAGTCACGTTCAGCAGCTACAAAGCAGGAACGGCGCCCCGATGTTCTTAATATACTGAGGGATACCTGGGGCTGCGTGATGACACGTTGATCGTGTCACTTCCTGGAGGCGGGAGGAGAGAGCAACCAGAACAGAAACCTGGGGCTGAGTGATGACACGTTGATCGTGTCACTTCCTGGAGGCGGGAGGAGAGAGCTACCAGAACAGAAACCTGGGGCTGAGTGATGACACGTTGATCGTGTCACTTCCTGGAGGCGGGAGGAGAGAGCAACCAGAACAGAAACCTGGGGCTGAGTGATGACACGTTGATCGTGTCACTTCCTGGAGGCGGGAGGAGAGAGCAACCAGAACAGAAACCTGGGGCTGAGTGATGACACGTTGATCGTGTCACTTCCTGGAGGCGGGAGGAGAGAGCAACCAGAACAGAAACCTGGAGGGGAGGAGAGCAAATAGGCAGCAGGTAACACAAAGCAATTAGGCAACAGGTGACACAAAGCAGCAAACAAGCAGGCAGGCAGGCAGGGAGGCAGAGTCACGTTCAGCAGCTTAAAAACATATTATTTCGCACACACGTGTCGCTGTTCCTGCTTCTAGTCCCGATCTTGGTCTTGCACACGCCGCACGACCTCATCACGCTTTTGCACGACATACACACAATGTGTCCGCAACATAAAATGCAGTAAGAGAGGGGCGCCCAGTCGCCTTCGTTTTCAGAGACCAAACATATAGAACAACAGACTGCGTTTGCAGTTGTCAACATGGGGGATGCATCGCAATATTTAACGAACACCCTAAACGCTTTGGGCATCGCTGCGTGATACCGACGATGGTGCACAGAGCGCTGAATCGTGTCGCGTTATCATCATGCGCCTCCCCACCGGTGACATGGCTGAGTGCTGCTCGTATTGCACCAGTATATAATTTGAGGGAGACATCTGATCAGGTAGCATGTCGATGGGCGCATTGAATAATCGACACAAGCTCACCAAGGCGTGTGTCAGCGCCGGGTCACGGTACAGCATAATCATCGGCACCCTGTAAATTGGTTTCGGTGCATCAGGCTCTTCGCGTCGTTCAGAGTTAAGGTTGACGATTTGTACGCGGCCGTAAACACACCCTGCCACGTACAAAATGGTATCCACGATGATACGTTTGGCCATCGGCCAATGCGCCCGAACCAACTGACCATACATATCGCACAATACGGGCATCAATTCCGTAGCTGGTTCTATAAAACACAACATAGTAGATACGGCTGTCACAGTATTGAACGTATCTTCTCTCCATGCCGTTGCCATCTCAAGACAGCGTTGACACACGTCACGTGTGTCCATGGTTCGCGCACTCTTCGTATGCCCATATTATTTTCCCAAAATATACAAACATCGTCTCGTCAGTATTAACACAAGCCTTCGCGGAATGTGCAAGCAAACATTACGACACATGGTTCATTTGTACCACAGTCTGTCCAATAGTTCGTCGGCACTGTATTTATAAAAATACATCACATAAAAAAGAACGTACATACGTGATAGTGCGCTTTTATAAGTTTGTGCCAATCGCCACGTTCGTACGAGTCTATAATTTGGCTCAGACATTCACGGTCCATCTCTTCTCCCATGAAATGTACTCCCAGCGTGTCTGTAAAATGAGCGCACAGTTCCTCGATGGATGCAAATTCGCCAAACTCAGTTGTGAACACGCCGTCTGTCCTCCCGAGGTACATTTCGAATAAGGTCATATCAGTTTTAAGATAAGCGAGATAACCAACATCTTGGCTCACGTAGTAGTACACGCCCGACAACCATTTGTATTTGTAATATAAGGCGGCCAAACGGTGAATAGCACACGTACTAAGCATCTCTCACATGTTGCCGTGGTGCTCCCGTATCACGTCCACACGCTCTCCCAAACACGGCTCCATGCCGACCCAGGTTCAAGCACACACTGAGGCAGAAGCACCCGCATGCAGCGTCAATATATACTCTAGGCTCCACGATTACCGCTGCTTAACTCTGTCGAAAATACTCACGCTAACCATGGCTCCTGCTGTCAGCGGGGACGCCATCATCGTACTCGGTTACTGCTACGCTCGGTATGCCTGCCTAATTGGTCATTTTGCATCTCCTTTTATTGAACATTACACGGGATGAGCGATGCCTTTTTATAGATCGACAGACTGTCCGATACAGAGCACGGCGGCCGCATGCAATGTATCTTCTCCTTGTCTCCTGCCCAAGTACTACGGATGGATAAAAAAATTTTTTCAATGCGACGATCTAGATGTGGCATTTCCACAAGCGCCGTCCGTTTTATTAAAAGAAATAAATGCGCTGGTATTGGAAGCTAATAGGATTATACCAACGCAAGACGAATACGCCCAGATAAGATCTTATCAACAATATATGTTACTCATCGCACGCTTTCCAGCATACACGGTATTTTCTGTATGTAGACAAATGCGTCTAGAATTTTTATTCGCTACGTACGATTTATGCGACACTCATCTAGCTGACAAATGGATCCGCCGCCATCCACTTATCACCGACCCGTGCCTCACCGCACAGCCCGGTGGCATCTACAGTCCCACCAACATCATGCTGGGCAGAATAATGGAACAAATGCGCAAATGTCCATACCCATGCCAACTGTATGAAACTATCTTTGACCTTCTCTTTGACACGCCGAAGCACTACAAACAAACCATCAATGATTTGTTATTTCAACACGGCTATTGCCGTTACACCACAAACAACATTAAATGTTTCCATGTATCGCATCCCTTTGTGTGTTTTACACCATCGCTGCTGCAGCAATTGTTCAAACAGTGTACGGTGCCTCAACACCATGAAGCTATTTTCTCTCTGTACAATTCTTCCTCTACGGCCGTATCCATAGCCAGATCCATTCATACAACCCCCCTTTATTTATCATATTGGCTCACCTTTCAAAGCAAATTATGCATGCAACGTGAGAAACGTGTTCAACAAGCTCAATTGTGTCTACAGCGTGTTATTCTAGGCAATAACTGCATCGACCCACAATTACTTTATAAAATATCTCAAGACGAAAAATGTATGGGCTATGTCACACACATACTTCAAGCGGTCAATTCTACCCTCTCTCTAACAGCCTTCAATCAACTTCTTACAAACGATGGCACAGCTCTCTCTATTCTTCTTTCTTCGCAGCCTCACTGTCTATCAACATCAACAAACACGCAGGCCGTACCTCCTATGCCAATAATAGCAAGACGCAAGCAGGATAGTACTTGAAGTTCATTTTATAAATTTTATTATGTATATCGAGGTCAACAAACATGACCTCCTAGGCCAACACACAATAGTACTTAATAATGGTTTCTTTCTATTCTCCTGGCCCCGCTTGTCGGACTGTTCTGCCAATCAAACAGGGTGCAAACCCCCCCCCCCAAAGGCTAACATACCTTATAATGAATTTATTATGAACAACATGATTATGTGAAAGCAAGTAATTTAGTTAGGTAATAATAACAATAAGCTAATAACGCTACAATGAGAACAGTACATGACAAACTCCGATCATCAGCTGGGAGAGCCAGCCACAGTAAAGGCTGTAGAAAAGTAACGACACATAAGGCAATAACACCATTCACAAAAAGTCCCCAATTTCAGATGATTCGGTCCTGCTTCTTGGAGGTTCTTCAGTACAGCGCTGTACAGACAAATAAGAGACAGTCCCTGCTCAACAGAGCTTACATTCTAGTCAAGTAATACACTCAGATGGTTTCACCCGAAGATGGAACCTCCCATTCTCTTATGCCCTTTTGCAGTGTGACTGACGCATGGTTCCAGGTAGGGACTCCGTCACTGGTTGCTGTCTGTTCCATCTGGCAATTGCCTCTATGGATCGCAGTTGGTGACATGGCTCCAAGAGGCCTCTAAATGAAAAGACAAAATATACAGTCAATACCGTTACTTGTGTGTGACTTGATAACCCAGCTTGAATAGTTACATCACCTGTTCATTGTAAATACAGTGCTGGCCCTACCGCACTGTAATATAAGTTACTGTTTTAGGTAAACTGCACTGATTTTAAAGAGCATGGTAGAGAAAAAGACATTAAATAAATATTCTAGATGACAAAGGCATTCTATGACCTCAGAATTGCCTGACTCCCTACATGTGGCGAAATTAATCACCATCAGGAAGTAACAGACGCTTGCATCATTGGTCTCTCGATGCCCCACTCGGGCGCATCGGTCTCGACGCCCCGCTCGGGCACAGCCAAATATTATAGATGAGAAAGGCATTTTATGACCTCAGAATTGCTTGACCCCCTACATGTGGTGAAATTAATCACCATCAGGAAGTAACAGATGCTTGCATCATTGGTCTCTCGATGCCCTGCTTGGGCGCATCGGTCTTGACGCCCCGCTCGGGCGCATCGGTCTCGACGCCCCGCTCGGGCGCAGCCAAATATTATAGATGAGAAAGGCATTTTATGACCTCAGAATTGCTTGACCCCCTACATGTGGTGAAATTAATCACCATCAGGAAGTAACAGACGCTTGCATCATTGGTCTCGACGCCCCGCTCGGGCGCATCAGTCTCGATGCCCCGCTCGGGCGCATCAGTCTCATTGCCCCGCTCGGGCAGATTAGTCTTGACGCCCCGCTTGGGCGCATCAGTCTCGTTGCCCCGCTCGGGCAGATCAGGCTCGATGCCCCACTTGGGGGCATCAGTATCAATGCCCCGCTCGGGCGCATAAGTATCAACGCCCCGCTCGGGCGCATCAGTATCGATGCCCCGCTCGGGCGCATCAGTATTGACGCCCCGCTCGGGCGCATCAGTATCGACACCCCGCTCAGGCGCATCAGTCTCATTGCCCCGCTTGGGCAGATTATACTCGTTGTCCTGCTCGGGCAGATCAGGCTCAATGCCCCGCTCGGGTGCATAAGTATCAACGCCCCGCTCGGGCGCATCAGTATCAATGCCCCGCTCGGGCGCATCAGTATCGACGCACCACTCGGGCACATCAGTCTCGTTGCCCCGCTCGGGCAGATCAGTCTCGATGCCCCGCTCGGGTGCATCAGTATCGATGCCCCGCTCGGACGCATCAGTCTCGTTGCCCCGCTCGGGCAGATTAGACTCGTTGCCCCACTCGGGCAGATCAGTCTCGTTGCCCCGCTCGGGCAGATCAGTCTTGTTGCCCCGCTTGGGCAGATTAGGCTCATTGCCCCGCTCAGGCAGATGAGGCTTGACACCCCGCTCGGGCGCATCAGTATCGACGCCTCGCTTGGGAGCATCAGTATCGACGTCCCGCTTGGGCGCATCAGTCTCGTTGCCCCGCTCGGGCAGATTAGACTCGTTGCCCTGCTCGGGCAGATCAGTCTCGTTGCCCCGCTCTGGCAGATCAGTCTCGTCGCCCCGCTCGGGCAGATTAGTCTCGATGCCCCGCTCGGGCAGATCAGTTTCAATGCCCCACTCGGGCAGATCAGTCTCGATGCTCCGCTCGGGCGCATCCAGCTCGACCCCCCACTCGGTCACATCCAGCTTGATGCCCCACTCGGTCAGATCCAGCTCGATGCCCCAATCGGGCGCATCCAACTCGACCCCCAACTTGGTCACATCCAGCTCGATGCTCCGCTTGGGCAGATCAGTCTCGATGCTCCAATTGGGCGCATCCAGCTCGACCCCCTGCTCGGTCACATCCAGCTTGACCCCCCGCTCGGTCACATCCAGCTCGATGCCCCGCTCGGTCACATCCAGCTCGATGCCCCGCTCGGTCACATCCAGCTCGATGCCCCGCTCGGGTGCATCCAGCTCGACCACCAACTCGGTCACATCCAGCTCGACACTCCGCTCGGGCAGATCAGTCTCGATGCCCCGCTCGGGCATATCAGGCTCGATGCCCCGCTCGGGTGCATCAGTCTCGTTGCCCCGCTCGGGCAGATTAGTCTCATTGCCCTGCTCAAGCAGATCAATCTCGATGCTCCGCTCGGGCACATTCAGCTCGACCCGCCCGCTCGGTCACATCCAGCTCGATGCCCTGCTCGGTCAGATCAGCTTGATGCCGCACTTGGGTGCATCCAGCTCGACCCCCCGCTCAGTCACATCCAGCTTGACACCCCGCTCAAGCAGATCAGTAGTGATGCCCCGCTCAGGCGCATCAGTCTCGTTGCCCCGCTCGGGCAGATTAGTCTCGATGCCCTGCTTGGGCAGATCAGTTTCGATGCCCCGCTCGGGCAGATCAGTCTCGATGCTCCGCTTGGGCACATCCAGCTCGACCCACCGCTCGGTCACATCCAGCTCGACACCCCGCTCGGTCAGATCCAGCTCGATGCCCCTCTCGGGTGCATCCAGCTCGACCCCCAACTCGGTCACATCCAGCTCGACGCCCCGCTCGGGCAGATCAGTCTCGATGCCCCGCTCGGGCACATCAGTCTCGACGCTCCGCTCGGGCGCATCAGTCTCGATGCTCCGCTCGGGCGCATCAGTCTTGTTGCCCCGCTCGGGCAGATCAGTCTCGATGCCCCGCTCGGACACATCAGTCTCATTGCCCCACTCGGGCAGATTAGTCTCAATGCCCCGCTCAGGCAGATCAGTTTCGATGCCCTGCTCGGGCGCATCAGTCTCGACACTCCGCTCGGGCGCATCAGTCTCGATGCTCCGCTCGGGCGCATCAGTCTTGTTGCCCCGCTCGGGCAGATCAGTCTCGATGCCCCACTCGGGCAGATCAGGCTCGACGTCCCGCTCGGACGCATCAGTCTCATTGCCCCGCTCGGGCAGATTAGTCTCAATGCCCCGCTCAGGCAGATCAGTTTCGATGCCCTGCTCGGGCGCATTCAGCTTGACTCCCCGCTTGGGCACATCCAGCTCGACGTCCCGCTCAGGCGCATCCAGCTCGACGTCCCGCTCGGGCGCATCCAGCTCGACGTCCCACTCGGGCGCATCCAGCTCGACGTCCCGCTTGGGCGCATCCAGTTCGATGTCCCGCTCGGGCAGATCCAGCTCGATGTCCCGCTCGGGCAGATCAAGCTCGACGCCCTGCTCGGGCACATCCAACTCGACGTCCCGCTCGGGTGCATCCAACTCAATGTCCCACTTGGGCGCATCCAGCTCCTGGCCCCACTTGTCGGGCAGATGTATCTCCTGGCCGCACTTGTCAGGCAGATGTATCTCCTGGCCCCACTTGTCGGGCAGATGTATCTCCTGGCCCAGCGTGTCGGGCAGATCCATGTCCTGGCCCATCGTGTCGGGCAGATCCATCTCCTGGCCCAGCATGTCGGGCTTCTCCATCTTCTGGCCCCACGTGTCGGGCAGATCCATCTCGACGCCCCACTCGGGCGGACCCATCTTGACGCCCCGCTCGGGTGGACCCATCGCGATGCCCCGCTCGGGCGGACCCATCTCTATGCTCTGCTCAAACACAAAACAAGACACACAGCACTGAGACATATAGCTAGGGAAAATAATGATCAACCACAATGCTTACGCATTGTCATTGATCATTCGCCTGTGGAGCATCACACTCCAGGCTAGTATTCACCCCGACCAGCATACCTCGCGTAACAGCTTAATTTCGAGAACATGCATATCTTTCCCACATATGCTAACGCGAGTTGTCGTACTTCCGAAGAAGCGGGACCTAGTGTATTATAAACCCTTCTGTCCTCTGTCTGACAGGAGAAAGAAGACTTATAATAGAATGTATCATATCCCTTCTATCTCCCGGGAGAGAAGAAGAGGTATGATACCTGTGTGCTGTGAGCGCTGCTCTTTTATACTCTTTGCGAAGGAGCTCTCAGGAATGGGGCGGAGACTATTCTGTACATGCCCGGACAAGTCCTAGCTAGTCTCAAGCAATGATTTTTCTAACTTGTTAAGAGCAGCTTTCCGTCGGGGGGCCTGATCGATAAGTTTAACCCATACAGGTTGCACGCGTCTGTGGTGATATTCTTTTCATGTGCATTACCGACGCTCTACATTTATTATGAATCAACGCATCTATACGCTGCCTCGATCGAATTTTAACAGACCGCGACGTTCGTCCAACATATTGCATTCTTCAAAGTCGCACATTCTGCAAGATAAATAACGTAACATGCAACTGACACGCGTTCCCTTCCTTTACATAACGACATACTGAACACTTTCCACACCTGAAACTACCTGCTGCGCTCCCGTCGAGTTACTACTACAATTGATGGCAGGGGCACTATCTCGTGAATGATCCAAGGCATCACGGCCTTCAGCCATGGATCAATTTTACCTGTTACTAATGCTGATGCGGCTTCAATGGTTGAGATGGGGCATTGCGCAATGTCGAGTGCCAACACCACAATTATATCATTCATCACAGAGGACATATACGTGAATAAGCTGCTCGAAGATCAGTCAAACGCATAGCGCTAATAAACATTGACCCAATCGCTAATAAACATTGACCCAATCGTCGCTAAACTGCAGATTGTTCCTCAATTGTGCATTTGTCACTTGCTGTTTATGTTTCACAGCACGTGCTACTTCAAAAGCCTGGATAGGGTGACCTGGCCTGGATGCATCTGCACACGGCATAGGGCAATGGCTCGGACATTGTAGTGCCTGGCCACCACCTGCATGGACAGGGTGGCCATAGCATGTCCTGCTGGGAGGTCACTCTCACCCTGACTGAGCAGTGACCATGGCATGGCTAGGTTCCCCCATAGTGCTATATAGCATTTCCCTCATGTGATATTTATGGGTTTTCTTTTGGGGCCCAATCACTGACTTATCTGCTTGGTGTGTATGCTGACATCCACGTTCTGGGTACATGCATCTTCTCCAGGACCATGCACTATGGACTTGCTGGCAGACTGTCTGCAGCTAGTATGTGTCTTGCTGGAACACCTTGCAGGGTGCAGCGGCTGGAGGCTTGCTGCTGGAGAATGTCAGATAATGGTGGGGGGCAGCTGAGCAGTTCCAGGCCTGCCGTCTGTTTGCTAATGCGTTATGGATGTGTACCGCTCTGTTCACCAGCAGGACTGGGGTTGATGGTCCCCTCTACTGCTACCATTGCAGGGAGGTAGAATGTGGATCTATTGGTGGGTGATCCTGTTTCCCACCCTGAGCCCCAGAGGGTGGGTTGTGTGGTGATACATAATCTGCCTATGGGTCCATACACCCCCCCCCTTCACCTACAGCAGGTAACCATGGCACCAACACAGGATATGCACTATTCTGGGTGCATCACCACCCATAAGGACTAGACATGACCGAGAAATACAGCAGGACACAGATGTATCCTAGGTGTGTCTAACGGAACTACCTATCACACACTGATGGGGACCTGCAGCATGGCGTATTTCAGCCATGAAAGGTGCTGTGGACCTGGTGCTGGGCGCCCCACCTCAACCTCAGTGTCGGCACAGTACCCGCACAATGTGACTGTCTGTGGCTACTCTGTGGCAGTACCACACACGGTCTGTTCCCCCTATCAGGCTGAGATGCTGTGGGGGTGCATACCCAATGTTGTGCCCATCTCTCGACTGCTGATTTGCATGTGCAGTGCATCAAGGGTACGGGTGGGTTAACCCTATCCTGGTAACCACAGCAGACAGTTTGTGTGGTGACGTGCAGTCCTTCTGCAGCCAGCCAGGGCTTTGTTCACAGCATTATCAGGTGTCCTATAGGGGACATTATAGGGTGCCTTGGCAGACAGTACACTTTATAATGTGCCTTATGGAGTGCGTTATGGAGTGCCTTATGCGGCACCTTAGGTTATGCCACCGTGAGGGTGTGTTTGCTGGCAGCACTAATTAAAATACAAGTGAAATGCCTCAACAATCACTACTTAAATGTAAAGGGTGATGCCTCAGCCAGCCTTATACATTAGGCCCACTGGGGAATCGAACCCATGACCCCTGTATCATCAGTCAGTGTTGTAACCATTGTGCTACAGCTCTGTTGCTGTGCTTGTATGCCTGCGTGCCTTCTTAAGATTAACGCGCGATAACATGCCATGTAGCGCTCGTTCATTTATGGCACCTGGTAACTCGCGTTATTGGTAACGATGTACCGCCCATGTCCTTATTTGGGGTTTCTGTCTCTATCGCGGCTCCTAATGCGAATCACACTAACGCAGTTTAGTAAACATACCCCTTAGAGTGATTTTCAGCTGGTGCTTGTTCAGACCGCAACTTAGGCCAGCTTTTCATGTGACCTATGTAGTCTGGAGAGAGGCCGCTGAAAATCACATTAACTGTGTAAGTATCAGCACTACTGTCCCACAGGTTGGGGAGGAGTAGCCTAGTGGTTGGGGCAAGGTACTTCAGGCCGGAAGGTCAGGGGTTCAAATCCCACTAGAGGACAGCAACCTTGGGCCGGAAGGACTGGAGTTTCTAGTCCCACAGATGCCCCTTGTGGTCTTGGGCAAGCCACTTAACCCTCCATTGCCCATGTTCCCTGTATTAGTGTATGTGTCTCATATCCCCGCATGTTAAATGTATCCCCCACTTGTGTTGTGACCGCTTTGATTGAAGGATAAGGTGGTATACAAAACTGTCTAAATAAATAAAATAAATAAATAAACAGGTGAGGCAAGAAATCACATAAGTATCGAAAACACAGTCCAAAAACGTGATAATAGTGGAAAAACAAATTTATTTGAATTCAAAGACTTATAGCCAACCCAACACAGGCCATGTTTCACAAACCTTCATCAGGGGTTGATGGTACTAAAACATAAAAAACATAAAAACTTTCTTAAAAAACATATAAAATATAAAATAATGTAACATGAAAGAGCAGATTGTTATATCAATAATATAAGAACCATGCATATATAGGTAATACCATAAATATAATAAATAGTTGAAAATGTATAAATATACAACAAATAGGAAGGGTAAAAGTGTGAATGACACACATATAAATAATTAAAAAATAATCCATGAGACATATATTATAGATAAATACAAGTAGAGAACTAAATAAAAACCAATTAAAACAGGGATGTGACAACCAAATACATTATGTGATAACAATATTGGACAGTGAAGACCCAGCAACTTATGGCCTTCACAGGAAATTGTAGTTGTATAACTAAAATAAATATCCAACAAATAAATAAGTAAAATATTATCCTGTTAATTAGACCTAAACACAAGCTTTAAACTAAGATGCAGACAAAAGTCCAGCAGCAAGATGGGGGCTTTCTGGTCTTTTGCATTGAGTGTCACATGTATGATTTTCTCCCAGTTGGTGAGAGGTCTTACGTATGCACTAAGTGCAAGGAGCTCTTTGCTCTCAGGGAACAAGTTTGTTCTCTAGAGGCTAGAGTAGCAGACCTGGAAGACATAAGAAAGACAGAGAAGTACATGGACGAGACCTACAGGAATATAGACCTGAAGTCCCACCTCCAGTCTGGCAGCATCCCTGTTGCCATGGAGGAGAGAGGTCATGTGACAGGAGAGCATCACCCTGGTGTGGCAGGAAGTGATCCTGTAACTAGGATCTGTCCTCCAGGTGATGTAAAACCCTCTCGCACCGAGGATGTTTCTCCAGGGCCATGTCCCCATGAGAGGAGATTCAGGACAGCTGTCATAGTTGGTGATTCAATCATTAGGAATGTAGATAGCTGGGTGGCTGGTGGATGTGCGGATCGTCTGGCAACATGCCTGCCTGGTGTGAAGGTAGCGGACCTCACGCACCGCCTAGATAGAATCATAGATAGTGCTGGGGAGGAGTCTGCTGTCTTGGTACATGTTGGTACCAATGACATAGGAAAATGTGGTAGGGAAGTTCTGGAGGCTAAATTTAAGCTTTTAGGTAGGAAGTTGAAATCCAGAACTTCCAGGATAGCGTTCTCCGAAATGCTTAATGTTCCACGTGCAGGACCCAAAAGACAGGCAGAGCTCCAGAGTCTCAATGCGTGGATGAGACAATGGTGCAAGGATGAGGGTTTTGGATTTATTAGGAACTGGGGAACATTCTGGGGAAAGGAGGGGCTCTTCCGAAGGGATGGGCTTCACCTTAATCAGGATGGAACCAGACTGCTGGCATTAACCTTTAAAAAGGAGATACTTTTAAACTAGAAAATAGGGGAAAGCCGACAGTCGCCCAGGAGCGCATGGTTCGGACGAAGGTATCCTTGAAGGATACTACCAAAAGCAGTGAGACTCCAAAAAAGAGTATAGTAGCCCAAATGCCCTTGAGTAAGGTGCAGAGTGTAAAGATTCCAAATTACCCATGCCTACCAATAGCCAGATTAATA
This sequence comes from Ichthyophis bannanicus, assembly GCA_033557465.1. Classification (NCBI taxonomy): domain Eukaryota; kingdom Metazoa; phylum Chordata; class Amphibia; order Gymnophiona; family Ichthyophiidae; genus Ichthyophis; species Ichthyophis bannanicus. Next base: position 1,271,718,858 of record CM066033.1, on the reverse strand, counting down.
TTAATAAAATACAGTCTCTAAAATGCTTGTATGCCAATGCTAGAAGTCTAAACAATAAGATGGGAGAGTTAGAATATATAGCACTAAATGAGAGGTTAGATATTTATTTATTTTATTTATTTTATTTAGCACATATTTGTATACCGCTACTTCCAGCGATCAGCAGCGGTTTGATTAAGGATACAGAGAAAATCAAATCATTGACAGAATTTAAACACTACATTGTGATTAACAAGGTTATGTGATAGGTTTTAAAAACAAATCATGCGGGTTTCATTAAAGTATACAGCAGATTTTCAAAACAACTCGAGCGAGTTTCATTATTGTATACAACATAATTTCAGGATTAAGAGATTACAGTGAGTCTCCTTGGAGTGTGTAGAACAGGTTCAATTAAGGTATATAGGATTTTCAAAATTATAATAGGGTACAGTGGGGGGTGGGGCGGCTATAATTATACTTTTCTACAGTATATAGACATTTATATTTTACATATATTACATATATACATTTTGCGCTGATTTATAATACGCTGTATCTCTTGGTGCGTACATTGTTGATTTATGGTACATTGTAGGCCTCTTGAAATAGGTGTGTCTTCAGATCTTTTCTGAAGCCCATCAGGTCCATTATTGAGCGCAGTTCGGGCGGTAGTTGGTTCCAAAGTGATGGGGCAGTGAAGGAGTATGCTCTGTTGCTTGTGGCTACATTAACTGATCTTATACTTATTGGTACTTGCAGGTTGTTTATGGTGGCGGTTCTCCTGTTTCTGTTAGCAGGTTGTAAGGTGATTAGGTTTGTGAGGAAGGTTGGTGCCAGATTGTGGATGGTTTTAAACGTCGTTATTAGGATTTTGTATTTTATACGGGCTACGATGGGGAGCCAATGTAGTTCAACCAGCACCGGGGTGATATGTTCTGCCACACCTGTTTTGGTGATGATTCTGGCAGCGACATTTTGTGCCATCTGGAGTATGTTTAGTGTTTTCTTTGGCAGGCCCTGCAGGATTGCATTACAGTAGTCGAAATGTGGTATGATGAGGGCTTGGGCTACTGTCCTAAAGTCGGTGTGTTCTATGATGTTCCTGAGAGGTTGTATAACCCTGAGTTTGTGGAAGATGGCTCTGTTTACTAGGCGAAGGTGTTTTGTCAGCTTTAATTCGTTATCCAGTGTTACTCCGAGGTATTTTATTTCAGTTTTTGTGTGATAAGTGTTGTCACCTAGGGTAATTGAGGCTGGAGGGTTGAAATCTGATTTTCTTGAGATGAACATGACTTCGGTTTTTTTGTGGTTTATGGCCATGTTGTTCCGCTGGAGCCAGGCTTGCATGTTTTTTAAGCATGTTTCTAGCTGAGAGTAGTTTGGGTTGCTTGCATCAAGTTGAGTATAGAGCATAATATCGTCAGCGTATATGTGGTATTTGATTTTATGCTTTTTGAAAATTTCGCAGATTGGTCTCATGTACACATTAAAGAGAAGCGCGGATAGGGCTGAGCCTTGTGGTATGCCCTGTGTTTGTGGGAAAGCCTTTGCTTTTTCGTTATTGAATTGTACCTGTTGCATTCTGTTGGAGATATAAGATGAGAACCATTTTAGTGGGGTTCCTGTTATTCCTATATCTCTCAATCTGTTAGTAGTGTTTGGTGGTGAACAGTATCGAAAGCTGCGGAGATGTCTATGAATATGAGAATGAAGATTTTCTTTTTGTTTTCAATCCCTTTGAGTAGATTGTCCATTAGTGCAATAAGTAGGGTTTCTACCCCATGGTGTGGTCTGAAGCCATATTGGTGTTCGTCAAGTGTGCTGTTGTTGTCCAAGTGGTCTTGTAGTTGTTGTAGAACGGCCTTTTCGATGATTTTTGCTAGTAGGGCTATGCTGGATATTGGACGATAAGATGTGGGGTCTTCTCTGTTGAGGGTCTTGTTTTTTAGTATTGGTCTTATGATGGATCTCTTGAGTTGGTTTGGCATGATGCCCTGTTGGAGTGATTGGTTTATTATGTGTGCAATTTGGTGGGTGGTCTCTGCTTTTGTTGCTTTTATCCATGAAGCTGGGCAGGGGTCTAGGGGAGAGGTTGTGGTGTTGATGTTTGAAATTATATTACTGACATGTTTGTCCCCAATGTTGTAAAATTTGTTCCAGCGGGTGACGTGTGTTTGTGTGGCTGTCATAGTAGGTTGTGGTTCGGTGGATGAGACATCTGGTGAGGGTGCGTGTTTGGGTCCGACCTGTGGGTTTAGTTTGCTGGCATAGTGGTCAGCTAGCGCTTGGACCTTGATTTTATCATTGTGTTGGTCCTCTTGTGTTGTTTTGGTGAGGGCTTTGACCAAGGCGAATAATTCTCTGGGTTTGTTTAATGCTTTACTTAGTACATTTGTGTGGTGTAAACGTTTTGCTGTGTTGGTTTCGTTTTTGTATTTAGAGAGTATGGTTAGGTATTCTGTTTTACGTTCGTTGGTTTTGTTTTGTCGCCATTTTCTCTCTGCTCTTCGTAGTTCTCTCTTTAGGGTGGATAGAGTTTCTGTGTACCATGGTTCCATTTTGGGTCTGTGGTTGTTATTCTTTGCTTTCCATTTTGGTTCAGATATCTCTTGAATTCCTGAGTTCCAATTGGTTACTAGGCTATCGAGGTCGGTGCTTGTCAGGTCTATGTGTGAGGTGATGGAATTTATGAGAGTTTCGCTGTTGTATTTGTTGAAGCTTCTGCGGGTGTGTGTTGGTAGTTCAGGATTTGGGTTACTGGGCGTTGTGTGGATCCTAATTTCAACTTGGTGGTGGTCGGACCATGGAACTTGGGTTATTTTTATTACAGGATTATTTTCCTTGTTTGATTGTTGATCTGCGGGTGTGAATACCATGTCCAGGGTGTTACCTTTGTTGTGTGTTGCTTCGTTTATTATTTGTTTATAACCAAGTTGTTCCATGGCTTCCATGAATGTGTTGGCTTGACATTGTGGTAGTGATGGTAGGTTTATGTCTCCCAGGATGATTTGATATTTTCTGATTGCTGTAGTTGATACGCATTCTAGTGCTGTGGCTAGAGTTTCTGGGGGTGCGGACGGGGGTCTGTATATTAGGCATGTTGCTATTGAGTTGTTTTCTACTTTGAGTATATCAATGTCTTTGTTGGTGCTGTGTGTGGTGCTGGTGAGTGACAAGGTGGACTTGGCTGCAATCAGGACTCCTCCTCCTCTTCTAGAAATGCGGGGGCGGTTGTATATTTTGTATCCGGGGGCGGTTATTTGGTTTGTTATTGCGGGGTCGGTCTCTGTGATCCAAGTTTCAGTGATGCATAGGATGTCTGGCTGTTCGTCCGTGATGATGTCATGTATTATGTGTGTTTTGTTCCTTATTGATCTGGCGTTGATAAGGATGATGGTGTAATAGTCTTTCATCTGGTAGGCCGTTGTTGTGGATTTGTTTTGTTTTTTCTTGCTAGGTTTTTGATGTGATTTGTTCTCTTCTGTTTGGGGTGTTGTGGATCTCGGGGCGCTGTCTCGTTGCTGAGATGGGGGTGTATAATGGGACGTCGTATGTGTTCTGGGTGGGGGGGGTGTGAGGAGTATTGAATCTGTTGAGGCAGTACTGTTATTAATGAGGGGTGATATATGTAGTAGAGTGGGTTTATTATGTGATATATAGTATGTTGTTGGTTAAGGTTGAGAGTCAGTGCGGGTATGGTTAGGTACAAGGATAAGAGCAGTATGTATTTGTTGAGATCCATTTTTCTATTTTGTTGGTTATTTCGTTGTTGAGGTGTATCGCTCTCTTTCTTTTGCGATGGAATGTTGTTTCTTTACTATTACAGTATGTAATTTCTTCTCTAAGCAGTGTGTTTTAGGCTCAGGTGGATTGTATTGTGTTTTTATCTGCACACTTATATTGCATGTGGAGCTGATAATGAAATTTTTAAAGTAATAGAGCTTAGGGGTTATAGTTATGTAATTATAGGCATGTAGAGCTGCTGGTACAGTGCTATAGATATATGTGGGCAGGTACAAAGAATCTATAGGTATGCAGAGTTGCAAAGACAGGTACAGAGCTGCAGAGACAGGTACAAAGAATCTATAGGCATACAGAGCTGCTGGTACAATGCTATATAATATATGTGGGCAGGTATAAAGAATCTATAGGCATGCAGAGTTGTAAAGACAGGTACAAGGTTGCAAAGACAGATTTACAAAAACAGGTTCAAAGAATCTATAGGCATACAGAGTTGCGAAGGCCGGTATGTTTTACAAGTACAGCAATACAATATGGTTATGCTATTATTATGCAGGGAATATCTTTTGGAGCGAAAGTGTTCAGCAAGAGAGGGGTGGTGAGATGATGTTTACGAGTTTTGCTGGGGGTAATTCACTCTTGAGCAGATAATGTACTTACAGTTGTGGTTGCTGGTGCCGGTTGGGCTGTGTTTCTAAGCGAGCTCAACCTGTGAGAGGGAGCTCAAGCTTTAGCTGGGCTTTTTAATTAGCGGTGTCCTTGGAGCTGGTATTTTGATAGTGGGCTCCACTTTCGAACTGGGGTTGCGGGATGAGTGTCTACCGTGTACGGCGAGCTCAGACCCAGCCCGGGGAGCTCAAACCGCCGGGTGTTTTGTGCGTTGCACTCTGGTCTTGGTGCGTTGGTGACAGTCTGGATTATTCCTGGGTTTTGTCTCCGTCGGTTGTAGTGTTGTCTTCTGTGCCTCTCGCCTAAGGGCCGACGCCAAAGGGCCCTCTGGCGAGGCCCTCAGGCATGGGTCCGCCAGGCGCGGGCGCGCCCTGTAGGGACGCCTGCTTTTATTCCGTGCGGGTGAGTGCGGGTGTGCCTCCCACTGTCCCGATTGGACAGGAGTGCTGGAGGGTTAGTCTCCCACGGTCCCGATTGGGCCGGAGTGAATGCTAGTTTGTCTCCCACTGCCCCGATCTGGACAGGAGTGAATGCAGGTTTGTCTCCCACTGCCCCGATCTGGGCAGGAGTGTTTGCTGAGGACGCCGGATGGCTGGTGGGTCAGGAGCAGCTCCCTCGGGGTAGGGACACCTGCTTTTATTCCGTGCGGGTGAGTGCGGGTGTGCCTCCCACTGTCCCGATTGGACAGGAGTGCTGGAGGGTTAGTCTCCCACGGTCCCGATTGGGCCGGAGTGAATGCTAGTTTGTCTCCCACTGCCCCGATCTGGGCAGGAGTGAATGCAGGTTTGTCTCCCACTGCCCCGATCTGGGCAGGAGTGTTTGCTGAGGACGCCGGATGGCTGGTGGGTCAGGAGCAGCTCCCTCGGGGTAGGGACGCCTGCTTTTATTCCGTGCGGGTGAGTGCAGGTGTGCCTCCCACTGTCCCGATTGGACAGGAGTGCTGGAGGGTTAGTCTCCCACGGTCCCGATTGGGCCGGAGTGAATGCTAGTTTGTCTCCCACTGCCCCGATCTGGGCAGGAGTGAATGCAGGTTTGTCTCCCACTGCCCCGATCTGGGCAGGAGTGTTTGCTGAGGACGCCGGATGGCTGGTGGGTCAGGAGCAGCTCCCTCGGAGTAGGGACGCCTGCTTTTATTCCGTGCGGGTGAGTGCGGGTGTGCCTCCCACTGTCCCGATTGGACAGGAGTGCTGGAGGGTTAGTCTCCCACGGTCCCGATTGGGCCGGAGTGAATGCTAGTTTGTCTCCCACTGCCCCGATCTGGGCAGGAGTGAATGCAGGTTTGTCTCCCACTGCCCCGATCTGGGCAGGAGTGTTTGCTGAGGACGCCGGATGGCTGGTGGGTCAGGAGCAGCTCCCTCGGGGTAGGGACGCCTGCTTTTATTCCGTGCGGGTGAGTGCGGGTGTGCCTCCCACTGTCCCGATTGGACAGGAGTGCTGGAGGGTTAGTCTCCCACGGTCCCGATTGGGCCGGAGTGAATGCTAGTTTGTCTCCCACTGCCCCGATCTGGGCAGGAGTGAATGTAGGTTTGTCTCCCACTGCCCCGATCAGATATGATTGCAATCTCAGAGACATGGTGGAAGGAGGATAACCAGTGGGATACTGTGATACCTGGATACAAACTATATCGTAATGATAGAACTGATCAAATTGGTGGAGGGGTTGCACTCTATGTTAGAGAGGGCATTGAGTCAGAAAGGATTAAAGTTTTGCAGGAAACAAAATTTGCTGTAGAATCTCTATGGATTGAAATTCCATGTAAAAAGGGGAAGGCGATGGCAGTGGGGGTGTACTATCGACCGCCTGGCCAGAATGAACAAATGGATGATGAAATGCTCAGAGAAATCAAGGAAGCTAACAAAAGTCACAGCAGAGTAGTAATAATGGGTGATTTCAATTACCCTGGTATTGACTGGGTCAGTGTTACGGCAGGACAAGCTAGGGAGATAAAGTTTCTAGATGAAATAAATGACTGCTTCTTGGAGCAGCTGGTTCAGAGGGGAAGCCATACTGGACCTAGTCCTTAGTGGAACGCCAGATCTGGTGCAAGAAATAAGGGTGTTGGACCACTTGGCAATAGTGATCATAGCATAATCATGTTTGATTTAATTAGTGGAGGAGGGATAGTAAAGAAATCCACAGTACTACCTTTTAACTTTCAAAAGGGAGACTATGATAAAATGAGGAATATAGTTAAGAAAAAACTAAAAGGAGCGGTTGCAAAAGTTAAAGACTTACAGCAAGCTTGGGTGTTGTTTAAAAATACTATCCTCGAAGCCCAGACCAGCTGTATTCCACGCATTAAGAAAAGTGGAAGAAAGTCCAAAAAACTGCCAGCATGGTTTAAAGGTGAGATCAGAGAGGCTGTTGCTGCCAAAAAAGCATCCTTTAGGAAATGGAAAAAAAAGTCAAATGAAGAAAACTGGAAACAGCACAAGCACTGGCAAGTTAAATGCAAAGCATTGATAAGGCACGCAAAGCGAGAATTTGAGAAGGAACTTGCTACGGAAGCAAAAACACGAAATAAAGACTTTTTCAAGTACATTTGTAGCAAAAGGCCTGTGAGAGAGTCCGTTGGGCCATTAGATGATAGAGGGGTAAAAGGGGCAGTAAGAGGAGACAAGGCTATAGCAGAGAGACTGAATGAATTCTTTGCTTCGGTCTTTACTGAGGAAGATGTAGGGATGTTACCCAAGACTGAAGTGGTATTTAAAGGTGATACTGCACAGGAATTGAGAGAAATATCGCTACACCGGGAAGATATATTACAACTATTTGATAAACTGAATAGTAGCAAATCACCTGGACCGGATGGTATACATCCAAGAGTGTTGAAAGAACTGAAATATGAGATTGTGGACCTGCTATTGGTAATCTGTGAACTTTCATTAAAATCATCTGTAATACCTGAAGATTGGAGGGTTGCCAACGTAACACCAATCTTTAAAAAGGGTTCCAGGGGTGACCCGGGAAATTACAGACCGGTGAGTCTGACGTCAGTACCGGGGAAAATGGTAGAAACCATCATAAAGAACAAAATTACACAGCATGTAGATAGTCATGGCCTAATGGGAGACAGCCAACATGGCTTTAGACAAGGAAGATCTTGTCTTACTAATCTGATATGTTTTTTTGAAGGTGTGCATAAACAGGTAGACAAAGGTGAGTCGGTTGATATAGTGTATCTGGACTTTCAGAAAGCTTTTGATAAGGTCCCTCATCAGAGACTTTTGGCGAAACGTAAAAGTCATGGGATAGGAGGCAGTGTACTATTGTGGATCGGGAACTGGTTAAAAGATAGAAAGCAGAGGGTAGGGCTAAATGGCCAATATTCCCAATGGAAAAAGGTGAATAGTGGAGTACCCCAGGGATCTGTACTGGGTCCGCTACTTTTTGAGATATTCATAAATGACCTGGAAAAGGGAATAACGAGTGAGGTTATCAAATTTCCAGATGATACAAAACTATTTAAAGTTGTTAATACCCAAGAGGATTGTGGAAAACTGCAGGAGGATCTGGATAAATTGGAAGACTGGGCATCCAAATGGCAGATGAAATTTAATGTGGACAAGTGCAAAGTTATGCACCTAGGAAAGAACAACCCACACTATAGTTACACAATGCAAGGTTCCACATTGGGAACCACCACCCAGGAAAAAGATTTAGGAGTCATCGTGGATAACATGTTAAAACCCTCTGCCCAGTGTGCAGCGGCAGCCAAGAAAGCAAATAGAATGCTAGGTATCATAAAGAAAGAGATGGAAAATAAAACAAAGGATATTATATTGCCTCTGTATCATTCCATGGTACGACCGCACCTTGAATATTGTGTGCAATTCTGGTCACCGTATCTTAAAAAGGACATAGCATTATTAGAAAAAGTACAGAGAAGAGCCACCAAAATGGTGAAGGGGATGGAAGGCTGCTCCTATGAAGAGAGGCTACAAAGGTTGGGGCTCTTTAACCTGGAAAAGAGACGGCTTAGGGGAGATATGATAGAGGTCTATAAATTAATGAATGGAGTGGAGCATGTAAACGTGGATCAATTGTTTACGCTATCAGAATATAGAAAGACTAGGGGGACATGCAATGAAGCTACAGGGTAAACTATTTAAGACAAATAAGAGAAAATATTTTTTCACTCAACGTGTAATCAAACTCTGGAATTTGTTACCGGAGGATGTGGTAAGGGCTGTTAGTGTAGCTGGGTTTAAAAAAGGTTTGGACAAGTTCCTGGAGGAAAGGTCCATAAACCACTATTAAAAAGGGACCCAGGATAATCAGTGCTTGACCCAGTACAAGTCATCATACATCAACAAAAACTCCATTGACTCAACAAAAGTAACATCTCGGAAATTCAAAACCTTCAACAAAGAGCATATAATTACAGAAACCCTCCCTCTCCTACACGACACCTCTCTCAATCTCGAAAATCTGATCACATCCTGGAACAGCACTATCAGTACCATTGCACTACAACCAGTCCAGAACAACAACCCAAAGAAAAGAAAATCCTCTCCTTGGTTCTCCCCTGACCTACGAGCCTCCCTCACACACCTAAGAAAATTGGAGAAACGATGGCGTCGCTCACACTCTTCTGAAGACCAAGCAGCCTATAGAGTACACCTATCTGTGCACAGAGAGTCAGTCATGGCCAAGATGAAACAATTCCATACCGATACGCTAAAAAGATCGCTAAATAAACCACGTGATCTTTTCAATCTAGTCAAAACCTTATCTAAGGAACCTTCACCAGAACATCCGGAACCCATTCAACCCCAAGCTTTCGCCGATTACCTGCAATCCAAGCTGCTTCAAACTAACAACATTGCAACAATCCCTTCTCAAGTCACCGTATGCATATCAAACTTATCTATGTTCTCCACACCATCCAGAAAACATGTTGAAGTCACCATCGCTGCTCTCAACACTACCACCGCACAAACTGACCCTTGCCCAGCCCACTGGATAAAGGAACTACGCAAAGACCTCAGCCCCATCATCACTAAAATGATGAATTTATCCTTTACAACTGGTTCCTTCCCATCAGCCCTCAAGAAAACATCCATCAGACCCCTCTTGAAAAACCACAAACTCGACCCACAAAAGGTTGAATCTTATAGACCCATAGCTAGCATTCCCCTGCTAGCTAAAATAATTGAAAAGGAAGCTCAAAGACAAATACAGGACCACATCGACACTGCCTCCCCTCTTGACCAATGCCAACATGGCTTCAGAGAGTTCCACGGTGTCGAAACCCTCCTAACCACTCTCTGCAACAACATCATCACAGGCATTGATAACATCCGCCAAGGCTTTGCTCTTATCTTCTTAGACATTGCTGCGGGTTTTGACTCTGTTCATCATGATCTTTTAATAGGGCGACTAAAAGAAAAAGGCATCAATAACACTGCCCTGGAGTGGTGTAAATCATACCTTGATCAGAGATGGCAGTACGTTACCTCAGGGACCACAACATCCGCACCTTACCACCAAAAGCAAGGCGTACCACAAGGATCATCCCTATCTTCACTCTTTTTCAATATATACATACAGCCTGTTTGCAATATCATCAGGTCCTTTAATGTTGAATGCTTGATATACGCGGATGACATCCTTCTATACATGCCTTTCTCCACAGTCCATATGGACCTTTCCCCGCTAGCCAAATGTTTTGATGCAGTATCTGAATGGCTTCAATCCCAGAACCTCCGAATTCAACACAAAAAGACTGAGGTTCTCTTCATCACTAGGGACCCACTTTTCATCCCCCCATCCCATATAAAGGTGAAAGAAGCTGAGCTCCAATCGAAACCTTCCATTCGTTACCTTGGGGTCACTTTGGACCAGCGCATGGATTTGAAACTACATATAACTAACGTAGTCAGAGCCATCTACCTCAAGATCCGGACACTCCGCCATCTTCGCCCCCTGCTTGATCCCGATGACTTCCGGACTATATTTCAAGCCTTAACCCTACCACACCTTGACTATGCTAATGCCATTCTCCAAGGCCTCCCACACTCCACATTAAACCCATTGCAACTCGCCATGAATACCGCTGCTAGAGTCCTCTACGGAGCATCAAGAAGCGACCATATAACACCCATCCTAGAGCAACTCCACTGGCTCCCCATACATGGCAGAATATTGTTCAAAACATTACTACTAACCTTCAAGGCCACTAAAATCATTACCTCTTCCTCTCTAATAGACCTCGTTCAGGCCGTTCCACCCAATAGATCCAGGAGAACGATATCAACAAATGTACTAGTTATCCCTAAAGCAGCGACAAAATGCCTATCAATGACATCTAACAGGGCTTTCAGATTCTATGCTCCTAAGTGCTGGAACGCCCTACCTCCAGAGATTCGTGCTATCACTGATCTATCCCTTTTCAGAAAGGCACTCAAATCCCACCTCTTCCCCCAATATTACCTGACCAGCTAACCAATCTCGATCCTTACCCTAAAACTAATAACAAATCCTGTTGTGTATACTTGTAAATACTCTTGTAAATAGTTGCAGTAATGACATCCCATGTTTTATCCAAGTTCTCTGACCTTGTTCTCTGTAAAACCAAACAGTTTGTTGTTCTGGTCTTTTGTTATATTGTGAACCGCGCTGATGCTGAATAGAGCGGTATATAAGAGCCTGTAATAAATAAATAAATAAATAAAAAATTGTGAAACCTGTGTCTTTTGGGGATACTGCTAGGTACGTGTGACCTAGATTGGCCACTGTTGGAAACAGGATACTGGGCTTGATGGACCTCGGTCTGACACAGTATGGCATATCTTATGTTCTTATGTTCTTAAATTAAAAAACAGAGAATAGAATAATGGAACATAAAAGGAAAGGAAAAATAGAGCATTAAAAGAAAGCAGCAGGAGCGAAAAAATCTGATGATAACACTAATTGCAGTGTAGTGGAGACCACATTGGAGGAACAAAGGAACTTTCAAAAGAAAAGTGCCTATGAAAACTATTAAAAAATAGAATCTTATGTGTAAAACCTTATGTGTGAAACCAACCAATGAATGGTCACCATATGTTTGTTAGAAAAATAAATAAATGGCATATCTTAGTTGGTGGCTCTAAAGCCTCAACAAAGAATTTTGCAAGAAACATCTACTTCCAAATGGAAATGCACAATGGATGCTCAACTTTAATATTGTGTCCTCATATATTAAAATGGAAGAATAAATATGTATTTAAATCGATGGCTCTAAAACCGAAAACAGAACAGAACGCTATATTGAACTCACTAGTGGTTTTAAAAGCTATGTAAATTTAACACAAAACGCTTACTGGTTTGAAGACCATAAATTAAAAATACAATGGGACAACTAATATAACATGCCAACGATAAAAAGAGAGGCACTCTATCGATGTGTAAAAGGATGTGTATAAAAGTGACTTTGCAAAAATCGCTGATCTAAAAACAGGAACCAATCCATTTTGATTGTACCGTGAACTAAAAACATTTTGTAATATCAAAATATACCTTCAAAACACATGAGGCAACTATAAAAAAGACCAATTTTCTTTGAACTCACGGAACCAAAGGTACACGCTGTGTCACTGAACCTTGGAATGTAAAAAACGCCGGCTCATGCGCATAATAGATATCTAATGTAGGGTGGGAAAAGGGGCGGATACTAGGGTGGAGCTATATTATCGCCTATCTAGGTTAATTCCAAAATTCCAACAAAGAATATTGCACGAACCTCCTACTTCTACAAAAAAATGCACGATGGATGCTCTACTTTAATATCATGTATTAAAATAGAAGAATAAATAGTATATTTAAATCGATGGTTCTAAAACACAAAAAAGGGGAAAAAACACTATATCAAACTAACTTGTAATATAAATATAACCTTAGAAATAGCGCTGTGTAAATTTAATGAAAACCACCTACTCAGTTTAAAACCATAAAATTTAAAATACAGAAGGAAAACGGGCATATACTAACCAAAGATAAAAAAAGAGAGAGAGGCACACTAACAGTATTTAAGGAAGAAATATAAAGAAACCGCTGATCAAAAAACTTAAAAATATTTTATGATTGTGCCATTAACTAAAAACATTATGATTTGTGACATGGTGGATTCCTCCAGCCCTTTAAAAAGAGCCAAAAAGCAGGAATCAGAAGCAGTGCTGGATGGTAAACAAAAGCACATGGCTAGTAGTTACCAGGGAAACCAGACACGGGAAAGAAACACGCCCTTGCTGCCAGTTAGCTCAGGAGTCACGAGCTGAATCAGAGCACCTGCTAGGAGGAGGAGTCAGGCACTGCCCTAGAGGGCAGACACATAAAGAGGCCTCAGTAGAAAGAAAAGGGTCTCGACTGGAAGCTGGACTAAAGTCTCGACTAGGAGCCACACAGGAAGCTCCAGCACAAGCTCAGCTGGGAGGTTACCTACAAGGCCAACCGAGGGTTCCGGTGAGAGGCCAGCAAAGAGGGCAGCTAACAGACCAAGAGGAGGACCAGGGAGGAGTCCGAGTTCCAGGCCTAGGCAGAGCTGCCGGTAGAGTTCCAGCCCAGAACTGTGGGAGAGAGACCGTGGCAAGCCTAGAGGAACACTCAGTAAAACGGAGAGAAAGCCTAGAGCCAGAGCCAAGTTTAAAGGTAGAAGAAGAACCATTTATAAAGTGTTTTTCAAGAGAAGAATAAAGCAAAAGCAGGCCAGGCTGTTTGCAGTATTCTGGGATTTACAAGGAGAGGAAAAAGCCGGGAAGGCAGTTGCAACCCACAGATCACAAATCAGGTTTTGAATCAACAGCTGTTTCCAAAGCCCAGAGAAAGCCGTTTGCAGGCAGAAGGAGAGGTAAGCCCAGAGACTGGGTTTCAATTAAGGCTGTTGATAATCAGTGTGATTTTACTTACCCAAAGGGTTGGGACTGTGGTTTTAATACCTGTAATGAGGATGATTGTTTACAGCAATACATGTGCCAAGAGTATGATATAAAGCCTAAGCCAGAGAGGAAGGGTGTGGCCCCTGAAACAACGTTGCAAACATTTCTGCCTGTCTTCCATGAGGAGTTAATGGAAACAGAGCCAGGGCTAGGCAACACATCTGAAGAAATGATGGACTGTATGATTACAATATCGAATGAGATATTTTCCCTGCATTGAGTTTTAGCAGTGCAGAGAACTGCAGAAGTGTTAAGAGAAAAAATATAAAGCTGTGGGAAACAGAACTGTTTATTCTAATTGCTGGGAAGCAAATGTTTATTACTGCTGAAGTTAAGCTATTTCTGTTGGAGACTTTTTATTTTGTCCTTTGCCAGAAGTATATGGTTTGTGTTACCTTTGTTCCATGCTGAAATCCGCCCGGAGGGGAAATAAATCCTGTTTGCTTAAAAAACACTTTGAGTTCACACTACTCTTCATTGGACACTGAAAGAAACTACATTTCCCAAAAGGCTTTGCCTCAGGAAAAGGTCAGACAGCTGTTCAAAGAAGGATAACAGGTCGCCTAAGCCCTACACGCTTTGGCTGGGGGCACTAAAAGGCGGTTACAAATGGCGTAGTTGACAGATTGTACCGTTAACTAAAAACATTTGGTAACCTCAGACTCACGGAACCGGCAAGGTATACACTCTGTATATTAACCATTGTTTGTAAAAACTGCTGGCTCATGCACATAATAACTATTTGCCGTGGGACGAGAAATGCTGAGGGGCAGAACGAGGGGCGGATATTAAGGCGGAGCTTATCGCCGCCTGGCTTTGTAAAGAAAATGTAACTAGAAGGACTACATAGGATTCAAAAATATCTATGACCTTCTATACTCATATATGTCTAAGAATGTAATGGACATTATAAAACAAATGCAAACAAAACAGAGGAAACTGCTTCATGCATAAGTAATATATCTAGACATTGTAATAAAAACAACCTTCAACTGTTAATCTCAGAAGGAAAATTAATGAAAAATACAAACAGAACAAAAATGAAAACCAACTTACATATGGATAAAAACTTCTTAAAGAAAAACAGAAAAATCTTTATCTAAATTAAGGCCATTTGGAAAAAGTGAATCTAATAAAAATATGTACCTCTGTTCAAGCTTAAAATAGTTTTATTGACATCACCACCTCTCCAATTGGGCTTGACCTTTTTAATGACAAAAAATCTCAAATCAGTGGTCTTATGTTGGTAGTCTTGCCAGTGGGCAACAAGGGGTTTATCTGCCACACTCCTTTTAATGCAGCTCTTGTGCTCCGTAATCCTGGTCTTAATACAACGGGTGGTTTTACCAACATACAATAAATTACATGGGCATTGTATTACATAAATGACGTTAGATGTATCGCAGTTGGAAAAGTCGTTGATATAAAATTTCTTATGTGTAGTGGGGTGAATAAATGTGTCTCTAATAGGTAATACAGTGGGGCAAACGGAACACCTCCCACACTGGAATTGTCCTTTGTATTGGGATAGATGTTTTCTTTCAGTGAGGGCTGAGGGCACGAGTAGATTCCGCAAGTTCACATTGCGCTTGTGTGCTATCGTAAGACTTTTATTGTGAAATGCTGGCAAGGTTTGTAGAAGATGCCACTCTTTCTTTAATATCTTGGTTATTTTCGCGGAGTACTGAGAATATAGGAGAGGGCATACTACCCCTACATCTCCTTTATTTGTCTTAGGTTTCAAAAGCGATTTGCGTGAAGACTCCCTAGCTCTTTTATATGCATACTCTATATGTCGTACGGGATACTTTTTAGACAAAAAACGCCTTTTCATATTTAATGCCTCTCTATTGAAATCTTGCAGGTTGGTACATACTCTTCTAACTCTTAGAAACTGACTCACAGGAAGGTTATTCTTCAATGATGGGTTGTGAAAACTATCGTAATGTAGAAAATGATTTCTATCAGTCGGTTTCTTATAAAGTATTGTGGAGAAGCCACATTCTTCTTTCTTGATCAGTAGATCAAGATATGGAATCTTGTGAAAATCGTAGGTAATCTGAAAACGTAAGTTGGTGTCTAATTGGTTGATCCATATATTAAACTCAGACAACAAATCTACAGTACCTCTCCAAAGAATAAGAATGTCGTCTATATACCGGATCCATAAAACCACATTATCTATAAACGGATGTTCTTTAAGAAAATTTTCTTCAAAGTTAAACATGTAGAGATTAGCTACATATGGGGCCATGGCTGACCCCATTGCTACTCCTTTTATTTGTTTATAAAACAAATGTCTAAAACATAAGAAATTCTCAAAAAGCACAATTTGTGCCAAGGATAAAAGAAATGTGGTTGGAATACGTCGGTGTACTGTGCGTTTAAGAAAATATTGTACAATAATGTCTAAAGCTTCTTTCTGGGGAACATTGGTGTAAAGGGACTCTACGTCCAGGGTGACTAAAATGATGTCTGCTCCACACAATTTGAAAGCTGATAAAATTTCTATAACGTGCGCTGAATCGCGTACATAGGACCACATATCTTTAATAAAAGGACGTAAAAATAAATCCAAAAACTTAGAAATAGGTTCCAAAACTGACCCAATAGATGAAACAATCGGATGTCCAGGTGGTTTCTCAAGGGATTTATGGATTTTAGGGAGAATATAAATCGTAGGGTCTCCCAAGATGGACAGGTCTCAGCTGAGGTGCCAGACCAAGACAAACCATCCATCTGGGCAGCAGCAGAATGGGACAGTGTTGACGGCGGAGGATCACATTTTTGTGACAACGGCAACAACACCAAACTTAAACTGCGCGGAAGAAAGGCCCGGCAATCTACTTCTGTATCTTGCCATGAAAACCCAATGGATAGTTACAACAAAACAAAGGGGTATGTTTACTAAACCGCGCACTTGTGCAGGGCGCACTTGAGCGTGCGCTAAGGTACCTTAGCGCATGCTAATAGTGCATTTTTGTGCCCCGCACACGTGCGCACTACACTAACGGGCCCGCATAAGTGCGCGGCGCGCTGATGTGCGATAGAGGCGGGAAAAGGCATTCCGAGGGCGGAGGAAGGCTCCCGAGGGGCGGAGGGACGGGGTCAATGGGTGGAGAGTGGGAGGGGAGAGGCTTCCCACACAGGAGCGGGGCTGAATTTCAAAGAAAAAAATACCGCGAGTGAAAACCTCGCGTTAGAGCTGATTTAAAGGGAAGAGAAACCATTTCCGTCAGCAATCTACAGCAAAACCGGGAAAACCTACAAAACGTGAGCAGTGTGATACATGTGCACAGAACAAAATAGCAAATAAAAATCGAAAATGACCACAACAAAATTCAAAAAAATTATAATCCAGCTGGCCAATAGTGATATTAATGGGCAACATTAAAAAACACTCCCAGGAAAGCTAAAAAAAAAAGAAATGATTTTTGGAAGGGTCTACGCTCCGTAGACCCTTCCAAAAATCATTTCTTTTTTTGGAGCTTTCCTGGGAGTGTTTTTTAATGTTGCCCATTGATATCACTATTGGCCAGCTTGGTTATGTTTTTTTCCCCTTTTTCGAGGTCCTTTTTGAGGTTCATTTGCCCTTTTGTCTCCATACAAGGTGAATGAGCCCACAGTCAAATTGTGCAGAGCAGGGTTTCTGACTTGTTCGGCCAGGTTTCCTATCTCCAGGGACTGCACTGTCTCTGTGGCCACAGTGTGGTGCAGTGGACACAGCCAGTGCCTGTAGGACCAGAGGATCACCAGTTCAAATCCCAGCTGGGGCTCCTGCCAACCCAGTCCCCATATTTTACCCACCACTAAACAGAGATTGTAAAGACACCCCTTTATTGAAGAGAACATAAGCATGGTTCAAACACCTATATTTTACCCTACACCGTACACACACCATAACAATGGGCATTACCTACAGCCGAGTCCCCCAAATGCAGTCCTGGAGTGCCAAAACTCAATCAGGTCATATGCTTTTTCCAAGATCAGGACATGTCAGCATGTTGGCGGAAGGGTACAGGTGGTGGCGGGGGCAGTGGCTGCTAGCCACAACGGACAGTGGCCTAGCCGTGCGCAGGCTGGCACCGTCCACTGCAACAGACAGGACCTGTCAGATGTACAGTCATGGACTCCCCAGGGAATGCAACCTATTGGTGGCAACACGGTGGTGCAGTGCACACAGACAGTGTGTGCAAAAACAGAAGGTCATAGGTTCAAAGCCCAGCTGGGGCTACCGCCAGTACAGTCCACATATTTTTCCCACAACTAAACCGTGATAGTAAGGACAAACCTATATTGATGAGAACATACTGTGACGCTCGCGCCCCTACCAGGCGGTTGCCTAGTAGGGACGGCTGGCCATCTTGTATCCCTTCTAGGATTTTTGTGTAGTTGTGTCCGAAAGGAAGAGCCAAGTGGTTATTAAAGCGCACAGGAAATTTTATTCGGTTTCCAGGCTGGTAAGTGGTGAACATAAAATTCTTCAAGCATAACTTTTTTTCCAGACAAAAGAAAATACAGGATACTTCTCCAGAAATCAAAATGTCCAAAACATTGTAACTTGGAATAAACTCACAGCAGTTTCTGTTCCTCACTGCAATTGCTTAACTTTATAAAACAAAAGCATTTGTAAAACTCTTCACACAGTGGATGGGTTATCAGCTTCAAGCCTGCTGTTGCCACACACACAAACAGTTTCAGCTGTTTGGGCCTTCACTGAGGTTCTGCAGTTTTAGCTTCCTAGGAGAGATTCTTAACCCTTTTCCTTCAGGCTTACTCCTCTCTTCCAGCTTCTGAAACTGTCTTTAAATTGCAACAGCCTCTTTTTATATTCCACTGTTTCTAGCTCACATTACTAGTGTATCTTAGTGCACAGCTCACATTCCATCTCAGAGACCTCAGACTCAATAACACTTTCCTCAGGGCCTACCTCCATGCTCTCTATTGAGCTACAGCTGGGTGCTTCCTGAAAGTGCTCTGGTGTCTTTTCCTTAAGAGTCTTCACAAGATTAAACAGTCTCTCCCACTGCCTGGCCTTGCCTTCTCCAGGCCGGTCTCTTGGGGGTCTCTCCTGTTTAACCTCCCTGGTGAGATATTTCTTGCTGTGCTGAGCCTTCAGGGGTATGAAAGTCTCCTCTGAGTCAGAGCAAGAACTATCCTGCTGGCAACGCTTGTTCCCTGCGTACCTTTCTTGGCTGCCTTTATATTGGTTCCTCCTTTTGCTGCTCTCCTTGGCTGCAAAGGTTCTCCTCAGCTTGGCCCCAGATCTTTCCTGTCTGTGCCTCCTGGGAACTGGACTCGAACCTGGGCTAGGCCTTGAACTGCAGCTGCCACTTGTGCTTGCTCTTGCACTCCTCCTGGACCTTCTTCTCACAGCCCCTTCCAAACTCAAACTGGCTCTCTCTCTTGTGTTTATTTTTTCCCTGTTAACTGCTGAGCAGGGCAACTCCCTTCCTAGCTTCTCCCACTTGGACCTCCTACTCCTATGCAGGGTTGTCCTGTGGTCTGTGATTGGTTTACCCTTAGCTCTGCCCCCTAGGTTCCTTTCAGGGCTTCTAGTATGGAGTATGTGGTTTTGTGCGCCCATCCCCCGCAAAGAAGAAAAATCCTTCTTTTTTTCAGTTTTCCCTAGCTGGGCTGCACCCTCCTTACCACATATCCCCCCCTTAGACTATTTCGGGCTGTTGCTTTATCCCGCGAACAGCATGAAATACGTGATAAGGCGTCTGCATTTGTATGAAGCTTCCCGGCCCTATGCTCTATCTTAAAATCGAATTCCTGCAGGGCCATGTACCACCTCATTAAACGAGCATTGCTGTCTTTCATTTTATTAAGCCATTTAAGTGGGGAGTGATCAGTCACCAGTAAAAATCTCCGGCCAGTTAAATAAAATCTCAGTGCATTAACAGCCCACCTTATAGCAAGGCACTCACGCTCTATGGTTGAGTATTTTTTCTCCGGCGGAGTTAACTTGCGACTTAAAAACATTATCGGGTGCTCAGAGCCCTCCTGCTTCTGAGACATCACAGCCCCTAGGCCTGTTTCTGATGCATCGGTCTGAATGATAAAGGGTAGAGTAAAATCCACCCCACGTAATATAGGTGCTTCACACAATTTCTCTTTTAACCTTACAAAGGCCTGTCCCGCCTCCTGATCCCAGAGCAAGATATTAGGGGCATTCTTTCTAAGCCTCTCGGTTAATTCGGCTGCTTCGGTTGCAAAGTCGGGGATAAACCGTCTATAATACCCCACTAATCCCAAGAAACCCCTAAGATCCTTTTTGGTCACAGGTCTCGGGAATTTTTTTACACTCTCTACTTTGTCAAAGAGAGGTTTTACCATACCCTGTCCCACCAGGTGCCCGAGGTATTTTACCTCTGATGCCCCAAACATACATTTAGCGGGATTTACAGTAAGGCCGGCTTGCTTCAATGCCCGCAACACTGCCCTAACCTGGGTCAAATGTTCATCCCACTGTGACCTATGAACAACGATGTCGTCCATATAGGCCGCTGCGTATCGCTGGTGAGGGCGGAGGACCATGTCAACTAACCGTTGACAGGTTGCGGCTGCTCCATGGAGCCCGAAAGGCATCCGGCGAAATTGAAAAAGCCCTATTGGGGAACTAAATGCTGTTTTTGGCCTAGATTCCCTGGTGAGGGGAATCTGCCAATACCCCTTTGTTAAATCTAACGTAGTCAGATACTTGGCTTGCCCTAGCCTATCTAGGATCTCCTCTATCCGCGGCATAGGGTAGGTATCAAAACGTGAGATGTCGTTCACTCTACGGAAATCTATGCAAAAACGCATAGATCCGTCCGGCTTAGGGACCAAAACTACGGGATTATTCCAAGGGCTCTTGGAAACTTCAATCACACCCATCTTTAACATTTCCTTTATTTGGGACACTACCTCCCTCTGCTTTGCCTCCGGGAGTCTGTATGGTCGCTGGCGCACTATTTCACCGGGCAGGGTCACAATTTCATGCGCGACCAGCCCTGTTTCCCCCGGTACCGGGGTAAGGACGTCCGAGAGGTCCTTTAGCATTCTGGACAACTCTTTTTGCTGTGTCCAGGAGAGCTTTTCCCCAATCCTATAAACAGGATCTGTATTGCCTCTCGCTAGTTGGGGTCCTAGTTCGTCTTCTTCCTTCTCAATACAACAGGCAGTTAACCCCTCTATCTCACCTAGGCCTGTAGATCCAAATCCCTTGGAGTCCCTGGTGGTAGATGAAAGCTCGTCTACTTCTTCTACGGGCGGAAAGCCCACCCTTTCGCAAACTAATTGGGCCACTCTGCCTCCAGGGTTCACCTTAAAATTCTCTTGGGAGAAGTTAAATAAGAGAACTTTTAATTCTCCCCTGTAGTCGGGGTCTACGACTCCTGCGCCTACATCTATGAAATTTTTAAGGGCAAGGCCTGACCTGGGTGCGATCCGTCCGTAACACCCGGGCGGTATTTCTACCCTCGGTCCGGTGTTCACTATGGCCTTCCCTTGTTTGGGTACAACTACCTCAACTGCGCTACATAGATCTAGCCCAGCCGCTTGTTCAGTGGCCGCTTGGGAATCCTAGCCTCAGGGTTAACCCTACAGAACCTGATGACAAACTTTGGTTTGGGTGCCTGTACTTCTTTCTTAGTGGCTATTGACCTCCCCGGGTCTATTCTTCTCCCAAACAGGGGAGCAGGTATTATTCCCCCCATAGCAGATCTGGGGCGGACAGCTTTCTCCCCTTTTCCTTCTCCTGAAGGTTTTACATCTGGGCTTGTGGTTACCAGGCCTGTTTTCCCTTGCAGCTCTTTCTCCACCCCCTTCCTAAACTGGGACCAATCCCGGCCCAGTATGATGTCATGAGGGAGTCTTGGTATCATTGCTACTGCTACCTCCCTTCCACTGCCTAAGCCCTTTATCCTAACGGCTTGGAGCGGGTAGGTAGAGGCAGCCCCATGCACACATTTAATTTTAACCTGCCCCCTTGAGGACTCTTGGGCGCACTGCTTCTGGGCCTCAATCACTTTCCATAATTTCCTAGAAATCATGGACTGGCTAGCCCCTGAATCCAAAAGTGCTTCTGTGGTTATTCCTTCCACCTCTACCGATAGGGGGAATCCTTCACCTATCTCCTTGGGGTGTGTTATAACAAAGGACTTCTTTGTTTTACAATTTTTCTTGAGGTGACCGGGCTCACCACAAGAAAAACATTTTCTTTGCAGGTTAAACTTTTCCATGGGTTTATCTCTATCTGTCCTATACTTACTAAAGGCTGCATTCTTTTCCTGCACACCTGTACCCTGAAAAACGCCCCCTTTCTTTAGGCTCAATTTCTGGGCCTCCAGAAAGCAGTCTGCCAAGACTATGGCTTCTCGGGTGTTTTTACAGTTTTGCTTTATCAAGAAGCTTTGCATGTCTATAGGAACAGCTTCAATAAATTGTTCTAATATTACTGTATCAATAATGGAATCTATATCCTTCTTTCCAGGCAGTAGCCATTTAAAGACTAAGCTCTTTATTTTATAGTACAGAGCTTGTGGTGTTTCACCTTCTTTTAACACAGATGCCCTTAGAAGTCTTCTATAGGCGGAGGGACTTAAGCCCATCCGATCCCTTATGGCTTCTTTAACATGCTCATAGTTATGAATTAAATCGACCGGCATTTCCCTGTAAGCAGCTAATGCCTCACCGCTTAAGGTAGTGGCAAACCTTACAGCCAACTGTTCTTTCGGCCACTGTGCCAAACCAGCTATTCTTTCAAACGCCTCTATGTGGTCGTCAAGGTTGTCCTCCTTGGTTAAACGTCCACATGAGAAAGGTCCAAAGGCTAATCCTTCCCCACCTGTACCAACAGGCTGTGTCTTTGGGACAGTCTGTGCTTGTTTTGTTGCCTCTTCCTGGGTTCGGATCCACTTGGCCATCATCTCCAGCAGGGGTTGCTGTTGGGCCCGCATCATGGAGCTCGCCTGCTCCTGGCTCAACGCTGCCATCTCCCTCTGCTTAGCGAATTGGTCCGCTACCCAAGCCAATATGGCCGCTGCCTCCATCCTGGATTGCGGTCTCTGCAGCACAAACACAACAAAACACACACAAAGTGCGGCACTTTTTTTTTTTTTTTCCACACCCACTTCTCCTAGTGAGCAGCTGGTGGCCCCCTTACACCAGAATCCAGGCCTACCCCTTCTAGTCTACGGGTTACCTGATTCTGATGCAGGTCTCAGCATTTGCCACCAGTCACAGCGCTTCCGATCCGAATCCGCTCCGGTTTTTCTTCCGTTGCCTCGATCCGGTCACCGCCCTTCCTGGATTTCTCCGTCCAGAGGTATGGCTCGAAGACGCTCACCTTGACCACTGGAACACCGCATCCAAGAACTACGCCATCTGTGACGCTCGCGCCCCTACCAGGCGGTTGCCTAGTAGGGACGGCTGGCCATCTTGTATCCCTTCTAGGATTTTTGTGTAGTTGTGTCTGAAAGGAAGAGCCAAGTGGTTATTAAAGCGCACAGGAAATTTTATTCGGTTTCCAGGCTGGTAAGTGGTGAACATAAAATTCTTCAAGCATAACTTTTTTTCCAGACAAAAGAAAATACAGGATACTTCTCCAGAAATCAAAATGTCCAAAACATTGTAACTTGGAATAAACTCACAGCAGTTTCTGTTCCTCACTGCAGTTGTTTAACTTTATAAAACAAAAGCATTTGTAAAACTCTTCACACAGTGGATGGGTTATCAGCTTCAAGCCTGCTGTTGCCACACACACACAAACAGTTTCAGCTGTTTGGGCCTTCACTGAGGTTCTGCAGTTTTAGCTTCCTAGGAGAGATTCTTAACCCTTTTCCTTCAGGCTTACTCCTCTCTTCCAGCTTCTGAAACTGTCTTTAAATTGCAACAGCCTCTTTTTATATTCCACTGTTTCTAGCTCACATTACTAGTGTATCTTAGTGCACAGCTCACATTCCATCTCAGAGACCTCAGACTCAATAACACTTTCCTCAGGGCCTACCTCCATGCTCTCTATTGAGCTACAGCTGGGTGCTTCCTGATAGTGCTCTGGTGTCTTTTCCTTAAGAGTCTTCACAAGATTAAACAGTCTCTCCCACTGCCTGGCCTTGCCTTCTCCAGGCCGGTCTCTTGGGGGTCTCTCCTGTTTAACCTCCCTGGTGAGATATTTCTTGCTGTGCTGAGCCTTCAGGGGTATGCTAGTCTCCTCTGAGTCAGAGCAAGAACTGTCCTGCTGGCAATGCTTGTTCCCTGCGTACCTTTCTTGGCTACCTTTATATTGGTTCCTCCTTTTGCTGCTCTCCTTGGCTGCAAAGGTTCTCCTCAGCTTGGCCCCAGATCTTTCCTATCTGTGCCTCCTGGGAACTGGACTCGAACCTGGGCTAGGCCTTGAACTGCAGCTGCCACTTGTGCTTGCTCTTGCACTCCTCCTGGACCTTCTTCTCACAGCCCCTTCCAAACTCAAACTGGCTCTCTCTCTTGTGTTTGTTTTTTCCCTGTTAACTTCTGAGCAGGGCAACTCCCTTCCTAGCTCCTCCCACTTGGACCTCCTACTCCTATGCAGGGTTGTCCTGTGGTCTGTGATTGGTTTACCCTTAGCTCTGCCCCCTAGGTTCCTTTCAGGGCTTCTAGTATGGAGTATGTGGTTTTGTGCGCCCATCCCCCGCAAAGAAGAAAAATCCTTCTTTTTTTCAGTTTTCCCTAGCTGGGCTGCACCCTCCTTACCACAATACGCATGGTTAATATGCCTATATTTTACCCCACCGAGCACAGACACCATAAACAGGCGCATTACCTAGAGCAGAGTCTACCAAATGCAGTCCTGGAGGGCCACACACCATTCAGGTTCCATGCTGCCTCTAATAAAGATGCCTGTGCTGCATATCTATGCACCACCCCCATGGTATGCAGATGTAGCTCATGCATATTCATGAGGGACAGCATGAAAACCTGAACAGTGTTAGGCACACCAGGACTGGAGTTGGGAACCTCTGCCGTAAAGCAGCAGCCAACAGGGGTAGACACACCCACACCCACAGGCCCCATTGGCCAATGCCTCCTGGAGAGGCAGGACATTGGGCCCTGCGTGCATCTCCCAATACTAGCACTTGCATACCTTAGCATTGCAACCCTACACCTGGGTATACGGTACACAGCTCTCAAACATTTGCTATGAGTACTTGCAGATAGAAATTCCTACGTTAAGCACAATTTGCTGATTGAGCTCCATCATAACAATCATTCTAATGTCTGCGGTGTGTGCTTCAGGTCTGGTCTCTGACAGTGTTTACCACCCTGGGGAGTGACCCCCAACAGTATTGCGTACCATATCCATGCCTGTACTGTGCCCAGGACTGGTGTGGTGGGCATGGCTGCTGAACTCTATAGTAGCACAATGCTGGCATAGGTGTCGGAGTGTGTGTCTGTCTCAACAGTGTGTGGTGGCTGCAAACACCTTCCACGGCCCACACTGCCAGCACTGTTGCCAGTATTGGCCTGCCAATGTGCATAATTAGGAGCAAGGTACCATGGGTATAGCCCGGACAGGGTGACCTGGCCAGGATGCATCTGCACAGGGCATAGGGCACTGGCTGGGACATTGTAGTGCCCGGGCACCACCTACACAGACAAGTTGACCTCAGTATGTCCTGCTGGGGGATCACTCTCACCCTGACTGTGCAGTGACGACAGCATGGCTAGGCTCCCCCATAGTGCTATATAGTATTTATTTTTTATTTATTTATTTAACAGTATTTCTAAACCGCCTTATCATAATAATCAAGGTGGTATCACAGCAAACAATCTGGTAGTGTGAGTGTGTTATACATGCAGTGAGGGTGAAAATTTAGTTGAGTGCGTGTTGAATTGTGTGCTAGATTTGTCTGAGCTATGTACAATGTGGGCTATATACAGTGGTGCTAAAAAACATTTTATATACATACAGTGTTAGGCGGTAACATGTGCTGTTATACAGTCACTTAGGTTATGTGATGTGTCCATAGTGTTCTATGAACAGCATGGTTTTCAGCTGTTTTCTAAAGTCTTTGAGGTCTGTAGTTGCCCTCAAATCGTCCGGTAGTTTGTTCCATATTGTTGGAGCAGCCATGGAGAGTGCTCTGTCTGTTGTGTCCTTGCGTGTGTGTTTGTATTCACTTGGGGTGCTGACTCGGTTGTGTGTTTGTTTTCTTCTAGGACGTGTGCTGGTGTCTGGTTGTATGAGGGTGTGCAGGCTGTTGGCTGATGTGTGCTGTTTTATCTTAAATAGGTTTATGATAGCTTTGTATCTGATGCGTGCACCGATTGGAAGCCAGTGTAAGTCCTTTAAGGTAGGTGTGATGTGCTCCTGTCTTGCAGTTCCAGATATGATTCGTGCTGCGGTGTTTTGTGCCAGTTGGAGTGGTTTGATGGCTTGTTTCGGTAGTCCAAGGTATATCGGATTGCAGAAGTCCAGTAGTGGGGTTATCAGTGCTTGACAGACGGTACGGAAGTGTTCTGGGGCGAGGAGTGGTTTCAGTCTCCTGATGATTCGCATTTTGTAGTAGGCTTTTTGGATCGTTTTGTCTATGTGTGGCTTGAGATTGAGTTTATTGTCCAGAGTAACCCCGAGGTATCTCACTTCTGACCTTATTGGTATGGTAGTGTTTTGTATCTTTATATTTGGTGGGTGTATGAAGTTTTGGTTCCAAGTGATGATTAAAGCTTCAGTCTTGTTGTAGTTTATTGCGAGGTTGTTGTTTTGACACCAACTGGTCATTTGGGTAAGGCAGTCTGTTATCTTAGAGAAGTCCGGGTTGTCGATTGATATCGGGGTGTATATCATGATGTCGTCCGCATAGATTGTGTATTGAATGTTGTTCTCTTTCATGATGTTGCATATTGGTTGGATGTAGATGTTAAATAGGAGTGCTGAGAGCGCAGATCCTTGAGGTACTCCTTGACGGACGTTTATGGGTCGGGAGGTGATGTGTCCCACCTTGACCTGTAGCTGTCTTTCGGTTAGGTACGAGTGGAACCATTTCAGTGTGATACCGTGTATACCAGTGTTCTTTAGTCTTTCCAGGAGCGTGTTGTGGTCCACTGTGTCGAAGGCTGAGGAGATGTCGATGAAGATCATTATGATTCCATTCCTGGTGTTGTCAATTATTCTTAGGATGCTGTCGAAGAGGTAGATCAGTAGCGTTTCGACACCATGGTTGGGACGAAATCCGTGTTGGTTGTCGTCGAGTGTTTTGTGTTTGTCGATGTGATCCTGAAGTTGTAGTTGAACCGTTTTTTCGATGATTTTTGCGAGGAAGGGTATGCTGGAGATTGGTCGGTATGCTGCTGGATCTTTATAGTAGTTCTCTCATGTGATATTTGTGGGTTTCCTTTTGGGGCCCAGTCACTGATTTATCTGCTTGTTGTTTATGCTGACATTCCAGTTCTGGCTGCATGCATTTCCACTGGGAACATGCACTATGGACTAGCTAGCAGACTGTTTGCAGTTGGTATGTGTCTTGATGGAGTGGCTTGCAGGGTGCAGTGGCTGAAGGCTTGCTGCAGGAGAATATCAGATGGTGGTGGGGTGCAGCTTAGAAAATCCAGGTGTAAAGTCTGTCTGCTATTGTGTTATGGATGTGTACAGAGCTGCCTTGACTGCCCTGTGGGGTGTCTGTTCCCAGCAGGACTGGGGTTGATGGTCCCCTCTACTGCCACCATTGCAGGGAGGTAGAATGTGGATCTGTTGATAGGAGACCCTGTTTGCCACCCTTGGCCTGGGGGTGTGTGTGTGGTGGTGGTACATAGCCCACCTGGGGGTCCATGGGGGCTACACCTGACTGAGACAGACAGAGATATCCAAGGTGTTTCTGCAGAAAGTACCTATCTCACAATTTAACACTGCTTTGGACCTCTGGCATGGCCTCATTCAGCCATGGAAAGTGCTCTGGACCTGGTGCTGGGTGCCTCACCGCACCCTCAGGGTGAGCACAGTACCCGCACAATGTGACGGTGTGTAGCTACTCTGTGCCAGTAAAACACACGGTCAGTACCCCCTACCAGGCCAAGGTGCTGTGGGGGTGCACATGGTCACTTCCCCCTACCAGGCCGAGGTGCTGTGGGGTGCATTCCCCATCTTGGGTTTATCTGTGGACAGCTGATTTGCATGTGCAGTGCATCATGGGTACAGGTGTGCTAACCCTATCCTGGTGACCACAACAGAC
This sequence comes from Ichthyophis bannanicus, assembly GCA_033557465.1. Classification (NCBI taxonomy): domain Eukaryota; kingdom Metazoa; phylum Chordata; class Amphibia; order Gymnophiona; family Ichthyophiidae; genus Ichthyophis; species Ichthyophis bannanicus. The sequence continues at coordinate 1,271,691,355 of CM066033.1, read as the reverse complement.
TGTCTGTGTGGTGACGTGCAGGCTCTCTGCAGCCAGCCTGGGGTTTGCTAGCAGCTATAGAGCTGTAGCCCAATGGTTACTTCACTGCCTGTGAAGCCAGAGGTCATGGGTTCAAACCTACAGTGGGGTTATTTGGTAGGGCTGCCCAAAGCATTATCTCTTTTTAATGTACATTTTTGCTGCCAGCAAAAACACCCTCAGCGTACTGTACCCATAAGGTGCCTCTGAGGGCGCTTTATAGGGTGCCCTTTAGGGCACCTTATGGTTCCCGTCCATATAAGGTGCACTATACATTATCCTGTGACGCAACTTATAGGGTGCCCTGTAGGGGACATTTTAGGGTGCCGTGGCGGACAGTGCACTTTATAATGTGCCCTATGGAGTGCCTTATAGGGTGCCTTATACGGCATTTTCAATTACGGCACGTGAGGGCGTGTTTGCTGGCAGCAATTACTAAAATAAAAATAAAGTGCTGCAGGAAACAAAACGTACATTGCAAAGCTGATGCCTCAGCCAGCTTTACATATTAGGCACCCTGGGGAGCAAACTCATGACCCCTGTATCAGTAGTCAGTGCCTTAACCATTGTGCTCCACTGCTGCTCCTCTTTGCATGTCAGCGCACCTACTTATGCTTTTCATTCCTTACACTGCACAGTGCTGCCATCACAAACAGTACTCTGACCTTGCGGTACCTCATACGGCACCCTATAAAGCGCCCTATAAGCAACATTCTAGGGTGCCTTGGCGGACAGTGCACTTTAAAATGTGCCTTATGGGGCGCCTTATGTTAACACGCTTTGAGAGTGCGTTTGCTAGTAGTGATAATTAAAATAAAATTAAAATGCCTCCTAAAGCAATCTTCCCTGTAATATGTAATGCCTCAGCCAGCCTTGTTTATTGGGCACTGTGGGGGATTGAACCCCTGATTCCTGCACCATTGGTCAGTGTCTTAACCATTGTGTTGTGGTTCTGTTCCTGTGCTTGCACATCAGCGCGCCGCCTTATGCCTCCCAATATTAAAATGCCTCCTAAAGCAATAGTGCACCGCCTTATGCTGCCCAATATTACACTGGCTCCTAAAGTAATGCCTCAGCCAGCTGTCTTCATTGGGCACTCTGGGGGATTGAACCCCTGATCCCTGCACCATTGGTTAGTGTCTTAACCATTGTGCTGTGGCTCTGCTCTTCTTCTTGCACATCAACGCGCCACTTATACCTCCCGCGCAGCTTTCTCATGCGCTAATGTGTGGGGCGCACATAGGCGCCGCGCACCTTAGTGCATATTTAAATCACGTTTTTTCTTTTTCAGATAGAAACGCCCACTCCTTATATGGCACCCGCACATTAGCGCGGCCCACACATTAGCGGGGTTTTAGTAAACATACCCCAAATTGTGCTATGGTGCTGGAAGATGAGACTCCCAGGTCAGAAGGCACTCAACTAGCTACTGGGGAAGAGCTGAAGACTTTTCAGAGTAAAGCCAGCATTTATGATGTGGTTGGATCAAAGCCCTCGGGAAGTCTGACTGCTGATGTAGCTGCGCATGAAATGAGAGTCAGAAGCTGTAAAGATGTCTTACACATTGGAACATGGAACTTACGAAGCATGAACCAAGGGAAGTTGGAGGTGGTCAAGAATGAAATGGAACGTGTACAACTTGATCTGTTGGGTGTCAGCGAATTGAAATGGACTGGCATGGGGCACTTTGCATCAGATGATCACATGGTCTACTATGCTGGAAATGAAAGACAAAGAAGAAATGGTGTTGCATTTATAATAAAGAAGAAACTTGCAAGAACTGTAATGAAATACAATGCAGTCAGCAAACGCTTAATCTCTATTCGTCTACGAGGATTGCCTATCAACACAACTATAATTTAAGTATATGCCCCAACAACAGCTGCAGAAGAGAATGAAATTGAAGCCCGATCTAAGAATAAACACTGCTGTATATACATGTAAATACATTGTAAATAGTTTCATTTAACTATTCTCCCATGTAGTATCCAAGTTCTCTTTCCTGTTCAATGTAAAACCAAACAGCTTGTTGTTCTGGTCTTTTGTTATATTGTAAACCGCGCTGATCCCAAATAGTGTGGTATATAAGAGCTTGTAATAAATAAAAATAATAAATAAATAAACAAGTACAAGCTGAAATTGACAGAACATGCAAACAGGATATCCTGATAGTCATGGGTGACTGGAACGCAAAAGTTGTCAACAAAGAAGAAGGCAAAGTAGTTGGAAAATATGGACTTGGAAACAGAAATGAAGCTGGAGAAAGACTGATAGAATTCTGCAAGACCAATGATCTATTCATCTCAAACACCTTCTTCCAGCAACACAAGTGACGACTATACACATGGACTTCACCGAATGGATTATATAAAAATCAAATTGACTACATATGTGGAAGTCAACGATGGAAAAGCTCTGTAACATCAACAAAGACAAAACCTGGAGCTGACTGTGGTACAGATCATCAACTACTAGTATGCAAACTCAAGCTAAAGTTGAAAAAGAGCAAACCACTCATGAATGCAGCAAAATATGACCTTGAGAATATACCACTGGAATTTAAAGACTGCCTGCAAAATCAATTTGCTGCTTTAGATACAAATGACAGAGCTCCAGAAGAGTTATGGAATGACATCAAGAAGAAAGCGAGAAGTCGCTACAAAAGGTGAAAAAGCAAAAACGGCCAAAATGGATGACAGAAGAAACTCTGAAAATTGCCCAGAAACGCAGAGAAGCTAAAGCCAGAGGAGAAAGAAAGACAATCGCAGAACTCAACAGAGATTTCCAACGTGCAGCAAGACAGGACAAGGAAAAGTACTACAATGACACTTGCAAGGAAATAGAAGCAGAAACTATTAGAGGAAGAATAAGATTGGCTTTCCTAAAGCTACGAGAGTTAAAGAAAAAGTTCCAGCCTCGAATTGGAATGTTACAAGATGCTCAAGGTTCTATGTTGATTGATGCTGAGAAGATCAAGAAAAGGTGGAAGGAATATACAGAGTTTTTATATGATAAAGATCAAGTGGACCAACAGCCGTTTCAACCTGTACCTTATGATCGGGAACCATTGGTGATGAAAGAAGAAGTTGAAGCAGCATTGAAAGCCTTATCAAAGAACAAAGCACCAGGCATTGATAGCATTCCCATAGAAGTATTGCAGCAATCTGATGCAGCTGTTACCGTACTCACAAGGCTCTGCCAAGAAATATGGAAGACAACATCATGGCCAACTGATTGGAAAAGATCTGTGTTTATACCAATACTAAAGAAAGGTGATCCAACTGACTGTGAAAATTATCGCACAATCGCTTTGATCCCACATGCCAGCAAGATTCTACTGAAGATTATTCAAAAGAGACTACAACCATACCTGGAACAAGAACTACCTGAAGTGCAAGCAGGGTTCAGGAAAGGGCGAGGAACGAGAGACATCATTGCGGATGTGAGATGGATCCTTGAAAAGACTAAAGAATACCAAAAGGATATCTATTTGTGCTTTATCGACTATAGCAAGGCTTTTGACTGTGTAAACCATGAGAAACTCTGGGCCACATTAAGAAGCATGGGTATACCAGAACACCTGATCGTACTCTTGCACAATCTTTACATTGATCAAGAAGCAACAGTTCGAACGGAACAAGGATAAACAGAATGGTTTAAAATAAGCAAAGGTGTAAGACAAGGCTGCATACTTTCCCCCTACCTGTTTAATTTATATGCAGAACAAATCATCAGAGAAGCAGGATTGTATGAAGACAACAGAGGTGTGAAGATTGGTGGAAGACTCATCAACAACCTTCGCTATGCTGATGATACCACATTACTGGCTGAAAGTGAAGATGATCTGAAACATTTGCTTCTCACAATCAAAGAACATAGTCTCAAAATGGGCCTGCACTTTAATGTAAAGAAGACAAAGATCATGACAACTGGCATAATCAACAGGTTCATCGTTGAAGGAGAAGAAATTGAAATTGTGAACAACTTTAACCTACTTTGATCAACTATCAATAAAGAAGCAACAAGTAGTCAAAAAATCAGATGACGCATTGCTCTTGGCAGAATGGCTATGAAAGACCTAGATAAGATTCTCAAGAGCAGAGATGTCTCTCTCCATACAAAGATTCGACTTGTTCAAGCCATGGTATTTTCAATAACATCATATGGATGTGAAAGCTGGACAGTGAAAAAGATAGACAGGAAGAAAATTGATGCCTTTGAATTATGGTGCTGGCAGCGAATACTGTGTATACCATGGACTGCCCAAAGAACAAACCAGTCGGTACTAGAGGAGATCAAACCTAAGCTTTCTTTAGCTCAGATGACAAGACTTCGACTTTCATACTTTGGACACATCATGCGAAGAGAGAGATCATTAGAGAAAGACATTATGCTTGGCAAGATAGAAGGTCAACGCAAAAGAGGAAGGCCAGCAATGAGATGGATCGATACAATAACAGCAGCTATGGGTACCAGTCTGTCAACAATGAGCCGCCTGACTGAAGACCGAACACAATTTAGGATAGCTATCCAGAGGGTCGCCATGAGTCAACTCCGACTCGACGGCACTTAACAACAACAACATAAAACGTAGGAATTACGGGTGCATCGACAATATGGAAATCTCTCTCTTTTTTAGTAATATAGCCGATTTCAAAGGCATTAATTACTAAATTGTTGATACTCCTTTTAATGTCAGATGTGGGGTCTCCATACAATCTCTGATAGAAGGTCTTATCATTCAATTGTCTGTTAACTTCTTGTATATAATCTTGTTTGTCTAGCACAACTACAGCACCTCCTTTGTCAGCGGGTTTGATAATAATCTGACTATTTTTTTGTAGAGATGTAATCGCCTTTCTTTCGCCCTGCGTAATGTTTTGGTAGGAGGGTGTTGTATCTTTGGTAACATCACTGACCTGTTTAAGAACCACCTTTTCAAAGGCTTCTAGAACAAAATCTGTTTGCTGGGGAGGAATCCAGGAGGATTTCTTACTGATAACTGAAATATCACATGAAATATTTTGTTGTTTAAAAAAGAATTCTTGAATCCTTGATTTTCTAAAGAATTTATATAGGTCAATTTGTATTTCAAAGGTATCAGCTTTATTTTTCGGGACAAATGATAACCCTTTACTAAGTATAGATTCCTCCTCTTTTGTCAAAGTATAATTAGAGATATTAATAACACTATTAAGACCATCGGCCCAGTGTGTCCACTCGGTGACCACAAGGCAATTGCTTAGGGCATCAGACCCTGAAGGATGGCATGCCATCCAATCCCTCCCTCCAAGCACGGCACAGCCACTGCTTCAGTGCTGCAGAGGGCTTCAAAGCAATGGCTCATGTGCCTGTAGCCACAACATGCCACTCAGAGAGAAGCAGAAGGGGAATTCCATGAGCACATGTGCTACTGCCTTAAGGCTCCCACGGCAGGGAAGAGAGGAATCACCACGCTGCCTTCCTCCTCCAGGTGAGACAATTAATGCCAGGAGGGGAAGTGGCAAGACAATTCCTCCCTTCCGTGCCGTGGCGAGCAAGGGAGTGGGGGGTGCCATAGCAGCACAGTAGCCCAGCATGCTAACATGGTAGCCCAGCACGGTAGCATGGTAGCCCAGCATGGTAGCACAGTAGCCTTGGCTGACTCTGGCCACAGCTAGGGATAAAACTCTGCTTTGGTTCTCTGAATTTTATCTGCTGTCATTTTCTATCATACTGTGTTACTATGATCAGCTTAGATAACAAAGAAAACCACGCATACGATACGTATCGTGTGCTGCTACCATGAGATTTTGAATGTTTACATTTAATTCAAAGTTGACATGCAATTAGCCATCAGGGACACAATCACAAAGGTAATTTACTGGTCAAATAAATCAGCCTGAGACTATAAATTGGAATACTTCCTTATCACAAGAGTCAGTAAAATAGCTCCTTATCGTAACATGAGATTAGACAGACAATTGTAGACCAGATTAATTCCTATACATCATTTTCTAAAGAAAAATGTCAAGAGTTTTTCACTGTCAACAAAAGTGTCTCTGCTGAAAAATTAAGCTATCAAGACTGGAATACTCTCTTAAAGGTGAAGAAATCTTAGGTTATTTTATATCTCCTGTGAAATTTGCACTGTGTTCAAAGATTGTGAGTATAAATCAGTAATACTGTAATGTTAAATTATTTGCTTCAAACTTGAAATGTTTCTTCAAGAGAAAGCTTTCTAAGTCTCTGTAAGGCCTGATTTACTTAGTGAATCAGCCCACAGAGCTGTTGTATCTATCACTCCATACTGTATATTAAGAAATACTGACATTTCAGTGCTGAGGCAGACACTTTCAGTGAGGAAATTGGGATGTTCCAAATTAAAAAGAAAATGCATTTTTGGCATAAACATATGTTGGCTTTTTAAAGTTTGTTGCATTACTACTACAACTATTGTTATACTACTACTGAACATTTGTATAGCGCTACAAGACGTAGACAGCGCTGCACAGACACATGCAAAAGACAGCCTCTGCTCATCAGAGCTTGCAACCTAGTCAAGACAGACAACACAGTAGCTGTAGACATGGGATACATCTAGGGGGAATGGAAAGGAAACACAAAGGAGATCAGGTGAGTCAAGATCCAAATATTTTCTTTTGATGTTTCAGCTCCAGAATAGCAGTGAAGGTACATTCTTCTCCACGCTCATCTCCACTTTATTTATTGTCACAGCTCTGCGCTCCAGTTTTTCAGTTTCTATTGGGCACACTTTTAAAAGCTTTCACATATAAGATTCAGGGGTTATATGCATTATTTAACTGTCTGTATGGATTTTCAGCCTCCTACAAGAATGCGTCAAGTACTCTGTTTTGAACAAAGCAAAACAGAAATCTAAAATTAACCTGTAAAGTCTGTGGCTGCATTTTACCTGCAGAATATACATCAAAGACAACATTTTACATTTGAAAACTGTCTGCATGTGCAGTTTGTATGGATGCTTTTTTTTCGTAAAATCTTCTCTGGATACTTGTGGAAATCCACTCTCTACCTCAACCTTGCCCCTGGGAATGTATCTACAAATATGCGTAGAGCTGTATTCAAAAACTCCATTTCTGTACATAAAATCCTGTTTTATGCTTGGAAAGGCCATTGGAAATGCTCTGTTAGAGCTCACATAAGATCTTCGTTTTAGTTTAAACCCAGCTCGTCATCTTTCATATGTCCAACCACAGAGTTCCATGACAGTGACTTTCTTTTATCTGTTTCAGTCATTCATTTATAAGTCAAATTATATTTTATATTGTTATTTATTTTATCCTCTTTTTGATTCTATTTACTTCAATTTCATTCTAACTAGAAGCTCCATTTTGCATAGGGTATCTAGCTAGGAACTGGGTAACTAGCTAGGAACTGGATATCTAGCTAGGAATTGGGGTGTCCACATGTAGGAGAATGCTGGTATCTAGCTAGGAACTGGGGTGTCCACATGTAGGAGAATGCTGATATCTAGCTAGGAACTGAGGTGTCCACATGTAGCAGAATGCTGGTATCTAGCTAGGAACTGGGGTGTCCACATGTAACAGAAGTGTCATCACTTGGGGCTTACATATGCAACACTGGCAGCCACAGGTGTAAGTGCTGATCTCACAACATACATGTAGTAGCTGCCACTTACAAGTGAAAAGGGTTTTACTAGACCGCACATACAAGAGGAGCCAATTAAGGAGCTGAATGAAATAACTCTTTTTTAGAAATCATTTTTGAGCTGGTGTTAGACGGCACCGTTGTCCACTCAAACACTGGTGGAGATCCCAGGTTTGAATGAGCCATTACCTGATACTTATGTCTACCACCGAGCAGTACTAGTAGTATTGTAAATATCGATGGGCATTGAAAACAAACCCTCTTTATTTGTAATTTTAAATAATGCATACCCCTAAGAATGCACTTGTTACAGAATAACAAATAGCCCTGAGAACCTATTACATGCCATTCATATCTTAAAAAGGAAAGAGAGGAACATCTTCATTAATTTAAGAAGGTGGCCAAGACAATTATCCGAAGAATAATGGAAGAAATAGGAATGTGAACATAAGAACATAAGATATGCCATACTGGGTCAGACCAAGGTCCATCAAGCCCAGTATCCTGTTTCCAGTAGTAGCCAATCTAGGTCACAAGTACCTAGCAGTTTCCCCAAAACACACTGGTTCCACAATGCTTGTATTGCATTACATATTGTATTGTATTGAATATTCTTAATATTGGGACACTACTCCAAAGTAAGAGTAGATGGAGCAGATGAAGATGGAGGAAGGTCCAAATTCATTGTCAGCACATTCTTATAATGAGAAATTACATCAGTTGTTGGTGTTCAAAAAAGATGGGTTACCCTCTGCAACTTAATTAAACACTCGCACAGACTTCGGCGGAAAGACAGGCTTTCCAATTGAATTACCTGTCGTTGCAACAAAATTAATGGTTTCCTGCATTTCAGGGTAACATTTCAAAGGGAGGAATGGCCTAGTGGTTGGGGCATGTTACCTCAGGCCATAGGGCCAGGGATTTGAATCCTGCTAGAAGACAGCAACCTTGAGCCAAAAGGACTGGGGTTTCTAGTCCTACAGGTGCTTCTTGTGGCCTTGGGCAAACCACTTAACCCTCCATTGCCTCAGGTACAAAAAATAGATTCAGAGTCCTTCAGAGACAAGGGAAATCTATGTATATATATATACAGGGTGGCCCAAAAAAACTGAGAACAACTCGTAGCATATAAGTCATTTAAAAATTCAAAAAGACAGATGTAAACGATTCACAAATTAAAAAAACCAAGATGGCGACCGGAAATTGTCGAAATAAAGACGTTATATAGCTAAAAAAGGTAAATAAGTAAACTATTTAAACTTTTAATTTCCGAGATGTTCTCACCGTTTTTTTGGGCCACCCTGTATATATACAATACCTGAATGTACACTACTTTGACTTCTAGAAAAGTGGCTTATAAGCTAAATAAATAAACATCTGCAAAAATTCTAATGCAGGAGTTCATGAACAACATATCATTAGCTTGAAGAATAACTTTAAGAGCCAGTCACAATTGGGTTCTAAAGTGACTGCGGTGAGCAGAGTGGCAATAGCAATCTGGTCATAATCTGACTTCTCCAGAAAAGCATTTAAGAACACAATCACATAAGATTTGTCATACAAGCTTAGGCCAATGGTCCATCAAGTCCAGTATTCTGTTTCCAACATGGCCAATCCAGGTCATAAACACTTGGTAGGATTCCAAAAGATAGACATATTCCATGTTGCTTATCCCAGAGATAAGCAGTGGATTTTTCCGAATCTATCATAATGTAGTTTATGGACTTTTCCTTCAGGAACTTGCCCAAACATAGCAGATAAAGACCATGCAGCCTGTCCATCCATACTGAAACTATTTTGATTGTTCGCTACAATGTTATCCTGTAATCAAACTCTGGAATTTGTTACTGGAGGATGTAACAAAGGCTGTTAGTGTAGCTGGGTTTAAAAAAGGTTTCGACAAGTTCCTGGAGGAAAGGTCCATAAACCATTATTAAGAAGGGACCCAGGATATCAATGCTTGACCCAGTACAAGCATTGCGGAACCTGTGTCTTTTGGGGAAACTTCTAGGTATGTATGACCTATATTGGCCACTGTTGGAAACAGGATACTGGGCTTGATGGACCTTGGTCTGACCCAGTATGGCATATCTTATGTTCTTATGTCTAATATCCTTTGTTGTATTCTCCATTCCTTTCTTTATAATTCCTAGCATTCTGTTCATTTTCTTGGCTGCTACTGCACACTGAGCAGAGGATTTACACATATTTTTTCACAATGATCCTTTTTCTGGGTGGCAGTTCCTAATATGGACACTTGCATTGTGTAACTATAGATTGGGTTGTTCTTCCCTCAGTGAATAACTTTGCACTTGTCCACATACATTTTCATCTGCCACATTTGGATGCCTAGTCTTACAGTTTCTCACGGTCCTCTTGCAATTTTTTATAACCCTCTTCTGCTTTGACTTTCTAATTTTCTCATGAAAGCCTTGTTAAAAGCTTTTTGAAAATATAGATCTTTATCTTTTTATCTTTATTTAGTGCTTGATATACCGCCCAAACGTATGCGTCAAGGCGCTGTACAATAAAATCAATTAGAAAAAGAAAAGAACGCCATTATTTGGATAAGAAAGAGAGGGATAGGAAGATACAGAAAAGGACAGTTAGTCAGGGAAGGGGAGAGAGAAGAAATAGCCTGATGGAGAGGAGAGCTGATGGAGAGAGATAACCTCTGATGGAGTGGAGGAGGGGCCTAGTGGTTGGGGCAAGGTACTTCAGGCCGGAAGGTTGGGGGTTCAAATCCCACTAGAGGACAGCAACCTTGGGCTGGAAGGACTGGGGTTTCTAGTCCCACAGGTGCTCCTTGTGGTCTTGGGCAAGCCACTTAACCCTCCATAGCCCATGTTCCCTGTAAATTAGTTATCTCCAAGTTATAATGCCCTGTTCAATGTAATTTCAGTTTGTTCAATGTAAACTGCACTGATGCAGAATAGCGTGGTATATAAGAGAATGTAAATAAATAAACCTCAGGGATCAGGAAGGTTGATACAATGGGGTCTATTCTGAGACCAGAATAGTGAGTCTGGTTGTCTGATCTGGATGTCCAGACCCGCTATTTATCTGACTGGTGCCAGGGAAAACAGATCTGTGTGGGGAGCTTTGTCTGTGGGCAGGAGAGGACGGGCTGGGGAGGAGCGAGGGTGGGCGGTGTGTGACGACTGACCCCGGACATACAGGGCTGATTCTGACGTCAGCCCTGTATGTTCGGGGTCTGCAAAATGGATGGGGGACTTATTCCACTTCAGCGGTGGAATAAGTCCTCCTAGACATCAGGGGGCAGCTGAGCCGGGACCAACAAAGGAGGTGCAGGGGGTTCTTCGCAGCTCAACCCTGGCCATGGAAGGCTAGATCTGGGGTTGGGCTGCAGGGAAAGGGGCTTTGTTCGGCATCCATGGGTCGCAGCTCCTCAATGGAGCTGCAGTCCCATGGCCACGGGGTGCCATGGCACTGTGGCTCCATTCAGGAGCCTGGCTGGGCTCTCCGGGGAGTCCATTGTATGTGCTGGGTGTCCAGAATCAGGGCACAGCCTGGACATCTTGACCCTGTTCCTGATCTGATTCTATGGGCATGTCTAGCCCCCACGGGATCAGAATCGGGTGCAACTGGTGCACGTCCTGATTCTGGGCACCTGGGCAAGGGGTTGGACGTCCAGATTGGAATCTGCCTCCACCTGTCCACCAGCTCATCTTTATCTACTTGTTATTTACTTACACCTTCAAAAAATATAGCAGATTTGTGACAAAAGATTTCCCTTGGCTAAATATATGTCAGCTTTGACTCATTAAATCAGGACTATCTATAGGTTGAGTAATTTTGTTCTTAAATTCAAAGAGTCAAAGGAAAGTTGTGGAGATGAAGCCATAGGCAAATAAATGCTCTAGCTAGAGGAGAAACAGATTCTGGTGGGATCTTTAATATTCTAGTAGCATAACATTTTAAAATTTTCAATAAGAAAAATGGTGGGTATATTTGGAAAATTCAATAAGGAATTCTCCAAAGCCTTTAGCTTATAACAAACTAAACTAAAGCTTTTCATGACAGAGGCATTTTGAACAGAAATGCTGGCCAACTTATTTTCACAACAGTTAGCTGCTGATCTAATTGACTCAAATTCTGTTGCTGTTTGTTCACAGTTTTTTTCATGTCTTGGAAATTTTCTTTCACAACTGTAAACTGAGTTAAGAACGTCTGCTCCAACCCATAAAAACCATCTCAAAATATCTCAAAAATAAAACAATTAGGTCTGACCAAAGTAGTCTTGACTGCAAACAGATGTGAATCCTCAGCAGACTGCTGTGAGGATGAAGAAGGAAGCTTCCTTGACTGCTTATGAGTTGCCTTCAAGCAAATGTTGCTTCCTTTGCCATCAGCACTTTGGCTGAGATGCTCCTCTCTCTGGTCAGTGTCTCTACCGTTGATGCCTCCACTGCCCCAAACAGCAGCTTTTGCTGAATTTCCTGATCCTCCAGGCCATTAGGAGACATTTTAAAAGATATATGTGCAAATATAAGTCAGCAAGGAAATTGTAGGTGATACTTTTTATCGGACTAACTCAGTACATTTTTGACAAGCTTTTGAGAGCTATGCTGTTTTCATCAGGTCTTTGAAGACATAATGCAGTTGCACTGGATTTAAACTCATCCATGTTCTGGGTAGTTTGCAGATGTCATTACTTATTAAAGCAAAGTGTGGGACACAGTGACAGTTCTACAGGTCCTGTCTGATCTTAGCTGGTCTGCATCTGTCAAAGATTTACAATGAAAGGCATTGGTGATGAGACTGTGCCCCCTTTGCATTTCAATGTCTTATGTCTGGTAATGGATAAGAAAACCAATATCTCTATTCAGTCTCCTTTTGTTACTGATGAAATACTTGATCATTTTCATTATTCAAATGTTTTCCTGTCATATATTTTATTGAAATTTCCTTTCAGGACTCTTTGAGAACTGCTCTCCCACTAGGGCAATGTTCTGTTTTTCTCTCTAACACTTTATAGTGTTCCTATCAAAGTTAAAGCTTGTTTCCCCAGTGTAGCAACCCTCTTCACATCTTCTGTACTGGTTCATATATACTAAATTCGTAGATGAGCATGCATGTGAACCTTTTATTTTAAATGTCTTTCCCATGTGGTAGTTATTGTTAAGTGCAGCTGAGTCGGTGTGGACTCATGGCGCCCCATGGATAGTTGGCCTGAACTGTGTTTGGTCTTCAGTCAGCCGGCTCATTGTTGACAGAGTGGCACTCATAGCTGCTGTTATTGTATCGATCCATCACCTTGCTGGCCTTCCTCTTTTGTGTTGACCTTCTACCTTACAAAATATTATGTCTTTCTCTAATGATCTCCCTCTTTGCATGATTTGTCCAAGGCATGAAAGCCAAAGTCTTGTCTTGTGAGCTTTCTAAAGAAAGCTTAGGTTTGATCTCCTCTAGTACTGACTGGTTTGTTTCTTGGACAGATATAGGATCCTGTAATATGTTTTGGCATAACTTGCACTGTGCATTTTTACAGGATTCTGTGCTATTCTCTTATTTATTTTTATTTATTTATTTATTTAACATTTCTTCTATACCGCGCTATTAAAATCAGTGTGGTGTACAATGAACACAACATACTGCAATGCATACATGCAACATTGAGTTTACATAGAACAAGGGATGATAAATGCATGGGATAACCGGGGAAACTATGTACAGTTGACTTATATATATATATATATTTAAACTATATACAATATTCTAAACTCGATTGGATAATGTGGGTGAGACATTTGGGTAAAGTGGTAATTGGTCATCTTGGTTGTCTAGTGGGCTATCCTGTAGTCTAACCATTTTCTGGTTGTATTAGAGTGCTAATGCACCTGGGGTGTGTGGGAATCTTGGTAGATGTGTGAGTGTCCAGGATAACTTCTGGGTAACATTTTGTGAACAAATGGTGTTTCACGGCTTTTCGGAATTGTATTAGGCTCTTGATGCCACGGATTTCATGGGGGAGTGTATTCCAGTTTAGAGGGGCGAATATTGAGAAGGCTCTGTTTGACGTAGCTTTAGTACATGATGTCATCATCTTAGGAACTATTAAGGTGTTCTTAGCAGTAGTTCTCCTGTTTCTATTTTCGAGGGTGCTGTGAATTAGGTTGCTGATTGGTGTGGGTGGGTAATTATTCATGGCTTTGAAGGTCAGGATTAGTGACTTATAGTGGAGTCTGGCTTGTAGAGGTAGCTAGTGTAGGTCTTTCATGATAGGTGTTATGTGAGCAGATCTTGGTGACCCAGAGAGGACCCTTGCAGCTGCATTCATAGCCAGACGAAGTGGATTTAAAGTTGATTGAGAGATCCCGTGGAGGATGATGTTAGCAAAATCTAGATGTGGGAGAACTAATGCCTGGAAGGTTGATCGGTAGTCTGTGTAATCAAGTAAGGGGCGGAGGTGGCGTAGTGTTCTGATCTTATGATATATGGTTTTAGTCACATTCTTCACATGCGTTGTCATATCCAGGTGCTGGTCCAGTGTGATGCCGAGATATCGGATTGTGGGTTTGGACTTTAATTCTATGTTGTTGACCAGTAGTGATGGAGGAGGTATGAACTTACGATTCCTTGTAACAAAAAGAACATCCGTTTTGCTATGATTGATTCGTAGGTTTTGTGTCAGCAGCCAATCAGCTACTGCTCCGAAGCAATTGGTTATTGGGGAAAACACTGGTTGGTCAATTTTGAACGGCATGTATATGAGGATATCATCTGCGTATGCCAGACATTGTACGTTGAAGGATCGGATCAATTCACATATCGGCTGCATATATATATTGAACATTAGTGCCGATAAGGAAGATCCTTGCGGTACACCTTGAGATTGTAGGAATGGTTCCGATGATTCCTGGTCTGTCTTGACTTGTTGCCACCTATTAGAAAGGTAGGATTTACACCATTCCAGCGCTGTGCTCCGAATCCCCTTTTCTATCAGGCGTTGCAGAAGTATGTCGTGATTCACAGAGTCGAAGGCGGCGGAGATGTCTAGAAAGATGAGGACGAACCCTTGTTGGATGCTGTTTATTCCTGTGATAAGATCGTTGAATAGGGTTGTAAGGATTGTGTCGACTCCATGTGCTTCTCTGAATCCATGTTGTGATTGGTCTAGTGGAGCTTCCGTGTCAATGTGATGCTGGATCTGTTGTTGAGCAGCTTTTTCGATTATTTTTGCAAGTTGGGGAATGCTCGAGATTGGCCTAAATGATTCAACTTTGGATGAATCAAGTTTACTGTTTTTTAGAAGGGGCCTGATCAAGGTGTGTTTCAGGCGCTGGGGGAATGAGCCAGTTAGAAAGGACTGGTTCAGCATCTTGCATAGGATTTGGCTTAGATCGTGTCGCAGTTCTTTGATCCAGCTAGCTGGGCATGGGTCATTAGGTGCCGTGCTAGGATTGATGGAGGCTATAATGTTCTCAATCTCACTAGTAGATACCGTGTTGAAATTGCTAAATGGAGTTATTGGGGATGCCTTGAGTGCTGCGGATAGTTTGTTGATATTTATGTTAGTGCTGGCCTTAATCATTTTTGATTGCAGGTAGTTCGCGTAGTCCTGTGGCTGAGGCATTGCAGGTTGGGCTGAGACTGGCTCTCCTGTTATGGTTTTTACTAACCTGAATAATGCATGTGGTTTATTGATGGAGCGTTTCAGTAAGTTTGTGTGGTAGATTTTCCTACTCAGTGTTATCTTCCCACGGTGGGTAGCTAGGTATGAATTATATTCTACAAGGGCCTCTGATGAGTGGGTTCTTCGCCACTCTCTCTCGAGTTTGCGTAGGTGGTTGAGAGATGTACGCAGGTCAGTAGAGAACCATGACGCGTGTTCTCTTTTTCTTGTTTTCTTGTCATTGTACAATGGACGTGAAGCGGCTCTGAGGTTCTCATCCCATTTGGCTATCAGGTCGTCTAAGTTGAGGGTGGTGTTGGTCACAAGTGGTTGTAGGCTTTCTAGGACAGTGTCACGGTTGAGAGGTTGAAAACGAGCTGTGTGTGTTCCAGATGTGTTAGATGGTATTTGGCTCTTGCGAGCAGTAATGGTGGGTATATTAAACCGGATAAGGTTGTGATCTGACCATGGTACCGGTAGAAACGACAGTGCAAGGTCTTGGTGTGTTGAGGTGTTGAGATGAGGTGCGAAAATGAGGTCTAGTATACCTCCCTTAGTGTGAGTGGGTAAGTCGACGAGTTGTTTGTAGCCTAGATCCTCTAGTGCATCTAGAAATGCTGCTGAGTGGCTGTCATGGAGAGATGGGAGGTTGAAATCACCAACTAACCAATTTGGAGAGCGTGGGGAGGATGTAGTGCATGCAAGCTCAATTATTGTTGGGAGGTCATCCGGTAATGGGGAGGGTGCTCGATAAAGAAGGTTGATTGAGCAGAGTTCGTTAGATATGGTGAGGGAGTCAAGGTGGGCTGAGCTGGAGGAGCTGCATAGTTTGAAGTTTAAATCTGTTTTGGTGAGAATGAGCGTCCCACCTCCTTTCTGAGTGGACCTGTGGCATGTGTAGAGATCGAATCCTGGTGGCAGCATCTGATTCAGGAGAACGTTGTCACAATCAGACAGCCATGTTTCAGTGACCATCAGGATGTCAAGATTGTATAGTGGAATCAGGTCCATGACAGCAGGCCATTTTGATCGTACTGATCTGGCATTAATCAGCGCACATTTCAGTAGTTGTTGGCGGTGGTGCTTCTCAGCTTCTGTTTTGTTGATGGCTTGTAGAGGGATGTTAAGTAGATGTGAGTAGGATGTATGGTTGCTTTTTGCCGTTGTGTGGTGTGGGAATTCATACCATCTCCTTCCAATTGTATGTAGTATTGGTATGTAGTTGGTATCCTGGTTAAGGGCATTTGTGATGCAGGGGAGACCAAGGGTGAGTAGAGGAATGAGTGATAATAGGACTTTGTACATTCTAGCTTACTAGTAATATGGTACGGACAATAGACTAGTAGAGTGTGAGGGATGAGTATGGGAATTAATAAATAGCTGTCTGTTGGTTTCCAATGGACTGTGTGGCTACTGGCAACAGTATAATGGCTACTAGTTTCCAATGGACTGTGTGGCTACTGGCAACAGTATAATGGCTACTAGTTTCCAATGGACTGTGTGGCTACTGGCAACAGTATAATGGCTACTAGTTACAAACAACAGTATCACAGTGTATGAAAATGCTGGCAACAGTATGAAATTACTGGTCTGGGTGGCTACTGGCAGCAGTGTAATGACTTCTGGGTTATACAGAATCACAATATAAGAAGAATAGTAACAGTACAATGACTACTTATTACTGGCAACAGTATAAAGTGATACAGACAACCTTATTACAATGTATGCAGGATGGTTATGTGAATTAATGATTGGCAGCAGTATTATGACTAATTGTTACTGGCAACAATATAAAGGCAGTATAAAGGTTAATTAGTACTGGCAACAGTATAATTATTACTGATGTGTTGATGACAGTATATCAGTATGAGAGGGATAGAGGCTAAATTAATACTGACAACAGTATTTGTAGCATTCCACTCTTCCATTTGGGACTCTGTTTGGAGTTTACTCCTAACAAGTTTTTGTTTCAAGTTGAGTGGTTGGCAGAATGTTAGAATCAGAGGGGTGAAAGAAATTTCTCTTAGCAAGTTATCCTCCAGAAATAGGAGTTGGAGATTTTTGATGATTTTCCTTAGTTTTCTAGTTCTGAGTTAAAAGTTACCACAAGTGGTACATATTCCATGTTTTTTCTTTCCTTGTGCTGAAGTAGGTCCATCCTGCATGTTTTCTTGAAGATGGATTTAGAGTGATAGTCCTTTTTACTTGAAGGATTCTGATAGGGCTTTTATGGTTTATTCCTGTCTTGGGGGTCAGAGCAAATGAGATGATATCTTGTAGCTTGGCTCTGTATAATGGATTTTTGTAATATGCGAAGGATGGAAACTGGAACTGTGAAGGTAGTTGCATGTGTCAGTTGGTTTCCTGAAGGGTCGGATTTACTTTGTTGGTGCACATAGGAACCCTCCTACCCTCCCCCCACCCCCCCCCATTGACTCTGCCCAGATGTCTTATATATATATAAGGAGGAGTGGCCTAGTGGTTAGGACATGGTACTTCAGGCCAAAGGGCTTGGGGTTCAAGTCCCACCTGGGGACAGCAATCTCAGGCCAGGGGGATTGGGGTTTCTAGTCCTATAGGCACTCCTTGTGGCCTTGGGCAAGCCACTTAACCCTCAATTGCCTACAGGGAGAACTATTCAGGCAATTGGTAACAGACCCCACACGTGAAGGGGCCATACTGGACTTGGTGCTTACCAATGGTGAAAGTGTTTCTGATGTAGTAGGAGATCATTTTGCATCCAGTGATCACCAGATGGTGTGGTTCAGTATTAGGACTAGGGCTGTTAGAATCCATTCCAAGGTGAGGATCTTAGACTTTAGGAAGACTAATTTTGCGAAGATGGGCCAATACCTCAGGGAGTCGTTAGTGGGATGGGAACAGCTGGGGGATGTAGAAAAACAGTGGGTAAAACTGAAAGGGGGTATTTTAAGGGCAACCAACCTTTTTGTTAAAATGGTAAATAAAGGCAAAAGGAAAAGGAGACCGCTATGGTTTTCGAAGGAAGTAGCTGAAAAAGTGAAGAAAAAGAGGGAGGCCTTCATGAAATACAAGAGATCACAGAGAGAGGAAGACAGGCATCTGTATTTGGAAAAACTTAGAGAAGCTAGCAAAGTAGTCAAGAAGGCAAAGATTCAAAAGGAGGAGGAAATAGCCAATGCAATAAAATGGGGGGATAAGACATTTTTCAGATATATTAGTGAGAAGAGGAAGGGCAAAAGTGGTATTGTCAGACTCAAGGGTGCAGGGGGGGAATATGTAGAATCTGATAAGGATAAAGCGGAATTGCTTAACAAATATTTTTGTTCTGTGTTCACAGATGAAGAACCAGGAGCAGGACCTCAGAAAACACCCACAAATAGGAACAGAAGCGAGGGACATCTTGGATAATTTTCAGAAGACTGTGTTCGTGAGAAACTAGCTCAACTTAAAGTAGACAAAGCGATGGGACCGGATGGGATACACCCTAGAATACTGAGGAAACTTGGGGACGTTCTAGCAACTCCACTGACTGACCTTTTCAATGCCTCGTTGGAGTCGGGAGTGGTGCCAAAGGACTGGAGAGGGGCTCATGTGGTGCCTTTACACAAAAGCGGAAGTAAGGATGTGGTTGAAAACTACAGGCCGGTTAGTTTAACTTCGGTGGTGAGTAAATTATTGGAAACGCTGCTGAAAGAGAAAATAGTGAGGTTTCTGGAGTCCAGCGGATTACAGGATCCGAGGCAGCATGGATTCACCAGAGGCAGGTCTTGTCAGACAAATCTGATTGATTTCTTTGACTGGGTGACCAGGGAGTTGGACCGAGGGAGAGCTCTAGATGTGGTGTATTTAGATTTCAGTAAAGCCTTTGACACTGTTCCTCACAGGCGACTTATAAACAAACTGAACACCCTAGGGATGGACCCTAAAGTTGCTGCTTGGGTTAGAAATTGGTTGGGTGGGAGGCGACAAAGAGTACAAGTAAATGGAGCTCACTCTGAGGAGAAGGATGTTACCAGTGGTGTGCCCCAGGGATCTGTCCTTGGTCCGATTTTTTTAAACATCTTTGTTAGTGATATAGCGGAAGGGCTGTCGGGTAAGGTTTGCCTCTTTGCAGATGATACCAAAATCTGCAATAGAGTAGACACCCAGGAAGGTGTAGATAACATGAGGAGGGATCTAGCTAAGCTAAGCTAAGCTTGAAGAATGGTCTAGAATTTGGCAGCTGGGATTTAATGTTAAAAAATGTAAGGTCATGCATTTGGGCTGCAGCAATCCAAGGGAGCAATACAGTATAGGAGGTGAAGTACCTTTGTCCACTAAAGAAGAGCGGGACCTAGGCGTGGTTGTGTCTGATGATCTTAAAGTAGCTAAACAGGTAGAAAAGGCGACGTCAAAAGCTAGAAGGATGCTTGGTGCATACGGAGAGGAATGGCTAGCAGAAAAAAGGAGGTGATAATGCTTCTGTATAAGTCTTTGGTGCGACCTCATTTGGAGTATGGTGTGCAATTCTGGAGACCGCACCTTCAAAAGGATGTGAACAGGATGGAGTCAGTGCAGAGGGTGGCTACTAAAATGATTAGTGGGCTTCATTATAAAGCATATGAGGACAGACTTAAGGATCTTAATATGTACACCTTAGAGGAAAGGCGGGATAGAGGTGATATGATTGAGATGTTTAAATACCTCCGTGGCATAAATGTTCAGGGAGAGAGCCTCTTCCAATTGAAAGCAAGTTCTGCTACGAGGGGACATGGGATGAGGGTGAAGGGAGATAGATTCAGGAGTGATATGCAGAAATATTTCTTTACAGAAAGAGTAGTGGATCCATGGAATAGTCTCCCAGTGGAGGTGGTAGAGATGAGGACAGTAACTGAATTCAAAAAAGCATGGGACCAACACAGAGGATCTCTAAAGGTAAAAAGTGGACTGTTGTAGTTGTTGTTGTTATGGAAGGACAGACTAGATAGGCCATGTGGTCTTTTTCTGTCATCATGTTTCTATGTACACATAGATTGTGAGCCCTTTGGGGACAAGGGATTGTATCCAGTACCTGCTTGTAGTAATTACATAATGTAAACTGCTTTGATCAAAGGATAAGGCAGTATAGAAAACTGGTTAAATAAATAAATGTCTTCTTTACTGTGCAACCTGGTCCTGAGCAGCAGCAGCAAGTTTTCTAATGAAATTCAGCCCAGGGCTGCCCAGGCCTTGCTGTGTCCCTTCCTTTCCTCTCACAGGGCTGCCTGTTGCCACGTTTTCTTACTACTTGGAAAGTGTCAGACTGGCTTCTCTCAATGCTGCACCAGTGGACGTTTTTCCGTGTTAAGCATCTCTGTGGATGAAGTACCGCTGTTAGACGCCTTACCAAGATGAGTATATGATTTTTGCAGAACTGTAAGCATTGAGACAGGGCCAGAAAATAGATTGGGGCTCTAAACGCAGTGCTGTGTTCATTGATATCCGCAGAATTTGGGCAGGGCTGAGGTGTATTCCAGGATATTAATAGGGGATCCCCTGGCTCAGTAGAAAAGAGTTTATATTGTGATATAGCACTGGTAAAGAGCAGCAGTTGGTTATCTTGTTGGTTATCTTGTTTCCTCAGCATGGGTATTTCCATCATGAATTTATATATTACTATTTGATATGTAACAGGAACTTGTATATTTAGGATATTAGAGATATGTTTCCAAACACATTTCCAGTATATCTGCAGGTGTCCACAGTAATATATCATGTGTGATAGCGTTCCAATGTCTGCATTACAGGACCAGCATCGGTTTCCAGTTTGTGATTTCCATTTTGTTTTCTTTACTGGGGTTATATATGCTCGATGAGCCATAAAATACATCGACTGCGTAAGGGGTGCCACTCTGGTGACTCGTATTTCGGACCCCCAGAAGGTGTCCCACATCTCCGGGTGCATATAGTCTCCTGTGTCTGCTATCCACGCTAACTGCACTCCAACACATTGGGGTATGTTTACTAAACTGCGTTAGTGCAAATCGCGTTAGGAGCCGCGTTAGTGAAAGGAAAGCCAAAAAAGGACATGGGCGGGACATCGTAACGACTAACGCGCGTTCCAAAAACTAACGAGCGTTACAGGGCGCCGTGGTGCGTTAAGCATATGAAGGCGTACAGACACAAATCATTGAAACAGAGCTGTAGCACAATGGTTAGTGTACTCACCGCTGTTACAGGCAGCATGGGTTCGAGTCCCCAGTGTGCCTAACACAGAATGCTGTCCCAGGCAGCACCCTGTACATTACATTGGGAATGAGGAGGCATGTTTTTCTTTACGTGCAGTAGTTGTTAGTGAAACACACTCTCGCAGTGCGCATAGCCATGTACGTTGGTACGTGCGTGGCTGCATGCGTTGTTACGGGCGTAGCCCCGTGCGTAGGTACGTGCGTACAATCGTGCGTGGGTACGTGTGTTTTTACCAGCGTGGGCACCTTATCGTACAGACACTTTAGGGTGTCTTGCACTTATGCACTATGCTAACAGATGTACGTGTGATGGCCTATGGTTTATCAGAGCCTGAGAGCAGGCGCTGGATCTTCCCAGGGTTGGATCGTGCCAGTCACACCCATGATGCACTGCACATGCAAATCAGCTGTCCACAGATACACACCATGGGGAATGCACCCCCACAGCACCTCGGCCTGGTAGGGGGAAGTGACCATGTGCACCCCCACAGCACCTCGGCCTGGTAGGGGGTACTGACCGTGTGTTGTACTGGCACAGAGTAGCTACACACCGTCACATTGTGCTGGTACTGTGCTCACCCTGACGGTGCAGTGAGGCGCCCAGCACCAGGTCCACAGCACCATCCATGGCTGAAAGAGGCCATGGCACAGGTCCAAAGCAGTGTTAATGTGCGAGATAGGTAGTTTCTGCACAAACACCTTGCAGTCAGGTGTAGCCCCCATGGACCCCTAGGTGGCCCATGTACCCCCCCCCCCAAGTGCCAAGGGTGGCAAACAGGGTCTCCTAACAATAGATCCACCTTCTACCTCCCTGCAAAGGTGGCAGTAGAGAGGAACATCAACCCCAGTTCTGGTGGGGAACAGACACCCCACAGGGCAGGCACCACAGCTCTGTACGCAGACAGACATCTGGCCTGGATATGGTAAGCTGCACCCCACCACTATCTGATATACTCCTGCAGCAAGCCATCAGCCACTGCACCCTGCAAGTCACTCCATCAAGACACATACCAGCTGCAAACAGTCTGCTAGTTAGTCCATAATGCATGTGCCCAGTGGATATGCATGCACCCAGAACTGGGATGTCAGCATACACAGCAAGCAGATAAATCAGTGACTGGGCCCCAAAAGGAAACCCATATCTATCACATGAGTGAAATACTATATAGCACTATGGGGGTGCCTAACCATGCTGTGGTCACTGCACAGTCAGGGTGAGAGTGATCTCTCAGCAGGACATACTGAGGTCAACCTGTCTGTGTAGGTGGTGGCCGGGCACTAAAATGTGCCTGTCACTGCCCTATGCCCTGTACAGATGCACCCTGGCCAGGCCACCCTGTCCGGCCTATACCCATGGTACCTTGCTCCTCATTATGCACATTGGCAGCTCAATACTGGCAACATTGCTGGCAGTGTGGGCTGTGGAAGGTGTTTGCAGCCACCACACACTGGATAGACAGACAGACACCCCCACACCTATGCCAGCAATGTGCAACTATAGAGGTGTTCAGCAGCCATACCCACCACACCAGTCCTGGGCACAGTTCAGGCATGGATATTGTACGCAAGACTGTTGGGGGTCACTCCCCATGGTGGTACGCACTGTCAGAGTCCAGACCTGCAGCACACACCACAGACAGCAGAATGATTGTTATGGTGGAGCTCACTGAGCAAACTGTGCTTAATGTAGGAATTGATATCTGCCAGTTATCACAGGAAACGTTTGATAGCTGTGTACCATATACCCAGGTGTAGGGTGGCATTGCTAAGGTATGCAACTGCTAGTATTGGGAGATACAGGCAGGGCCCAATGTCCTGCTTCTCCAGGAGGCATTGGCCAATGGGGCCTGTGGGTGTGTCTGGCCCTGTTGGCTGCTGCTTTACGGCAGAGTTCCCCAACTCCAGTCCTGGTGTTCCAAACCTGTTCGGGTTTTCATGCTGTCCCTCATAAATATGCATGAGCTACATCTGCATACCATGGGGGTGGTGCATAGATATGCAGCACAGGCATCTTTATTAGAGGCAGCATGGAACCTGAATGGTGTGGGACCCTCCAGGACTGCAATTGCGAGACTCTGCTCTGGGTAATGCGCCTGTTTCTGATGCCTGTGTTTGGTGTGGTATAATATAGGCGTATTAACCATGCGTATGTTCTCTGCAATAAAGGGGTGTCTTTACTATCACTGTTTAGTGGTGGGTAAAACTATGGGGACTGGGTTGGCAGGAGCCCCAGCTGGGATTTGAACCTGTGACCCTCTGGTCTTACAGGCACTGGCTGTGTCTGTTGCACCACACTGTGGCCACAGAGATGGTGCAGTCCCTGGAGTTAGTTAAAGCGGCCTGACGAGTCAGAAACCCTGCTCTGCACAGGTTTACTGTGGGCTCATTTACCTTGTATGGAGACAAAGGTGCACATAAACCTCAAAACAGACCTCAAAAAAGGGGCAAACACCCATAACCAAGCTGGGCAACAATGATATCATTGGGTAACATTACACACCACTCCCAGGAAAGCTCCATCACAATGAAATGATCTTTGAAAGGGTCTACGGAGCGTAGACCCTTCCAAACATCATTTCTTTCTTTGGTGCTTTCCAGGGAGTGTTGTTCATTGTTTCCCATTGCTATCACTGTTGCCCAGCTGAATTGTGCTTTTTACAATGTTTCTTGTGGTCATTCTTAAGGTTTTATGTGAACTGTTGGTCTTTGCACATGTATCACACTGCTCACGTTTTGTAGGTTTCCCCGGTTTTGCTGTACATTGCTGACGGAAATGGTTTCTCTTCCCTTTAATATGCCTTTAACGACAGGTTTTCATTCGCGTTGGAATTGAGCTCAGAAATTCAGTGCGTTAGTATGAGGGGAGCCTCTCCCCGCCCACTCTCCGCCCATTGACCCCTTCTCTCCGCCCACTCTCCACCTTCTGCGCTGTTTTAACGCGCCGCAGAGGTTTACGATCGTTAACTGCGGTTAACGCGCGTAAAGTACGTTTAACGATCGTTAGCACGTCAGAACGCGCGTTCGGACGTGCTAACGATCGTTAAACGTACTTTACGCGCGTTAATCACGATTACCACACTTTAGTAAACATCCCCCATTGTTTCTTTACCCCTGATCGAAGCAATGCAAGAAATTTAGATATTGTTCGTGTACCACTCTGAATCTCTCGGAATTTCTGTAAATTGGCCATCCAGGTCTCAGTAGTATAGGAGATGCTCCAGCTTTACTTAAGCAATGCCTGAGTTGAAACCACTGGAAGTAACATGCACCTGGTAGTCCAAACTCCATCTTCAGCATTTCAAAGGTTTTAAACTTACTTTCATATATCAATTGTCCCAGTGTTTTAATACCGCATTCCATCCATCCATATTATAGGTTTCCCCCCTACTAGGAACCGCTGGTTCAACCACAAGGGCATCTCCAACGCAAGGTCTTCTCCTTCAATGCACGACGCTATTAGCCGACAAGCTTGTTGTGTTGCCAAAACAATCTCGTTTTGTGGTTATTTCGGGTCTTTGGTTGTTCTAATGAGCATACTTGTTTGCAATGGGGTATTTATAGCCTGTTCAACCCTCAGCCATCTAGAGCAATCATCTAAATCTCCTTCTATAGTCCAATGAGCTCCTTGTTTGAGCAGCGAGTCTATGTGAAGCCAACAAACATCTGGGAAATTAACCCCTCCTTTTTCTTAATTTCCATGCTGCTATCCTAGGGACTCTGCTTCCCCATAGGAAGGTTACTAGAATGCTATTCAATTTTTTATAAAATGTTTGAGGAAACATCACTGGAATCGTGCTTAATATATATCTGATCTTAGGGACATCTTTCAAGGCTGTTGCTGAGTAATAAGCTCTAAAATGTCTGTGGTATTAACTCTTTCTGAGGGCTTTTAGTAATATGATGTTATTAAGTATCCTGACTGTGTACACAGTGCTGTACAGACAAGCTTCCTTTCAGTCCCCCCTCTGATTCTGGACAGAATCACTACAAATAAATGATAGCCCAAGCATATCCAAGTCCAAAATAAATCTTCTGCCATAGTAGAGAACATCTTTCTCTTCACGTACTTCATTCCTAAGCACTACATCTGGTTCACAGGCAAACTTCATCTTGCTGGTTGGAAGAAGTCTTTATACATATGCTCCATTTGACAATATAGAAAGGATTACAAGCATCCTCCAAATTAACCAAAATTATATGACACTGTTTGCCCTTGCTAGGTCTCAGTAAGAATGTGTATAGAGAGTAAGGTTCTACCAATTATTCTTACAAGCAAAATATCGGACAGTAGCCAACTGCGCTTCATAGATCGTCCAGTAGTTCGAGGTTTATGCTCACAACATCATGACACTAGTCACAACTGTAATTCTCCAGCAGCATTCTCTTTTTCACTTTGGGCTGCACTATGCACATCTTGGACAGTTTCAGTGATGTCTACACAGGTTCTTGGTTGCATACATATCTTTCTGTAGCAGTGCAGGAATCACTGATCCTGTTTCTATTCGGCTTTCAGCAGCATTGCAGACTTCCTTTTATTCACAGTAGTCGCTGTCTTCGGCCCATAGGACTCAATGCATGTAATATATAATTTGCAGAACCAAAACTCACCACTACGACACTCCTCTGATTCCTCACAATTGCAAATAAGCACCACTGCTAATGGTAATATAAAATTGAACAGAATTATCTTATCTAATCTAACATTAATTAATTACAATACATCTACTGCTAGCACTAAATGATTACAACTTATTTGAATATATGTATACCAAGTTAGCTTGCAACATACTTTTACTGACAGTTTATGGCAAATAAATTAAACTCATTTCAATTGTTTACCAAAAAGGAAAGCTTTCTTATCTCAGGTAATGGTTTGACTCTTTACCCTGAACATTGTCTGATTGACATAGACATCTCAGCTCACAAAGGACGGACATCAGGACATAAAACAAAAGGATCAAATACATAGAATTCCAAAGATTATGTTCCACAAAAGGTAATGGATTCATAATCACAAAACTTTCAAAACAGAATATAAACCAGTTCGAAATTCAGTTGTCATTATTTACAACTTCTCTTTGTTAACACTTTATTCAAGACCAATTAATTTCTTGCACAGGGAAATTTATTTACAACTTGAATTTAGCTCAGTTGATGATACTAATTCAGTACCTATTCCACTAGCAACAAAACATTAGTTCTGCAGGGTCATTCCAGAATTACAAAACTGAAACACACATTATAAGAATTTAAGATCCAGTAGACTCTTGTAGGTGGCTTATAATAGACCAGGACATTGCTACTCTAATCTCTTGACACACAGAATGAAATCAGCAGACAAATTTTCTTAACTAGAAAGCAAAACTTACACTTGTAAAATCCAAATAATCTTAAACATCATAAAATTACGATCATGCGGAGTTATTTCTCAATAATTCTACTGCCAATTGGAATCAGAAGTTGTTCTTATATATTTATAGGGAAAAAGAAAAGAATTTGCAACATTCAGGCTGTACTTTAACTATAAACTATATGTTTAAATGAAACTTCTCTAACAAAACTTGCAGTCAAGGTCTTCTCGCCAGACAACTGCACACAGTATCTTTCACTAAAGAGCTATTGTAAACACACAAAACGCTGCCAGACTTGTTATCTGTACTGTCTGCTTCTAAGGTTAAAATACATTCCAATCCCAATCCATCGTCTCAGAAAATCCATTCCATACTACAGTACAACTCATAGAAACATTTTGTACTAGCTGGAGCCTTTTATTTATTTATTTAGACAGTTTTGTATACCACCTTATCCTTCAATCAAAGTGGTCACAACACAATTGGGGGATACATTTAACATGAGGGGATATGTATATGTATATATTGTGAGACCATGCCGATCCTAGGTGGTTGCCTAGACCCGGGTATAGCCTTGAGTTGTGGAAATTAAGGACACTGTAGTCGTGACCAGAGTGAAATTAAGATTGAGTTTTATTCCCCTTCCCTTGAGGATGTCATAGAATAAGGACAACTTAAAAGAACGGTTGCTTCACCGATGTAGAGGATGCTTAACAAAACAATAATTATGCTTCTTTCCAGCAAACAATAGTCCAACACATTTCCAATGTGAAAATACACTTTCCTTCTTGCTCTTTTCCTTAACAGAGAGACTCTATGTTATCAGCCACACATAAAGCACATTCCATGGGCTCAGGGATGTTTTCTGTGCTATAGGTCTCCCACTGCATAGGGCCAGGACCTGGTCCTGTGTATGGACACTGAGCCCCTGTGACGCTGCTCTCCGAGCCTTGCCCTGGGGAAACCTCAGTTGCTGCAAGTTGAAGCTGCTTTTGTATGTCCCAGATAGCAGGAGCTGTGCTGGGGATTTCGTCCCACGGCTCAGGCCAATAAGAGTTCACTGGCTTGTTATAAGCCTGGCTTTTCCCACGGAGACCCCCTTCTCTCCCTTCACAAAAGATAGGGTACTTATCTTTTCCTGTGGAGAAGATGGCTTCACACTCCTCTGCTTTTAGCCAAGGCTTTCTCTCTGCCCTGCAGCCTGCTCTTCTTTGGGAACACCGGTTACTGTGCTTGGCTGAAGGAAACTCACTTCCTGCTTTCAGTGAGCTTCCCTGGACGTGACCTCTGCCTTCAGTTGGCTGGGCTGTTTGCCTCGGTATGAGGACCCCTCTGGCTGGGAAGACTTTGCTACCGTCTTTCTTAACTCTCCTGGGTTTATCAGCCTGCCTTTCTTCAGCCCTGGTTCTCCAAGGCAACGTGTCTTTCTGTAACTGCTTGGGAGTTCTGTTCTCACCTTCTCTCCAAGCCTGCCTGGAACTGCAGTCAGACTTCCTTTGGTCTCTGCTTTCCTCCTCAGAACCAAACTCCTGCTCCAGCCCTAATCCAGGCTCCAGCTTCCTTTCTCTCTTCTCCTCCTCCTTCCCTTTCTGCCTCTGTGGTATTTCCCACCTGTTTTTATCTCTCTGCTCAACTAACGTAGAACGTGAGTCTGGGTCCAGGTGAGCCTGATTGGAACCCTCAATTCTTACTGCGTCACTAAAACCATGTGGAAAGTTTGTTTTCCTTTTCCCTGCCTCTCTGCACTGTGAATGCTGCAACTGCACATGTGGCTGCCAGGTAAGCTCTTCTTTCCTATTATTTCTTAATATTTCAGGGTCTGGGCTGTCTA
The DNA here is from genome assembly GCA_033557465.1 of Ichthyophis bannanicus. Taxonomy (NCBI): domain Eukaryota; kingdom Metazoa; phylum Chordata; class Amphibia; order Gymnophiona; family Ichthyophiidae; genus Ichthyophis; species Ichthyophis bannanicus. The sequence goes on along the minus strand of CM066033.1, from coordinate 1,271,662,702 downwards.
CCTCATGACATATCCCCCCTCTTAAGCTATTTCGGGCTGGGGAACATATGTCCTTACATCACGAAATACAGGTTACAGCATTCGCCTTGACCGGCCGCTGTACCTGCAGCTTCCCAACTGCTGCTGTCCGCTCCTGCCAGGGCTTCAGGACATTGATGTGATGCACCTGACGGCATCCCTTATCCGTTTCCACAATGTAAGAGACTGGTCCCTTGCGATCTATTTCCGTGTAGGGCCCCTCCACTGAGCTTCAAATTTCGGACCAGGGTCCGCTATCATCACGACTACCTTATCCCCAATTGTGAGCTGACTGGGCTTTTTCCCCCAGTCGTAATATTTTTTCTGCAGCCGTTGACTACCCTTAGGTTTCGCGGCAGAGACCCTCTGACACGTAGGGCATGCCTCACAGAAACGCTTGGTTTCCTGGAACACACCTGGCCAATAGAAACGGGCCAGCACCTGATCCAGGGTACCTACAACACCTTTGTGCACGCCGTCCGGGTGGTCATGGGCCAACCTCATTACCGTTGCCTTAAAAGCGGTGGGTACTACTAGTTGTTTCCTCACAGCCCCAGTCTGTGGATCGTTACTTTCCCTATACAGTAACTCCTCTTCTAGAAAAAATCTGGGAAGAGTATCTTCATCGGACTGGGCATATTCAAAAGCGCGCCTTAAGGCGGGATCCGCTTTTTGTTCCTTCGCAAATGAGGGAAACCTTTGCACTAGCTCTTCGGGTACCCAGGGAAAACCTATTCCCTCTCCTGCCCCTGACCTTAGCTGGGCCCTATTGTGGCGCTCTCGCCTCTTATCACCCTTACTTTTCTTATCTGCTTTCCTTGGAGGGTTGATCAAACCTTCATGGCTGGGTAGTTCTCCTAGCCCTTCCTCTAGGGGTTTATCCTCTTCTTCTCCCTGAGGTGCAGCTTCTTCGTCCGAAGGAGGGTCACTATCCTCCTCGGGTTCAAAGTTCTCCCGTGAACTGTGGGCCTGGGACCTTGTGGACACTAGTCCCCTTTTCTCTTGCCTGCCCTCCCCTATGCCCCTATAAAAATGTGGCCAATCTTGACCTAAAACTATGTCATAGGGTAAACGGGGAATTACTGCTGCTAGGAGCTTCTTATGTGTGCCTAGCGCTTTTACTAACACTCTATATTGAGGATAAGAGGTGGATGACCCGTGTATACAACGGATCTTGCTATTGCCTTCTGGCTGATTCAGGGGAACTGCCTCACTATCCTGTAGAAGGCCCCAAAATTTTTCTGACACCATAGTTTGTTCAGCTCCTGAATCCAATAAAGCCTTGGCCAACACCCCCTGCACTTCCACATTCAGGCGAAAACCTTCTTGCTTGTATTGTGCTTTTTCACCCATTAGTGCTGTGCGCTCTTTGCATTCATACCTCTTGTGACTCCTCCTCCCACATTTAAAACATATTATGTGAGAGTCATTTGCTATACCTTTACTCCTACATTTTTCTGTAGCTGGTATGCTTCATTACTCTACCAGAGTTTGCCATGCCACGCGAGTCGCTCGCTCCTCCGTATGATCCATGGGCTACCTGAGCCTCAATGAATCTTTCCGTTAGGAGAGCAGCCTTGTCTGCCGTGTGGCAATTCTGTAGAGTGAGGAATGACCTTATATCTACTGGCACAGCTTCAAAGAATTGCTCTAACACAAGCATAACTAAAATGCTTTCTATTGTCTTCCCTTCGGGCACAAGCCACTTCCATACTAGGCTACGAATCCGTTGGCCTAGTGCCTTCGGAGTTTCACCTTGTTGGATTTTGGTAGCTCTCAACATTCTACGGTATACCATAGGTGACAGGCCTAGCCTATCCCGTATGGCTACTTTCACATTAGTATACTCATTCGCCTGGGCGGCCGGCATAGCCTTGTATGCAGCCAGGGCTTCTCCCATCAGGGAGGTAGCTAGGCGAACCGCCCATTGTTGCTCGGGCCAGCCTGCACCACGAGCTACACGCTCAAAGGCTTCCAGAAAATCGTCTATATTGTCTTTTCCTGACCACTGTCCAAAAGACAAAATTCCACATGTCTGTGGGCCTACCCCACCAAAGTGTCCTTCGGTTTTCTTCTCGACTTGCCGCTCCTGCAGTACCACCTGCAACAAGTCCGTTAGCGGCTTTTGCTGTATCTGCATGGCGGCTAGGGCTTGTTCTTGGCACTGCTGGGCAAGTTCGTGTTGCTTCTCAAACTGGAGCCCCATCCACTTCAGGATATCCGCTGGAGTCTCCATGCTGACAACCTGCAATAATCAGAGAAAAAAAAAACAAACAAGTGTGGAACCTCTCTTTTTTTTTTTTTTTTTTCTGCTACCAGACTAAGATATTCAGTCCCTTCGATACCTCCTCAGAATCCAACCCTGGCTGTACCCAGATACTATTACCTGAGTCAGGTGGTGATTCTGGCCTTGAGAAGGTCCTTGACTGCTCCGGATCCTGTGAACTGTCTGGGCGTGGTTCACTGCCGTCCTGGTTGCGTCCTCTGGCGCTGGTGACTCCGTCCCTCTTGTACGGTGTCCTCTTTTCTGGCATCCAAGAACTACACCATTTGTGAGACCATGCCGATCCTAGGCGGTTGCCTAGACCCGGGTATAGCCTTGAGTTGTGGAAATTAAGGACACTGTAGTCGTGACCAGAGTGAAATTAAGGTTGGGTTTTATTCCCCTTCCCTTGAGGATGTCATAGAATAAGGACAACTTAAAAGAACGGTTGCTTCACCGATGTAGAGAATGCTTAACAAAACAATAATTATGCTTCTTTCCAGCAAACAATAGTCCAACACATTTCCAATGTGAAAATACATTTTCCTTCTTGCTCTTTTCCTTAACAGAGAGACTCTATGTTATCAGCCACACATAAAGCACATTCCATGGGCTCAGGGATATTTTCTGTGCTACAGCTCTCCCACTGCATAGGGCCAGGCCCTGGTCCTGTGTATGGACACTGAGCCCCTGTGAAGCTGCTCTCCGAGCCTTGCCCTGGGGAAACCTCAGTTGCTGCAAGTTGGAGTTGCTTTTGTATGTCCCAGATAGCAGGAGCTGTGCTGGGGATTTCTTCCCACGGCTTAGGCCAATAAGAGTTCACTAGCTTGTTATAAGCCTGGCTTTTCCCACGGAGACCCCCTTCTCTCCCTTCACAAAAGATAGGGTACTTATCTTTTCCTGTGGAGAAGATGGTTTCACACTCCTCTGCTTCTAGCCAAGGCTTTCTCTCTGCCCTGCAGCCTGCTCTTCTTTGGGAACACCGGTTACTGTGCTTGGCTGAAGGAAACTCACTTCCTGCCTTCAGTGAGCTTCCTTGGACGTGACCTCTGCCTTCTGTTGGCTGGGCTGTTTGCCTCGGTATGAGGACCCCTCTGGCTGGGAAGACTTTGCTACCATCTTTCTTAGCTCTCCTGGGTTTATCAGCCTGGCTTTCTTCAGCCCTGGTTCTCCAAGGCAACGTGTCTTTCTGTAACTGCTTGGGAGTTCTGTTCTCACCTTCTCTCCAAGCCTGCCTGGAACTGCAGTCAGACTTCCTTTGGTCTCTGCTTTCCTCCTCAGAATCAAACTCCTGCTCCAGCCCTAATCCAGGCTCCAGCTTCCTTTCTCTCTTCTCCTCCTCCTTCCCTTTCTGCCTCTGTGGTATTTCCCACCTGTTTTTATCTCTCTGCTCATCTAACGTAGAACGTGAGTCTGGGTCCAGGTGAGCCTGATTGGAACCCTCAATTCTTACTGCGTCACTAAATCCATGTGGAAAGTTTGTTTTCCTTTTCCCTGCCTCTCTGTACTGTGAATGCTACAACTGCACATGTGGCTGCCAGGTAAGCTCTTCTTTCCTATTATTTCTTAATATTTCAGGGTCTGTGCTGTCTACCTCATGACAATATGTAACAAAATGTAACAAAATGCACCCAGATAACGGCAAGCAGATCTTTTATATTCTACGCCCCAAGATGCTGGAATGCCTTACCACCAAGCGTTCGTGCCATTACCGACTTAACCCAATTTAGGAAAGCACTTAAATATCACCTTTTCCTCATATACTACCCACCAAACGTTACCCCCAGCAAAAGCCCCCCCAAATAAGAGACATGCCTTATCTTCAAATAGCCTCTCCCACTTTCTCAGTAAGATTACTAGGACTTTTGTGTTGTCATGATACCTTTTATATAATCATGTTTGTAATAAGTTAACCTTATGTTACCCAAGTTTATATACCTGTTTGCTGTAAACACGGAATAGCCTGTTATTCTGTTGATGTTGTTGTATGTGAACCGCGCTGATACCAAATAGCGCGGTATATAAAAGATTGTAATAAAAAATAAATAAATAAAATATGAGACACATACACTAATACTTACAGGGAACATGGGCAATGGAGGGTTAAGTGGCTTGCCGAAGACCACAAGGAGCACCTGTGGGACTAGAAACCCCAGTCCTTCCGGCACCAGGTTGCTGTCCTCTAGTGGGATTTGAACCCCCAACCTTCTGGCCTGAGGTAACTTGCCCCAACCACTATGCCACTCCTCCCCAACCACTAGGCCACTCCTCCCTTTTAAGATTTGGTTTTGAGGTGCCTTGAAGGACTGTATTTGCAAAGTCAAAGTGGGGTGTAATGATTGCTTGGATTATGGATATGAAGTCGTGCAGGTGTACCAAAGGGCGGAGTTGTTTTAGTAGCTTAAGTTTGTAGTGTATTTTTTTAGTTGTGTTTTTGATGTGGGATTCCATGCTAAGGCTTTTATCCAGTATCACTCATAGGTATTTCACTTTGTTTTTTGTTTTGATCTCATGGTTCTGAAGTATGTACAATGGATGTTGGGGTTATGTAGGTTTGGTTTCTCGTTACATATAGTACATCTGTTTTTGAGACGTTAATGTGTAAGTTGTGGTCATTTAGCCATTTATTTATTTAACAATTTTTATATACTGTCTTTCTACAAATCAAGACGGTTTACATAGAACAATTCGTGACAGTATGTTTCAACTGTTTACATGGAACAAAGACAGGGATACATAGGTAAACAATATGAACTAATTACAATGAACAATGATCAACTATTTACAAAGGTATATACAGGGATTCCAGATGGTATTTGTTTTGTTAGTTCATTGAAACACTCTGTTATTAATTGCATTGGGGGCTTCGGGATCCTGAATTGGAGGTATACCATTATGTCGTCTGCATAAATATGGTAGTGGACGTGGAACCGTCTGAAGATAGTGCAAATTGGTTGCAGGTAAATATTAAATAGGAGTGCTGAGAGGGCGGATCCCTAAGAGAGACCTTGTTCCTGCTTGAATGTGGTTGAGGTTTGATTGTTAATTCTTACTGTTTGGGCTCTATTATTTAAGTATGAGGTAAACTAGTTATGGACAGTTGATTTTAGCCCTATTTGTTGAAGTCTGCTTAGCATTGTTGTGTGGTTTACGCTATCGAATGCAGCAGAGATGTCTAAGAATAGTAGAATGAACGCTTGTTTTGAGTCATCTATTCTTCTTACAAGTGTGTCGAGTAGAACTGTGAGTAGCATTTCTACTCCGTGGTATGGGTGGAAGCCATATTGTTGTTTGTAGAGGGGGGCTGAGGTATCGATGTAATCCTGAAGTTGGGTTTGGATTACTTTTTCAATTAGTTTGGCCATGAAGGGTATATTTGATATGGGTCAGTATGAAGTGGGTGATGTTTTGTCTAGGTTGCTATTTTTGAGAATTGGTCGTATTTGGGCGTGTTTAAGGGTTGGTGGTAGGTACCCCTTTTCAAGGGATAGGTTAATCATAGGGAGCAAGAATGAAGAGAGTTCTGGTAGTGTCTTTTTTATCCAGTCTACTGGACATGGGTCTAGATAGGATGTGGTTGTGTTTAGGATGAAAATTATATTCTTGAGGGTGTCCTTGGATATAGGGTGGAAAACAGACCAGTTATCAAGCTGGTCAGGGTGTGCTTCATTGTGTGTTATAGAAGGTGGTGATTGCAATTTTATTTTGTTCATGTAGAAGTGGGCTAGTGTTTGTGGGGAGATATCCATTTCCGTTTCATTTGTGTTGTATGCTTTGTTTGTTAGGTTTTGTATAATACTAAATAGTTCTCTGGGCCAGTTAATAGATTTAGCTAGTATGTTGGAGTAGTGATTTTTCTTTGCTCTTTCTATTGTTTCCTTGTATGTATTAAGGGCGTTTATGTAGTTCTCATGGTTTGATAGAGATTTGGTTCATCGCCATTTCTGTTCTGCTTTTCTCAGGTCTCTTTTCATTGATTTTAGTGTGGTGTTGAACCAGGGGGCATCTCTGTTTTTGGCATTGTCATATTTACTGTTTGAGTGGTTGTGGGTTATTTTGCGTGTTGCAGCATTAGAAATTATTTTGTGACAGCTATCAAACGATTCATCAAGATTTGATGGTGTGAGTGATAGATGAGGTATGATTTGATCAAGGAATTCTTCCTTATTGAGTTTCTTGAATCTATTAGTTAGGGACTGTTGTGATCTTCTGTTTTGGGTGTTGTCTGTGTAGTGAGGCTTAATTTTAGGAGATGGTGGTCCAACCATGGGACAGGTATGCTCTCCAGTGATACAGGGTTGAATACTTCTTTGAGGGAACATGGTAAGAAGACGATGTCTACTATTTTGCCTTTGATGTGGGTTTGTCTGTCAATGATTTGGTGGAAGTCCATGTCAGCTATGGCGTCTAAGAAAGGTGTTGATTGAGTGTTGGGTAGTGAGGGGAGATTAAGGTCACCCATAAGTATCGCAGGGTTAGTATCTGTAGATGAGCCCAGTAATTCAATTAAGCTGTCTGTGTTCTCTGATCTTTGTTCTGGTGGTCTGTAAACTAGACATAATCTAAGGTGTCTGATTTTTAGGATAAGGGTGTCCATGTTATTGATATTGTCCGAAGTTAGTAGCCTTGCATTGAGGGATTTTTTTTTATGATAAGGACACCTCCCCCTCTTTTGTGTTCTCTGTGTTTGGAAAATCTCATATTCTCATATCTCTTTAATTGGTTAATAAAGACCATGTCTGTGTCTGATAGCCAAGTTTCTGTTACACAGACTATGTCAGGCTTTTGGTCATTGAGGAGGTCTGTAAAAATAGGGAGTTTATTTCTCATTGACCTTGCGTTGGTTGGGTAGCATGAGAGGGTGTTGTGTTTTGATGTGTGGGGTTGTGGGATTGTGGGGTCGCTCAAGGGTCTGGGGTTAAATTTATGTTGATTAGCCTGGGGAGTTTAATTTTGTGATTGTGTCCAGTGTTGTGGGCTACTGAGGTAAGATCATTGTGGATTGATCTTTGTATACGGGGATGGGACTGTAGTGTTTGTTGTTTAGGCCATTGCTCAGGGCTAAGAGGGTGATGAGTATGAGGCAGATGCATATTTTCCTGAAGATGAAGGGCGTGGGGGGCATTTTTATCATTGTTTTCAGATGTATTATGTGTATTTCTCCTGTTTAGAGGGATGAGGTCACCTGTGCTGACTAGGTGATGTGTATAATATCTATACGTTGGGCTAGTGGAGCTGTGAATGTTGGATTGATAGTTTGCTCTAAGGTTTGGATTGCGTTGGACACTTAGGGGCTTGTTTACAAAGCTGCGGTAGCGGTTCGCGATCGTTATCGGAGCCGTGACCCCATTGATTTCAATGGGGCCGCGGCTCCGTTAACGACCGCGAACCGCTACCGCGGCTTTGTAAACAAGCCCCTTAGTGTTTGGATATTGTAGTAACTTAGGATAAGAAGGAGAGGCTTAAGCATCAGAATAAGGCTTTAAATCCTAGGTATAGGTATTTGTGAGGTTTGCACATAACATTTTACGAGACAGTTGTTACTTATGTGCAGAAAATACAGTAAAACTTATTATGAGGCAAATTCAGTAATCAACGAGTACAGTTTAAGATACTGAGTGTAGCAAATTGTGAGGTTTACCACATAACATTTTACGTAACATTACTTATGTGTAGCAAATACAGTAAAACTTATTGTGAAGCACATTCAGTAATAAACAAGTACAGTTTATGGCCACCTCAGCACAAAGACACCACAGAGCACCAGAAACATGGTGTGGGAGGAGATACGGGAGGCTGTTGGTGAGGCTGGTGGACCACCCATGGACATTGAAAGTCTCAGAAAGAGGTTTAATGACATAAAATGTGGCATCCGTTGATACCTCACAGCACAGCGATGGCATGCAATGGACCCAGGTGGTGGAGGACCCAGTGGGGCACAGCTTTCTGCCCTTGAACAACAGTTAAAACTAAACAGCCAAAGACTCTAAACAAGGCAGATCAAAAAGGCAAAAAAACAAAAAAAAACAAAAAACACAAAGTGAGACAAAAACAACCAGTGGGGTGAGCACCACAGTGGAAAAAGGACCTCAGTAACCCTCCGATACTGACAACGGAGGAAATGAGTCCAACATCAGGGTACAAAACCCGATACGAATGAAAAGACTCTTCTCACATCAATGGTCAGAAAAAAACCTCTGAAGATGCAAAAACAGCACACCCACCGGGGAATTTGGACACAATAGCACAGTCACTCAACATAAGAAAAATAATAGCAGGACAGCAAAGCAGAAAATCACCAAAAAATGAAGCTAAAGTCTTATCTGAAGCCAGAGCACGAAGAATCTCCAAACGAGCCCCGACATGAGCCCCGACACCAGGTGTTTCGCCTTGCGGCTTCCTCAGGGAGCTTCAACACTTGCAAAACTGAAGTCCAAAAGAAGAATACTGGCCTGCAAAAAAGTGAACAAACACAATTGTCTCACTACCAAATAAACAAAAAATATAATCAAAACAGGCAGTCCCCTGCCAGAGACAAGTTGAAAAAGACTTACTGTAGACGCCAAGTGGATGAAACAAAGAGCTGTGCCAAATCACGGCGTGTCAGCTACAAAAAATGCCGACAAAAAATGCCGAAAAAAGGATACCAGTGCATGCGCTTAAAAAAGGTATCCCTTGATGTCAGGGAAAACCCCCACCTGAAACGTCAGCATAAGCCAGCCAATCAAACACACCAGGGCAACTACAAAGAAAACCAAAATCAAGAAAGACCCACCAGCCCACCCAAAATCATAAGCAAAAAACAAGTAGAAGAAATGAAAAATCAGAGGCAATGCTTCCAATCGATGGTTTCATTCAACCCATAGGGAACCACCGTATTTAAAGAGAAAATCCATCGTTGTTCCAATCGAGTCAAAACAGAGTCCAAATCACCACCACAAGCAGATAGGACACACTGCCGGATCACCACACACCGAAGATCTTCAAAAACATCTTCAAAAACAAATACGATGTTCCATGTAAAACCATGTTCATTATGTTAATTGTAAACAGTTCATTATGTTAATTGTAAACCGCCTTTGATCTTGGGAAAAAGCGGTATAGAAGAAAAGCATAAATAAATAATAAATAAATAAATACATAAAAACATGTCCCAAAGACTGGAAATGTTGGACAAGAGGTGCACCCTCCACGGCATGGGCCAAACGACTACGATGTTCAATTAGACGTGTCCAGAGAGTCCGAGTGGTCTTTCCCACAAATGCCAGATCACAGGGGCAACGAAGCAGATATATCACCCCCAAACTGCTACAGGAGGTGGAATGAACTAAACGGTACGACCGTTGATTGTAAGAGAAAGACTGGCAAGTCTCCATAACAGAACATATCGAACAGTGACCACAACTTCGATGCCCATGAGGAGCCAGAGGAGCAGAGGAAGGTCCAGGAAATGCAGAGGGACAAAGCAAATCTTTCAAACTAGAGCCCCTGGTGTAAACCGAGCGAATGGTCTGATGCATCAATCCAGGAGTAAGACGAAAAACATGAGCATGACGTTGAAGAATCTTTAAAAGCTGATAACTGAAAGGGTTGAATCTGGTGACAAAATGCACAAAGGATGAATTCATCGAAGCAGAACGATCACGGGGGTGTAACAACCAAGACCGCTCGTTAAAATGAGCCCTAGTTCGAGCCTGATGAACCAAACAGAACAGATAACCCCGATCCAAAAAAGAATCTTCCAGCAGTTGAGATTCCTGACGAAAAGAATCAAGCTGAGATTGTAATTTTTTCAAATGAGCTGCAAACTCATCCTCTTTCTCCTCAGATTTCAAAGCAGCAAGCTTCTGATCAATTTCCAAACCTGTAGTTGCATTGAAAGATTTGGTTGCATTTACTGTGAGCACCATCAAATCCAGGGAACATTTGTTGAGAATTTTGTTCCAATTGTCAACAAATGAGTCATCCTCCACAAACAACTGTGGTTCCTTCTTGACACGGAAACCACGAGGAATTTGTTGACGACGAATATATTCAATAAGAGTGGCACGATGTAATTCAGCGTGAATTTGGCGCTTCCACAGTCTGGTCAATGAAAGCCAGGAGGCATGACTATCCAAAGAATCGATGGATTCAAAACATAGCGAGTCCTTAAGTAAGTCTTGAACTTGATCCGCAGAGAAGGTAAGTGTGTCACGCCAAATAAGAGGAACAGGATCCATAGTCTCACTATATTTGAAAAAAAATTTCTCTAAGAGCCAAAACAATCAAAACTAAACAGCCAAAGACTCTAAACAAGGCAGACCAAAAAGGCAAAAAAACAAAAAAAAAACAAAAAACACAAAGTGAGACAAAAACAACCAGTGGGGTGAGCACCACAGAGGAAAAAAGACCTCAGTAACCCTCCGATACTGACAACGGAGGAAATGAGTCCAACATCAGGGTACAAAACCCGATACGAATGAAAAGACTCTTTTCACATCAATGGTCAGAAAAAAAACTCTGAAGATGCAAAAACAGCACATCTGAAGCCAGAGCATGAAGAATCTCCAAACGATCCCCGACATGAGCCCCGACACCAGGTGTTTCGCCTTGTGGCTTCCTCAGGGAGCTTCAACATTTGCAAAACTGAAGTCCAAAAGAAGAATACTGCCCTCCAAAAAAGTGAACAAACACAATTGTCTCACTAACAAATAAACAAAAAATATAATCAAAACAGGCAGTCTCCTGCCGGGGACAAGTTAAAAAAGACTTACTGTAGACGCCAAGTGGGTGAAACAAAGAGCTGTGCCAAATCACGGCGTGTCAGCTACAAAAAACGCCGAAAAAAGGATACCAGCGCATGCGCTTAAAAAAGGTATCCCATGACGTCAGGGAAAACCCCCACCAAAATCAAGAAAGATCCTTGAACAACAGTTGGCAGAGAGACTGGGGCCCATCTATATACATGGACTGCCCCCAGAGCTGGACACAGCCCACCCACGTGCTGGTAAGTGTGAAATTTGTGATTTCCCAACATCTACCTAGTTGATAAATGCACGTGCCATTCCCCCTCATAACATGTTGCCAGTAGCCTGTACTGCTGCTCTCCTATCAGATAATTTATGACAGTCACTACAGTGTTGTTTGCCCAGTTACCCATTGTATAATGCTCAGTGTCCTGGTGTAATGATCACGCAGTATAGCTACAGCACAGGGAACATGACAACAACAATTATCAAACACGTGACCCATGTTGCAAATTCTACGCTGTTAATCATGTTAATCATGCTCACATACTGTCCTCTGCAAGCAACAGACACATCTAGTAGAAATGCATGGCAATATGGCTACACATATACCGCGTATGCACATAGCTACATGTGTGACCCCATGGCCTGTGTGACTGCTGCATGCATGGACCTGTGCACCTTCCACAATGTCAAACAGAATGTACCTCCACCTGGTTTGTGACCTGTCCTGTGTGACCCCTGGGACAGCATGGTACCATACAATGTGAAACTATCTTGATATGCCTATGTACCAGAAAGTGACATTTATTCAGTCTACTTTGTCTTTCCCCAGGTGATATACAGACCTTGCAGGTTGAGGAGCAGGATGATGGTGCCTTGGTGGAGGTGTGCCAACCAGACATATCTACAGGGTGATGGCGTCCAAGTCCCAACACCACAGGATGCTGACACGGGGGCAGAGGTGGCAGCATCTGCTGCAGATGAGGAAACTGAGGGAGAGGATGTGTGTGAGGAGGGGGAGGACGACATACACCTCTACCTCACAGGGAGCAGCAGCACTGACGAGGCCCCAAACACCCAGTCCATGCAAACTGGGCCTGAAATACCACCATGCCCTGTCTGACACCCATCTGAGCCTGGCACATCACGGCACATGATGAGAGAGATGATGCAGGAGTTGTGTCACTACACGGACACTACACTGTCACTACACTGACACAACCCATGCAGACCTTCCAGGTGGGTGACAGACTATAATTTATTTATTTATTTATTTAGCTGTATTTATATCCCACTTTTCACCGGGTCAAAGCGGTCAGTTGGGGGATACATTTAACACGAGGGGATATGGGACACATACGCTAATACTTACAGGGAACATGGGCAATGGAGGGTTAAGTGGCTTGCCCAAGACCACAAGGAGTGCCTATAGGACTAGAAATCCCAGTCCCTCCGGCCTGAGATTGCTGTCCCCAGGTGGGACTTGAACCCCCGGCCCTCCGGCCTGAAGTACCTTGTCCTAACCACTAGACCACTCCTCCCTGTAATGTCGCATGTTGTGGCACATGGTGTGAAAGGGTACACTCACTGTTGGTGGGGGTGGGGGTCCCATTAATGTGTGGTCCAGAAGGGAAGGTATCAACATAAAGAACAGCTAACATGTGTCCAACGTGAGTGCAGTTGTAATGCATGTGCGCTGTCACATAGCAGGATTATGATGTGACACCTGATGGAAGAAATGTGTGAAACATCACAACTATTGACAGGCCTGTCTAGAACATAAAAACATAAGATATGCCATACTGGGTCAGACCAAGGTCCATCAAGCCCAGTATCCTGTTTCCAACAGTGGCCAATCTAGGTCATACGTACCTAGCAGTATCCCCAAGAGACACAGGTTCCACAATGCTTGTATTGGGTCAAGCATTGATATCCTGGGTCCCTTTTTAATAATGGTTTATGGACCTTTCCTCCAGGAACTTGTCCAAACCTTTTTTAAACCCAGCTACACTAATAGCCCTTACTACATCCTCTGGTAACAAATTCCAGAGTTTGATTACACGTTGAGTGAAAAAAATATTTTCTCTTATTTGTCTTAAATAGTTTACCCTGTAGCTTTATTACATGTCCCATAGTCTTTCTATATTCTGATAGCGTAAACAATCGATCTACATTTACCCGTCTCACTCCATTCATTAATTTATAGACCTCTATCATATCTCCCCTCAGCTGTCTCTTTTCCAGGTTGAAGAGCCCTAACCTTTGTAGCCTCTCTTCATAGGAGTAGCCTTCCATCCCCTTTACCATTTTGGTGGCTCTTCTCTGTACCTTTTCTAATAACGCTATATCCTTTTTAAAATACGGCGACCAGAATTGCACACAATATTCAAGGTGTGGTCGCACCATGGAACGATATAGAGGCATTATAATATCCTTTGTTTTATTTTCCATTCCTTTCCTTATGATACCTAGCATTCTATTTGCTCTCTTGGCTGCCGCTGCACACTGGGCCAAGGGTTTTAACATGTTATCCACGATGACTCCTAAATCTTTTTCCTGGGTGGTGGTTCCCAATGTGGAACCTTGCATTGTGTAACCATAATGTGGGTTGTTCTTTCTTAGGTGCATAACTTTGCACTTGTCCACATTAAATTTCATCTGCCATTTTCATGCCCAGTCTTCCAATTTATCCAGATCCTCCTGCAGTTTTCCACAATCCTCTTGGGTTTTAACAACTTTAAGCAGTTTTGTGTCATCTGCAAATCTGATAACCTCACTAGTTATCCCTTTTCCAGGTCATTTATGAATATGTTAAAAAGTAGCGGACCCAGTACAGATCCCTGGGGTACTCCACTATTTACCTTTTTCCATTGGGAAAATTGGCCATTTAGCCCTACCCTCTGCTTTCTATCTTTTAACCAGTTCCCGATCCACAATAGTACACTGCCTCCTATCCCATGACTTTTTAGTTTTGCCAAAAGTCTCTGATGAGGGACCTTGTCAAAGGCTTTCTGAAAGTCCAGATATACTATATCAACCGATTCACCTTTGTCTACCTGTTTATTCACACCTTCAAAAAAACATATCAGACAGTCTCCTGACAGTCAGCCATAACTTTTGACAAACAGGACCATGACGTTCATCAGACATACCCTCCTACATCTGGCACATGTTGTCTCTGTACTACTCTCACCTCTCACCTCACAGTACCTCTGCCTCTGATCCCTCCCACACACTCTCTGCAAAAACCCTGGCTGAGTATATTCTGCAATACATACACAGGATCAGCCTCACGTGCCCCACAATCTCATCAGGTAGGTCTACACATCACCCCTATCACTCCCAATGTACCCACCCCCACCTTGGCTAACCTCATCTCCAGTCCTGTGATCTCTGAGGTGGAAACAGCACACCTTCTCTCATACCACAAATGCAACACCCGCTCCCATGATCCTATCCACACCTATCCCCAAGGACCCATCTCCTCCACTGTAGTGCCGTCCAGCTCTCATATTGTCATCCTATCTCTGTCCACTGCAACCATTCCTACACCCTTAAAGCATGCTGTGGTCAAACCTCCCCTCCAGAAACCTTCTACCTACTGCACCTGTCCTTTTGAGTGCCGCACCATCACCCTCCATCCCTTTGTTTCTAGTATATATGAACGGGTGGTTCTGCGCTGCTGCTGCAACCTCGTCTCCTCTCATGCCCTCCAGGATCCTTCACAGTCTGTCTTTCTTCTGTCACACACTACTGACACTGGTCATGGCAATGTTTCCAGTGAAATATACCCTGCAAATCCCATGAGCCAGTGCCCTGTTGACATCCTTCGTGGCCTTCTGACGCATTGGACACAGTGCACCACAACCCTCTCCACCATACCCTGTCATCGCATGGGTGTAAGGTCACGGTACTGTCCTGTCTCACCTCTTATCTCCCCCAGTGCTCTTCCACTGTTATTTATGGGTGCAGCTCCTCCTCTGCCATCCTGTTTCCAGTTGGTGTAGGCCAAGGATCTGTATTGCCTCCACTCAATATCACTCTCTATACCTGGTCCCTTGTTGCAGTCAACTGATTCCATGGCTTACAGTAACATCTGTTTGCTGTTGACTCCCAGGTCTACCTCTCCATGCCTGACATCTCCACGCCAATCCACACCCCAATTGGTGGCCACCTTCAGACATTACTGCCTGGATGTCACCTCAGTATCTGAAAGTGAACATGGCCAAAACCGCACCTTTCATCTTTCCCCATGGAACGTCCTCTACATCCCCTCTTTTCTCAGTCTCTGTGGACATCTTTCTACACCATCCTCTTACCTTGCCTCACAATGTTGGGGTTGTCGTAGACTCCTCACTGTCCATCTCCACACACATTCATCTGATAGTTTTGATATGCTGTGTCATTCTCTGTGACATCAACCAAATCTTCCCACTACGTCCTCAACACACTACTATGTTGCCCACCCACACCTTAGGTACCTTCCATCAAGAGTAATGTTACCTACATCTTGCTGCTCTCACTTTCTGTCATCTCTCTCCACAGCAATCTGTGCAATACTCTGCTGTACATCAAATCTTCCACCAGCTTCATCATGCAGAACGTATCCCTTGTCACATGTCACATCATTGGTCCCCTATCTGTTGTGTCATAGAGTACAGGCCTCTCCTGCTGACCTATACATGCATTTACTCAGCATCTCCCCATGACCTTTCTTCTCATATCACCCCTCACACACCCCCTCGGGAATGCCATTCTTCTGGCAAACTGCTTCTATCTGTGGCCTACTCCCCTATTGCTCTGTGAAGACCTAAAAAAAAGCCTTCACCTCATCTCATAAAACAACTTGCCTGTTGGATCCTATCCCTTTCTCTTGGCTACTGAAGCCCACTCTTCCCCTTCCCCCATTCATTCTTCAAATAGTTAACTTAAGTTTATCCTCATGTCTCTTCCCCACCACTTGGAAGCATGCACTCATCTGACCCATTTTGAAGAAGCCATCTCTCAACCCCTCCATTCTTGCACACTGGTGCCCAGTCTCTAATCTTCCTTTCCACTCTAAAATCTTGGAAAAATTGGTCTTCTCACAACTTTCAGCACATCTTGATACCACCTCTGCCTTTCACCCCTGCCAATCTGGATTTAGAACTGGACATAGCACCGAAACCATCCTCCTTTCCTTTTTGAATGAACTTCATCAGTCACATGAAAAGGGCAACTTTTCTCTTGTGGTATCTCTGGATCTATCCTCTGCCTTTGACATAGTTGATCACTCCATACTCCTAACTTGTCTCCATGACCTCAGGATCCATGGAACTGTCATCATTGGTTTCGCTATTTCCTCTCTACTCGCACTTTCCCTGTCCAGGTCGTCTCCACCACTTCCCTTGTAACCCCTCTTCCCTATGGTGTCCCCCAGGGTTCTGTGTTGGCCCCCCTTCTCTTCAACATTTTCCTCGCTCCATGTCCTCTTCATTAAGAGGTGCTCCACCCTTTATCACTCCTGCTGAAACTCTCCATTCTTTGCTCCCTCCACTTTCTATCTCACCTCTTCAGGAGGCAAGCAGTCTCCACTTCTACCCCCCACTCACACAACCACATCTAAATATGTCAACTTTGAGCTCACCACTTTCTATGACATTATGCATCTGTCTCCTTCTGTTCACCTTCTCAGCTTCTTCCTTTGGTTTATGTTTATGTTTATTTACTTTATATACCGCTAACAATGACATCATAGTAGTTTACATAGAATATAAAACAATACAGAAAGCCATTAGCAGAAAAAGGAAAGGAAGTTACAATAATGGATAGGAAAGCAAACCAGGAGAGCCATGCAACGAGACAGAGGAGAGGAAAAGAGAGAGGGAAAGGGAAGTAGATTTACACAGAGGGGTCGGGGAGGTCAGAAGCAAGGGCAAAAAGGTGGGTTTTCAGACTGCTCTTAAAGGAGGTATGTTGCTATTCAAGTCAAATGGAAGAGGGGAGGGAGCTCCAAAGGGCGGGGCCGCTAAAAAAGAAGGCAGAGGAACGTGTGGACTGAAGATGGGCGCGTGAAGGGGAAGGCAGATATAAGCGATTAAGATGTAGAGATCGTAAGGAGCGGGTAGGGGTATGAAAGTGGATGAGATTGGCCAGATACTGAGGAGAGTGAGTATAGAATACGTGATGGACAAGTGTGAGAATCTTGAAGTGGATGCAGAATTTGACAGTGAGCCAGTGAAGATGAATAAGAAGGGATGTAATGTGATCACGAGGAGTAGAGTGGAAGATAAGTGCTTCATACCCCCACAACATCCCAATCATATTTAACCCAAACCGAAACCTTCACACGCCCTCTGTTCTGAATTTTAGTCCCTTCCTATATACAAATCAACCTAGACTAATTAACATAAAGTTAATCGCAAACCCACCATCTGCCCCAAAATCTTTAGCACCCCAATTCACTAATCTCACATGTTACCTAATCAACTCCAGGTCAATGCATAATAAGCTTCCAATATTTCAGGACCTGCTTTCCGACCATAAGCCTGACATTATCTTCATAATGGAGACATGGCTAACAAATGCAGACATGATCCTAATTAACCAATTAAAAACACCAGATGATGAAACATTTTTTTCTCATAGAACATCTAAAAGAGGAGGAAGAGTCCTAATCATTATAAAAGAATCACTGAAAGCATCCCTAATATCATCAGACAATGTTGATAATATCGATACCCTCATTATAAAAATAAAACAATAACGAATATGCCTAGCCTACAGACCACCTGACCCAAGAGCTGAAAGCTTGGACATACTAACTGATCTTCTAGGTTCCTCCACAGATACAAAGCCAGTCATTTTTCTTGGTGACCTAAATTTACCTACTCTCTCCAATACTCGCATAACTTCCTTCCTCAATTCCATCAAAGACCTGAACCTCCACCAAATCATCCATAGTCACATACACATTAAAGGCAACTCACTTGACCTAATTTACTTGCCTAGCCACATCCATGAAGTCTATGATCCAATCTGTCCCCTGGTCTGACCACCACCTTATAAAATTCAAGCTACCTTTCTTCAAAAACCCCCACAACAGAACTACACCAACACCATTCTAGCATCAAGTCTTACCACATCTCCCCCTTGATCCTACCAACCTTGATGACGCCTTACTCAACTGGAACAAAAT
Organism: Ichthyophis bannanicus; assembly: GCA_033557465.1. Classification (NCBI taxonomy): domain Eukaryota; kingdom Metazoa; phylum Chordata; class Amphibia; order Gymnophiona; family Ichthyophiidae; genus Ichthyophis; species Ichthyophis bannanicus. Next base: position 1,271,644,512 of record CM066033.1, on the reverse strand, counting down.
AATCTCCAATGCTGCCACACCTCACATACAACAAGAAAAAATATTAATGCCACATGGTTCCATCATAAACTGAGGGCTATGAATGCAGACCTTGGATGAGCTGAACGCAAACGGCATCACTCTAAATCTACAGTCCATCAAGCAGTCTATCTAAACACCCTCAAATGTTATAAGAAGATCATTGACAATGCAAAAAAACCTATTACTCCAACATTCTAGCGAAGTCATTAAATCGTCCTAGAGAACTATTCAGCATTGTACATAACCTTACAAATAACCCCCTTAATTCAAGCTCCACCGAACACTCTATCTCACCACAAGACCTAGCCAACCACTACATGAATAAACTTAAGAGACAATCATTACCCACCTCGACGATTCATGCAGACATTCATCAACAACACTCCACCTGGTCCAATTTCTACCCTACTTCAAAAGATAACCTCAAAAATATCACTGTCAAATTAAACACAACAACAACCCATCTCGAACCCTGCCCAGTAACCTGGTTAAAGGCAACGCTACCAGAACTCTCCTCATTCATACTACCCATCATTAACCTGTCTCTCAAAAATGGATTCCTACCACTCTCTCTTAAACACGCCCAAATTTGCCCAATTCTTAAAAACAACACAGCTGACAAAAGTTCCCCAAACTCCTACAGACCTATCTCGAGCCTTCCATTCATGGCAAAATTAATCGAAAAACTGGTCCAAATCCAACTACAGGATCATATTGACTCCTGGGCCCCTCTTGACGAACACCAATACGACTTCCGTCCTTTCCACAGAGTTGAATCACTTCTCACCATATTATTTGACACCTTGACATGAGGCATAGATGATTCAAAGCAGGCTTTTATCCTCCTATTCCTTGACCTCACGGCAGCCTTCGAGAGTGTAAATCAACAATTAATGCTAATCAGGCTTCAGCAGATAGGGATTAATGGAACAGTCCTTAAATGGTTTACCTCATACCTACATTATAGAACTGAAGCAGTAAGATTTGAGCATCAAACATCAACAACCTTCACACTTGATCAAGGTCTTCCCCAAGGCTCTGCTCTTTCAGCCCTCCTCTTTAATATTTATCTGCAACCCATATGCTCTATCTTTAAATGATTCCGTGTAAATTATCACATTTACGTGGATGATAAAATGTTATACCTCCTATTCAATCTCTCTAACCCCCCGATCCAATTACTAACAGACTGTTTCGCAGAGATGTCCCAGTGGCTCAATAATCATAACTTATACATTAACTTCGCCAAGACTGAAGTTTTGTATGTCTCCAGAAATCAGAACTTTGTTCCCCCAACTTCAATTAGGCTCAATGACTCTAACATTTCAGTAAAGCAGGAGGTCAAATACCTAGGGGTCATACTTGACCAGACTCTCATTATGGAATCCCATATCAAGAATACAGTGAAAAAGATACATTTTAAACTCCAACTCCTCAAAAAGCGCCGACCACTGCTTTACCTTCATGAATTTATCACGGTAATTCAAGCAATCATAACACCCCACTTTGACTTTGCTAACTCTATACTTCAGGGTATCACAAAGCAGAACCTAAGAAGACTTCAACTAGCCCAAAATGTGGCAGCAAGAACAACTTTGAATATTAACACTCTGGAACATATAACACCCATTCTCCACAAACTTCACTGGCTGCCCATCCACTGCCGCATCACCTACAAAATACTAGTTGTTACATTCAAGGTAATCAATAATATAGCCCCGTCGTTTCTAACGACACTAGTCACTAAGGAATCTTCTAATAGAAATCAAAGGAACAAAAATAAAAACAAGCTTGCAATCCCAACAGACTTCAGAAAATCTAAAAAATCTACAAATAATAAAGCTTTCTCCCACTTTGCCCCCACCTTCTGGAATGATCTCTCTGAAAACCTCCGAAATATTAATGACCTTGAGACATTCCGCAAAAACTTAAAAACTTACCTTTTCACACACCACTATAGCACACTCCCAGATCCTGGCATACATCCTGATGACAAACTGCATGACGACAAACCTCCTGATACCCACAGGAGTGCTAGTTGAGCAGTCAACAGCCTACTGCAATTCAAGCTTGCTGCCTTATTCACATAATCCCTAATCCTCACCTTGTTTGTAAATAGCTGTCACTGTTCGATGTTCTCTGTTTACCCTACTATGTATATAGTTTTCAAAAACTTTCTGTAACCTTAATATGTATATGTTTAGCTTTACTATTCAAATTGTTGTTTTACTGTAAACCGCGCTTGATCCTATGGAAAGCGCAGTATAAAAATGTTCAGTAAATAATAATAATTATCCAGCATACTCTCACTCATTATTTCACTCTTCCTGTCACTCATTCGGAGTGGAGGAGTGGCCTAGTGGTTGGGGCAAGGTAACTCAGGCTGGAAGGTCGGGGGTTCAAATCCCACTAGAGAACAGCAACTTTGGGCTAGAAAGGCTAGGGTTTCTAGTCCCACAGGGGCTCCTTGTGGTCTTCGGCAAGCCACTTAACCCTCCATTGCCCATGTTCCCTGTAAAATAGTTATCTCCAAGTTATAATGCCCTGTTCAATGTAATTTCAGTTTGTTCAATATAAACCACCTTGATGCCATGAAAGGTGGTATATAAGAAATGTGAAATAAATAAATTATGTCCAGACTTGATTACTGCAACATAATCCTTGCAGGTCTGCCCTTATATCAGCTTCATTGATTACAACTTATTCAGAACACTGCAGCTTGCCTTCTTCCTGGTTCGATCATGTTACTCCCTGCTCCTACATCTACACTGGCTCCCCCTAAAATCCAGGTACATTTACAAAATACTCACTGTTGTTCACACCAGTACCCCTCAGTATCTTGCAGATCTCATTCACCTCCATGTTTCCTCTTGCCTACTCCAGTCCATCCATGTGAACTGTCTCTCCCTCCTCCCCTCCATGCAAGCACATCTTGAGCTCATCTGCCACTCTGCATTTTTCTTCCTAGGCCCCACTCTCTGAAATTCATTTCCTCACATTCCGCACTGAACCATCTTTCCTCCGTTTCAAAGTCGCACTCAAAACTCACTTATTCCATCTTGCCTTTGACATCCCTTTCTCTCCTTCCTGATTACCCTCCTCTATCTATCTCTATCCCTCATGACTATACCTTCCTATCTTCTCTCCTTCCTCTTTCCTGTCCACTAATGGCAGTCCTTTCAATTTTCCTGCTTGTAGCTTGCCTTTGATTTTGTACACCGCCCTGATGCTTCTGCTGGGGTGGTATATCAAGCGCAAAAATAAAGATAAAGAAAAGAAGAAAGAAATCGCAATGATCAAAGGACTGGTGTACTTCACTAAGAGAGGTGAGGACTGTTTCAGTACTGTGTGAAGGGTGAAAACCAGACTGACAGGGATGTAAAGTGCAAGTCTTTTCAAGATGATCTGGGAGAAACAAGAATCAGACAGAAATGGAAGATTAGAAACAAGCCATAGTTAGAAGGAAGGGGAGGGGACCGTTTCTGAAGGAAAGTAATTGAGAAAATTAGAATGTGCTCAGGGAGGAGAGCCAGAGAATCCAGAGGGAATACGATCAGCGGAGCACATAGGTTTACGAACTGAACTAATGAGCTTAGAAAGGGAGGCGAGAGTGGGAAGATTAAAGTACGCCCTGTGGACTCATCTACTACAATTACTTGTGTGCTACCTTATTCAAGTTTGTCTTCTCGGATAGCCACTATGATACGGAAGCATTGGCATCTTATAAACCGGCATCCTCAGCTTTCTTTATGCAAATTACAGATGGCGTATAGCCGTGGACGTAATCTTAAAGATCGACTGTGTCCAGCAGTATCAAGGCAAGCCACTGTGTCTTCTGAGACTATGATAGGTCATTATGCGTGTCAAAAATGTTCATATTGTAGCATTATGAGTACTTTTATTTGTCAAGTAACGATTCCATCTTAGAAAGGGTAGGGGTGTTTTTAGATTCATTTCTGAAAGAAGAAGTTCCAAAGATTCAGTCATATATAAGGGACACTACTCATCTGTTGCAACTTCTTGAAGAAGATGGTCGAATAGAAGAAGTGAGGCTAATGGCCAGTTTAGATGTGGCTGCCCTTTATACATCTATTCCTCAAGATGAGGCTCTTCAGGTTTTACAATATGTATGGGAATCACGTCAACTTCCTGTAAGGGTACCTACCTCTCTATTGATGACGTTAGCAGAATTTGCTTTGAAGGAGAATTATTTTTTATATGGGGACTCATTTTTTCAGCAGATATCGGGAACAGCGATGGGCGCTACCTTTGCGCCTTCATTGGCGAATTTATTTATGAGTCATTATGAGGAACGTTTTATTTATTCATCACAATATGCTCCATACATAGTACGTTGGTATCGATTTATAGATGATATATTCCTTTTATGGAATGGGACTAAGACTCTTTTAGAAGAATTCTATGCCTACTTAAATGATTGTCATTCTGCCATTAAGTTTGATATAGATATTCAAGAGAGAGAGATACATTTTCTAGATGTCAAGATTTTCAAACAGCAAGATCATTTTGTTACTACTCTTTACACTAAACCAACGGATAAGAATACTCTGTTGCATTTTTCTAGCTTTCATCCTTCACATTTGAAATGCAGTCTTCCTTACTCACAGTTGTTGCGGTGTCGTCGAATATGTACTACTAATGAGGAATTTAAATATCAAGCTAAAAAGATGATGGATAAATTTGTAGATCGCGGATATCCCTTACCAGTTTTACATCGTGCTTATAGAAGAGCTAAAAGTAATCATCGGGAGTGGTTATTGAATCCGGTTAGCAAGGTACGCCCTGTGGACTCATCTACTACAATTACTTGTGTGCTACCTTATTCAAGTTTGTCTTCTCGGATAGCCACTATGATACGGAAGCATTGGCATCTTATAAACCGGCATCCTCAGCTTTCTTTATGCAAATTACAGATGGCGTATAGCCGTGGACGTAATCTTAAAGATCGACTGTGTCCAGCAGTATCAAGGCAAGCCACTGTGTCTTCTGAGACTATGATAGGTCATTATGCGTGTCAAAAATGTTCATATTGTAGCATTATGAGTACTTTTATTTGTAAGAAATATCAGCGACAGGTCAAACAGTTGGCTGCTACAACATGTAATACTGATTATGTCATTTATGCTATTTGGTGTAAGTGCGAAATGTTATACATAGGAAAAACAACAAGGGCCCTTCGGACCAGATTGGCAGAGCACAAATACAGCTTGAAGAAAGCACGTTTGGATACCCCGCTAATACAGCACTGTGTGGATTTAAGTCATCAGTTTCAAGATTTACGTTGCACGGTGTTGGAAGCAGTGCCCTGCCATCTTCGTCGAGGAGATCGCAATAAATTGCTTTTACAGAAAGAGCAGCGTTGGATTTTTAAACTTAATACTTTATATCCAAGTGGTTTAAACGACCGCATTGAATGGACATTATTTTTTTGATTTTTTTGATAGTTGGGGTTATGCGACTAGTTTTTAGCGAAGGGGAAGGTCACTGTGCAGTTCTATTAGTATTTAGTATTAAGAGTGTCTGTGAATGGGGGATGTAGTGACGTCAGTGGTTTTGAAGAAATTTGATTGGTGCAATCTCCGTTAAGTAATGCGTTATACGTTTATTCTGTGCTAGCGGGTTATTGAAAGAAGTCATTGTGGAGTGTGTATTTTGGACGGCGAAGCTCCTGAAGAAGCCGATTATGGCGAAACAAAAGCTTTTGTAGAGCATAAGTCGCTTGGGCAGAAGTTGCTTGCTGACTGCATTTTTGCACTGTTGGAGTGTAGTTTTAAGTCCCGCTGAAAAGTGCTTTTGCATTGGATATGGAAGTGATTTGGCGTCGTTGTTGGCGGAGGAATTGGCCGGCCATCAGTTTCAAGCTATAAGATAAGTTATTGGAAAACTACAGGTGGACATTATTTATTGTGTTATTATAACTTTTGAATTTCATTATTTTGCAGGTTTATCCTGTTGGGCTCGGCTGCGTTCAGCCGCTTCTAGTTAGGCTGTGTTCAGCCGTAATAAGACGCTATTTTACAATGTTTGTGAGTGACGGCGTGGGTGAGAATGTATGGTGAATGACTGTGAATTTATTGAACTGGGTTTGGATGAGACTTATCCTATTGGTAAGTAAGTGGTTAGTGAAGATTGGTAGTTGGAATATTTAGTAGTGTTGGGTATAGGAAGGAGGCATGACCGGTGATGTAAGCGTCTGTCAATACCCTATGGTGGAATACGCCATATGAGGGGTTGGGCCATCTGAGGTCAATATGCCTATGGTTGATAATTGAAGTATTTGAGTATCGTTTAGACAGTGTTTGCACTTTAGGTGGTTTTGAGAGTTTTTGTGTTTGGGTTTGTGTTAGAATTTACTCTCAGCAGCAATTTTGTATAAGATTAAAGGAAGACCATCTGTGGACAAAGACTAGTGACAGAACGGAAGCGGGAGAGGAAAGAAAAGAAGAAAAATGAATAAAATGATGCAAATAAATTTAACCAAGGAAGATATTGTCTTACTTATCTGTTATGCTTTTTGAAGGTGTGAATAAACAGGTAGACAAAAATAAGCTGGTTGATATAGTGTGCCTGGATTTTAAAAAAGCCTTTGACAAGGTCCCTCATGAGAGATTCTTGGCAAAATTAAAAAGTTATGGGATAGGAGGCAGTATAGTATTGTAGATCAGGAACTGGTTAAATGATAGAAAGCAGAGAGTAGGGCTAAATATTCAATTTTCTCAATGGAGAAAGGTGAATAGTGGAGTATCCCAGGGATCTGTGCTGGGCCCGTTGATTTTTAACATCTTCATAAATGACCTGGAAATGGGAATAATGAGTGAGGTGATCAAATCTACAGATGTCACAAAATTATTCAAAGTTGTTAACACACAAGAGGATTCTACTACTGCTACTACCACTGAGCATTTGTATAGCGCTACCAGTCGTACGCAGTGCTGCACAGACATATAAGAGACAGTCCCTGCTCATCAGAGCTTACAATCTAGTCAAAACAAAACAATCTAGTCAAAACAAAACACAGAAGGTGTAAGCAGGGGTAAAACAAGGGAAGGAAAGGAGAATAGTTGAGTCAAGATCCAAAAGCGGCAGCGAAGAGGTGAGCTTTCAACCTGGATTTGAAGAGGGTTAGAGAAGGCGCCTGGCGTACAGACACAGGTAGTTTGTTCCAGGCTTATGGTGCAGCAAGGTGAAAGGAGCGAAGTCTGGAGTTAGCAGTAGGAAAAAGGGCACAGATAGAAGCAGTTGGCTAGAGACCAGAGTTCCCGAGTGGGGTTGTAAGGGGAGATAAGAGAAGAAAGGTACTGAGGAGCTGCAGAGTGAATGCATTTATAGGTCAGCAGGAGAAGCTTGAAAAATTGCAAGAGGCTCTTGATAAATTGGAAGACTGAATGTCTAAATGGCAGATGAAATTTAATGTAGACAAGTGCAAAGTTATGCACTTAGGAAAGAGCAACCCAACTACAATTACAAGATGCAAGGTTCAACACTAGGAACCATCGCCCAGGAAAAGGATTTAGCTGTTATTGCGGATAATACGTTGAAATTCTTCACCCAATGTGCAGTGGCAGCCAAGAAAGTAAATACTATAGAATGCTAGGAATTATAAGGAAAGGAATGGAGAATAAAATCAAGAATATTATAATGCCTCTGTATCTGAAAGGAAGCTTGTCTGTACAGGGCAGTGTACACTGTGAGGCTACTTAATAATAGTATATTACTGAAAGCCCTCAGAAAATGTTAACACCACAGATTCAGTAGCTCAGACATTCCAGGGCCTATTACTTAGCTAACGACCTTGAGAGATTCTACTGAAAAACTATGCTGAACTTTCACATAACAGAGAAACTAGGTTTGTTTATAATGCAGAAAGTGCAGGGAGGAACTTTCTCTTCTGTGTTGAAACATAGACTGTGAAAACTGCTTGTGTTAGAATTATTGTTTAAGAAGTTATGTCTGGGAATGCATGTATGTCTCCTCCTGATGACCTATACTAATAAGATCTGACCTATGACATAGAGATGCACATTATGAATATACGTGGAAATTATGCTGTTAGATGGAATTTTGACCAATAAAAACAGTGACTGAAGTAGATGGGGTTAGAGAGAATTAGAGAGAATTAGCTGACGGGAGATATGATAGAGGTCTATAAATTAATGAATGGAGTCAAACGGGTAAACGTAGATCGGTTGTTTATGCCATCAAAAATTAGAAAGACTAGGGGACACTCAATGAAGCTATATTGTAACCCATTTAAGACTAATAGAGAAAATAGTTTTTCACTCAAGGCATAATCAAACTCTGGAATTCATTACCAGAGGATGTAGTAAAAGCTGTTAGTGTAGCTGAGTCCACAGAGAGTGGAGGAAGGCATGGCCACACCAATAGACCTCAGAAATTCTTTTTTATTCAAGCACTTCAAAGTGAAAATGATCCAACGGCCAAGTTTCGGTTATAAGCTTGCATCAGGGGTCTAAAAACACAAGGGTCCTTTTTACTTTGAAGTGTTTGAATAAACATTTTTTTTCTGAAAATGTCTGTTAGTGTGGCCGTGCCTTCCTCCGTTCCCTGTAGACATTTTCTTTATCTTTAGTGGAAACTTAATATACCGCTCCACAGAATGTACCACAGCAGTTTACAATTGCTAAAATATGTACTACTATGAAAAGGAAACAGAACGCCAACAATCAGATAGGAGGGAGATAGCAAGTTAAAGCAGAGGACAGCAGATAAAGGAGGACTACATCAGGGAGGGAGGGACGTGGACGTGACATCAGCGGGGGGCAGGAGACAATGGGGAGGGAGAAGGTTAAAGGCCGTACAGAAGAGGTGAATCTTTAATCTGGCTTTAAAGGTATTGAAGGAAGGTTTCAGGCGGAGAGGTGATGGGATCGAGTTCCAGAGCCGGAGGCCAAGGAAAAAGAAGGCGGAGGTACGAGTGGATTACAGATGGGCTTGGAATGGAGACAGAAGAGACATGCGATTAGAATGGATGGATCTGAGGAGCTGATGGGGTGTCTGGATATGGACCAAGTCAGAGAGGTAGAGAGGTGTACCAGTGTGGATTGATTTATGAACAAAGGTGAGGATTTTGTACTGAATTCTGAAAGGAATGGGGAGTCAATGCAAGCGAATGAGAAGAGGTGTAATGTGATCTGCAAGGGAGGTGTGAGTCAGGATACATGAGGCTGTATTCTGGACAAGCTGGAGTCTGTGCAGTTGGGTTTGGGGGAGGCTGGCCAGGGAAACATTGCAGTAATCCAGGCGTGACATGACAAGGGACAGGAACAACGTGGTCAGAGAGGGAACAGAAAGGAAGGGACGGACAGCGCAAAGTTGCCTCAGAGTATGGAAAGATTGTGTAATTGCGGAGTTACTCTTCTTTGGTTCTCTTCTTTTAAAAAACGGTTTGGACAAGTTCCTAGAGGAAAGATCCATAAACCAATGGGACAGCATTCTGTAAACCGAACAGCGGGGTTGAATGCCCAGGGTGGACGTCCAACCTGCGGTCAGCCTCGGAACACGATTCTAGTTCCAGCACTCCCTGCATGTACACAGCGTTTGTGTGGGGAGCGGGAGGGGGTGGATGGGTGCGGGAGGGGGTGGATGGATGGGTGGATGGGTGCGGGAGGGGGTGAAACGGAGGCAGAGAAGGGGAGTGGCAAGGTGCCTGGATGTACAGGGTCTATTCAGGTCAGGGCCCTGTACATTCACCAGTACACAGCTGCATGCCCAGCTTATTGCACCCCAAAGGTGGAATAAGTCCTGGGTGTCCCCACAATACGTGCTGCACTCACCTACAACACGGGCATCTGGCCACGTTGTGCCCTTGCAGCCACGATCCGGGCCATGGGGGCCTCTGGTTCCAGCTGGATTGCGGTCTGCAGGGCAGCCATGGCATTCCGAGCCATCAGATAGATGGCTCATTGCCATGACATCAGAACGCCATGGTTCCCGTACCCCAGCCATGGCGTTCTGGCATCGGGACGAGCAGCTCCCTGTACACCGATCTCATCGGCAAACACGGAGCGCCAAGATGTTCAGATCCCCAATTCTGCCATCACGGGTATGTCCGGGCCCCAAAGTGGCAGAATCGGGTCCATCGCCTGCACATCCATTTTTTGCACAGCCAATGCATCTGGATGTGCGGGAACCAGAATGTGCCTCTTATTAAAGAGGACCCAGGAAATCCACTGCTTACCCCGGGACAAGCATTGTGGAACCTATGTACCTTTTTGGGAACCTGCCTTGTACTTGTGAGCTGGATTGACCACTGTTGGAAGCAGGATGCTGGGCTTGATGGGAGATTCAGCAGGCCTGCTGAATATTCAGAGAAACTAGTGCATTTAACTTTTCTGCATGTTGACCTCATTATTTCTTAGAATCATTTTACCATGAAATGTCTAAGTTAGAAACATAGAAACATAGAAATATGACGACAGAAAAAGACCACATGGCCTATCTAGTCTGTCCTTCCATAACAACTACAACAGTCCCCTTTTTACCTTTAGAGATCCTCTGTGTTTGTCCCATGCTTTTTTGAATTCAGTTACTGTCCTCATCTCTACCACCTCCACTGGGAGACTATTCCACGGATCCACTACTCTTTCCGTAAAGAAATATTTCTGCATATCACTCCTGAATCTATCTCCCTTCACCCTCATCCCATGTCCCCTCGTAGCAGAACTTGCTTTCAATTGAAAGAGGCTCTCTCCCTGAACATTTATGCCACGGAGGTATTTAAACATCTCAATAGAAACATAGACAAGTTTTTAAACCATGAACTTTTTAATTATGCCTGTTTCAGTTTACTTTGGTTATTGCATAAGCCAAAGTAATTTACTTTAATTATTCCCAAGGTAACCTTGTACACATCATTATTACTTATCAAAAAACACAAACTTTTTAATAATGCCCAATGCAGCAGATTTTAAGTCACATTAGGACACAAATGTTTTCTCCTGAAGGGCATAAATGATCCACTTTTAATATCACCTTTGAGATTTAGTTGGAATCTTAGATGTTGTTATGTTTTAGTAGAAGCAAATGCTGACAGACAGCAACTGACTGATACATTTTGTTTTCCACATTGCAAGGATATTTCCCAGCTGAATCTGTTTTTGTTTGCTCCCTTGTTGGTTCTGTCCAGGGAGATGACCATACAAGACCAAACCAACACTCATCCTTTCCTCTCTTCCCCACCCATATCTCACCATTAAACTTTCTAAGCTGAAGCACTATTGATGGCATGGGTCAAAAATATACAGCTTTATAGGGCACAGATGCAGACCCAGATATAAGCAATCTGCAAGCACTACTGGCCTGGTTTCCACTGGTCCCAGTTCAGCTGCCCTATGGCTTGCAGTGCTTTCTCTGTCCTTTGTGTTTTCACAAGAACAGAAGATGTGCAATGCTAACTCTAACATTATCCAAGCTGGAGAGCGCTAACCTTTAGCTTCTCGTCAGAAGAGAACGATCCCATTCCCTTTATAATTTTTATTGCTCATCTCTAAACTACTTTGAGTTCTGTCTGGGAACAGTGTCTCCAATTTTAATTTAATTTAAAACATTTATAATCCACCTCTAAGGAGGTGTAAGGTGGATTATATATCAGCAATCATAAAAAGAAAATTAGAATTAATGATTCACAGATCCTTTATATAGTTCAAACATTCCCATATACAACAAAGTTAAAATAAAACAATATAATCATATATAACCAGACACTTTCCCTCTTCTCATACTACCTCCCATCTGAGTTTGCTTTTCTACCCTCTGATACCCAAGTCCACCATCCTGACTGTTGCACTTGATCACCTGGCTCCTCTTCACCCATTCCCACCTCATTGTCTTTCCTGCCATCACCACTGGTTTCACCCAGCCTCCTTATCCACCGCTCGCATCTTCGCTGTGCCAATAGCCTCTGGCACAAGCATCGCTCCCCTGAGTCCCTCTCTCTTTTTCGTCACAGTCACTGGCACTACCACTCACTGCTTCACTTTGCCAAACAGTCTTACCATACGGATCTGATTACTACCTCGTCTAACTCAACCTGTCAGCTCTACTCAGTCCTTCACTCTTTCTTGGCCCTTCACTTTACACCCTCCACTGCCACCACTTCCTCCTCTCTGGACCTGGCCCAGCTTGCGGCCTTTTTCTCAGATAAAATTTGGTCCCTTCGCCCTACCTTCACGACTTATCTCCCTCTCTTAAGCTCCTCTTGTTCCCCTATTGTCTTCTCTCCCTCTCTTTCCCACAGCTGGTCTTCCTTCCACCCAATCTCCACAATAGAACTGTCTAGGGTCCTCTCCTCCTCCTGCAAAACTACCTGCTGTTTCGACCTAATCCCTTCCCACTGGCTGTCTGAACCCTCTTGCCATGCTCAACACCAGTTTCTCCTCTGTCACCTTCCTGTCTCCTTAGAAACATGCTCTGATTCGCCCTCTCCTTAAGAAGCCCACCTTGAATCATTCTATCCTAGCACATTGGCGCCCCATCTCCAACCTTACTTTCTTTTCTAAAATGCTTGAACCAATACAAGCATTGTGGAACCTGTATCCCTTGGAGAAACTGCCAGGTACATATGACCTAGATTGGCCACTGTTGGAAACAGAATACTGGGCTTGATGGACCTGGGTCTGACCCAGTATGGCATATCTTATGTTCTTATGTTCTTATGTCAACTCTCTTCGCACCTTTCTGCTATTCACACCCTTCACCCATGCTAGTCTGGCTTTTGCCCTGGTCATAGTACCGAAACCGTGCTACATTCCTTGCTTAACGAGCTGCTTCTGGTGATATCACCCTCGCTGTTTCCTTGGATCTCACATGTGCTTTGACTTGTTTGATCACTCTATTCTCCTCTCTCAGCTTCAGGATTCTGGTGTCTGAAGGATGGTTCTTCGCTGGTTTCACTCATTTCTTTCTTTCAGGTCTTTCTCTGTCCTGTCTACCACTTCCTCTTCTCTCCCTGTGTCTCTCCCATGCGGTGTTCCACAAGGTTCTGTCTTGGTCCTCCTCCTTTTTGATATTTTATTGGCACCCCTGCTACTACTTATGCAACAGCATGGCATTTTAGCATATTCATACGTCAATGATATTATCCTCCTCCACCGCACCTCCCCCTTAGCTTCTCATCTCATACCTCTCAATTCCTGTCTTACAGTTATCTTCCACTCTCCACCATCTCAACCCGACAAAATCTGCAGCCATCTGGTTTACCTTCAGTGATTCCTGCCTATTTCTGCCCATGCTCTCTGACACTCCTGTTCCCCTGGTTTCTTCCCTTTGCTATCTTGGTGTGACCTTAGATTCCTCCTTGTCCTTTCAGGAGCACCGTTGCTCCTTCTTCTACCTACTCCAGATTCGTTCCATTCACTCCTTTCTGACTACTCCTTGCCTCACCACCCTGGTTTTCTCTCTTGTCACTTCACAATTTGACTACTGTTCACTGTTCACTGGGAACGGTGACTGCCAGCTCTGGCCTGGTGAGTGCCCCTCCCCTGTGGGTACTGCCTTGCTAATCTCCTCTTCTGTCTAATCATTGCCCCTTTTCTCTCTTCTGTTTCCTCTTCTGCCTTCTTAGGCCATAACCTTGGGTGATGTGGTAAAGGATGTCGGTGGCCTCTGCATCTGTGTCAGCAAATATGGCATTGTCGTCTGCGAACATCAAATCGGTCAGGAAGTTGTTCACGTCGTACTGGACCCCACATCTGTCCTTGAATGTTTTCCTCATAATGGCATTGATCACGATATTGAAAAGCAGGGGTGAAGTGATATCTCCCTGGTGGACCCCAGTTTGAATAGGAAATTTCTTGGATAGTTCATTTTGAATCCACATGCTGCTAGTTGAGCCATTATATAATGCTTGGAGAAGTTGGATGATGTCACTTCACCCCTGCTTTTCAAGGTTATGGCCTAAGAATCAATGCAAAAGACCAAAGTTATGACCATAGATGGATCACAGAACAGTGTTCACCTCAATGGAATCCAAATCGAGCAAGTCCCAGAATTCAAATACCTGGGATCACTGGTGCAGGAGAAGAAGATGACATCCACCATTGAAGTCCACAGCAGAATTGGCCAAGCAACAGTAACATTTACCTCACTCAAATGATGCCTCTGGAAGAAGGCCAATATCTCCACCTAGACCAAATTTTGCCTCTTCCGATCCTGCCAATTCTCCTATATGGATCAGAAACAGACTCTGCTCAAACCTGACATGAACAAGCTCGAGGTCTTTCAAATTTGATGCCTAAGACAGATTTTGGGTGTCTCTCTCTCTGTGATCGCCATCAAAATGAGACAATTTGGACAAGGTGTGACCATCAACCCTCAGTCGAAGAACAAATCCAAAAATGCAGACTGCGATGGTTTGGCCAATTTTGCAGAATGAACACCAGTCGGCTGCCATACAAACTCCTCTGACGAGAGTGACCTGTCCACTGGAGGGTTCAACGAGTAACACTGAAGAAAACGTGGTTCAAACACATCAAGGAAGACCTAAGGAACCAGTAACTGACCATCGATGAGTCCAGAAATATCATCACCAATCGCCAAGGTTGGAAGCAGATTGTGAACAACACACTGAATGCAGCAGCACCTACAACAGCATAGTGGTTGAGAGGATGACCTGCTCCCCAAACGCCAGCTAAGGATTAAAGAAGAAAGAAGAAGAAGGCTCCATATCAAGGCCTTACTTACAATGTTTCAGGATCTCTCTCTCACCCATGTTCTCTTCCCCACTCACATCACTGGTCACACAATTTAATCAAGGAAGATCTTGCCTTACTAATCTGTTTTATTTTTTTGAAGGTGTGGATAAACAGGTAGACAAAGATGAGCCAGTCGATATAGTGTATCTGGATTTTCAGAAAGCCTTTGACAAGGTCCCTCATGAGAGACTCTTGCCGAAGTTAAAAACTCATGGGATAGGAGGCAGTGTACTATTGTGGATCAGGAACTGGTTAACAGATAGAAAGCATAAGGTAGGACTAAATGGCCAATTTTCACAATGGAGAAAGGTGAATAGTGGAGTATCCCAGGGATCTCTGCTGGGTCCGCAGCTTTTTAACATATTCGTTAACGACCTGGAAATATGAACAACATGTGAAGTAGTCAAATATGCCAATGACACAAAATTATTCAAAGGTGTTAAAACCCAAAAGGATTGTGAAAATTTGCAAGAGGACCTTGATAATGGAAAGACTAGACGTTCAAATGGCAGGCGAAATTTAACATGGACAAGTACAAGTTATACATCTAGGAAAGAAAAACCCAAACTATGGTTACATGATGCAAGGTTCCACATTAGGAACCACGACCCAGGAAAAAAGATTTAGGCATCATCATGGATAACACGTTGAACCCCTCCAGCCAGTATTCAGAGGTGGCCAAGAAGGCAAATAAAATGCTAGGAATCATAAAGAAAGCAATGAAGAATAAAGCGAAGGATATTATAATGCCTCTGTATTGTTCCATGGTGTGACAGCACCTTGAATATTGTATGCAATTCTGGTCACCATATCTTAAAAAGGATATAGCGGAATTAGAAAAGGTACAGAGAAAAGCCACCAAAGTGATAAAGGGAATGGAAGGATACCCCTTTGAGGAGAGACCTAAAAGATTAGGGCTTTTCAACCTGGAAAAGAGACGGCTGAGGGGAGATATGACTGAGGCCTATAAATTAATGAATGGAGTGGAATGGGTAAACGAAGATCGATTCTTTGCGGCATCAAAAAGTAGAAAGACTAGGGGACATGCAATGAAGCTACAGTGCAACCCGTTTAAGACTTGTAAGAGAAAATATTTTTTCACTCAATGCGTAATCAAACTCTGGAATTCATTACCGGAGGATGTAGTAAAAGCTATTAGTGTAGTTGGGTTTAAAAACAGTTTCAACAAGTTCCTGGAGGAAAGGTCCATAAACCAGATTAATATGAATAAAATACAGTCTCTAAAATGCTTGTATGCTTGTATGCAAATGCTAGAAGTCTAAAAAAAAAAAAGATGGGAGAGTTAGAATATATAGCACTAAATGAGAAGTTAGATATGATTGGTATCTCAGAGACATGGTAGAAGGAGGACAACCAGTGGGACACTGTGATACCTGGATACAAACTATATCATAATGATAGAGCTGATCAAATTGGTGGAGGGGTTGCACTCTATGTTAGAGAGGACATTGAATCACAAAAGATTAAAGTTTTGCAGGAAACAAAATTTGCTGTAGAATATCTATGGATTGAAATTCCATGTAAAAAGGGGAAGGCGATGGCAGTGGAGTTGTACTATCGACCGCCTGGCCAGAATGAACAAATGGTTGATGAAATGCTTAAAGAAATCAGGGAAGCTAACAAAAGTTACAGAACAGTAGTAGTGATGGGTGATTTCAATTACCCCAGCATTGACTGGGTCAGTGTCACAGCAGGACATGCTAGGGAGACAAAGTTTCTAGATGAAATAAATGACTACGTTTTGGACTTAGTCCTTAGTGGAACACCAGATCTGGTGCAAGAGATAAAGGTGTTGGGGCCACTTGGCAATAGTGATCATAGCATGATAATGTTTGATTTAATTAATGGAGGAGG
This sequence comes from Ichthyophis bannanicus, assembly GCA_033557465.1. Taxonomy (NCBI): domain Eukaryota; kingdom Metazoa; phylum Chordata; class Amphibia; order Gymnophiona; family Ichthyophiidae; genus Ichthyophis; species Ichthyophis bannanicus. The sequence goes on along the minus strand of CM066033.1, from coordinate 1,271,627,884 downwards.
GATGGTAAGGACATCCACAGTACTACCTTTTAACTTTCAAAAGGGAGACTATGATAAAATGAGGAAAATAGTTAAGAAAAAACTAAAAGGAGCTGTTGCAATGGTTAAAGACTTACATCAAACTTGGGTGTTGTTTAAAAATACTATCTTGGAAGCCCAGAAGGGAGAATTTCTCTCTCGTGGCTCTGTTAAGCCCACTGGTGCTGATGGGAAACAGCAAGTTCCTGTTTCCCATCAGCCCCGGCGGGATTAACAGAGACGGAAGAAAGGGAAACTCTCCCTTTGCGGCTCTGAAAAGCCTGCGCTGAGAGAGCTGATGCTGCAGGGAGGGCTCTGCTGGGCAGGGGGGGTCCACGGGACACGATTCTGCCGCTGCAGCGGCGGCGGCAGCAGCAGCAGCCAGTTTTATTTTTAAAGTTACCTGGACTGATGGGGGGAGGGGGATTAGGACTGGTAATGGGCTATGGGGTGATCGGGGGTTAGAACTGGTAATGGGCTATGGGAGGGGGGCTAAGACTGGAAATGGGCTGATGCAGGGATAGGACTGGAAGTGGGATGATGGGGGGTTAGGACTGGTAATGGGTATTGGGGGGGCTAAGACTGAAAATGGGGTGATGGGAGTGTTAAGATTGGAAGTGGGCTGATGGGGGGCTTAGGACTGGTAATGGACTATGGGGGGGCTAGGACTGGTAATGGGCTGGGGGGGTTGCTAGGACTGGAAATGGGCTGAGTGGAAGGGGGGCTTGAACTGCAAATGGTCACATCACATAACCTAAGAGAATGGATAACAGCACTCCAATCCTCCCAAACAACTGAATATATATAAAATATGATTCTAGCACCACTGTAAATAGCCCACCCTGTATATAGCTCAAACAAATCAAGCACCCAACACATCCCTCACACAACTAAGTTTTATCCTCACTGCATGTACAACACACACACTTTACCTGATTGCTTGCTGTGATACCACCTTGATTATTAAGATAAGGCGGTTTAGAAATACTGTTAAATAAATAAATAAATAAATAAATAAATAGTTGATGGGGACGGGGGATTGGAATGGAAATGGGGTGAGTGGAAGGGGGGCTCAAACTGCAAATAGCTGATGGGGAGGGGACTTGGAATGGAAATGGGCTGTGAGGGGAGGGAGCTAGGACTGGAAATGGGCTGAGTGGGGGGGAGCTAGGACAGGAAATTGGCTGATGGAGGGGCTAGGATAGGACTGGAAATGGGCTGTTGGGGGTGCTAAGATTGGAAATGGGCTGTGGTGGGGGCTTGGATTGAAATGGACTCATGGAAGGGCTAGAACTGGACATAGGCTCATGGGGGACTTGGATTGGAAATGGGCTCAGTGGAGGGGAGCTAAGATTTGACATGGGCTGATGGTGGGGCTAGGAAAGGACGAAATGGGCTGATGGGAGGCTGGGATTGGAAATGAGCTGATGGAGGGACTCGGATAGGACTGGAAATGGATGGGGGAGCTAGGACTGGAAATGGGCTGATGGTGGGGCTAGGATAGGATTGCAAACACAAGAAGCAGGAGACGTTGGATGAGCTGAAGGGTCTTTATTACTGAAGGAGGAACCCCAACGTGTTTCGGCAACGCCTTCCTCAGGGGGGATATCACTTTAATTAACAAACAAAGATATAATAAATCAATAAATAAATAAGGTTAAAAACAATTAAAAACGATTAAAAACCGGCATGACATAAAAACGTATAACAGCATAATAATGTAATTTCATAAATAAATAAAGGTATAATAGAGTAAATACATAAACAGACAAACGCAGGGCTGAGAGACCAACGCAATATAACAGAACAACATAAATAATCAACAATATAGATAACTCATTAAATGTAAATCATTAGAAGATGGTATATTATTTATTTATTTATTTATTTTTATTTATTTATTTATTTCTTCTATACCGCCCCTTCCAGAGATCAAGGGCGGTTTACATGGAACAAGTTAACAAATTATGTATACTTCGGTATAGATTTACATTGAACAGAAACTTTCTAACTTTTTACAAATAACAATAAATATGATAAACTGACCAAACTATTTACATAGGTTATTTACAAGTGGTTATATACAATGTGTTACAGAATAATCATAGGTCATGCGTAAGTAGTGGAATTTATTTCCATTTTTTTATCATAAGTTTTTTGTGTGTGTGTGGAAGGACTGTGTGGAGTTAGCTAATTGCGGTTTTGGGAGTTTTTGAGTTTGTGTGTCTGTGGATGCTGTGGGACAGGACTTGGGGGGTAGGGGATTTGGAAATGTTCGGAGAATAGGTAGGTTTTGAGTTCCTTCTGAAATTGGGAGAGGTCTTTTATGATACGGAGGTCTAGTGGGAGATCGTTCCAGAGCATGGGGGCAGTGAACGTGAAGGCTCTGGCACTTGAGGATTTTTTAGTCTTTGTGAATGTTTTGTGAATAGAAACAACAAATAGTAAAAAACAATATATCAAAGTGCTAATAACTTGAATGTAAACAACATGAATTAACAATTGTTAACAATTAACAATTTAACCAAAATATTTTTTAACCACAATTTCTACTTTTATGATCAAGCTACAATAAATTTTATCATGACACATGCATATCCCCCCAGTGCAGTTCCTCCAAAATTCTTGTATGTTCTATGGTACACCATATTAGTCAACTCAAAAATTTTATTAAAAATTTTATTAAAATTTTATCGGAATTTTGTTAAAATTTTATAAAAATTAAAAAAAAATTTTTTTGAAGAATTTTATTAAACTTTTATTATATTTTATTACATGTTAATTCATGTTGTTTACATTCAAGTTATTAGCATTTTGATTAAGTTGGCATTAGGAGTACTTTTGAGTTATCTTTCTCTTCTTTACTTATGTTTATCACTTTTACACTTTGATATATTGTTTTTTACTATTTGTTGTTTCTATGTATGGTCGACATGATATTGGTATTTATTTAAGGTATATCTATGATTCATTATTTAATATACCATCTTTTAATGGTTTACATTTAATGAGTTATTATCTATATTGTTGATTATCTATGTTGTTCTGTTATATTGCGTTGGTCTCTCAGCCCTGCGTTTGTCTGTTTATGTATTTACTCTATTATACCTTTATTTATTTATGAAATTACATTATTATGCTGTTATACGTTTTTATGTCATGCCGGTTTTTAATAGTTTTTAATTGTTTTTAACCTTATTGATTTATTATATCTTTGTTTGTTAATTAAAGTGATATCCCCCCTTAGGAAAGCGTTGCCGAAACGCGTTGGGGTTCCTCCTTCAGTAATAAAGACCCTTCAGCTCATCCAACGTCTCCTGCTTCTTGTGTTTGCTTGGACTTTCTGCAGGAGGCCTTGCTCCTCCTTGTGTATCCGATTGCTAGGATAGGATTGGAAATGGGCTGATGGGGGGCTAGGACTGGAAATGGGCTGATGCGGGGACTAGAAGGGAGCGGATGCTGGGTGGGGCTGGAACTAGAAGGGAGCTGATGTTGGGGGAGGATTAGAATGGGATGGAGCTGAGAGAGTGAAATGGAGAGGGGAAAAATATTTTGTGTGGGAGGGAAGAAAAATCTACAATTGGCCGGGTATTGGGAGAGTAAGTGGGGATTGAGGATGGAGGGGTAAAATTTGATTGGATGAAATAGGAATGAGGAAAGAGCAAAAGGAGAAAGATTAGTATGTTAAAGCAGATGTAGAGAGAGAATGGAAAAAAACTAGAAGAGAGAAGAAAGGACAAATGGACAGCAGACGATGGAGAGTTAGCAGAAGACATGAAGAAACTAGAAGAAAGTGGCTGGAGCAATTGCAACTGAAAAAAAATGCACAAAAGGTAGAAAAATATCTCTTTATTTTAAATTTATTAACTGAAATATGTCAGCTCTGGGAAATGTGCATCATTAACATCTGCGCTTTGTTTAGTACAAGAGGAAATTAATTTATAGTTTTATTTCTACAGTGTTATTGTACATTCCAAGTTTGGCTTTTGGGGTTCCCAGTTTAATTGTCTTCTTGTTTCTAAACTGTGATTCCTTGTTTGGTGATGGTCTATGTTCTGCATGTGTAACTGAGCTGAGGTATTCTGTTTATGTAATTCCTATTTGACATTGCCACTTGTTCTCTTTCCCCGCTAGATCATGTATTGTTATTCTCTGAAATGTATTGGTTTAATATTTGTTGCCTTTTGATAGGTAGAGTATGGTGCTTTATGAGTCCTGGTAGTGCTGTTATGATATGGCGGGCTTGCTATGGGTTCTAAATGGGCAGTGTTTGTAGTAGTTCCTAATGTGCCTGACGGTTGGTACTGGATTATAGTAATGTAGAAATTTTTTAGTCTTTCTTTATCCATAAACTCATTAAGAGGCATGTTTACTAAAGGTTAGTGTATAGTAACATTATGCAAATATTTATGCAAATTAGGCCCTGCACCAAGTCTCTGCATATGGCCCCGCACCCTCCTTGGGCAGCCCCTGCATATAGATAGTCATGGCTTAATGGGAGACAGCCAACATGGCTTTAGACAAGGAAGATCTTGTCTTACTAATCTGTTATGTTCTTTTGAAAGTGTGAATAAACAGGTAGACAAAGGTGAGTCGGTTGATATTGTGTATCTGGACTTTCAGGGATAGGAGGCAGTGTACTATTGTGGATCAGGAACTGGTTAAAAGATAGAAAGCAGAGGGTAGGGCTAAATGGCCAATTTTCCCAATGGAGAAAGGTGAATAGTGGTGTACCCCAGGGATCTGTGCTGGATTCGCTGCTTTTTGACATATTCATAAATGACCTGGAAAAGGGAATAACGAGTGTGGTTATCAAATTTGCAGATGACACAAAACTATTTAAAGTTGTTAAAATCCAAGAGGATTGTTGTGGAAAATTGCAAGAGGATCTTGATAAATTGGAAGACTGGGCATCCAAATGGCACATGAAATTTAATGTGGACAAGTGCAAAGTTATGCACCTAGGAAAGAACAACCCAAACTATGGTTACACGATGCAAGGAACCACATTGGGAACCCCCACCCAGGAAAAACGATTTAGGTGTCATCGTGGATAATATGTTAAAACCTTCCACCCAGTGTGCAGCAGCGGCCAAGAGAGCAAATAGAATGCTAGATATCATAAGGAAAGGAATGGAAAATAAAACAAAGGATATTATAATGCCTCTGTATCATTCCATGGTGCGACTGCACCTTAAATATTGTGTGCAATTCTGGTTGCCATATCTTAAAAAGGATATAGCGTTATTAGAAAAGTGTGATAAGGAAGCTTATCAGGTCCTAGGAGATAGGGATCAGAAGAAGGAATTTACCCTAACAAAAGCTCCTATTTTAAAAGGTCAAGGACATAAAACCCCCATTGTACCTAGAAAACAGGTAATTCCTGGCTGCAATAAGTTACAGCATGCCCCTAGTGGTGAAAAGGTGAGGGAATGCAAGCCCAGGGTAGGGAACCCTTACGTCACTGCATTCCCTAATCATTCAGCTGCCACGAGGGAATTTGATCTTTCTCACCTGAGAGGAGAGAGGGTGGAGCAGGTCCCTGGGAGGTTTAAGTTTAGCTCCGGTTATCCAGAGAGGGGCAGCAGGGGCAGAGGCAGCAGGAGAGGCAGGAGGAGAAGTTGCAGGAGCAGAGGCAGGACGGAGAGTGACAGCACAGAGGACTACAGCACGAGGAGGGGCAGCACAGGAGAGCTGCTGATGAGACAGAAAGAGAAGGAAGTAGGAATGCCTTCTGGAGAAGGAATGGAACAGTAAGAACAGCAGGAACCTGGAACACAGGGTGGAGAACAGGACGAGGTGAATGGTGGCCAGAGCATGAAAGAGGGGAAGCTGATACAAGCTTTGACCAAGGTATGAGTCCTAGAAGCTTATCTAATAAGGAGCACTACAGAGTTGCTAGAGACAGCTTTAACCATAACGGAAAGCAGCCAGATAAGCTATCTGAGTCAGAGATTGAGCCAATGCAACTGGGTGACCCAGATTTACCTTTGGTAGAAGAGGACTCATGTATGGATTGTTCTGTATGCCAGTCTGCCAATTCAGAGGGGTTGAAAGGGAGTCAACCTTAAAGGAAAAAAACCTCCAATGTCCGATAGCCCTAATAACTGTGTTCAGCTTGTGAAGGTTCTCAGTTCAGGTGAAGTGTTTTACTGTGCAAAGCTGAGGCTACCTAATTACACTTGAGAACAGCTGTGAAGAGTGCTGTGCTCCATCTGAAGCTGTACCAACAGAGAAAGTAAGAAAGGTTTTATTTGGCTAAATATTGAGAAAACCTTGCAAAGTGATTTTTCTACCAGTGAGAGTTTAACTGCCTGTAAGAAGTTTTGTTGTGTTTAAGAAGACAAAGTTGCCAGGTATAGTTCTGGACTGAAGGAAAAGAAACCTGGTTTAAAGTTTTGTTCCTGTTTGTTTTGGACTGCACGGCAAGCCATGCCTGGTGACATGTGCTGTTAGAAGTATTGAATATTTAAGCTGAAGAAAGCTGTTTTATTTGAGTTCAAGTTGTATCCTGTGTTGAAATACAAGAATCCTGGTGAAACATTAAAAAGGTGAAAATTTGTGAACCTTAGCGTGTCTTTTCAATGGTTAATTTCTGTCATTTGCCTACCACTCAACCCAACTACAAGAAGGTGTTTTTTTTTACCTGAGGCCACATAACATCTAACTGAACTACCTTTCCCATAATGCATTAAAAAAGCAACCAGTTAGGAAAAGGCCTTTAAAGGTGAAGCAGTCCAATAAGAAGCGCGCCCCTCCATACTGATGTAAGGGGCTAAGGGCGTGACAAAAGGTATAGAGAAGAGCCGCCAAAATGGTAAAGGGGATGGAAGGATACTCCTATGAAGAGAGGCTAAAAAGGTTAGGGCTCTTTAACCTGGAAAAGAGATTGCTGAGGGGAGATATGATAGAGGTCTATAAATTAACGAACGGAATGGAACGGGTAAATGTAGATCGATTGTTTACATCATCAGAATATAATGCAACAAAGCTTCAGGGTATAACCTACCTAAGACTAATAAGAGAAAATATTTTTTCACTCAACATGTAATCAAACTCTGGAATTTGTTACCGGAGGATGTAGTAAAAGCTGTTAGTGTAGCTGGGTTTAAAAAAGGTTTGGATAAGTTCCTGGAGGAAAGGTCTATAAACCATTTTTAAAAGGGACCCAGGATATCACTGCTTGTCCCAATATAAGCATTCATACCCCCAGGCACACCCCCCGATCCTTCCATCTTAACCGCCTCGCACTACCCCCCCCCCCTTCACAGGCTCACCTCCACTCCACCCGTTCCTCAGCCTTTTTTTTCATAGGTCCCGCCCTCTGGAATTCCCTTCCCACTGCCCTCCATCTTGAACCACATCACCCAACCTTCAAACATGCTCTGAAGACCCACCTATTTTCCCTTGCCTTTGACCTTCCCTCCTCCCAGCCTTAGCCTCCTCCCTTCTGTCTGCTGCTCTCTACCCGCTCTTTTCTCTCTGTCCTATTTTTAATTTGTAACTTCCTCTTCATCTTCTGGCCTTGTGCCTCGCTGTACTGAAGTTTTTATTGTAAACCGCTCTGCTTACCTCTGAAGGGCGGTCTAGCAAATGAATAAGCATAAACATAAACATAAACATAAACATCTGTGTCTTGGGGAGACTGCTAGGTACTGTGATAAGGACGCTTATCATAGCTCAGGAAGGAGCTATAGAAAAGGTGAAGTGACTCTGAACAAGCAACCTGTCAGTTCTGGTAGAAATAAGAAAGCAGAATTTTGCCATAAAAGACTACCAGTCCCAGAATGCACCAGGTTTCCAACAGCCATTAGAGGAGCTGAAGTGAGGAAACGTGTGTTCAATCAGGAGGGCTATGAGGTAATCCCTAAGCACTCATCTCAAAGGGCAGGGCCTGATTCAGCACAGCTGCGCTGTGTTAGGGAGGATCACTCATCTAAGCAGAATAAGAGTAGAGTTTATTCTACAGATGACCAGCTTCATGATCACCTTGGATATCCAGAGAATTATCCTCAGTTTCATCTGAAGGATTATCAGAAGCAGAAGCCAAACCGGACAGACAGAGAGGCAAGGAAACCTCTGGAAGAAAGAAAGAGGAGAAAAGCCTTTGAGCGGTCTAGAAGAGTCCAAAGCAGTACATATACTGGGAGGTATTCCAAGGGCCAGCATACACCATTGTACTGTGGAAAGCCAGAGGAATGGTGCTGCAGAGAGCTAGGAATCACCAGAGGCTACCTGTGAGGGAGACGGCTGCTGCACGTGGAAGGGACCCTAAGACCCGTGCCAGAAGGTATGTGAAGAGAGATCCAGTGTCCAGGGATCTGGATTGGAAGGCTGGACATAAGAACTGGACTACATACTGGCCAGGCTATATAGAGAGAAACTCTAGCAGCAATGGAAGCTCAGGTATGAACACTGATCTATGCCCTAGCTATAACCTTGAAAGACAGCAGGGAAACAAATATTCTCCTGAAAATGCTCCATTGAGAGATTCATCTGTGCCAATCCATGATATTGAACCCATGCTTGTTGAACAAGGGGGAATAATAGCAGATGAGGATCCTGTTTATATGGACTGCTCTCTATCTAAACTCCGTTGGTAACTTTCTGTTATAAAGTACAGCAACCATCACACAAAGAAATACAAATTTGTTCTTTAATCTACTCAGAAAAGCTCCTGAAGCAGGATTTGACCCACACAGTGGAAGGCAAGCCAGCTAAGGGGTTTCAGCTGGATAACTGCTAGCAATTAAGCCTTACCTAATTGCTTGTGAGCTAGGAGAGAATCACTTCTGTATCTATGTGGGAAGTAATCAGAAGTTAACCTGAAAAGAACAGTTTGTTTCTTGCTTTGTAGCTTTTCATTTGTTGTTTTCCTGATTTTGACTTTGTTTTTCCAAATTAACGCTGAAAGCAAGTTACCTAATTTATGTGCTACCAAGCATATCTGTGTTGGGAGAAATAACCCCATAGATAAATATCTTATTGGCTTTACCCAAGAGCACAACTAAATTATTGTCAGCAGCTGTGTCTGGTGTGAATGAACTACATTGCCCACAATACCTTGCAAATCATATAGAAATATGCACTTGCCAAGAGTGTGAAGATTCTCACCCAGTCAGCCGTCTGACAGTACTTATAACCTAGATTGGCCACTGTTGGAAACAGGATACTGGGCTTGATGGACCTTGGTCTGGCCCAGTATGGCATATCTTATGTTCTTATGTTCTAAACCATTATTAAAGAGAACCAAGATAATCCACTGCTTGCCCCTCTACAAGCATTATGGAACCTTTATGTCTTTGTGGGAAACTGCTAGGTACTAGTGACCTGGACTGGCCGCTGTTGGAAACAGGATACTGGGCTTGATGGACGTTTGTCTGATCCAGTATGGCATACAGTATCTTATGTTCTTATGATCCCATTCTTTCAACCTGGCTCCACAAATCCTCTTTGACGTTTCTCGCTCTGATTCTGTCCATGATCAATAACAGTCTTTCCTCTGGCATTTTCCATTCTGCCTGGAAACACCCCTTGGTCATGTTCCTTCTGAAGAATCCGTCCATTGATCCCTCTATTCTGGTTCATTATTATTTATTTATATTTTTTTATTTATTTTATTTACAGTCTCTTCTATACCGCGCTATTCAACGTCAGTGCGGTTTACATGGAACATAAAACTTACAACAGTGCAGCAAGCCACTCTGTGTTTACAAGGAACGGGTACTGAAACTTGGATAACAGTGGGGTAACTATTTACACATATGCGTCATGTTTAAGTCGTGTCGAAAGTAGTCGGTCTTGTGTCTATGCTTCCCTTCCTATTTAAACCATTTGAGAAACTGGTTTTTACTTAGCTCACTTCTTACCTAGACTCCACCCATGCTCTTCACCCTCGTCAGTCCAGGTTTGACAAGGGTCACACCACGGAGCCTATTCTTCTATCTCTTCTGATTGAAATTCATCGGGCTCATAGCTGTGGTGATCTCTCTCTAGCTGTTTCCCTGGATCTCTCCTCGGCCTTTGACCTTGTAGATCACACTATCCTTTATGTTCATCTGCACGACCTGGGAATCCGTGGTACTGTTCACCATTGGTTTCATTCATTTCTTTGTCACCAGTCTTTCTCTATTTGCAGTGATTCGTCATCAACCACCTTGATATCATGAAAGACAGTATATAAGAAATGTTAAATAAATAAATAAATCTTCTCTGTCCTCCCCCTCTTACTTGCTCACTTGTGGTGTCCCCCTGGGCTCGGTTCTGGCCTCTCTTCTCTTCAATGTTTTCCTTATCCCACTCACTCTGCTTATTCAACAGCACAGTGTCTCTGCCTACTACTATGTGGATGATATCCTTCTTTACAACACAGATCCCTCTACTCCCGATCTTCTCCCACACTTCCCACATGAACCATATCACTCTCATTCTTATCGAAGTCCACTGGCTCCCTGTACATTTCCACATTCAGTACAAGATCCTGACTTTAGTCCAAAAGGTCATCCATACCAGCACCTCCCTGTACCTCTCAGACCTCATTCATCTCCACTCCCAACCATCACACCCTCCAATCCATTCACATTAACCAGTTATACCTCCCCTCTGCCTCCCAAGCCCATCTCCAATCCGCTCTCAATTCTGCTTTCTTTTTCCTCGGTCCCGTCTTTGGAATGCCCTCACCTCTGGCTTAAGACTTGAGCTTTCTTTCCACAAATTTGAAGCAAAACTTAAGACTCACTTTTCCTATGTGCCTTTGACCTCCCACCATCCATGCTATAGTTTTTCATTTCCTCTCCCTGCCTACCTCTATTTCTTTCCTTTCTCCTCCTATGGTTTGATTTAACCTATCCTGTCTTATCCAATATTGGCATTCTTTTTCTTCTTTGGTCCCTAGAAGCCTCCTTTTTGAATATTGTACACCACACTTTCACTTGTGTGAACATGCGGTATGGCAAATACCTCAATAAAGATAAAGATAAAGAATAGTACTATCCCATCTGGGCAAAGTCTCGTGGGCCCAATATTCAAAAAAAGCTGAGCTCCTAAATTTGCACCCTATTTTCAGCCACAATGAAGAACCTAAGAGGCATGTTTACTAAAGTGTGGCAGGTAGCATGGGACAAACATGCGTTTAGTGTGCATTTTAACTACGAAGGAGTATAGCGGCTGTGATAGATGCAGGGGAGCATGGTTGCAGTAGAGGTGTATTGCTATACTAGACATGTCACTACGACAGCAGTTGTGAATATGTAGCCATAGCAAATGTGCACAGGGAATGCAATTGCAACGCATGCCCAGCAGAGCAGGTGTGAGAGCGAGCCAGAGAGCCTCGATGAAAGTCTCATGCTGAAAGAGAGAGCGAGACTGCAAAAACGGTCCATTAGATACAAATCCATTATTCAGGTGGCAGTAATCTACTTCAGACAGTGATAAATGGACCCCTACCCCAACTACACAGGCCAGTGCAGAATAGTGAAGGATGACTGTGAAGAAAGAGTACACAAGACCTCCTATCCATACCCCCAGACTTCCTATCCATACGAAAAACCAGACAAACTACCAGCAATAGGGCCTTCAGGTATTCAGCTCCCACCCTTTGGAGCTCTCTTCCTGATTCTATTAGATCAATTAAAGACCTAAAGACTTTTTGCAAAGAATTAAAAACTCTACTTTTTTCAGAATATTATAATTCTTCACTTCCACTACCCCCTATTTCTGTAGATATTTGCCCACTCTCCCAATTTATTTATTTTTATTTATTTATTTATTTATTCTTATATACCGCGCTATTCATTCTCAGTGCGGTTTACATAAAACAATAACAATTGCATTACTCCAATCCAATAGGATTACTCGTGACCTGCAGTGCCTGGTTTTGTGACTGTCAGGCTATTGTGGTCCACAGCCATGGCAATTGCTCTATGCAGCCCCTCCGAACAGACGGCCTAGGCAAGCACCTAGGTATTCAGCTAACATTGCCGATTAGCCCTTTGTTTTCTTCTGTTTGTTTTCCCTGGTTCAGCTAGTGTGATGCACTAGCAAGGCAAGTGCAATTACCGCCTAGTTAAAGGCAGACAGTAGTTGCACCAGCCTTTGTGCCGCTTGCGTGCAGCTCACTCTGCCTACCCAACCACATGACCTAACTGCCCACTCTCTGCCCATTCTGTGCTTTAACCCTGCCTATTCACACCCTGTTCGGGCAGCGCGTCACTTAGCATACTCACCTTTAGGCTGTGCACTTCTGGCTACCACATGGCCAAAACACGTGTTAACCCCGCGCTTCCAGCTACCACTCTTTAGTAAACATGCCCTTAAGCTTTAAGCTGAAAATTCAGCATTATTTAGGGGTTTAAAATTTATGGGAGAGGGATATTCAGCTGCGGCAGCTAACACAGTTTTAGCAGCTGCCATCGCTGCTTTAAAGCGGAAGCCAGATATTCAATGCCAGGGTCATATCCAGCCAACGGCATTGTGTATTTGGGTCAGCCAGCTAGCATCGGGGTGTTTAACGGCAACACTGACCACATTCAGTGCCGCTGCATATTGCAGTCACCATGATTAACACGGTTAGCAGGTCTGTTAAATGTGTTAATCTCTCTGAATATTGGCCCCCTAACTTTTTTCCCCGCCCTAAATCTGCCTCCGTTGCCACCCACTTTTTATGCTCCTAAATTTAGAAGTTTAGTGAAATTTTAAGAAAATCTTTAGACAATCAGCCCTAGTAAATTTTGAAAGAGGTAAATATAGGAGCATAACTCTTAATTATTTGATTTATTTATTTTAAAATATTTATATACCATTTTTGTGGCAAATCGCTATTCAAGATGGTTTATAGCTAAAAAGCAATAATAGTGGGAAGCAAGTTACTAACAAAAGAGAGAATTACAAAGTTTGTTTATATTCTAAACTAAAATTAATCTTATAGAAGAACCATACAGTAAAATCCTTGAGGGGGGGAGGCAGATATTCAAAAGCATTTATATGCTTTGCAGATCTGCAAACCACATAAACGCCACTTTCCAGGATATTCAGACATCCGAGAATATCCTCGGTTTGTGCCGCTGAATGCCCTGATGCTAAACAGATAAGTTAGGAGCATAATTCCTTTGAATATCGGGCCACATGTCTTTGTTTCCATAACCTAAGATAAGGTGGATCACTTGGGTTCATGGAATCCGTATTAGCACATCTTCACTAGACTGAAGCACCCTCCTAGGGATATGTTACCTAGGGAGGGGTTATTCACTTCAAAGCACAAAATATAAAAATCAAGGGGGAGGAAGAACCATGTGATGTGTTGAAAGGGAGCAGACATGCTTTGCTCACTCTCTGGAGTTTTACCCTTCCTCGGCTCCCATGTGCAGATTGACCGGCGCAAAACCCCCCATCGATTGAACATTTGCTTGCTCAGAGGACTTTGAAGCATTTCCGGGTACCATTGTGTGATGGATGGCCATGAAATCAGAATGCCAGGAGAAAGATAAGGTGGGAACGGCCACTGCTAAGATGATGGAGGCCCCTTCTTCTCCACAATTACCATCTCAGGCTGCTCTGGTGGAGGATGTAACCTCAGCAGTGGACGGTGCCCATTTGAAGCATTTAGTGGGCAACTGCAGGAAGCTGAGCACTGTATTTCATTCACTGCCACCACTTCAAAGAACTGGGTGATACAATGGCTGCGGGAACTAGTTGATCAGCATGTACTCGAGCTGGACGATCTTGAGGAACAACCTCCGCTTCTTCAGTGTGCCGGAATCGATCAAAGATGGTGAGCTGCGCAGCTATTTAGAGACTCTATTGCCTTAGCTTTTGCCTTTGGAGGACCAATTTGGGCTGTTGATGGTGGAGCAGGCCCATCGGGTCGGACCAAGTCACCCGACAGATCACCGACCTCAAATTGTGCTGGCAGGTTTTCTAAACTTTGTGCAGAAGGGCCTGGTTTTAAGATCCTCCAGGAATCATGGACCCATTTGGCAAGAAGGCCTCTCCCTGCGCATTGCATAGGACTACTCTGCTGCGATGAGCCAGCATCGTCATGCATATGCTCCAGTCTGTCAGCTGTTAGTAGAGGCCCAGCTGAAGTTTACTGTGCTATACCTGGCCAGATTTCGAGAACTTGTCAATGGCACCTCCCAGACCTTTGACTCAGCAGAGACCGTGTTGCGGTTTATTCAAGCTGAGTTTCTTTCCACTGCAACAGACTCTGCTACATAGCCAGGTTGGTGAACAGATGGGTGTCCTAGGTGCCTTCCTGGCTTAATTGTAAGAACACTATGTTGCTGGGGTAAAGTAGTGCCCTGGCCATAGACCATATAGGCCTATAGATATTTTGACCTCAATACTGTCTATTATGCTTATACTGTTGAACTTCTCCTTCTATAACTGTACATAGTTAATTGTACATATTTCCAAAAAGTTAAAAGTTCAAATGTCAATTGTACATAATTCATGTTATCGTTCAATGTAAAAAACAGAAATGCCTCTCTGTTTCCTTAACTGTTAGATGTAAACCGCACCTGATCCTCGGAAGGTTGCGGTATATAAAAATTTGTTAAATAAATAAATAAAATATTGGCAGAACATTGACTGGGACCAGGGCCGGCCCGTCCATTGAGCAAGAACGTTTTTTGCACAGGGCCCAGCGTTTCAGGGGGCCCCGCGCAAAAAACATTCTACATCAGCCCAAGTAGATTTTAAAAAACAACCGGCTGCTGCTGCCGCTGCCGCCATGGCAGCAGCAGAATCAAGCGTCCCACCATCATTCAGTTCCCGAGTCCCAAAGCGCGGGCTTTCAGAGCCGCGAAGGGAGATCTTCTCTGACCTCTCGCGGCTCTGTTAAGCCCGCCGGGGCTGATGGGAAATCCCATCAGCCCCGGCGGGATTAACAGAGCTGCGAGAAAGGGAAACTCTCGTGGCTCTGAAAGCCCGCGCTTTGGGACTTGGGAGCTGAATGATGCTGCAGGGAGGCTCTGCCGGGCAGGGGGGCCCTGCGGCGGGATGCTTGATTCTGCCGCTGCCACGGCGGCAGCGGCAGCAGCAGCCAGGGTTTTTTTAAAATCTACTTGGGCTGATGGGGGGAGGGGGGTTAGGACTAGTAATGGGCTATGGGGGCTAGGAGTGGAAATGGGCTGATGGGGGGGTTAGAACTGGTAATGGGCTATGGGGTGCTAAGACTGGAAATCAGCTGATGGGGGGTTAGGTCTAGTAATGGGCTATGGGGGGCTAGGACTGGAAATGGGCTGATGGGGGGTTAGGACTGTAATGGGCTATGGGGGGGCTAGGGCTGATGGGGGTAGGACTGGTAATGGGCTATGGGGGGCTAAGACTGAAAATGGGGTGATGGGGAGCTTAGGACTGGTAATGGGTTATGGGGGGCTTAGGACTGGTAATGAGCTGGGGGGGGGGTGCTAGGACTGGAAATGGGCTGAGTGGAAGGAGGGCTTGAACTGCAAATAGCTGATGGGGAGGGGGGCTTGGAATGGAAATGGGCCGTGAGGGGAGGGAGCTAGGACTGGAAAATGGCTGAGTGGGGGGGGGGCGGCTAGAACAGGAAATGGGCTGATGGAGAGGCTAGGATAGGACTGGAAATGGGCTGTTGGGGGGTGCTAAGATTGGAAATGGGCTGTGGTGGGGGCTTGGATTGAAATGGACTCATGGAGGGGCTAGAACTGGAAGTAGGCTCATGGGGGGCTTGGATTGGAAATGGACTGAGTGGAGGGGAGCTAGGATTTGACATGGGCTGATGGTGGGGCTAGAAAAGGACTAGAAATGGGCTGATGGGGGCTGGGATTGGAAATGAACTGATGGAGGGACTTGGATAGGACTGGAAATGGATGGGGGAGCTAGGACTGGAAATGGGCTGATGGTGGGGCTAGGATAGGATTGGAAATGGGCTTATGGGGGGGCTAGGACTGGAAATTGGCTGATGCGGGGACTAGAAGGGAGCGGATGCTGGGTGGGGCTGGAACTAGAAGGGAGCTGATGTTGGGGGATGATTAGAATTGGATGGAGCTTGGAGAGTGAAATGGAGAGGGAAAAAATATTTTGTGTGGGAGGAAGACAAATCTACAATTGGCCGGATATTGGGAGAGTAAGTGGGGATTGAGGATGGAGGGGTAAAATTTGAGTGGATGAAATAGGAATGAGGAAACAGCTAAAGGAGAAAGATTAGTATGTTAAAGCAGATGTAGAGAGAGAATGGAAAAAAACTAGAAGAGAGAAGAAAGGACAAATGGACAGCAGGCAATGGAGAGTTAGCAGAAGACATGAAGAAACCAGAAGAAAGTGGCTGGAGCAATTGCAACTGAAAGAAAAATATCTCTTTATTTTGAATTTATTAACTGGAATATGTCAGCTCTGGGAAATGTGCATCATTAACGTCTGCGCTTTGTTTAGTACAAGAGGAAATTAATTTATAGTTTTATTTCTACAGTGTTGTACATTCCAAGTTTGGCTTTTGGGGTTCTCAGTTTAATTATTGTCTTCCTGTTTCTTATTTGTGATTCCTTGTTTGGTGATGGTCTATGTTCTGCATGTGTAACTGAGCTGAGGTATTCTGTTTATGTAATACCTATTTGACATTGTCACTTGTTCTCTTTCCCCAGTAGGTCATGTATTGTTATTCTCTGAAATGTATTGGTTTAATATTTGCAGTGTTTCCTTTTGATAGGTAGGGTATGGTGCTTTGTGAGTCCTGGTAGTGCTGTTAGGATACGGTGGATTTGCTATGGGGTCTAAATGGGCAGTGTTTGTAGTAGTTCCTAATCTGCTTGGGGTTGGCACTGGATTATAGTAATGTAGAAATCTTTTAATCTTTCTTTATCCATACACTCATTAAGAGGCATGTTTACTAAAAGTTAGTGTATGGTAGCATTATGCAAATATTTATGCAAATGAGGTCCCTTATGCAAATGAGACCCTGCACCGAGTCTCCGCACATGGCCCCACAACCCCCTTGGGCCGCCCCTGACTGGGACATCTATTGTCTGTGGCTAGGAATTGGTTGTGATGCCTGTCTTCTGCCTGGAGCAGTGCGTCAAGTTGGATTACCCCAAATGGGAGTGGGGAGTGGGTTGGGGTGACTTTCCTCCGATGGGAACCTGCAGTTCCACACCTGAACATGTGTTTAGTTACCTGTTATATTGTTGATGCCTAGTAGGTTGGTGTGGGAGTTGGATTGGGGAAATGGTTGGGGGGGGTCACAGGCTAGTTTGGGACTCTTGTACTGGATTGGGAGGACATTATATGTAATAATGAAGGGCAGGATGGATGTGTGGATTGCGGAGTGTAGTGTGCTGTATACTGGGATGCTTTGGGGAGTGTGACTGGTGGAAGTAGCTTGGGGGGGGGGGGCCCTGACATGTCCACAAGTGGTTCTTAGGATGAGGAGCTGGGGTTGGTAGATTAGGGGTAGGTGGGAGAAAGGGAGGAGGGAGGAGATAGGAATAGCTGGATTTCCAGAGGTGGGCCAAATTGGGGCCCGATTCTCTCTTAATAAGGGGATATTGGAAATAGGGGTATCCTAGGCTGGGGGGGGGGACACCCCTGTTTTCGTTTTGTGGGTATTGTTGGTATGATATTGTGGAATAGGCTGAAGGTTGTTTTGTGGAATGTGTGTGGTTTGGGCTCTCTGGCCAAGAGCTATAAGATTCTTCGTGTACTGGCTCGGCATCGGTATGATATTTCTCTCTTGCAGGAGACTCATCAGCGAAGCAGAGCATGCTAAATTGAAGAGGGACTGGGTGGGCCATGTTTTTGGCACCTCTGCCATGGGGAGGAAAGGGGGAGTAGTAATCCTGTTGCATAAAGCCCTCCATTTAGAATGTTCCAAGATGACTGTAGACTCCTCATAAGAACATAAGAACATAAGATATGCCATACTGGGTCAGACCAAGGTCCATCAAGCCCAGTATTCTGTTTCCAACAGTGGCCAATCTAGGTCATATGTACTGTCATGATGCGGGCATTAATAAAGTTGGTTTTAAGAAAAGAAATCCTGTTTCTTTAGAAGAACTAGATGTGCAGTTACCTCCAGGCACAGCTAGAGGGAGCAGGAACAGACATACTGGTCTTAATGAACCTAAGCTCACTGATCACCTGCAGCTGAAAGGGAACCAGGAAGTCAGCAGTAACGGTTCACTTTATAAGCCAGAGCAGAATGCTTCTGGACAGCAGAGAGAGCAGTGGAAGAGAAGGCAGTGGAATGAGCATATGAAGCAGCAAGAGCTGAGGAAGGAGGAGAAAGAGGAAGAAGGAACTGGAGCTGGACTAGAAGGAGAAACAGCAGAGAACCCTGGAGGCTATCAAGGACATAAGCCTGATTGCTGTGAAAGAAGCCAAGTTGGGAGCTGGAGGAGAAACAGACCTCACAAGGTGGGAAGCCAGAAAGCCCAAACTGGACCTGTTGTGCAAGGGGAGTTTGGTGGAAGTTGCTCCAAGGTGAGAGGGTCTGCCACGCCTAGTTCCTATACTCTGCCTGTTTGTAACATAGAGAGAAGAAAGCTAAGAAACAGAGAGGGAGGTTCTGACAGAAGCTTATCTCTAGAGGATCATTGCCCAGTTTCACCTACTCAGAGGGGAAAGCATTTTTATAAGCAACGGAAGTTTTTACTCACTGAGCCATGGTATGAGGCATTGAAGATTAACTGTAATGATTGTACTGCTAAAAGTTATGCTAAAAGAAGTATTCCTCCTAGGAGAAACAAGAGTCAAGACTGGTTCACTAAACTACCGCCAGCCTTAAGAGTGCCTGGTTATGTGAAGCCAAACTCCCAAGTTGTAGATTACCATGCTGGAATAGACAGGGACAGTGAAAGCCCTTTGAATCAGTACAGGGGAGAGGAATTGATGGAAGTGGATTCTCCCAGCACTATTCCCTCACCTTTGCCTGAGGAAATGGAATGTGATTGGTGCACTGCCTATGCTCCAAAGTGTGTATGCTCCACAGAAGAATAAATTAAATATAATTTGATGTTTATTATACTGAATATTACTATGAAGAAAACCTGCTTTAAACTGTGAAGTAACAGTTAACTAGCCAGTGAATATTGGTACCTTTTAAAACAAAGGACTGTTTCTGTTATCTAAAATATCTCTTAGTTGAACCTTGCTTTAAACGGGGAATAAAAGCCTTTATTACCCTACACTCGGACTCTTTGTTCTTTAATAGCGCTACCTAGTGGCGTATAATCTTTGTGTCACCGGGAACCGAGTGACATAAATGGCATAGCTTTTTGGATTTGCATATAATCCTAAGAGATACAGCAAAGAAATATAGAAACAAATTGCCAGTCTTCATCTTGAAAAAAAAAAAAGAGAAAACCCGGACCGGAGCATCAAAAGAAAAACCGGACCGGAGTCAAAGAAAACCCGGACCGGACTACCAGAAAAAAACCGGACCGGAGTTAAAGAAAACCTGGACCGGAGTGCCAGAAGGAAAACCCGGACTGGACTTTTGAAAAGAACCGGATCGGACTGGGAAAACAAAACGTGGACCGGACAGCAGCAAAATTCCGGAACGGAAGGCGAGTTCCTGGAAGGTGCTACGACGCGGAGCCGCACCACCCTTGCTGAGAGCCTGAGTCTACATTTCTACCAGGTAATGGGTAGAAAGGCCTAACTTGTGGTGATACAAGTGTTTGTCAGTTTAAAAAGAGAATTTGAAAAAAAAAAAAAACACAAGGAAGTGTAGGCCTGATTTTTGTGTGCAGCCACACTTGTTTTTTTTTTCTTTGTTTGTTTCTTTTCAGGGATCATCGCGATGGAGCAACGCGACATATTGGACTGGATGGCATCACAATTCAGTAAGCAGGCTGAACTGGCTACGCAGACACAGCAGCGTGCTATCCTGGTGATGCAGGAGCAGCAAAAGCCAGTCCTGCAGATGCTGGAGACTTGGATGAGCCACCAACAGAAGACACAGGAAGCAGCCGCTGGACTCATAAAGCAGAGCTCCGGACTGAGCCATGGTCTGGTAGGACTGGGATCCTGTGACTCTCTGACTTTTGGGAAGTTGGGGGAAAAGGACGATCCAGATGAATTTCTGGAGGCATTTGAAAGAATTGCCCTTTCAGTGGGTTGGCCAGAGGACCAATGGTCCATCCGACTGGCAGTGTCCCTTACGGGAGAGGCACTGTCAGCCTACAGGGCAATGCCTGCTGCGTTAGCCGCAGACTATAGCGAAGTGACAAAAGCCATCAGGGAACGCCTGGGCTTGACCCCACTTACCTATAACCGCAGGCTACGAGCAGCACGACTAGAAGTAGGCGAAACGCCTAAGTCATTGGGTCACCAACTGAGGCGCTTGGCTGAAAAGTGGCTAAGGCCCAGTGAAAGATCCGTAGATTCCTTGATCGACATGATTGTTCTCGAGCAATTCATGACTGCAGTGCCTGGTAAAATAAAGAGCTTCCTTATTCTCCAGAATTGTCGCTCAACTATGGAGGCAGTTGCCTTGACCGAGAGGTATTTGGAGGCCGAATTAATTACTCAGCCTATGGAGGGGGTAGCTAAGACAGCCATAGCGACATTCAACCCAGTCTCAGGAAGTCTCTACCAGGCTAAAACACCTAATGTAAAGGGTGATAAAAAGGCAGAGAAAAGGCTTGTTAAGAGATGTTTTAACTGTGGAAAGTTAGGACATGTCATGAATGAATGTAGGGTACGTACTGCTCTCATGGGGGAGCATAAGCATTTATTGTCAGAAGGTTTTGTACTAGATGTCACGGTGCAAGGGGTAGCTGCAAAAGCCTTGCTGGACTCTGGTGCGGACCAGACAATGATTTCGCGAAAGCTCTGGTGTACTATTCAAGAGCAAGCTGCGTCCGCCCCAGACCGTCCAGAAGGGCAGGTGAAGATTAAGTGTGTACATGGTGCTGCTACCTTGTATCCCGTGTACAAGTTGCTGGTCAAAGGTCTGGGAATAGAAAAAATTATGCTCATAGCAGTAGTCCCTAGATTGCCCAAAGAGCTGGTTCTTGGTAGGGACTGGCCACAGTTTGAGAAGGGCCTAGAAAAAGGTTTGAACCCACGAGAAGTTCTCGTGTCCCAAAATACTCCTTTTAAGGGTAGGGTGGTCCCCAGTCCCCTTTTAGGGAAAGTTAAGAGCCAAAACCGGAAGATACCCGAGGAAGCAGAAAAAAAAATTGTTTTAAAATTTTGTAAAACCTCACCGGAAGCTCGAAGTCCCTGTCGAGCCACTCCACAGGCCGCAGGGTATGACTTATACAGTGCGGAAAATCACCTAGTCCCTAAGGGAGGCAAGGCGCTGATTAGCACCGACATCCAAGTAGAGATTCCACCCGGATGTTACGGTAGGATTGCGCCCCGCTCAGGATTGGCCCTCAAATATTTTATTGATGTTGGCGCTGGGGTAGTAGACCCCGACTACAGAGGGATAATAAAAGTCCTGTTATTTAATTTTTCGAAGGAAGATTTTGAAGTAAAAGCTGGAGAGAGAATAGCTCAGCTCATATGTGAGCGAGTCGGCTTCCCGCCTCTAGAGGAAGTGTCCATGATAAGCCCCACCAGCCGAGGGAGCGGAGGATTTGGCTCCACGGGGAAGACCGAGATGAGAAGCTTGGTGGCGGTAGGGGAAAAGCCAATAGAGGAAGATTTGGGCCCATTGTTGTCTGACTGTAAAGCCAGTCCGGAGTTACGAGTGGGTGAAGAACTCTCGATAGTGCAGAAGCAACAACTGTTCAGACTGTTGGCGAAATTTAATGATGTGTTGACATCCGTGCCTGGCGAGACGAACTTGGTTGCGCACGAAATCCTCACTCCCCCTGGAAAAATTGTCCGGCAAAGACCATATCGTTTGCCCGAAGCCAAACGACAAGAGGTCATCGCGCAAGTACACGATATGGTGGAGATGGGAGTGATAGAAGAGTCCCGGAGCCCTTGGTCCAGCCCTATTGTCCTCGTCCCTAAGCCAGACGGAACAATGCGTTTTTGCATTGACTTCCGACAGGTCAATGACATTTCCACCTTCGATGCGTACCCGATGCCACGCATAGAAGAGCTTCTAGACCGGCTGGGTCAAGCTAAATATCTCACCACACTAGATATGACGAAAGGCTACTGTCAGGTTCCCCTGACCAGAGAGGCACGTCCAAAAACAGCCTTTACAACACCAGTTGGCCTGTTTCAGTTTCGACGCATGCCTTTTGGTCTACATGGAGCCGCGGCGACCTGTCAGAGGCTAATGGATATAGTCTTATGACCTCATCAAGAGTATGCAACAGCTTACATGGATGACATAGTTATCCATAGCACTACGTGGAACCAGCATTTAGTCCAAATAAAAGCAGTCTTAAATGTGATGCGGCAAGCTGGTTTAACTTTGAATCCAGGAAAATGCATGTTTGCAGCGGGCGAAGTTAAATACTTAGGACATGTAGTAGGCAGAGGTACTGTCCGTCCTTTATTAGACAAAATTGAAAGCGTGTGCAGTTTCCCCGCTCCCCAGAACAAAAAGCAGCTAAGGAGCTTTTTAGGGCTCATAGGGTACTATCGACGCTTCAGACCACATTTCGCGGAAGAAAGCGCCATCTTCACAGAGATGTTGCGGAAGAATGCCCCAAACACGCTAGCCTGGACACCTGAGGCAGAGACGGCCTTCAAAACATTGAAAGAGAAGCTATGTAGAGCTCCCGTTCTAAGAGGGGTGGATTTTCATCAGCCATTTTTACTCCAAACAGACGCATCAGAAATCGGCCTAGGAGCCGTCCTTTCACAAATACAGGAGGGAGCTGAACACCCCGTCATGTTTTTAAGCAGAAAACTGTCACCAGCCGAGAAGAAGTACTCGACGATTGAGCGTGAGTGCTTAGCTATCAGGTGGGCGGTTGAAGCTTTGAAGTTCTACCTTATGGGAAGGAGGTTTACCCTCATCACCGACCATGCCCCGCTCAAGTGGTTGAGCCAGATGCGCAACAATAATAGCAGACTAACTAGATGGTACATGGCATTACAACCGTATGAATTTCAAGTGCAACACAGAGCAGGGAAGCTGCATGAGAATGCTGACGCCATGTCTAGGATTACGTGCTGTAATGAGGGTCATTCAGCCCGTAATATTTTAAGAGGGGGGATGTGTCATGATGCGGGCATTAATAAAGTTGGTTTTAAGAAAAGAAATCCTGTTTCTTTAGAAGAACTAGATGTGCAGTTACCTCCAGGCACAGCTAGAGGGAGCAGGAACAGACATACTGGTCTTAATGAACCTAAGCTCACTGATCACCTGCAGCTGAAAGGGAACCAGGAAGTCAGCAGTAACGGTTCACTTTATAAGCCAGAGCAGAATGCTTCTGGACAGCAGAGAGAGCAGTGGAAGAGAAGGCAGTGGAATGAGCATATGAAGCAGCAGGAGCTGAGGAAGGAGGAGAAAGAGGAAGAAGGAACTGGAGCTGGACTAGAAGGAGAAACAGCAGAGAACCCTGGAGGCTATCAAGGACATAAGCCTGATTGCTGTGAAAGAAGCCAAGTTGGGAGCTGGAGGAGAAACAGACCTCACAAGGTGGGAAGCCAGAAAGCCCAAACTGGACCTGTTGTGCAAGGGGAGTTTGGTGGAAGTTGCTCCAAGGTGAGAGGGTCTGCCACGCCTAGTTCCTATACTCTGCCTGTTTGTAACATAGAGAGAAGAAAGCTAAGAAACAGAGAGGGAGGTTCTGACAGAAGCTTATCTCTAGAGGATCATTGCCCAGTTTCACCTACTCAGAGGGGAAAGCATTTTTATAAGCAACGGAAGTTTTTACTCACTGAGCCATGGTATGAGGCATTGAAGATTAACTGTAATGATTGTACTGCTAAAAGTTATGCTAAAAGAAGTATTCCTCCTAGGAGAAACAAGAGTCAAGACTGGTTCACTAAACTACCGCCAGCCTTAAGAGTCCCTGGTTATGTGAAGCCAAACTCCCAAGTTGTAGATTACCATGCTGGAATAGACAGGGACAGTGAAAGCCCTTTGAATCAGTACAGGGGAGAGGAATTGATGGAAGTGGATTCTCCCAGCACTATTCCCTCACCTTTGCCTGAGGAAATGGAATGTGATTGGTGCACTTCCTATGCTCCAAAGTGTGTATGCTCCACAGAAGAATAAATTAAATATAATTTGATGTTTATTATACTGAATATTACTATGAAGAAAACCTGCTTTAAACTGTGAAGTAACAGTTAACTAGCCAGTGAATATTGGTACCTTTTAAAACAAAGGACTGTTTCTGTTATCTAAAATATCTCTTAGTTGAACCTTGCTTTAAACGGGGAATAAAAGCCTTTATTACCCTACACTCGGACTCTTTGTTCTTTAATAGCGCTACCTAGTGGCGTATAATCTTTGTGTCACCGGGAACCGAGTGACAGTACCTAGCAGTTTCCCCAAGGGACACAGGTTCCACAATGCTTATATTGGTTCAAGCATTGATATCCTGGGTCCCTTCTTAATAATGGCTTATGGACCTTTCCTCCAGGAACTTGTCCAAACCTTTTTTAAACCCAGCTACACTAACAGCCTTTACTACATCCTCCGGTAACAAATTCCAGAGTTTGATTACACGTTGAGTGAAAAAATATTTTTTCTTTTATTAGTCTTAAATAGTTTACCCTGTAGCTTCATTGCATGTCCCCTAGTCTTTCTATATTCTGATAAGGTAAACAATCGATCTACGTTTACCCGTTCCACTCCGTTCATTAATTTATAGACTTCTATCATATCTCCCCTCAGCCGTCTCTTTTCCAGGTTAAAGAGCCCTAACCTTTTTAGCCTTTCTTCATAGGAGTATCCTTCCATCCCCTTTACCATTTTGGTGGCTCTTCTCTGAACCTTTTCTAAAATCGCTATATCCTTTTTAAGATACAGCGACCAGAATTGCACACAATATTCAAGGAGCGGTCTCACCAAGGAACGATATAGAGGCATTATAATATCTTTTGTTTTATTTTCCATTCCTTTCCTTATGATACCTAGCATTCTATTTGCTCTCTTGGCCGCTGCTGCACACCGGGCCGAGGGTTTTAACATGGTATCCACAATGACGCCTAAATCTTTTTCCTGGGTGGTGGTTCCTAATGTGGAACCTTGCATCGTGTAACCATAGTTTGGGTTGTTCTTCCCTAGGTGCATAACCTTGCACTTGTCCACATTAAATTTCATCTGCCATTTTGATGCCCAGTCTTCCAATTTATCAAGATCCTCTTGCAATTTTCCACAATCCTCTTGGGTTTTAACAACTTTAAATAGTTTTGTGTCATCTGCAAATTTGATAACCTCACTCGTTATTCCACTTTCCAGGTCATTTTTATTTATTTTATTTATTTATACAATTTTTCTATACCGCCACTTCCAGAGATCAGTAGCGGTTTACATGTAACAAAAGTTAATAATAGAGAAGCTATTATTTTACAACGAACAATTTTACAGAGAACAATTTTAGAACAGAATTAACATAGAACTCAAAACCATATAGAAACTGTTGATAACAAACAATGAAGTTGGAGTAACATTTGGTAGAACTCAGAACCATATAGAAACTGTTGATAACAAACAATGAACTTGGATGAATATGAATATGTCAAAAAGCAGCGGACCCAGCACAAATCCCTGGGGTACACCACTATTCACCTTTCTCCATTGGGAAAATTGGCCATTTAGCCCTACCCTCTGCTTTCTATCTTTTAACCAGTTCCTGATCCACAATAGTACACTGCCTCCTATCCCATGACTCTTTAGTTTTGCCAAAAGTCTCTCATGAGGGACCTTGTCAAAGGCTATCTGAAAGTCCAGATACACAATATCAACCAACTCACCTTTGTCCACCTGATTATTCACTCCTTCAAAAAAACATAACAGATTAGTAAGACAAGACCTTCCTTGTCTAAAGCCATGTTGGCTGTCTCCCATTAGGTCATGACTATCTACATGCTGAGTAATTTTATTCTTTATGATGGTTTCTACCATTTTTCCCGGTACTGATGTCAGGCTCACCGGTCTGTAGTTTCCCGGATCACCCCTGGAACCCTTTTTAAAAATTGGTGTTACATTGGCGATCCTCCAATCTTCAGGTTTTAGAGATGATTTAACCCCATACGACCTAGACTGGCCACTGTTGTAAACAGAATACTGGGCTTGATGGAACTTGGTCTGACCCAGTATGGCATATCTTATGTTCTTATCTTCTAACCTTTCAGTTTTCCATGTAGGATAATGAACTGTCAAATGTACTGTCAAATGTAAGGCATTAATAAGGCAGGCAAAGAGAGAATTTGAGAGGAAGCTTGCTGCGGAAGCAAAAACGCGAAGTAAAGACCTTTTCAAGTACATTCGTAGCAAAAAACCTGTGAGAGAGTCAGTTGGTCCATTAGATGATAAAGGGGTTAAAGGAGCACTAAGAGGCGACAAGGCGATAGCGGAGAGACTGAATGAATTCTTTGCTTCGGTCTTTACTGAGGAAGATATAGGCGTGTTACCCATGACTGAAGTGGTATTTAAAGGTGCGGAAGAATTGAAGGAAATATCGATACATCGGGAAGATGTCTTACAACTATTAGATAAACTGAAGAGTAGCAAATCACCTGGGCCAGATGGTATACATCCAAGGGTGTTGAAAGAACTGAAATATGAGATTTCAGACCTGCTATCAGTAATCTGTGAACTATCATTAAAATCATCTCTAATACCTGAAGATTGGAGGATCGCCAATGTAACACCAATTTTTAAAAAGGGTTCCAGGGGTGATCCGGGAAACTACAGACCGGTGAGCCTGACGTCAGTACCAGGAAAAATGGTAGAAACCATCATAAAGAATAAAATTACTCAGCATGTAGATAGTCACAACCTAATGGGAGACAGCCAACATGGCTTTAGACAAGGAAGATCTTGTCTTACTAATCTGTTATGTTTTTTTGAAGGAGTGAATAAACAGGTGGACAAAGGTGAGTTGGTTGATATTGTGTATCTGGACTTTCAGAAAGCCTTTGACAAGGTCCCTCATGAGAGACTTTTGGCAAAACTAAAGAGTCCTGGGATAGGAGGCAGTGTACTATTGTGGATCAGGAACTGGTTAAAAGATAGAAAGCAGAGGGTAGGGCTAAATGGCCAATTTTCCCAATGGAGAAAGGTGAATAGTGGTGTACCCCAGGGATCTGTGCTGGGTCCGCTACTTTTTGACATATTCATAAATGACCTGGAAAGTGGAATAACGAGTGAGGTTATCAAATTTGCAGATGATACAAAACTATTTAAAGTTGTTAAAACCCAAGAGGATTGTGAAAAATTGCAAGAGGATCTTGATAAATTGGAAGACTGGGCATCAAACTGGCAGATGAAATTTAATGTGGACAAGTGCAAGGTTATGCACCTAGGGAAGAACAACCCAAACTATGGTTACACGATGCAAGGTTCCACATTAGGAACCACCACCCAGGAAAAAGATTTAGGCGTCATTGTGGATACCATGTTAAAACCCTCGGCCCAGTGTGCAGCGGCGGCCAAGAGAGCAAATAGAATGCTAGGTATGATAAGGAAAGGAATGGAAAATAAAACAAAAGATATTATAATGCCTCTATATCGTTCCATGGTGAGACCACACCTTGAATATTGTGTGCAATTCTGGTCACCGTATCTTAAAAAGGATATAGCGATTTTAGAAAAGGTTCAGAGAAGAGCCTCCAAAATGGTAAAGGGGATGGAAGGATACTCCTATGAAGAAAGGCTAAAAAGGTTAGGGCTCTTTAACCTGGAAAAGAGACGGTTGAGGGGAGATATGATAGAAGTCTATAAATTAATGAACGGAGTGGAACGGGTAAACGTAGATCGATTGCCTTATCAGAATAAATAAAGACAAGGGGACATGCCTCTCACTTGGTTTGCAGCTTGTCGTGCTGTGAGGGCTTGCGTGCATCAGT
Organism: Ichthyophis bannanicus; assembly: GCA_033557465.1. Taxonomy (NCBI): domain Eukaryota; kingdom Metazoa; phylum Chordata; class Amphibia; order Gymnophiona; family Ichthyophiidae; genus Ichthyophis; species Ichthyophis bannanicus. Next base: position 1,271,599,966 of record CM066033.1, on the reverse strand, counting down.
GATGCTGAGAGCTAAACTATCGGTAGTTTAACTACTGGCAGGGTCTCCCAAGATGGACAGGTCTCAGCTGAGGTGCCAGACGAAGACAAACCACCCATCTGGGCAGCAGCAGAATGGGATAGTGTTGACGGCGGAGGATCACATTTCTGTGACAACGGCAACAACACCAAACTCAAACTGCGCAGAAGGAAAGCCCGGCAATCTACTTCTGTATCTTGCCATGAAAACCCAATGGATAGTTACAACAAAACAAATTGTGCTATGGTGCTGGAAGATGAGACTCCCAGGTCGGAAGGCACTCAACTAGCTACTGGGGAAGAGCTGAAGACTTTTCAGAGTAAAGCCAGCATTTATGATGTGGTTGGATCAAAGCCCTCGGGAAGTCTGACTGCTGATGTAGCTGCGCAGGAAATGAGAGTCAGAAGCTGTAAAGATGTCTTACACATTGGAACATGGAACGTACGAAGCATGAACCAAGGGAAGTTGGAGGTGGTCAAGAATGAAATGGAACGTGTACAACTTGATCTGTTGGGTGTCAGCGAACTGAAATGGACTGGCATCGGGCACTTTGCATCAGATGATCACATGGTCTACTATGCTGGAAATGAAAGACAAAGAAGAAATGGTGTTGCATTTATAATAAAGAAGAAACTTGCAAGAACTGTAATGAAATACAATGCAGTCAGTGAACGCTTAATCTCTATTCGTCTACGAGGATTGCCTATCAACACAACTATAATTCAAGTATATGCCCCAACAACAGCTGCAGAAGAGAATGAAATTGAAGAGTTCTATGAACAAGTACAAGCTGAAATTGACAGAACATGCAAACAGGATATCCTGATAGTCATGGGTGACTGGAACGCAAAAGTTGGCAACAAAGAAGAAGGCAAAGTAGTTGGAAAATATGGACTTGGCAACAGAAATGAAGCTGGAGAAAGATTGATAGAATTCTGCAAGACCAATGATCTATTCATCTCAAACACCTTCTTCCAGCAACACAAGCAGCGACTGTACACATGGACTTCACCCAATGGATTGTATAAAAATCAAATTGACTACATCTGTGGAAGTCAACGATGGAAAAGCTCTGTAACATCAACAAAGACAAAACCTGGAGCTGACTGTGGTACAGATCATCAACTACTAGTATGCAAACTCAAGCTAAAGTTGAAAAAGAGCAAACCACTCATGAATGCAGCAAAATATGACCTTGAGAATATACCACTGGAATTTAAAGACTGCCTGCAAAATCAATTTGCTGCTTTAGATACAAATGACAGAACTCCGGAAGAGTTATGGAATGACATCAAGAAGGTTGTGCTGGAAGAAAGCGAGAAGTCTCTACAAAAGGTGAAAAAGCTAAAACGGCCAAAATGGATGACGGAAAGAAACTCTGAAAATTGCCCAGAAACGCAGAGAAGCTAAAGCCAAAGGAGAAAGAAAGACAATCGCAGAACTCAACAGAGATTTCCAACGTGCAGCAAGACAGGACAAGGAAAAGTACTACAATGACACTTGCAAGGAAATAGAAGCAGAAACTATTAGAGGAAGAACAAGATCGGCTTTCCTAAAGCTGCGAGAGTTAAAGAAAAAGTTCCAGCCTCGAATTGGAATGTTACAAGATGCTCAAGGTTCTATGTTGAATGATGCTGAGAAGATCAAGAAAAGGTGGAAGGAATATACAGAGTTTTTATATGATAAAGATCAAGTGGACCAACAGCCGTTTCAACCTATACCTTATGATCAGGAACCATTGGTGATGAAAGAAGAAGTTGAAGCAGCATTGAAAGCCTTATCAAAGAACAAAGCACCAGGCATTGATAGCATTCCCATAGAAGTATTGCAGCAATCTGATGCAGCTGTTACTGTACTTACAAGGCTCTGCCAAGAAATATGGACGACAACATCATGGCCAACTGACTGGAAAAGATCTGTGTTTATACCAATACTAAAGAAAGGTGATCCAACTGACTGTGGAAATTATCGCACAATCGCTCTGATCCCACATGCCAGCAAGATTCTACTGAAGATTATTCAAAAGAGACTACAGCCATACCTAGAACAAGAACTACCTGAAGTGCAAGCAGGGTTCAGGAAAGGGCGAGGAACGAGAGACATCATTGCGGATGTGAGATGGATCCTTGAAAAGACTAAAGAATACCAAAAGGATATCTATTTGTGCTTTATCGACTATAGCAAGGCTTTTGACTGTGTAAACCATGAGAAACTCTGGGCCACATTAAGAAGCATGGGTATACCAGAACACCTGATCGTTCTCTTGCGCAATCTGTACATTGATCAAGAAGCAATAGTTCGAACGGAACAAGGAGAAACAGAATGGTTTAAAATAAGCAAAGGTGTAAGACAAGGCTGCATACTTTCCCCCTACCTGTTTAATTTATATGCAGAACAAATCATCAGAGAAGCAGGATTGTATGAAGACAACAGAGGTGTGAAGATTGGTGGAAGACTCATCAACAACCTTCGCTATGCTGATGATACCACATTACTGGCAGAAAGTGAAGATGATCTGAAACATTTGCTTCTCACAATCAAAGAACATAGTCTCAAAATGGGCCTGCACCTTAATGTAAAGAAGACAAATATCATGACAACTGGCATAATCAACAGGTTCATCGTTGAAGGAGAAGAAATTGAAATCGTGAGCAACTTTAACCTACTTGGATCAACTATCAATAAAGAAGCAACAAGCAGTCAAGAAATCAGACGACGCATTGCTCTTGGCAGAATGGCTATGAAAGACCTAGATAAGATTAGCAAGAGCAGAGATGTCTCTCTCCATACAAAGATTCGACTTGTTCAAGCCATGGTATTTTCCATAACATCATATGGATGTGAAAGCTGGACAGTGAAAAAGACAGACAGGAAGAAAATTGATGCCTTTGAATTATGGTGCTGGCGGCGAATACTGTGTATACCATGGACTGCCCGAAGAACAAACCAGTCGGTACTAGAGGAGATCAAACCTAAGCTTTCTTTAGAAGCTCAGATGACAAGACTTCGACTTTCATACTTCGGACACATCATGCGAAGAGAGAGATCATTAGAGAAAGACATCATGCTTGGAAAGATAGAAGGTCAACGCAAAAGAGGAAGGCCAGCAATGAGATGGATCGCTACAATAACAGCAGCTACGGGTACCAGTCTGTCAACAATGAGCCGCCTGACTGAAGACTGAACACAATTTAGGATAGCTATCCAGAGGGTCGCCATGAGTCGACTCCGACTCGACGGCACTTAACAACAGGGGACATGCAATGAAGCTACAGGGTAAACTATTTAAAACTAATAAAAGAAAATATTTTTTCACTCAACGTGTAATCAAACTCTGGAATTTGTTACCGGAGGATGTAGTAAAGGCTGTTAGTGTAGCTGGGTTTAAAAAAGGTTTGGACAAGTTCCTGGAGGAAAGGTCCATAAACCATTATTAAGAAGGGACCCAGGATATCAATGCTTGAACCAATACAAGCATTGTGGAACCTGTGTCCCTTGGGGAAACTGCTAGGTACATATGACCTAGATTGGCCACTGTTGGAAACAGAATACTGGGCTTGATGGACCTTGGTCTGACCCAGTATGGCATATCTTATGTATCTTATGTTCTTATGTTCATTAGCCTAGTTTCTCTAAACCTACGCCTGTAATGTGTGGGCGTTAACCCCAACCTATCTCTTACAGCATTTTTCACCTCCAGATAATTTGACGCTAGATCAGCAGGCATCGTTTTGTAGGCTGCCAAAGCCTCCCCTGTCAGGGATATGGCAAACCTTATGGCCCACTGGTCTGCCGGCCATTTAGCTGCCCCAGCAATGCGTTCAAACGCATCCGCAAAGTCATGAAAATTACCATGGTCAGTCAGCTGTCCTAGTGCAAGCGCACTACATTTAGGTAGTCCTATCCCCTTCCGCACTGAGGGAATAGACTCCTCTGGGTCCTTAGACTTTTTCACCAAAGCCTCCAATAGTTCCAGGAGGGGCTGCTGTTGCGCCGCCATTGCTGCAGCAGTCCGCTCTTGGGTCAGCCTCGCCAGCTCGCTTTGTTTTTCCCACTGGGTGTTCATCCAGCTCAAGACGTCTCGTGGATCTATCTCGGGTTTTCCTGCAGGGACAGAGAAAAAAAAACAGGCCCACCAAGTGCAGCACACAAAACCTTTTTTTTTCTGCCTCCTATCTGCAGTACAGATGTTCCCCCTTTCTCACTGAATCCTTCTACTCTCGTTCTCACCTACTATTACCTGAGCACAGTGTAGACTCCAGCACTGAGAAAGGTTTCTTTGTCCTCTAGATCAGTCTGCTGACGAATCCAGTCCGTCTTTTCCTTCTTTTCAGGATAGCAGAACTTCTTCCTCTTTCAAAGCTGGTATTTCCTGAAGTTTTCTTTTCTTTTTAAATGTCCTTATCTTGTGAAAAAAATCTGCAACAACTACGCCAGTCTTGTCACCAGTGGCCCACCCTGAGTCCTAGGGCATGCAGAGAGGGTCAGGCTGGTGAATATCCTGAGCCAGGAAGTGGGGGTTGTGCAGGCGTAGTAGTACACACCCTCTGGGCAATGAAGTCCCAAACACTCCCCAAGCAGAGGAATAGAAGTAACAAAAGTGGTAAGGTCAAAAATGAGGTTTTATTTCCCCGTCCCGGGGTTTGGTAAGCACAAAGTACTTAGTACAAAATAATCATGCGTCTGGTACAAAGAAAAGTAAATCAGGAACTGAAGAAAAGCTCCTCCTTTTTCTTCCAGCTTTCACTATACAGTCCTTTAACACAGGAAGCAATAAACGTTTCTTTTCAAAGGCAGCAATGCTCACTTTGCTTCTCAATGCTGTTCCTACAGCTTTATACATCCAACTCAGCAAAGTGATTCTACATTATCTGCTATAGTCAGTGTACAATCCATGGGCTCATCAATTATACATTCCTCTATGGATTCAAATTGCATATCTTCCAGCCCTTCCCCCGCTGGATACATGGGAACACATTCACACAGGGATTTAAAACAATTCTCTTTACCTTTAAGAGAGTCCCGGAGAGCTTTGCTATCCCAGAGAAAACTGGTATTCTTTGTTTTCTCCCTGTTCCTTTTACAGAAACCACTTTCTGGCTTTTGCCTGTAAGGTTTACTTGGCAGTGCTTCTTCAATATCAGCAGAGTCTAGAGATTTGTACCTTCCTCTCACCCGAGCTTCTGGGCACACCCAAACTGACTTTCTGCGTGGCTTTTCTCTCCAGTTACCTTCAACACCAGGCTTTAACTGAGAGTAGCTTTCCTGTAGTCTTAGGGTTTGAGTTCTCTGTACCTTTTCAGCTGAAGCTTTTCCTGGTCGGTTCTCAGGGCTGCTTAAATCACTCTCAGCCTCTCTGCTATTAGTCCTTCTAACAGCTCTCCTTCCAATTCCCGTTTCAGTTCTCCTTCCAGAACTGCTTCCCACTCCTACTCCACATCTCCTCTCAGATCTCTCACTGCTTTCTAATGAGTGCTTTTTATCAGCCTTAGAGCTTAGCTTCGTTCCTCCCCCACCCAGATGAATCCTATTACACTCAGGGCATGGGGATTGTTTGCAACTTGGGCGGGGCTGCTGCACTCTTGGCTGGGTTTGTTTATATCTCCCCTGGCAACCTGTAGCCATGTGCTTTACTTGGCTGTCAGAATCTGACGTACTTTCCTCAGTTTCCTCTGACTGCATGGCAAGGGACGGATCTTCCCCATTACAGTCTGCTCATACCCACTCTCTGCTCCAACTCTGCCCTAATTCTGCTTTGTTTGTGCACTGCTCAGGTAGTACATTGTTAGCATGGGTTTCTTCTGGACCCATGTTGTTAATGTGGATGTCTTTGGGACACACGTTGTTAGCGTGGGTGTCTTATGGATGCACATTGTTAGGCTAGCTGTCTTCGGGACACATGTTGTTAGCGTGATTGTCTTCTAGACACACATTGTTAGTGTGGGTATCTTTGGGATGCACGTTAGCATGGGTGTCTTCTAGATGCACGTTGTTAGTGTGAGTATCTTTGGGACACACATTAGTGTGGGTGTCTTCTGTATGCACATTGTTAGTGTGGGCATCTTCTGGACACATTAGCGTGGGTATCTTCGGGATGCATGTTGTTAGTGTGGATGTCTTCTGGATACACTTTGAATGTAAGCTTGTCTGTACAGGGCGGTGTACACAACCAGACTGTCTAAGAAAACCTGAGAAAGAGTTAATTTTGTTCAGAATTTTGCTTAGAAATAAACTTCATATATTTGCTTACTAAGTAGGTGAAGAGGTACAAGTCCTGTAAATAAGAAAAAGGGCAGGTTGTCCTCTAGCCTTTCAGTCTCAGAGTTACTAGATATCAAGCAGTCAGCAGTAACAGTTATGTCTTGGAATACATGTATGTCTCCTTATACTGAACTATGCTGATTAGAAATTGACCTATGATGTGATGAATACGTAATACCTGACATAGAACAATAAAGTGAAATTATGCTGTATCCTCCAAAAGAGCCTTATAAATAAAGTAAACCATAGCTAATAGTTAGAGTAAACAAAAAGAACTTGTTTCTATTTGTTTCTCTCCGCAAAGCTTTGGTGTATCTATATAGAAGTGTGTGGTATTTTATTGCTGTCTCTTAGATTCCCTTCTCATTGCTTTGAGTGTGGTTTTCTGTGACTCCAAGAGCCCTGCAGGTTGCTGGTGAGGGGGGGAGGCAAAGAGAAGCCCCACAGTTGGTGCCGTGCCGGTCTACAGATTTCTCCATTCCTGGCAAGGGCGGAAGGTGTTTGTGAGTATTATATGGTGACAGCAATGGGTAATCTGTTAGGTAGACGAGAGTTATCTCAGTTGCGTGAATGGCATGACAAAGCTAAGGTTTTAGCTGTTCAGAAAGGTAGCCCTTCTTATTGTATGCATGAGAAGTATGGGGATCTGGCTACTAATTATATTGTACACTGGCATGCAGTGACTAACGATAATGTGCTTTTACAGTTTCCTTTGGAGGGAACTTTTTCTATAGATAAACTTTGTTATCTGAAATGTGCTTTGCAGGCTAAACATAAATTATGTGATGCCCGTGAAGGGCTAGTGTTTAATTGGTGGCAACGAATGGCACATGATACGAAGAATGATTTGTTTGTGTTAAAGAATGCTGGTAAAGCGAGTGAAGTACAAGAGAATGATAATGAACGGGCAGGGAAATTCCCAGCCGTTCTTTCTCCATAATATGATACAGATGTGACTGCATTGGTAATTGGAGCTGGATAGTCCCAAGTGCATCCCCATCATCTCCCCCTGTTTCTTCTGAGAGTCATGTAGCTTCTGGAAGGGGGAGGATCACTCATGCAGCTGAACTAAGAGAAGAGATAAGGAATAAACAGAAGATATTGGGAGATGCAAAGATTGAAGATTACAGTAATTGTAATATTTCTCAGCTTAGAGAAGTGGATGCACTTCTTAGCCGTGAAATAGAAAGTATTGTACATATGATAGAATCCTTAAAAGGCATAGTAAGGAATAATATTTCTGCTACAAAGGAATTGGGAATTTCTAGTAAACTTATTGATGCTATTGAAAAAGATCTGGATAAGCATTTTTTTTTACCTATAAGGAGAAATGTGATCAATTATATGGTGATATAAGTTTTCTTCAGACCAGGGCCGGATTTAGCTATACGCCATGTACGCCATGGCGTAGGGCCCACAGCTGCAAAGGGCCCACAAAAATTGAACTAGTTAGGCTTTTTTTTTTAATAAAATAAAAAAAAACCTGCTGGCTGCCGCCGCGGGGCCCCCTCTGCTGCCGCGGCAGCATGGACTGACCCGCGGGGGCCCCCTCTGTAAGCTCGGTCCCTCCCTCCGTGCCTCCGTGTCTCCCTCCGTGCAGGCTGTTAGAGACGCGACGGCAGACTGTCTCCTTCTGCCTTCCCGTCTCTGTTAAGCCCGCAGGGGCTGATGGGAAATTTCCCTGCGGGCTTAACAGAGACGCGAAGGAGACAGTCTGCCTTCGCGTCTCTCACAGCCTGCACGGAGGGAGACACGGAGGCACGGAGGGAGGGACCGAGCTTACAGAGGGGGCCCCCGCGGGTCAGTCCATGCTGCCGCGGCAGCAGAGGGGGCCCCGCGGCGGCAGCCAGCAGGTTTTTGTTTTAAATTAAATTTTACTGTAGGCCGGGGGAGGGGGAGGGGTTAGGAGGGGATATTGGGGGGGCTGGGACGGGGGCTGGAAATGGGTTGGGACTGGGACTGGAAATGGGCTGGGACTGGGACTGGAAATGGGTTGGGGAGATTAAGGCTGGAGGTGGGCTGATGAGGTTAGGACTGGTAATGGGCTGTGGGCTGTTGGGGGGGAGTTAGAACTGGTAATGGGCTTTGGTGGGGTTAAGACTGGTAATGGGCTGTGGGCTGATGGGGGCTGTCTGGTAATGGGCTATGGGGGGGGGCTAGGACTGGAAATGGGCTGGGGGGGGTTAAGACTGGAGGTGGGCTGATGGGGTTAGGACTGGTAATGGGCTGTTGGGGGGGGGTTTAGAACTGGTAATGGGTTTTGGGGGGTTTAGACTGGTAATGGGCTGTGGGCTGATGGGGGCTGTCTGGTAATGGGCTAGGGGGGGGCTAGGACTGGAAATGGGCTGGGGGGTTAAGACTGGAGGTGGGCTGATGGGGTTAGGAATGATAATGGTATGTTGGGGGAGTTTAGAACTGGTAATGGTCTTTGATGGGGGGATAAGACTCGTAATGGGCTGTGGGCTGATGGGGGCTGTCTGGTAATGGGCTATGGGGGGGGGTTAGGACTGGAAATGGGCTGGGGGGGGTTAAGACTGGAGGTGGGCTGATGGGGTTAGGACTGGTAATGGGCTGTGGGCTGATGGGCTGATGGGGGGGGGTTAGGACTGGCAATGGGCTATGGGGGGCTGACTGGAAATGGGTTGATGGGGTTAGGACTGGAAGTGGGCTGATGGGGGGTTAGGACTGGAAATGAGTTATAGGGTGGTCTTAAACTGAAAATGGGTGATGGGGGGTTAGGACTGGTATTGGGTTGGGGGGTTGCTAGGACTGGAAATGGGCTGATGGGTGGCTAGGACTGGAAATGGGCTGATGCAGGGACTAGAAGGGAATGGATGCTGGGTGAGGCTGGAACTAGAAGGGAGCTGATGTTGGGGGAGGATTAGAATGGGATGGGGCTGGAAGAGTAAAATGGAGAAGGGAAAAATATTTTGTGTGGGAGGGATAAAAAAATCTACAATTGGCCGGGTATTGGGAGAGTAAGTGGGGATTGAGGATGGAGGGGTAAAATTTGAGTGGATGAAATAGGAATGAGGAAAGAGCAAAAGGAGAAAGATTAGTATGTTAAAGCAGATGTAGAGAGAGAATGGAAAAAAAACTAGACGAGAGAAGAAAGGACAAATGGACAGCAGACGATGGAGAGTTAGCAGAAGACATGAAGAAACCAGAAGAAAGTGGCTGGAGCAATTGCAGCTGAAAAAAATGCACAAAAGGTAGAAAAATATCTCTTTATTTTGAATTTATTAATTGGAATATGTCAGCTCTGGTAAATGTGCATCATTAACGTCTGCGCTTTGTTTAGTACAAGAGCAAATTAATGTATAGTTTTATTTCTACAGTGTTGTACATTCCAAGTTTGGCTTTTGGGATTCCCAGTTTAATTATTGTCTTCCTGTTTCTAAAATGTGATTACTTGTTTGGTGATGGTCTATGTTCTGCATGTGTAACTGAGCTGAGGTGTTCTGTTTATATAATTCCTATTTGACATTGCCACTTGTTCTCTTTCCCCAGTAGGTCATGTATTGTTGTTCTCTGAAATGTATTGGTTTAATATTTGCAGTGTTGCCTTTTGATTGGTAGAGTATGGTGCTTTGTGAGTCCTGGTAGTGCTGTTAGGATACGGCGGGTTTGCTATGGGTTCTAAATGGGCAGTGTTTGTAGTAGTTCCTAATGTGTCTGGCAGTTGGCACTGGATTATAGTAATGTAGAAATCTTTTAGTCTTTCTTTATCCATACACTCATTAAGAGGCACGTTTACTAAAAGTTAGTATATGGTAACATTATGCAAATATTTATGCAAATGAGGCCCCTTATGCAAATGAGGCCCACATCCCCCTTGGGCCGCCCCTGCTGGGGGCCCACAATTTTTGTTGGCATAGGGCCTCACTCAAGGTAAATCCGGCCCTGCTTCAGACTGTTTTACGCCAACATAATGATTCATGTTCTGTAAATGCAAAATCTGTAGAAGAAGATACAGTACCTGCATATCCTTTTCGTGTATATCCAACAGGACCTACAGGTGCAATGACTGTACCTGCAAATTGGAGTCCTAAAGAAGTATTTGATTTGGCTAAAACCTTTCCTGATTACAGGGAAAATTCAGGTAGATTTGTGTCCTTATGGTCTCAAATAATTAATAGTTATAATCCTACTTGGGCAGATCTAGATAACCTGCTTAGAGCTGTTTTTATTAATCCAGCTGATTTTCATAAGGTAACTCATCCAATTAGAGATGATAATTGGGTATGGCCACAGACAGACCCTGTAACAGATCTTCAAGAACAGACACAAAGAGATAGTTTTGTTCTGTGTAGAGAGAAATTGTTAGAATCTCTTAAAGTAGCATGTAAGTCTGTGAGAGATTGGTCAAAGCTTACTTCTTTAACACAGGAAAGGGGTGAGAAAGCTACAGCTTTTCACACTAGGTGTATGCTAGCGTTTAAAGATTATTCTGGCGAGACAGAGGATACACCTTCAGGATTTACTAATATTTTTGTAAATGGTTTGATTCCAAGAATAAAAGAAATTTTGGAAACCTCAATAATAGATTGGCCTGCTAGATCAGCGATGCAATTTTGGAGGGTGCACGGTACAGTGAATTGAAATATCTCAAGGAATTGCAGGAACAACAAGCCAGATTAGATGTAAAGAAGACTAAACTGCTTAATTTACAAATTGCTTCTATGCATCCAGCCCTGGGAAGGGGGCGGGGCAGAGGCAGGTTCAGAGGAAACTATGGGAATTCTCAGCAAGGCAATTCTCAGCGAGGGCATGGACAAGCCAGAGGAATGCATGCTTGTTATACATGTGGTGAGTGTCCACAGAATCGGAATTTAGATGGCCAGAGAGCTGCGTGCCTTCCTCCCCCACCTGCTGAGTTCACGCCTGTATATCAATGTTTTTCTAACCTAGAAGACTGTGATTCTTGGGATGCATGACTATTATTGAATCTGAATGTAACTTCTCAGGGTGAGTTAGAAGCTAAACTGGGAGGCTCTTCTGTGAAATTCATCATTGATTTGGGAGCTACTACATCTGCGCTGCGTCTACAGGATCTGCCTGCAGTTTATAAAACTCTTCTAGCACATGCTCCAACAGTGCATTGTGAAGGCATTGAAGGTAAGATAATTCCTCACCGTAAACTTGAAGCTTTGCCTTTGTAGATTGGAGAGACTATATATCCTACTAATTTTCTGGTAGGAGACACATTACCAGTGAATCTTTTGGGTCATGATTTCCTGGCTTCACATCATGCAACTTTATCCTGGATGAGTGGAAAGTTACATTTTCAGTTGTATTCTCTCTCTGAAGTGCAGCCCCCTGCGGATGTCACAGTTATTCACCCTGATCTCGAAAAGCTTCCATCTACTCTGTGGGCAGTCCCAGGATCAAATGTCGGACGTCTCTCAATTCCTCCTGTGAAGATTACTGTAAAACCTGGTATACAACTTCCTAGACTCAAACAGTATCCACTATCAGCAGCTGCTATAGATGGAATTCGACCGGTAATTGAAGATTTACAGATGCAAGGTGTCATCTATCCTACTATGTCGCCGTGTAATACTCCAATTCTTCCTGTACTGAAAGCTGACGGCAAGACTTATCGATTTGTGCAAGATCTGTGAGCTGTTAACAAGGTAATTTTGCCAATCTTTCCCTTGGTACCTAATCCGCATGATATCTGGACACAGGTACCTCCAAAATCTACGTGGTTTTCTGTTGTAGATTTGAGTTCTGCTTATTTTTCAGTGCAAATTAGCAAAGAAAACCAATTTTTATTTGCTTTTCATTTTGACAATCAGCAGTACACATGGACAAGATTATGCCAGGGCTATACGGACAGTCCTGCGTACTTCTCGCAGGCTCTAAGAACTGTGTTATTAGATGTGAGGCTTGACCAATCCTCTTTAATTCAATATGTGGATGATTTGCTTTTATGTTCACCATGTTATGAGATCTGTTTAGCAGACTCATTATCTTTGTTAGCTCATATTGCCAAATTAGGATTGAAAGTCAATTTGTCTAAATTGCAATTTGTATCTCAAAGTGTTACTTTTCTGGGTGTTGTTCTAACTCTAGCTGGTCGTGAAATTACTTCTGCCAGATTGAAACCTATTTTGTCATTATCTTTTCCAGTGACACCAGCATTGTTACGTAGATTTCTGGGATTATTGATTTTCTGTAAACAGTGGATAGCTAATTTTTCAGACCTTACAGCTCCGCTTTATGCGTTGATTGTGAAGGAGGGTCCACAGGGTCTCATTGTACCTACGTTATCACAGTGGGAAGCTTTTGTAAATTTGAAGACTGCATTAAGCACTGCTCCATGCTTGTCCTTTCCAGACTATTCTTTAACATTCAAATTATATGTGGCTAGTTCAGCTATATCTGCTACATGTGTGCTTTTGCAAGCATTTCCAACTGGTCGCAAGCCGATAGGATATTTTTCAAAGTGGTTTGATTCAGTGACTTTGGGACTCTCGCCCTGCTTGCGCAGTTTGATTTCAGTGGCATTTGCAATTGAAATTACAGATTTTTTAGTGCTACAGCACCCTCTTGAGGTATATGTGGCACATTCCATTTCTAGGTTGCTCCATTTAACTAAAACACAACCTTTATCTTCCACACGTTTATTGACTCTTGAATTGATAGTTTCTCAGTCTCATATAAAAATATATACTACATCCATATGCAATCCATCTACGCTCCTGGCTCCTTTGGAAGATCTGGAGGAGGAGGATGGGTCCCATGATTGTTTTCAAAGTATTTTAACTTCTTCCCATGCTAGACCTGATCTCTCACCTGTACCCCTGCCAGCCCCGGATGTAACCTTATTTGTGGATGGTTCAGCCTTCAGAGATGAAATGGGAAAACTTTGTGTGGGCTATGCAGTAACCACAATTGATGACGTGGTTGAATCAGCTTCCCTGCCATTTTCTAGTGCCCAGTTAGCAGAAGTTTTTGCATTGACAAGTGCTCTTGAACTCTCTAGGTATCTTCTAGCAAATATATATTCAGATAGCTCCTATGCAATGAGTGTGCTATGGGATTTTGGTAATATTTGGTTGCAACGAGGATTTTTAACTTCTGCTAATAAACCAATTAAACATGCTGAACACATTCACCGCTTGTTACAAGCCATTCTTTTGCCAGCACAGGTTGCAGTTTTGAAATGTAAAGGACATTCCTCTGCTGGTGATTTAGTTTCTCAGGGCAATCGTTTTGCAGACCAAGAAGCACGGAAGGCTGCTCTTCAGGCATTAGTGTCACCAACGCTGCTGTATTTAAAGCCTTCTAACATGACTTTGTTCTCCCTGTCCTCTCTTTTACAGCGGTATAAAGACACTTCCCTTGAAACCAAAACTCTATGGACTTCATGGGGTGCATCCTGTGATACTCAGGGCTACTGGAAAAAGGAGCACCTATTCATTTGCTCTGACTCTCTTTTGTTTCCACTTGCTCTGTTCCTGCATCATAAACTTCACTTATCCACTGCAGCCATGACTCATGCCTTTGCGCTTCTGGCTCCGAAATTCCTAGGTCCATTTCGTGTACTTCTGGTGGGATATTCAGCCTGTAAAGTGGAAGGACATTCTCGTTGGATACATCTTACGCAGTGTAAGAAGGCTCCCTCACAAGATTCAGAAGATTCCCCGCATCCAAGATTCAAGAAATACAACGCAGACTTCTCGGACAACAGTGATATTGCAGAAAAGACTTTTTATGATTTAAAGTACTTTCAGTGAAAAGAATGGTGACATCACAGAAGAAGATTATTGTATTAAGTAAATTCTAAATGGACCATTCATGCAAAATGCTCTTGTTCGGCATTTATAGTATTGCTTAGAGGGATGAGGTCATTATAGATTAGTATTTTTCCTGATATATATGTAATGACCTTTAGGTACTTAACCTCTACTTCATAAATTTATTGAGCCTTAGAGGCTAATCATAGCTACAGTATATATCTTCATTATATAAGGGAGAGTATTAAGAAGAGTAGGTATATTTCAGTTTTGATTTAGTATATTTTTAAGTAATTATAGTTTTAGATATTTAAAAGTTTTGCTAAGAATGTTTTTATATCTAATCTTAGTTGTGCTGAGGCATATTAGTAGTAGTAAAGCGGTGCTGCAGTTAGAACCTTGGGAATGTTATGATGAATATTCAAATATTTTCGAGTCACAGGTACACTCAGTGACAAAACATTTCAATTTATCAGATTGTGCAGTGTGTCTTCCATCTGTGACAGCTACTCAGCATGGATTTCTACCTAGGGTTCGGCCTAAGACCTTTGAGGAGTTTCGTGACATAGCCTTTAATCTAACTTCTGTACAATGGTCTCATACAGGCCCAGAACCTAGAATAGTCAGTCCTATGCCTCTGCAACATCCTCCAATATGTTTTATGGCTCAGGGTAAGGGAAGAAAGGTAGGGGATACTCCATGGAATGTTTGTAGAATAGTAATGCTGCATAATTCTTCTATCTGGTATAAGAAATCCCTTGTAGGAAACTCTTATATTTCAGTGGTACAATTAATGTTCAAGGGAACCAGATGCATGATTATGAATTACTACAATATAATAGTTCTGGCTACCCTTTGAATGCCTAGTTCAGACCTAGGCATACCTAACTGGAGTCTCCCTTTACTAGGGTATTACCATCCCTGGAAACGTAATTTGTCTGGAGGGCTTAATGAAATGGCCATGACTCAGTGGGCTTTGAATAATTGTATCCAGAATATATCTTGCCCTCAGAATTTGACAATCTGGGAAGATGGCTTAGTGGCTTTAGAAGGGGATTATTTTGTGTGCGGTACGTTTGCGTATACAGAGCTTCCCAGAGGTTGGTCAGGTACTTGTTATATAGCCCAATTAGATACCCCGTGGCGATTTGTACCTTACCAGAACATTACTTTATTATTAACCCTGAACAATTCTGTTAGAAGAAAAAGGGATGTTTCTTCACAGGATAAGGCCATAGAGGCTGCTCAACAACTGGTAGACACTACAAAACCTTTAACTAAATCTCAAATAGATGCATTCACAGGTACTGTGTGGCTTTCAACCTTTGGAGCTATAGCACCCACTAGAGAATATGGTACCCAGATTATGCGACTACAGGCAGTTGTTGAACTTACAGCCCTAGACCTCACTGAGGCAATTAGTGTCTTGCAAGGTGCAGTGAACAAAGTGTCAGCTTATGCAGCCCAGAACCGAATGGCTTTAGACTATCTCTTAGCAAAGGAAAATGGTGTGTGTGGAGTAATAGTTGGTTTTTGTTGTAGTATGCTTGATAATAATGGAAAAATAGTAAAAGGCCTATTGGATAAAGTTAGAAACCGTACTTTTGTTTCAAGTGATAGTTATGTAAGTTCTTTTTCAGCTCTATTTGATTCTGTTTCTTCATTTTGGAATTCATTATCCAGGCCTTTGCAAGGCTTATTAGCATCATTGCTTGGCATTTTGGGGATTCTCATTTTAGGAGCCTTAATTCTCTGTGTACTATCATCTTGCTGTAAGAAATCAGTGGAATCACTGACCCCTACAATGATGTTACAGATTGACCCAGAAACTCGTTTTAATTCCACTTTAATGGCAATGTCTGAGTTTCCTTACTTTGGGAATGATTCTTTACAGAATCAGAGGAGGGACTGAATGTAAGCTTGTCTGTACAGGGCGGTGTACACAACCAGACTGTCTAAGAAAACCTGAGAAAGAGTTAATTTTGTTCAGAACTTTGCTTAGAAATAAACTTCATATATTTGCTTACTAAGTAGGTGAAGAGGTACAAGTCCTGTAAATAAGAAAAGGGGCAGGTTGTCCTCTAGCCTTTCAGTCTCAGGGTTACTAGATATCAAGCAGTCAGCAGTAAACAGTTATGTCTTGGAATATATGTATGTCTCCTCATACTGACCTATGCTGATTAGAAATTGACCTATGATGTGATGAATACGTAATACCTGACATAGAACAATAAAGTGAAATTATGCTGTATCCTCCAAAAGAGCCTTATAAATAAAGTAAACCATAGCTAATAGTTAGAGTAAACAAAGAGAACTTGTTTCTATTTGTTTCTCTCCGCAAAGCTTTGGTGTATCTATATAGAAGTGTGTGGTATTTTATTGCTGTCTCTTAGATTCCCTTCTCATTGCTTTGAGTGTGGTTTTCTGTGACTCCAAGAGCCCTGCAGGTTGCTGGTGAGGGGGGGGGGCAAAGAGAAGCCCCACACACTTTAGCATTGGTGTCTTCTGGATGTACATTGTTAGTGTGGGTGTCTTTGGGACACATGTTAGTGTGGGTCTTCTGGATGCTCAATGTTAGTGTGGGTGTCTTCTGGATGCACGTTGTTAGTGTGGGTCTTCTGGATGCTCATTGTTAGTGTGATTGTCTTCTGGATACACTTTAGCATTGGTGTCTTCTGGACGCACATTGTTAGTGTGGGTTTCTTTGGGACACACGTTAGTGTGGGTCTTCTGGATGCTCATTGTTAGTGTGGGTGCCTTCTGGATGCACATTGTTAGTGTGGGTGTCTTCTGGATGCACGTTGTTGGTGTGGGTGTCTTCTGGATGCATGTTGTTAGCGTGGGTGTCTTCTGGATGCACATTGTTAGTGTGACTGCCTTCTGGATGCACACTTCTTGCTACTGCAGGCTGAAAACCTTCATTAGGCCATTGTCCAGGGCTATCTCCTGAACCAACCCGCTGAGTTCTGCCGCTGCCCAAACCCAGCATCTCTCAGCATTTTGAACGAGGTACTCTCAGTAACTTTGATTCCTCTGCTGTATTTTCTCCCGAGCACTTCTCTCAGCAATACCTCTACAAAGTAATTACTCTATTGTGCTACAAAGTAATCATTCCTTTGTGCTACTGTCTTACTCCTTCCTTGCGTTATGTTATCACACCCCTGCTACCACTTGAATACTTCCAACCACTATGTAAAGACTCTTATTGTGTTGCTATTTCACATGCTGTTTCCACTGCACTGTTATTCTAAGTGTTTACACTATTTTATCCACACTCGTTAACTTATTCACGAACAAGCAGAATCACCACACCCACACCATAAGACCTGACTCAGCATCCACAAAGCCACCATGGCCCTCCCACTTCTTACCCTCACCATCTTATACTTCCTAGAAAACACCATACAAAACGCCATCGCCCTCTCAAACGGATACAGCCACATCCCTACCCTACCTTACCTGGGCAAGAAAAATCATTGTAACCCCTACCACTCTGCCACTGGACTCCCACACCATTCTCGACACTCACACCTACTGTATGTGGCCCTCAATCATCCTGATAACACCAAAGCAGCTCCACCATAAACACAACACTTCCTGAAATGCGCCCTCATAAATTCACACTCTGTTCGCAAGAAATGGCCTGTCATCTCTGACCTTATAGCTGTCCATGACTAGATCTCCTCATGGTGCCAGAATCATGGCTCACTGATACTGATACAGCCCTCATAAACCAACTTATCCCTCCCAACTTCTCCATTCACACCTGCCATAGAACCAACCGTAGAGGTGGAGGAGTCTTTATCCTTGCAAAAACAGAGCTAAAATTTCAACTGCTCTCCTCCAAGAGCACCACGCACACAGACACTATCACCATTGCCAACTAATACAATACCATAAACCTCATATATAGAGCTCCCTCATCCTCGCCAGAGGACATCTCTACCTTCATCGACTTAGCCTGCAACCCTGATAACCCACGCAACCCCAACTGGCTGCTCGGAGACTTCAACTTATCCTCCCTGGAGTCCAACCAAGCAGACGCCTTCCTGGAAGCAATGCAAGCTCTTGGGTTCGAACAACTAGTGAGGGCCCCCACCCATCTCAAAGGAAACCTACTAGACCTAATCTTCACTCCCCACTCTGCCGCAAGTCACAAGTCCAACCTCAACATCGCTATCACCCCTGTCCCTTGGTCTGACCATAAACTAATCACGTTCCAGATCCCCTCTCATCAAGCTCACCCAATGATGACAAAACAGAATCCACAAATACTACTCATTTCAGACCTCTTGATATAGAAGAGTTCACTAAACACGCTCTTCCTACTCTCAAACTAACGTCACCTAACCTGGATGAAGCAATCACCAAATGGAACATCACACTGAAAGCATTTGCTCAACTACCAGCCATGGACAAATCAGTGACCCTCAAAAGATGTAAAAGTAAAAGACAACCAGCCCCGTGGTTCACAGCAGAACTTCGGGCATCTCTCCTCGCTCTCAGGAAGCATGAAAGGAAATGGAGATGCTCCCACTCCCATGCTGACAAATCAACATATCTTGAACACCTGAAGTCCTACCGTGAAACAATATACCTCAGAATGAGTGAATACCATGCCAAGCTCCTACTCCGCTCACTCAACAAACCCAGAGATCTTTTCAGCCTTGCAAAATCCCTAATTAAGGAACCTCCTACCCAACTCGATCCAAATACCCCCCCAGTCATATGCTGACTACCTCCAATCCAAGACCCTCAAGACTGATAAAGCTTCAGCATCCACACCCTACCATACTCCCACCTTACAACCACCAATCACAAAGTTTACCCCACCAGCCGAGAAAAATATCCAAGACCTCATCACCATCATTAACACTTCTACAGTTCCAAATGACCCCTGCCCAGCATACTGGGTCAGAACCCTGCGCGTCGAGCTTAGTCCAATTCTAATGAAAATCATTGGTCTATCCTTTGCAACAGGCTCATTCCCCTCACTCCTCAAACAAACATCAATAAGACCACTCCTGAAGAATAACAGACTTGACCCACTGAAGTCTGAATCCTACCGCCCAATCTCAAGTATACCGCTGTTAGCCAAAATAATTGAGAAGGTTGTCCAAAGACAGATCCAGCAACACATTGACATAGCGGCCTCTCTTGACCCCTGTCAACACGGGTTTAGGGAATCTCATGGAGTAGAAACTCTGCTCACCACCCTAACCAATACTTTGAATAGAGGAATAGACAATGTCGAAAATGGCTTTGCTCTCATTTTCTTGGATATCGCTGCCGCCTTCGACTCCATCAATCACAATCAATTCCTCACACATCTCCATGAGAAAGGTATCCGTGGCCTCGCCTGGGAATGGTGTAGGTCTTGCCTAACGGATCATTGGCAACATGTCCAGGTTGGGTCCAACACATCTGCACCTTTCCACCAACAACAAGGTGTTCCACAAGGCTCCTCTCTATCTGCGCTGCTATTCAACATCTACATGCAGCCGATATGTGACATCATCTGCTCCTACAATATCTCTACTCTAATTTATGCAGATGATGTCCTGCTGTTTACGCCTTTCAAAGTCAAACACCCAGACTTCACCAACCTTGTCAGCTGCTTCAACGCAATCACTGACTGGCTATTATCTCAAAATCTCTGCATAAACTTCAAGAAAACCGAAGTTCTGTTCATCTCAAGGAACAAAACATTCTCCCCTCCATCTTCTCTAAAAGTAAGAGATGCGGAGCTTCCAAGTAAACTCACCATACGCTACCTAGGGATGACACTGGACCAGCATCTTGACTTTAAGGAGCACATAAGAAACACAACCAGGACCATATACAATAAAATCAGAACACTAAGGCACCTTAGACCCATGTTACCCCCTAATGACTTCCGAACCATTTTCCAGGCCCTCATACTACCATACTTTGACTATGCAAATGTAATCCTATATGGTCTCCCCAAGAACACCCTCAACCCACTGCAACTCGCGATGAATGCGGCAGCCCGCGTTCTCTGTGGTCTTGCCAGAATGGACCATATCACCCCGATACTTAAGGAGCTCCACTGGCTACCAATATACTGCAGGTTAACATGCAAAATTCTTCTCATTATATTCAAGATCATCAATAATCTAGCCCCCACGACACTCAAGGACCTCATCACCCCTACCCTGAAAAACAGAACGAGGAGGACAATAACAGACAACACTTTGATCATCTTTAAAGACTCCATAAAGTGCACCCAAACAACCAGGAGAAGAGCCTTCGCCTTCTACGCCCCAAAATGCTGGAACGATCTCCCACCGGAAATAAGATCGATCAAAGACCTCATTCAGTTCCGGAAGGCAAACACCATATCTTCCTGCTACACTTCGCAAAAGCATCCACCCCACCCCTGATCAATCACCCCCCAACCCCCACAAACTCTCCATACCCTACATAAACAAAGGGGTCTCAAGTAATAGCAGCTCCGCAATGATCTATTTTTCTTTGATGATGAAGCTATTCTGATATTAGTGTCTGCCAGTTTTTCTATCAAGCCTGGTGGAGTCTTTGTACTTCACACCCACAGTGTGCCTGGATAGCCCCTGATGAAGTGATTACGAAACACGGCCTGTGTTGGGCTTTGGCCACCCCTTTGGTTTAATAAAGTTTTTAAGTTTATTGGGTGTGTATCTGCCGCTTCTTTTCTTTGCTCCAAGTCATAATCTTATGCTCTATGTCAATATGTATATAGTTACTCTGTATTTGTTCCAAGTTTTATCTCCTGTTACAATGTAAGCGCAAAACAGTCTCGACTGAATTGAGCAACCTTCGTTAAATGTAAACCGCACTGATAACAAATAGCGCGGTATATAAAAGATGTTAAATAAATAAATAAATTAGCCCCGCACTAAATCTCGCACTCCCTATTACCATGCAGTAGTACACAAATCACTTGGTGTACTTCAGTGCATATGAATCACTCTCCTCAGCTCCTCCTTCTCCTGAAAAGGTGAAGAAAAAGAGGAAGGCCTTCATGAAATACAAGAGATCACAGCAAGAAGAAGATAGGCATCTA
This sequence comes from Ichthyophis bannanicus, assembly GCA_033557465.1. Taxonomy (NCBI): domain Eukaryota; kingdom Metazoa; phylum Chordata; class Amphibia; order Gymnophiona; family Ichthyophiidae; genus Ichthyophis; species Ichthyophis bannanicus. The sequence continues at coordinate 1,271,578,876 of CM066033.1, read as the reverse complement.
TATTTGGAAAAACTTAGAGAAGCTAGCAAAGTAGTCAGGAAAGCAAAGTTACAAAAAGACGAAAAAATTGCCAATGCAATAAAATGGGGGGATAAGACATTTTTCAGATGTTAGTGAGAGGAGGAAGTGCAAAAGGGGTATTGTCAGATTCAAGGGTGCCAGGGAGGAATATGCAGACACTGATGAGGATAAAGCAGAATTGCTTAACAAATATTTCTGTTCTGTGGTCACAGATGAACGGCCAGGAGCAGGACCTCAGAAAAATACCCACAAATAGGAACTGTCACGCCCTCACCACTCGCCTCCAGCTTAGCGGGGCGTGGTTGTATAAGGAACTTTCCCCTTTCAGCCTTAACTGACTAATTCCCCGCAATGTTTTCTGGGAAATGTAGTTTAATTGCGCTATATATGGGCTTCAGGTAGAAAGCTGTAGTCGGGCTCCTTGGGGTAAGGCAATGACAGAAATTTATTGAGCACAAAAAAGGTTCATAAATACCACATTCAGGAATACTTTTCCAGGTTAAAGAGCCCTAACCTTTTTAGCCTTTCTTCATAGGAGTATCCTTCCATCCCTTTTACCATTTTGGTGGCTCTTCTCTGAACCTTTTCTAAAATCGCTATATCCTTTTTTTTTTTTTTGTAAACTCTATTTATTGAAAACCAAATAATACAGAACATGCAAAACAATATTTAAAAAATAACAACAAATACATCAAAAAATGGCATTTCTACTGATCTCCCAGACCTGGATTCCTCAGCAAATCAATCATACAAATACAGCAAGAAAAAAGAATTTACAATATTCCCCTCTCCCCCCCTTTCCCCACCAACCTCCCTCCCACCCCACAGCCTCCCCCGTCAGCAACCCACCCCCCATAGTGAACATGCATTTTAATTATATTATTAATATCCTACGACCTTCTCATCCCAATTGAAGCACTTCATTTCGGACACGAGGCCTCAATATCTGAATATATGGTTCCCAAATTAGCAGGAATAAGGCCCAACGTCGAGCACTTCCTCTAGCCTCTCTCCTTTCCATAAGCATCAGTTGGTGGAAATTGTTGCGCCATTCCCAATAAGTGGGACCTGACGCTTCTCTCCACCTATGAAGTATCGGGCCTTTACCCACCAGACATGCCTTCCTGACCAAAAGGCGTTCCCATCTCCCTTTCGGGTGGAGTGGTCCAAGCTGATCTAACATCACAAGCGATGCTGTCCAACGGACTCGCTGTAACACAATCCTACTCATAAAATCAGCTATCCTCTTCCAGTATAGGCAAACTATCGGACACCCCCACCACATATGTCCTAAGTCCGCCAAAGGGCATGGACATTTTGGGCATCTGCCCAACTCAGTGAGATGGGATCGTAACGCCCGTCTTGGAGAGAAATGTGCCCGTAGGATGCATTTAAACTGTACCTCCCGCCATCGAGCTCCCCTCACCAGCCCCGCAATCCCACTCAAGGCCTGAAGGATTGAACCAGGAGCTACCAAGATATTCAATTCTTGTGCCCACAAAGCTTCTTCCACCCTATAATCAGGCAAACTGCTATAGTCATCTAATCGTCTTTTCAGCTGTGCAATTGTAGGCGGTGACTCCTCTCCCAGTGCAAAGAACTCTAATATCTGTGCCGATCTTTCCACCCGCAGTGCATCCTGTGGTAGGGAAGCCACATAGTGAGAGAGCTGCACGTAAGCAAAATAATGCCGCCTGCTAAGTCCATACTCCATGCGCAAAGTCTCCCAAGATTTACACTGCCCCATTTGATCCACCATATGTCCAATATTACATATGCCTTGTCTCCTCCAATATACAAATGCTGACGTTTCTGATCCTGGTGTAAACTGATCATTCCCCTGTATGGGTAGCCAGCTTGAAACCCCTGATGGTTCACCCCAGAGCCTATTCAAATGTTGCCACACTCTTCTTGCCGGGTAAACCAATTCACTACTAACCACTCTACCAGGCAGGAGCCTATTTTCCTGGTGCAATACTGCCATCAAGGTCTGCGGAGCCACAAGAGCCTCTTCCAGCGCTCTTGGCGTATACACCTCAGTATTCCCTAGCCAGTCTCCAATATGCCGTGCCTGGCATGCCAGAGCATAAGTCCGAAGATCTGGGATTCCTATCCCTCCAGACTTCCATCTCCTTCTCAATCTATGTAAGGGGATACGAGCTCGCATACCTTTCCAAAGGAAATTCCTAATCTCGCGGTCAATAGCACTTAAATCACGCTTCAATAACCACACTGGGAGAGTTTGCAGCCAATAAAGCACCCGAGGCAGAATCACCATTCCCAGTGCTGCCGCCCTGCCCAGTAAGGACAAGGGCAGTGGAGACCACACCTGAAGTTGTGAACAAATTTTTACAAGGATTCTATCCATGTTTTTCCTATATAGCTCCCGCGGTTCTCTCGTCAGGAGAATCCCTAAATACACAAATGTATCACCTGCCCACTTAAGTGGAAAACTTCCTCTCCAATGTCCCCTTATTGACCCTTCCACATCCATGGCTTCAGACTTTTCCATATTGATACAAAGCCCAGCAAAACCCCCATAACAAGAAAATTCCTTTAATAAATTGGGCAACGACGTCTGAGGAGATAGCAAATGAACCAGTATGTCATCTGCAAATGCTGCCAGCTTAAACATATGACTCCCTATACCTATACCTTGTATCTCATTAGACGTCTCTATTCGTCGTATCAGTGGGTCAAGTGACAACACAAAAGCAACGGTGAGAGCGGGCATCCCTGTCTTGTACCTCTCTCCAGGGTAAACTCATCTGATAGCACTCCATTACATAACACTCTAGCTGTGGGCCTCGTATATAAAAGCTCTAGCATATTGCAAAAAGAAGCTCCCAGTCCATAGTGTGGCAAGAGAAATCTGAGGTAATCCCAATTCACTTGATCAAATGCCTTTTCTGCATCAAAACTAATCAAAAGCGACTGTTGCATCCTATCCCTTACCCACTCTAGCGATGCCACAATTTTACGTAGATTCCGCACCGCATATCTCCCTTTTACAAAACCTACTTGAGAATCATGCACAAGCTCACTTAATACCTGACCCAAACGGTCCGCCAGCACCTTAGCCAGTATTTTCATATCAAAATTCAGCAAGGAGATAGGTCGATAAGAGGCTGCTTGTAAAGGATCTTTCCCTGGTTTATGTATAAGAATAATGTACGCCCGATTCGCTATATCCTTTTTAAGATACAGCGACCAGAATTGCACACAATATTCAAGGTGCGGTCTCACCATGGAACGATATAGAGGCATTATAATATCTTTTGTTTTATTTTCCATTCCTTTCCTTATTATACCTAGCATTCTATTTGCTCTCTTGGCCGCTGCTGCACACTGGGCCGAGGGTTTTAACATGGTATCCACAATGACGCCTAAATCTTTTTCCTGGGTGGTGGTTACTAATGTGGAACCTTGCATCGTGTAACCATAGTTTGGGTTGTTCTTCCCTAGGTGCATAACCTTGCACTTGTCCACATTAAATTTCATCTGCCATTTTGATGCCCAGTCTTCCAATTTATCAAGATCCTCTTGCAATTTTCCACAATCCTCTTGGGTTTTAACAACTTTAAATAGTTTTGTGTCATCTGCAAATTTGATAACCTCACTCATTATTCCACTTTCCAGGCTCTCCTAGTTGCATAAACTCTGACTCTCCTTCTGGCTCACCGGGCTCAGTTAACTGCCTCTCGTTAGAGCTGAGAGTGTCTCCTGCTCCTCTGCACTGCCCAGCATTAGTCAGGCTTCTCTTGCTCTGCTCAGCTTTAATCAGGCTTCTTAGGCTCGTACCTGTGCCTCGGTTTGTATCAGCTTCTCTCTCTCTTTCTCCTCTTCTTGCCTTTGCCTCTGCCCTTGCTTCTGGCATTCCTTCCACCCTCTCTCTCTTTCTCCTTTACTATAATCTAGCATAGGCTTATATCTCCAGGGTTCTAGCCCCATCTCCTCTCTTCCCAGGTGACGGAGATCACTCTGCTTTCTGGCACCTGAGTAATCAGGGAACTTACTGACGTAAGGGTCTTGGACCTTAGGTCTGTATTCACTCTCCCTTATTTCACTAGGGGAAACATGAAACCTGTTCCAGCTGGGGGTTTCTGGTTCCTAGGTGAGGTTGTGGTTTTGTTACCCTGACCTTGCAAAAGGGGCTCTTTTACTAGGGTGAACTCTTAGCCTTTTTCCCTTTCCCCTAACTCAGGATAGGCTTCCTTACCACATACCCTCCTACCCAAGATATTACGGGCTGGCGGAGGTTGTTGGAGTTCCTCCGAACAGTCTGTAATCCTTGGTAAGGCATCTGCATTTTGATGTAGTTTTCCTGCCCGATGTTCTACCCTAAAATCAAAAGCTTGCAAGGCCATGTATCACCGGGTTAGTCGTGCGTTGTGGTTCTTCATTTGTTGGAGCCACTTCAAGGGTGCGTGATCAGTAATTAGTAGGAATTTTCGCCCTGTAAGGTAGAACCGGAGTGCTTCTATTGCCCACGTAATGGCAAGGCACTCTTTCTCAATGGTAGAGTATTTTTGCTCTGCCAGGGATAACTTCCTACTAAGGAGCATTACAGGATGCTCATTTCCTTCATGTTTCTGGGACAAAACGGTCCCTAAGCCTACCTCTGAGGCATCTGTCTGTACAATGAACGGCTGCGTGAAGTCCACTCCGCGTAATACCGGAGCTGTGCATAGCCTCCCTTTTAACTGAGTGAAGGACCTTTCAGCCTCCGGGGTCCAACTGAGGTGATTCGGGCAATTCTTTTTCAACATGTCCGTAAAAATGGAACTTTCCTCTGCAAAACGGGGTATGAACCTTCTGTAGTAGCCGAAGGACTAGAAAGCTTCTTATTTAGCTGCATTTATATCCCGCTTTTCACCGGGTCAAAGCGGTTGGGGGATGCATTTAACACAAGGGGATATGAGACACATACACTAATACTTACAGGGAACATGGGCAATGGAGGGTTAAGTGGCTTGCCCAAGACCACAAGGAGCACCTGCGGGACTAGAAACCCCAGTCCTTCCGGCCCAAGGTTGCTGTCCTCTAGTGGGATTTGAACCACCGACCTTCCGGCCTGTAGTACCTTGCCCCAACCACTAGGCCACTCCTCCCTTCTTAAGTGTTTCTTTCTTGCCGGTCGGGGAAAATTCTTGATGCTAGCCACTTTGTTGATCAAGGGCTTGATCCTTCCCCGTCCTACCATATGCCCTAGGTACTTCACTTCCCGCCTGGCAAAGGCACATTTGCTCGGGTTCAAGGTGATGCCCGCCTGCCTCATAGATCGCAGGACGGCTTCAATCCTCAGGAGGTGTTCTACCCAACTGCCACTGTGGATAATGATGTCATCCATATATGCGGAAGCATATTCTTGATGAGGACGCAGAACCTGATCCACCAGTCTCTGGCAGGTTGCCGCTGTGCCGTGAAGGCCAAAAGGCATCCTCTTAAACTGGAATAGCCCAATCGGGGTACTGAAGGCGGTCTTCGGCCGAGATTCCCTAGTCAGAGGAATCTGCCAATATCCCTTCGTCATGTCCAGCGTGGTCAAAAACTGGGCCTGCCCCAAACGGTCCAAAAACTCCTCGATACGAGGCATCGGGTAAGCGTCGAATACCGAGATGGCATTCACCTGTCTAAAATCTATACAGAACCGTAAGGTGGCATCCGGTTTTGGAACCAGAACTATGGGACTGCACCATGGGCTCCTTGACTCTTCAATGATACCCATCTCCAACATTTCGCGCACCTGTGCCACTACCTCCTGCTTTTTAGCCTCTGGTAGTCGATAGGGTCGTTGTCTGACTACCTTCCCAGGTGGGATCACAATCTCATGCGCCACCAGTCGGGTTTCACCAGGGATCGGGGTCAGAACATCTGGAAACCTCTCCAATAGTCTGGCCAGTTCCCGCGTCTGGACCAAAGACAGCTCTTCACCTACTTGTGGCTCCTGGTTCTTCCTGCACTCTGCCACTTGTGGTGCCAGGTCTTCTTCCTCCGCCTCTTCCATTCTCTCCCCACAGGTGGCTGTGAGACTTTTCATCCTCACCCCTCCGGTAGAACCAAATCCACAGGCTCCTCGTTCCGTGGGAGACAACATGGGGACCTCTTCCAGTGGGGGAAATCCCACTCTTTCGCACAGCAGCTGGGCGATCCGGTCTCCGACCTTTACAGGGAAGTCTTCGCAGCCAAAGTTAAACAGTAATACCTTTATACTCCCCCTATAATCAGGGTCGATCACCCCAGCCCCGACATCCAGGAAATATTTCACAGTCAGACCCGAGCGAGGGGCTATCCGACCATAGCATCCGACAGGCATCTCAATCTGCAAGCCGGTATCAATGAGAGCTTTTCCCTGGCTGGGTATCACTCCATCTTCAGCGCTGCATAGATCATATCCTGCGGCTTGCAGGGACGCCCTCCTGGGAGCCTGGGCCTTTTCGGATAGATACCTTACAAAATTTTAGTATAAACTTCTGTTTACCGAGGGGACTGTCTCCCGGGGGTTTTTCTTCTGGGTTCTCACTTGGTTTTCGGAGGTTCCCAAAAAGAGGCCCGGGGACCACCATTACCATCCCATCCCCCTTCAGTCTAAGGCCTTTCTCTAATCCCTTCATAAATTGGGGCCAGTCTCTTCCCAATACGTCATGGGGGAGGTCTGGAACCACTGCCACCAGAATTTCTTTCTGCACCCCTAACCCTTTTATCACTACTTTGTACACGGGGTAAAAAGAAGCAGCACCATGAATGCATCTAATTTGAACCCTACCTTCTGGCCTCCTCTGTTCAGACTCATTCTGGGCCTCAATTGCCTGCCAAAGCCTCTGTGATACCATGCTTTGGTCGGCCCCAGAGTCAAGCAGAGCATCGGTAGTGACCCCCTGTATGCTAACCGTTAAGAGAAAACCCTCTCCTAGCTGTTTCAAACTCGTACCCATTAGGCCAGTGCGGGCTTTGCAACCCCTGTGCAAGTGTCCCATCCTCCCACAACGAAAACATTTCTTTCCAGCCCACTTCCCTTCTTGAGCAGGCACACAAGTTTTCCCAAATTCTACATTATTTTCCTGTTTCTTTTCTGATGAACCAAAACCGACCTCTGCGCCTGCTTTTGGAGCGCCGCCCTTTTGCTGACGAGCTAACTCAGCTTCCATGTAGCGTTCAGTCAAAAGGGTTGCCTCTCCCGTACTCTGACAGTTTTGCTGAATCAGAAAGGATTGTATCTCTTTTGGTACTGCAGCCATAAACTGCTCTAATATTACCATATCCACCACCATATCTATAGTTTTCCCCTCCAGAGTCAGCCACTTTAGGGCTAAACAACAAATTCTCTGGCTTAAGGCCTTAGGCGTTTCTCTGGCCTTCAGGGCCGTGGCTCTAAACATGCGGTGATACAGCATTTTTGTTAACCCTAATCGGTCTCTAATTGCATTTTTCACTGCATTATAGTCCATAGCCTGTGCTGCTGGCATAGCTCTATATGTGGCTAGTGCTTCTCTTGTGTAAACGAGTGCCAGGCCTTTGCCTTGGGTGCGAAGGCTGGGGTTACCCTGATATCTTCTGTTAGCAAATAATAGTCATAAGTCGAGTGTTCAAGGCAAACATAACAAGGAATGTATTCGCCTTCCCAACGGATTTTCAAGTGCAAAACAAAACATGGAAAACAAACAACTTCTTCTGAAAGAAAAATATCTTCTTTTTCTTTGCTATATACAAAACTTAGCCTAAAGACTCAATGTTGTCTGCAAGGCATAGCGTACAATCCATAGGAGCATATTCGGGTTCACTAGTGCTACACTCCCATTGCATATCCTCACATTCAATGTGTGTGGGGTTTGGCTTCAGACCATTACTGCTGCCTCTGGAAAAACCCCTCGTTGAGAACTCGGGTATCTCACAAGAACACAGTTCCATATAGTGAGGTTTAAAAGTACCTGTAGCTGTAGTGTTTCTTCCCCGGTTCTCCTTTTGTTCCCTCCAGTTATCAGGAACTCCTTTGTAACTTTCTGCTGACACTTCTTGTGTTGAGCAGTGCCCTGGCCCTCTGTTCCGAACAGAACTTCTGGCTTTCCTTATTATAGTGCTAGGCTCCCACCTGTATGAATGCTGAAGCCTCTCCTCTGGCAGTGAGGTCTGGGAGACTCCCTGCTCTCTTGGTCCAGGTAAGTTCCTAGCCACATGGTGTGCCTTCCTTCCTTCTGCTGCCCTGGCTTCTCTCTCTGAGCTGCAACCTGGTTCCTCACAGGACCTCCAGTTGCCTGTAGTCTGTGTGCTTCTCCAGCCATGTTTCTCTGAAGCTTCTCCTCTGCTGCTTCCTGCTTCTCTGACACGCCCACTGCTTCTCTCTGAGGAATCACGGCACTTCCTTCTCTCTGGGGAATCACAGCACTCTCTTCTCTCCGGAGAATCACAGCACTCTTTTGCTGGAGCTACCCTCCGGCTTTTATCTCTCTGTTCCCTGCAGGCTGGCTCGGCTTTCTTGCCCAGGTGAGGGTAATCAAGCTCTAAGCTTGCTGCTACGTCAGAGCTTGGGTGTGTCAGCTCTGCTCCTCTCTTTCCCTGTTTCTCATGAGCTGCATATGCTGGCTGACTAACAGTTTCAAAGGTAAATTCCTCCTTTCTATCTATTTGCATAGGTTCTGTGTGGGCTTCTACATCACACCTGTTAAGGAGGTTGCTAATCGCACTGCCCACTGGCTAGCTGGCCATCCTACAGCTTGAGCCACCCTCTCGAATGACTCCAAAAAGTCATCTATGTCGTCCTCAGGGGAAAGCTTTCCAAAATTAAATGCCCCACTGTTGTGTGAGTCTACCAGACTGTCCATTTGAGGCATAGATGGTCCCGCTGGTGCCAGTATTCCTCTGCTTCCTTGTCTCTGGAGTGTAATAAGGGCTTCCACTAAGTCCAGGACAAGTTTTTGCTGCTACTTCATGGCTGCAATCACACTCTTCTGCGCCAGCTGTGCCAACTCCCGCTGGCAATGAAATTGAGTGGCCATCCATTGTACCAGCTCTTTTGGATCCATGTCTTGGGATGCCTGTAAGAGAAAAGGAAAACACCAAGGGTGGCACCACTCAACAGTCTTTTATTCCTCCTTTTATCCAAAAGCATTCACTTTTTTTTTTCTTCAATCCGGTCCAGCCCACGCCTTGGTACCCTTTACCTTATTCAGTTGTTGACTCTCGCTTCAAAAGGGTATCCTTTTCCTGGTGCTCCAAGCTGGACCGCTTCCTCGTTTTGCCAACTCTGCCAGCAAAGTCCTGCTGCCACTTCCACCAACCTTCGGGCTGTAAATCCTTGCAGCTGTATATCCTGATATGTAAAATCCTGGTATATCCTTAAGGGTAAAATTCCGTACAACTACGCCACTGTCACGCCCTCACCACTCGCTTCCAGCTTAGAAGGGCGTGGTTGTATAAGGAACTTTCCCCTTTCAGCCTTAACTGACTAATTCTCCGTAATGTTTTCTGGGAAATGTAGTTTAATTGCACTATATATGGGCTTCAGGTAGAAAGCTGTAGTCAGGCTCCTTGGGGTAAGGCAATGACAGAAATTTATTGAGCACAAAAAAGGTTCATAAATACCACATTCAGGCATACTTCTCCAGGCTTCTTCAAAGTACAACAGGTTATAAGCAAAAGAAAAGCCCAAAACCAAAGTGGCAGCTTAAAGTATTCTTCAGCTTAGAAAAACATAGCCTTTTAACAGCAAGGCTACCAGCTTCCTTTAGCCTTGCTGGTTAAAGCACATAACACAAAACAGGCTTTCTTCTGTGGCAGTTTGCCTTCTTTTCCAGTCTCAAACCTTTCCAGGCAGTTTTCCAATTTACAAACAAAGCAAAAACTCCAAACAGGAACAAACTTTCAATGTGCAAGCAAAGTTCTATTCAGGTTTCTCAGGAAAATTCAAGAGTAAAAAGAAAGCTTTTTCCTCATAGTTAATTTGGCTTCTTGCCATCTCACTTCACAGGTAGCAGGTGATTAACAAGCACAGTTCACAACTCCAGCTTGTTCTTACGTCTTAATAAAACTTCCCCTCTTTACCACGTGGGAATTTACAATCCATCTACCTGCTTCTTATGGTTACCTTTCTCTAGAGGGCTTTCTCTCAGGGATGGCTTTCCTTCAAGCCTTCTGTGACTAAGGCTTGGCACAAAGAGCAATCCATGAGGCTGTCTTCCTCATTCAGCTTAGCATCAGGCTCTCCTAGTTGCACAGACTCTGACTCTCCTTCTGGCTTGATCAGATTGCCTTTCTGTTCCTTGAGAAGAGGAGTGCTTTCCAGGGTTCTCCCAAAAGGTGATTTTTGCTGAATTTGCTGCTAAACTGAGAGTTCTATCTGTCTGTCTGTTTGTCTCCACATATTTATCTATTTGCCCTTCTTGGTGGGTTCTCTTACTGTCTTACTTCAACAAAGGCTAACACCTTGTAATGAAGACGTGCAGTTTATTTACAAACAAAGTAAGGAAACATTTAGAAAGACAAGTAATTCTCTTAGTTACACATGAGTAGTTAGAAAAGATAACTAGAATGCACACTTAATTACAGTACTGAAAGAATTATGAGAGAATGCAGCTATGTACAAAGAATATACTTCACCAAACTTGTCATTAGCCCTTTACACATCAGCTGGGAGCGCTCAGCGAGAGGAACTGATGACAGTCTAGGATACTTCATGCTTGGCCAAGCAGATCTACGCTCTGTCTTGTTCTGGATATTCTCTGTACTTATATGTTGAAGCCAGCTCTCACCCATGAGCTTCTCTCCAGCTCTCACCCATGAGCTTCTCTCCACCCCATCCACCTTTTTTGCTTCGGTTTCCGGGCAGGCTTTTGATTACCCCCCTTGGTGTTAGAAGCTCAAACTTACACAGTCAGACATGGTCAGACATCTGAGAATGCTCAAAGGACACATCCTCCATGGCCTAAGTGTTCTTTTGTTATCATTAATGGGTCTCTGTCAAGGGAGACACCCAAAAGCATCTCAAAGCTTTTACATTATAATTGATGAATTCTTATCCTGTCCAAGAGAATTGTTCAAAGGCCAAGGGAAGAATTCTGTCTCCCTCTCTGATCTCTTAACACTCCCCAGGCTAGATGTGCAAAAATCTCTCATCTCTGGAGCAAGTTGGCTCAGATAAAGTACAATATCCTTTGCTGATCCAAAAATCCATATAAATCTTTAATTAGTAATACACTTACCTACTCCTTTGCTGTGTGCCCACTGTTCAGAAACAGCCTCCATTGCTGTAGAGTTTTAATCTATCTTTCTCTTAGTCTACCTGAGTGACTACCCCTCCCCCTTGCTGAGGCATTGTTGTAGACCTCCATTTCCTGTTGTGCATGTGGGCTTGATCAGATTGCCTTTCTGTTCCTTGAGAAGAGGAGTGCTTTCCAGGGATCTCCCAAAAGGTGATTTTTGCTGAATTTGCTGCTAAACTGAGAGTTCTATCTGTCTGTCTGTTTGTCTCCACATATTTATCTATTTGCCCTTCTTGGTGGGTTCCCTTACCTACTCCTTTGCTGTGTGCCCACTGTTCAGGAACAGCCTACTGGCCAGAGACACTTAGGTATGTGATAAGGAAGCTTATCATAGCTCAGGAAGGAGCTATAGTAAAGGTGAAGTGACTCTGAACAAGCAACCTGTCAGTTCTGGTAGAAATAAGAAAACAGAATTTTTCCATAAAAGACTACCAGTCCCAGAATGCACCAGGTTTCCAACAGCCATTAGAGGAGCTGAAGTGGGGAAACGTGTGTTCAATCAGGAGGGCTATGAGGTAATCCCCAAGCACTCATCTCAAAGGGCAGGGCCTGATTCAGCACAGCTGCGCTGTGCTAGGGTGGAGCACTCATCTAAGCAGAATAAAGGTAGAGTTTATTCTACAGAGAATCATCCTCAGCTTGATCATCCTCAGAATCAGCTTGGATGTCCTCAGCTTGGACATCTTCATCATCTGGAGGATCATCAGAAGCATAAGCCAGAGCGAACAGACAGAGAGGGCAAGAAACCCTTTGGAAGAAAGAAGAGAAAAGCATTTGAGAGGTCTAAAGGAGTCCAGAGCAGTACATATACTGTGAGACATTCAAAAGGTCAGCATACACCATTGGACTGGGGAAAACCAGAGGAGTGGTGCTGCAGAGCTAGGAATCTCCAGACGGTACCTGTGAGGGAGACGGCTGCACTTGGAAGGGACCCTAGGACCCGTGCCAGAAGGTATGTGAAGAGAGATCCAGTGTCCAGGGATCTGGATTGGAATGCTGGACATAAGAACTGGACTACATACTGGCCAGGCTATTTAGAGAGGAACTCTAACAGCAATGGAAGCTCAGGTATGAACACTGATCTATGCCCTAGCTATACCCTTGAAAGACAGCAGGGAAACAAGTATTCTCCTTAGAGTGCTCCATTGAGAAATTCCTCTGTGCCAATCCATGATATTGAACCCATGATTGTTGAAGAAGGGGGAGAGGTTATAGATACAGGCTGTGAATACATGGATTGCTCTCTGTCTAAACTCCTTTGGTAATTTACTGTTATAAGATAAAACAACCATCACAAAGAAATACAAACTTGTTCTTTAATCTACTCAGAAAAGCTCCTGAATAGGATTTGAGCCAAGCAGTAGAAAGTAAGCCAGCTAAGGGGTTTCAGCTGGATAACTGCTAGCAATTGAGCCTTACCTAATTGCTTGTGAGCTCTGAGGGAATCACTTTTGAGTTCCCTGTATTAACAGATGTTGACCTGTTACATTGTTGTTCTATGTAAACCGCACCTGATCTCTGGAAGGTGCGGTATATAAGAAACTGTTAATTAAATTAAAATAAATTATGTGTGAAGATATAAGAAGTTAACCTGAAAAGAACAGTTTTTCCCTTCTTTGTGGGTTTTGCTTGTTGATTAAAGCACTGCTAAGAAAATATTAGCTAGAGCCTACAGAAAAGACCAGTTTGTTACCAACCAGGTCTTTATTCTTTTGCTTTGATTGCCTGACAAGTTCAGCTGTTGTTTTCCTGATTTTGTTTTTCTAAGTTTAACACTGAAAGCAAGTATCCTGTTTTATGTGCTACCAAGCATATCTGTGTTGGGAGAAATAACCCCATAAATAAATATCTTATTGGCTTTACACCCAAGCACAACTAATTATTGTGAACGGCTGTGTCTGGTGTGAATGGACTACATTTCCCACAATCCCTTGCAAATCATATTAATATATGCCTTTGCCAAGACTGTGAACATTCTCACCCAGGCACCCGTCTGACAAATGGCGTAGTTTTTCGGATTGCTTTTGCGCAAAGGGATTTACTTGCTAAGGATTACAGCTCAAGTCTGAAGGAAAAGACAGTTCAAGCTTAAAAGCTGAAAGAAAAGATTTTCCCTCAACTGCACTTTGGAGGAGAGGTGGCTGTTCCAGGTAGCTGTTCCAGGAAGAAAAGACCCTGTGCAGAGCTGGATTCATCACTGGCATAAGGTAACAAGTACCTGGGCATGTCTAGTGGTGGATGGGAGTAAGGCACTGGGGTAATTGAAAAAAAAAAGTAGAAAAAACACCTGTTTGGAAGGTGTTGCACTGTGGGGTTTTTTGTGTTTTCTTGTAGGGATCAAGATGGATCCAAGGGATCTACCTCAGTGGATGGCAGCCCAGTTTAGCAGGCAACAGGAGCTAGCACAGCAGGCTCAGGACACTGCTATGAAAGCCTTAATGGACCAGCAGAAGCCAGTGCTTGATCTGGTGCAAGCCCTAGTTAAGCTGCAGAACCAAAGTGGACCAGATGCAAGACCAGCAGTAAATACTGGTACACCACATGTGGACAGTGTGGGACTCAATCAGGGAATTGGGGCATTTAGTTTTGGGAAGCTAACTCCAGATGATAATGTTGATGATTTTCTAGAGTCTTTTGAAAGAGTGGCACAAGCATTAGCATGGCCAGAGACCCAGTGGGCATTAAGGCTGGCAGCCTCATTAACTGGAGAGGCGCTTGCAGCTTATAGAGCAATGCCAGCAGCCCAGGCTTTGAATTATAAGGATGTAAAGGCTGCTATTAGAGATCGCCTAGGGTTGTCTATTTCAGAGTATAGGCGAATGTTTAGAGCTACTGCATTGAGAGTGGGTGAAACACCCAGGGCTCTGAGTCAGAGAATCAGAGGATTAGCTGTAAAATGGTTGGAGCCTGAGCAAAAGACGGTAGAAATGTTATTAGACATTATTATGCTTGAACAATTTATGTCTGCTGTGCCTAAAGATTTGCACACTTTCCTTATACAGCAAAATTGCCAAAATCTTGGAGAGGCAACCATGCTAGCAGAGAGATTCTTGGAAGCCACGCAGGCTTGCCATAGAATGGGTGGCCCTCTGAAGATGGGTGCTGAGGCAAGCTGTGCTGTATCAGAAAAGAAAATAGTTAAAAATGTTTATGAAAATAAATGTACTGTGCCAAACCAGATGACACAGTGGAGTAGAAAGAAATGTTTCAAGTGTGGAAAATGGGGACATTTAGAAAAGGGATGCCAGACACACACTAGCTTAATGGGTGTGGATTTAAAATAGCCCAAAGAAGGATTTCTTTTGATGGTTGATGTGCAAGGAATTGCCACAAATGCTTTGTTGGACTCTGGGGCAGACCAGAGTATGATGTCAAAAAGGCTTTGGAAGAGAATAGAGGCCCAAGAAGGATTTGTGCCTAGAACCCCTGAAAGCCAAGTTCACATCAGATGCATTCATGGTGCTGCAACATCATATCCCACCTATAGGCTAAGGGTTAAGTGCCTGGGGGAACAAGAGGAAGTCCTGTTAGCAGTGGTGCCTAGGCTACCCTTTGATTTGGTTCTAGGAAAGGACTGGCCAAGATTTAAGCAGGGTCTAGTGGAAGGGATAGGAAAGAAGGAGGGAGAAGGAATAATGGAAATAGCTCACGGGCCTTTCTTTGGAAGTCCTCAGTCCCTAGCTAAAAAGATGGTTAAGCTTCCAGAAGGCCAAACTATAGGTAATAAGAGGGGCCTTGTATCCACCCGCTCGCAGGCTAAGGTAGAGAGCCAGCAGAAGGAGGAGGGGGAGCAGGCAGAGTTATTAGGAGACTTACCCTCTCATGATGATTTAATAACTCCATCATCTGGTAAAGTAAGAAAGTTGAAAGCACAAAAGCGGCGTGAGAGACTTTGCAGAGCACAGGGTAGGGCTGAGATGTTAGCTGGTCAAAGTTTACCCTGGGTGCCAGCTGAGTTGGTGGCAAAGTTTCCTAACTTTCCACAAGAGCAGCGAGCTGATCAAGCTCTCACCCGAGCTTTTAAGTATGCTCATGAGGTCAGGGAGGAGTTGCCCAGATTCAGACTAGATAATGAAATATTATATAGAGAGAGTCAGGACTCCAGGAATGGGACCATACGTAAACAATTGGTGGTACCCACAACTTTCAAAGGGCTAGTACTTAGATTAGCACATGATCATCCAGTTGGAGGTCATAAAGGGATGCAAGGAACGCTGGATCAAATACTTATGCGTTTTTACTGGCCAGGTATTTTCAAAGAAACTGCCCAGTTTTGTGCTGCATGTCCAGTGTGTCAGCGAGTTACAGCGGCTCACCCACCGGTGGTGCCATTGATTCCCATGCCAATTATCACAGACCCAATTGGTCGCATTGCCATGGATACTGTAGGCCCAGTAGTCAAAACGCCCCGAGGTTTCCAATACATCCTAGTTATGGTAGATCAGGCAACAAGGTTTCCCTGGGCCATACCATTGAGGAATGTTTCTGCAAAAACAATAGCTTTAGAGCTGGTAAAATTGTTTTGTGAAGTGGGATTCCCAAGAGAGGTGCTGACTGACCGAGGGTCCAATTTTGTATCCAAATATTTGGCCCAGGTCTGGGATGCCTTTGGCATTCATCACGTAAAAACCTCAGCCTACCATCCACAATCAAACGGGTTGGTGGAGAGATTCAACCAAACTCTCAAACAAATGTTGAGAAGGGGGTTAGCAGGAGAGGTAAAAGAATGGGATATGTTATTGCCCTTTGCCTTATATGCCTGCAGGGAAAGAATTCAGGTGTCCCTAGGTGTAACTCCATATGAATTGATGTATGGTAGGGCTCCACGGGGTTTGTTAGATATTTTGAGGGAACAATGGATTGATCCTGAACCAGGAAGTCAGGAGGTGCCACAGTTTCTACGTGACCTGAGGGCACGTTTAAAAAGGACCTCGCAGGTTGCTGAGAGGAACCTGCAGGACAGTCAAGTGCGCCAGAAAGGGTGGTATGATTGGAAGGCCAAAAGCCGCCAATTAAGCATTGGCGAAAAGGTTTTGGTTCAAGTAGCAGGTACAGCCCCAAAATTTGAAGTACAGTGGAAAGGGCCATGGAAGGTTGTTAAACAAGTGAGCCCAGTATCTTATATGGTAGAAAATGCAAGAGGGCGTAGACAGACCTAACATATTAATGTACTTAAGTCTTGGAAGGAGAGGCCTGTAAATAATAATGACCCTGAAGCCAGTCAGGAAGTAAGTGAGCTTCAAAAAGATAACACTCTCGTAGGTATTACGGACTGTAGGAAAGAAGTTTCACCAGTTAAACCAGTCCGTAATAACTTAAGCAGGGGGGTATGTGATAAGGAAGCTTATCATAGCTCAGGAAGGAGCTATAGTAAAGGTGAAGTGACTCTGAACAAGCAACCTGTCAGTTCTGGTAGAAATAAGAAAACAGAATTTTTCCATAAAAGACTACCAGTCCCAGAATGCACCAGGTTTCCAACAGCCATTAGAGGAGCTGAAGTGGGGAAACATGTGTTCAATCAGGAGGGCTATGAGGTAATCCCCAAGCACTCATCTCAAAGGGCAGGGCCTGATTCAGCACAGCTGCGCTGTGCTAGGGTGGAGCACTCATCTAAGCAGAATAAAGGTAGAGTTTATTCTACAGAGAATCATCCTCAGCTTGATCATCCTCAGAATCAGCTTGGATGTCCTCAGCTTGGACATCTTCATCATCTGGAGGATCATCAGAAGCAGAAGCCAGAGCGGACGGACAGAGAGGGCAAGAAACCCTTTGGAAGAAAGAAGAGAAAAGCATTTGGGAGGTCTAAAGGAGTCCAGAGCAGTACGTATACTGGGAGACATTCAAAAGGCCAGCATACACCATTGAACTGGGGAAAACCAGAGGAGTGGTGCTGCAGAGCTAGGAATCTCCAGACTGTACCTGTGAGGGAGACGGCTACACTTGGAAGGGACCCTAGGACCCGTGCCAGAAGGTATGTGAAGAGAGATCCAGTGCCCAGGGATCTGGATTGGAAGGCTGGACATAAGAACTGGACTACATACTGGCCAGGCTATTTAGAGAGGAACTCTAACAGCAATGGAAGCTCAGGTATGAACACTGATCTATGCCCTAGCTATACCCTT
Source organism: Ichthyophis bannanicus (assembly GCA_033557465.1). Taxonomy (NCBI): domain Eukaryota; kingdom Metazoa; phylum Chordata; class Amphibia; order Gymnophiona; family Ichthyophiidae; genus Ichthyophis; species Ichthyophis bannanicus. Next base: position 1,271,561,478 of record CM066033.1, on the reverse strand, counting down.
GAAAGACAGCAGAGAAACAAGTATTCTCCTGAGAGTGCTCCATTGAGAAATTCCTCTGTGCCAATTCATGATATTGAACCCATGATTGTTGAAGAAGGGGGAGAGGTTATAGATACAGGCTGTGAATACATGGATTGCTCTCTGTCTAAACTCCTTTGGTAATTTACTGTTATAAGATACAACAACCATCACAAAGAAATACAAACTTGTTCTTTAATCTACTCAGAAAAGCTCCTGAATAGGATTTGAGCCAAGCAGTAGAAAGTAAGCCAGTTAAGGGGTTTCAGCTGGATAACTGCTAGCAATTGAGCCTTACCTAATTGCTTGTGAGCTCTGAGGGAATCACTTCTGAGTCTATGTGTGAAGATATAAGAAGTTAACCTGAAAAGAACAGTTTTTCCCTTCTTTGTGGGTTTTGCTTGTTGATTAAAGCACTGCTAAGAAAATATTAGCTAGAGCCTACAGAAAAGATCAGTTTGTTACCAACCAGGTCTTTATTCTTTTGCTTTGATTGCCTGACAAGTTCAGCTGTTGTTTTCCTGATTTTGTTTTTCTAAGTTTAACACTGAAAGCAAATATCCTGTTTTATGTGCTACCAAGCATATCTGCGTTGGGAGAAATAACCCCATAAATAAATATCTTATTGGCTTTACACTCAAGCACAACTAATTATTGTGAACGGCTGTGTCTGGTGTGAATAGACTACATTTCCCACAATCCCTTTCAATATCATATTAATATATGCCTTTGCCAAGACTGTGAACATTCTCACCCAGGCACCCGTCTGACAGGTTCCCGCCCACCCTACCCCTCACCCCACCCACCCCAGGGGCTACATTGCCTATATAGTGGTCACATACGTGCCATCTGTCGTTCCTAACTTGAGTAACGCCCACATCTTCTTCAACTTTTCTTATTATTATTCTTCCTCTTCTGGGACTGCTTAGACAACATGTCATGTATTCAGTGCAATAACTGTGGTACTTTCATTCAAAAAGAATCATTTGGAGCCTAAGAGCTTGTCCTATATGCCTAAAGTCAGCTGCCATGCATGAAGAACTGACTCTACTAAGGAAAGACCTAGCTGCCATGCATAAAGAAGTGTCTCTACTGAGGGAGGAACTGGCTGCAATGAAGCGCACCTCTTCTAGGATACAAACTGAACAAAGTCCACCACCACTCCCACAAAGAATCAAACACCCCAGGAACAAATGGATCACAGTGGGTTCCGGAAGATTGCGACCTGTACGCAGACATCCTACACATCAAGAGATATCCCTGCACAATGCCTTCTCTGCCGTGGCTAATGAGGATGCCCAATCCAAAGAAACTGAAGGGCCCTTAAATGAGTCAGACAATGCCCAATCTCCTGCTAAAGCACCAAATATGAAGAAAACCTCACCAAACAGAAAACTATTACTACTTGGAGATTCCATCATCAGAGGCACCAACCTGGGAACACAGTTCAAAGGAGAGAAGATAGTCATGTGCCTACCAGGCTCTTCAGCCAGCAGGAATACAAACCAAGTCGTTGAAATACTTAGCGCAAAAAGTGAGCACTCCAAACTGGATGCTATTATCCACTTGGGCACAAATGACCTTGCTAGAAACAGTGCCTCTACAGCCCAAAAGGACTTCCAATCTCTGGGAGAGAAACTCAAGCCCATTGTTAACACTGTTGCATTCTCAGAAGTTCTACCTGTTCTTGGTAAGGGGACAAAAAGGCTGCATCACATTAACAGCTTTAATACATGGCTCCAGACCTGGTGCAAACAAGAAGGATTCAGATTTATTGGCAACTGGGGCAACAGATGGGCAACCAAGAGACTGTATCTGTGCTGATGGACTACATCTCTCTGTCGCAGGGAAAAGAAACCTAAGTGAAAAATTCAGGCAGTATGTGTATATGCATTTAAACTAGGAAAAGGGGGTGACGGATGTGGAAGGTCAACATCTGCATGCCACCCCCTGCAAAAGCAGAACATCATCAGAAACAGGCACACTCTTAAACCACACATCAAAAACAAGTGGGAAGAAGTGGGCAGAATAAAATCAATGCAAAATACACACAAGCCAGGAAAATGCTGGAAAGCAATGAGCACAAATGCTCGAAGCTTAGCCAAAATATTCCAGACCTGGAAGCCCTAATGGTGGAAACGGATTTGGACATTGTGGCCATTACAGAAACATGGTTTAATGAATCGCATGATTGGGATATAGCCATAGCTGGCTATAATCTATTCAGAAGAGACAGAGAAAATGGAAAAGGAGGAGGAGTAGCCTTGTATGTCAAAAGCAGTATTAAAGCTACTGAAATGCAGGGAACATGGGGAAAAGAAGAAGCGCTCTGGATTGTGTTGGAAAGAGGAGATGGCACTGTCATCCATATTGCTGTAGTCTACAGACCTCTGACTCAAATTGAAGAGAGAGATAACGAATTGATTATAGATATTGCCAAGATAGCAATGAAGGGGGAAGCAATCATATTGGGTGACTTTAATCTACCTGATGTGGATTGGATTACTCCTTCTGCACATCTGGAAAGAAGCAAAAAAATTGTGGATGCTTTCCAAGATGCATTATTTAGACAAATGGTGATGGAACCAACCAGGGAAAGCTCAATGCTGGATGTAGTGCTCACCAACAGTGATAACGTGTCGAATGTCTGTGTGAGTGCCCCTGTGAGCAACAGCGATCATCACACGGTGTGGTTTGAGATAAAAGCCTGGGTACAGGCCAATCATAGCAAGCTCAAAGTCCTAAACTTCAAAAACTCTGACTTCAATAAAATGGCCGAGTACTTAAAGGAGGAGATGACAGGGTGGAAAGAGATAAGGGAAGTGGAATTGCAATGGACTAAACTAAAGGCGGCAATAAAAGGAGCAACAGATAAATATGTAAGAAAGATAAATAAAAACAAGAGGAGAAGGAAACCTATTTGGTTTTCCAAAGAGGTGGCTGCTCAAATAAAGGCAAAAAACACAGCTTTCGCAAAATTCAAAAGCTTGCAAACAGAAGAAGACAGAAATGAATACAGGATCAAGCTCAAAGAGTCTAAAAGAGAAATAAGGATAGCAAAATCAAAGGCAGAGGAAAAGATGACTAAAGATGTTAAAGGTGGCGACAAAACTTTCTTCAAGTATATTCGGGAAAGGAAGAAGATCAGAGTTGGAATTGCAGGACTCAGAAGTGCTGGAAAAGGACTCATGGAAAGTGACATTGAAAAAGCAAAATTGCTGAACGAATACTTCTGCTCTGTTTTTACTAAAGAAGATCCTGGAGATGGACCAGCTGTGACTCCCAAATATAAAAATAGGAATGAAGTAGATACCACACCATTCACAGAAGATGAGGTGTTAGAACAACTTGCTAAACTGAAAGTGGACAAAGCTATGGGACCAGATTGGATACATCCCAGGATACTGAAAGAGCTCAGAGAGGTTCTTGCAGGACCGTTAAAGGATGTCTTCAACAGATCCTTGGAAACAGGAGTGGTTCCTCAGGACTGGAGAATGGCTAATGTTGTACCTCTACACAAAAGTGGTGACAGGGAAGAAGTGTCAAACTACAGGCCCATGAGCCTTACCTCGGTGGCGGGAAAAGTAATGGAGGCGCTCCTGAAAGAGCGAATAGTGGACTTTCTCAAAACCAACAGGTTGCAAGATCCAAGGCAACATGGTTTTACCAAAGGACGGTCTTGCCAAACAAATCTGATTGAGTTCTTTGATTGGGTGACCAAGGAACTAGATCTGGGGCATGCAATGGATGTCATCTATCTGGATTTCAGCAAAGCCTTTGATACTGTTCCTCATAGAAGGCTTGTCAATAAACTCAGTAGCTTGGGGATGGGTCCCAAGATAGTAAACTGGATTAGAAATTGGTTGACTGACAGACAACAGAAGGTGATGGTACATGGAGCTCACTCGGATGAGAGGAAGGTGATTAGCGGGGTGCCTCAGGGTTCGGTCCTGGGCCCGGCACTGTTCAATATATTTGTGAGTGATATTGCTGAAGGACTGAATGGAAAAGTCTGTCTTTTTGCAGATGACACAAACATTTGCAACAGAGTGGACTCCCCCGAAGGAGTGGTTAACATGAGGAAAGATCTACAAAAGCTGGAAGACTGGTCTAATGCTTGGCAACTACGATTTAATGTGAAAAATTGCAGTGTCATGCACTTGGGTAGCAGAAATCCAAGGGAAAAGTACACGATAGGGGGTGAGAGGTTGGAATGCACGGTTCAGGAGAAAGACCTTGGTGTGATTATCTCTGATGATCTCAAGGTGGCAAAACAGTGCGACAAGGCGGTGGCAAAAGCCAGGAGGATGTTGGGCTGCATACAAAGAGGGATTACCAGCAGAAAGGAAGAGGTACTTATGCCACTGTACAAGTCACTGGTGAGACCTCACTTGGAATACTGTGTTTAGTTTTGGAGACCATATCTTGCAAAAGATGTAAAAAGACTGGAAACTGTTCAGAGAAAGGCGACCAAAATGATTTGGAGCCTGCGTCAGAAGCCTTATGAGAAGAGACTTGAAGACCTAAATATGTACACTTTGGAGGAGAGGAGGGACAGGGGAGATATGATTCAGACCTTTAAATACTTAAAGAGAAATGATGAACAAACAAACCTCTTCCAAAGACGGGGAAGCTGTAAAACTAGAGGGCATAACATGAAGCTGCAAGGTGGTAAATTGAAAGGCAATGTCAGGAAATATTTCTTCACTGAAAGGGTGGTGGATGCTTGGAATGCCTTCCCAATGGAAGTGGTGGTGGCAAACACGGTGATGGAATTCAAAACGGCCTGGGACAAACACAGTGGATCCCTTTACAGCAACAGGATAAAAGCAAAATAAACGGTACCATCTAACTTCTGAACTATCTAGCGTCTGAACAAATAAGGGTGTCCTACATGGAGTGGTGGGTTCACCCTAAACAAAAACAAAAACATGGGGAGGGGTGGCCTGCACAGAGCAACAGGTGCACCTACTCTTGCCATCTTGCTGGGCAGACTAGATGGACCATGCTGGTCTTTATCTGCCGTCACTTACTATGTTACTATGGCTCACCGGGCTCGGTTAACAGCCTCTCGTTAGAGCTGAGAGTGTCTCCTGCTCCTCTGCACTGCCCAGCATTAGTCAGGCTTCTCCTGCTCTGCTCAGCATTAATCAGGCTTCTTAGGCTCGTACCTGTGCCTCGGCTTGTATCAGCTTCTCTCTCTCTTTCTCCTCTTCTTGCCTTTGCCTCTGCCCTTGCTTCTGGCATTCCTTCCACCCTCTCTCTCTTTCTCCTTTACTATAATCTAGCATAGGCTTATATCTCCAGGGTTCTAGCCCCATCTCCTCTCTTCCCAGGTGACGGAGATCACTCTGATTTCTGGCATCTGAGTAATCAGGGAGCTTACTGACGTAAGGGTCTTGGACCTTAGGTCTGTATTCACTCTCCCTTATTTCACTAGGGGAAACATGAAACCTGTTCCAGCTGGGGGTTTTCTGGTTCCTAGGTGAGGTTGTGGTTTTGTTACCCTGACCTTGCAAAAGGGGCCCTTTCACTAGGGTGAACTCTTTGCCTTTTTCCCTTTCCCCTAACTCAGGATAGGCTTCCTTACCACAGAACCAAAGCGACGGGGATCTCAAACGATTTTCAGAAGACTGTGTTCATGAACCAGCTGCTCCAAGAAGCAGTCATTTATGTCATCTAGGAACTTTATCTCCCTAGCATGTCCTGCCGTGACACTGACCCAATCAATACCGGTCCTGAAAAGGTGAAGAAAAAGAGGGAGGCCTTCATGAAATACAAGAACTATCTTTTTCAAGATCCGTTCACTCAGACATCTACGCCCCCTGCTTGAACCGGATGATTTTCGGACAATTTACCAGGCCCTGATAATACCACATTTTGATTATGCCAATACCATATTACAAGGTCTCCCCCAATCCACTTTGAATCCCTTACAACTCGCCATGAATATTGCAGCGAGAGTTCTTCTTGGATCATCTAAGAGAGACCATGTGACTCCCCTTCTAATGCAGTTACGCTGGCTTCCTATACATGCCAGGATCTTCTTCAAGACAGCGCTGCTGACATTCAAAGCGGTCAATAATCTCTCCTCCTCTTCACTATCTGACCTTATCCAAACAGCAGCCCCTAGTAGACCAAGAAGATCCACAGCAATAAATATGCTAACATTACCAAGAGAATTAACAAGATGCACCTCGGCAACTGCAAACAGGGCATTCAGTCTCTGCGCCCCAAGAATCTGGAACTCCTTACCATCAAACATCAGGTCTACCACCAACCTAATCCAGTTTAGGAAGGCCCTTAAACACTTCCTTTTCCTCAAATACTTCCTAGAGAACAATGAATCACATTCCCACTCAATCTCTTACAACTGTTCCAACACACCTTGTCAGCCAGAGGACCACACCATGTAAGAGGTACCTGACCATTAAATCTCATAGTGCATAAACATTGGTTTTATTGCTCTAAATTTATCAACCTTATGATGATTTTTTACATCGGAACCCCAAAGGAAGTACTTAACTTCACTCTATTCTTTACTTTAACTCTTCCTCAACCGTTCCATTTCTCTGCCCCGCCACCATCAGCAGCTCTCCCCAGTCGGGGGATTGAGCCTCCGGCAGCACGAGCAGCGGCGGCAACTTCAGCAGCCAATCGGGGCGCTCACGCAGGACTTTAAAAGTTCGCGCCAGCCGGCGCGTGGTCCTTCTCTGCCCCGCCACCATCAGCAGCTCTCCCCAGTCGGGGGATTGAGCCTCCGGCAGCACGAGCAGCGGCGGCAACTTCAGCAGCCAATCGGGGCGCTCACGCAGGACTTTAAAAGTTCGCGCCAGCCGGCGCGTGGTCCTTCTCTGCCCCGCCACCATCAGCAGCTCTCCCCAGTCGGGGGATTGAGCCTCCGGCAGCACGAGCAGCGGCGGCAACTTCAGCAGCCAATCGGGGCGCTCACGCAGGACTTTAAAAGTTCGCGCCAGCCGAGGCGCGCCCGCGCCTGGCGGGCCCGCGCCTGGCGGGCCCGCGCCTGAGGGCCTCGCCAGAGGGCCCTTTGGCGTGGCCCTTAGGCGGGGATCTACAAATCAACCTTTCATCAGCAAAAGTTATGCCAGCCATCTCAATCAGATTTGTCTTTTAAGCAGCCTCAGACAACAGCAACCGTCTTCGCACCTACTGCTCCTTCCCCATTGAGTAGGATTGAGCTGACACCATACGATCTGTCTCATTGACTAACTGTACCAGCCCAACCGAGTCACTCACCGAGAACCTCAAATAACAACTGGATAAGCATGCAGCTTGAGCTCCCCTAGGGTTGAGCTTGCTCCCACCATCAACCAGATTATCTGTCTATCACCGCAAGTATACTACCTTTAAATGAACTGATTGTCCTTGATATTACCAGTATCTGTAATCACTGTAATCACACTGTTCTCAGTAGCCATTACCTCTCTTATTATACTGTTGTCAGTAGCCATTACCTCTCTCTTATTATACTGTTGTCAGTAGCCATTACCTCTCTCTCTTATTATACTGATTGTCCTTGATATTACCAGTATCTGTAAACACTGTAATCACACTGTTCTCAGTAGCCATTACCTCTCTTATTATACTGTTGTCAGTTGCCATTACCTCTCTCTTATTATACTGTTGTCAGTAACGTCTTCTTGCAGTTAATTTATTGTCCAATACTGCACTTATTAATCCAGAATGTACAAAATCCTGTTCTTATTCTCTACCCTCCTAACCCTTGGTCTCCCTTGCATTTCAAATGCTTTCCACCATGATTCCAACTATATACCAATACTACACACCCATGGAAGGAGATGGTCTGAATTCCCCCACCACACCACGACAAAAAACAACCGTACACCCCACTCTCACATACTTCACATTCCCCTCCAAAACATCAAAAAGACAAAAGCCGAGAAACAACATCGCCAGCGCCGACTGAAATGTGCACTGATAAATGCCAGATCAGTAAGATCAAAATGGCCTGCTACCATTGACCTGATCCCGCTATACAATCTTGACATCCTAATGATCACGGAGACATGGCTATCTGACTGCGACAATGCCCTATTGAATCAGATGTTGCCACCTGGATTTGATTTATACACATGTCACAGGACCATCCAGAGAGGAGGCGGGACGCTCATCCTTGCAAAAGCCGATCTACACTTCAAGCTATGCAACTCCTCTAGCTCAGCCCACCTTGATTCCCTCACCATAGCTAATGAGCTATGCACAATTAACCTTTTCTATCGGGCACCCACCCCTTTACCAGATGACCTTCCAACAATAATTGAGCTTGCCTGCATGTCGTCCACCTCACGCTCCCCAACTTGGTTGGTAGGCGATTTCAACCTCCCATCTCTTCATGATAGCCACTCAACAGCATTCCTAGACGCCTTAGAGGATCTAGGCTACAAACAACATGTTGACTCCCCCACTCACTCTAAGGGAGGTAAACTGGACCTCATCTTTGCCCCCCATCTCAACGACTCAACAGCCCAAGACCTTGCATTGCATATATCACCTGTGCCTTGGTCAGATCACAACCTCCTTAGATTCATTATACCCTTTAATACATCCTACAAGAGCCAAATGTCATCAAACACTCCTGATACCCATGCTGCCCGCTTCCGACCATTCAACCGGAGCGTAGTCCTGGAAAATCTTCTGCCACTTATGACCAACACGTCTCTAAACCTAGATGATCTCATCTCCAAATGGGACGAGAACCTTCGAGCTGCCTCCTGTCCATCTCACACTGAAAAGAAAATAAGGAAACGGGAACATGCACCATGGTTCTCTTCTGACCTTCGCTCATCTCTCCACCACCTGCGCAAACTTGAGAGACGGTGGCGACGATCACACTCCTCAGAGTCACTTGATACATACAACTCTTACCTAATAACCCACCGTGGAAAGATAACACAGAGCAGGAAACTCTACCACACAGATCTATTGAAACGTTCCATCAATAAACCACACGCCCTATTCAGACTAGTAAAATCCATAACGGGCGAACCGGTCTCTGCCCAACCCTCAATGCCACAACCACAGGACTTTGCAAACTACTTGCAATCAAAGATGATTAAGACCAACATAAACATGAGTAGCAGTACCTCACCCATACCGTCTAAAGCACCCCAAGCAACTCCACTATGTAATTTCACTGTGGTTTCAAATAGAGAGATGGAGAGCATTGTCGCCTCTATCAATCCCAGCACAGCACCCAACGACCCCTGTCCAGCCAATTGGATCAAAGAGCTACGTCATGACCTAAGCCAAATCCTGTGCAATATATTGAACCAGTCTTTTCTAACAGGCTCGTTCCCACAGCGCCTGAAAAACACCTCCATCAAGCCCCTATTAAAAAATAGCAGACTTGACCCGTCCAAAGTCGAATCTTTTAGGCCAATCTCGAGTATCCCCCAACTTGCAAAAATCATAGAAAAAGCTGCTCAACAACAACTCCAGCACCATATTGACACTGAAGCTCCACTAGACCCGTCACAACACGGCTTCAGGGAAGCGCATGGCGTCGACACAGTCCTCACAACCCTATTCAACGAATTGGTCACTGGAATGGACAGCATCCAACAAGGATTTGTCCTCATCTTCCTGGACATCTCCGCCGCCTTTGACTCTGTGAATCATGACATACTTCTACAACGCCTGAAAGAAAAGGGGATTCAAAGCACAGCACTTGAATGGTGTAAATCCTACCTATCCAACAGGTGGCAACAAGTAAAAACAGGTCATACATCCTCGGAACCATTCCTGCAGTCTCAGGGGGTACCTCAAGGATCGTCCTTATCGGCACTAATGTTCAATATATATATGCAGCCGATATGTGATTTGATCCGATCTTTTAACGTACGGTGCCTAGCTTACGCAGATGACATCCTCCTCTACATGCCGTTCAAAATTGACCAACCAGTGTTCTCCCCAATAATCAATTGTTTCGGAGCGGTAGCTGATTGGCTGCTGACACAAAACCTTCGGATCAATCATAGTAAAACTGATGTCCTTTTTGTTACAAAGAACCGTAAATTCATACCCCCCCATCACTACTTGTCAACGATGTAGAATTGAAGTCCAAACCTACAATCAGATATCTGGGCATCACATTGGACCAGCACCTAGATATGACTACACATGTGAAGAACGTTACAAAGTCTATATATCACAAAATCAGAACATTACGTCACCTCCGCCCCCTACTGGAATCCAATGACTACCGGACAACCTTTCAGGCATTAGTCCTCCCACACCTGGACTTTGCGAACATCGCCCTCCACGGCCTGCCTCAATCAACTTTAAATCCGCTCCGCCTGGCAATGAATGCAGCTGCAAGAGTTCTCTCTGGATCATCAAGAACTGACCACATAACACCAATCATGAAAAATCTGCATTGGCTACCGTTACTCGCCAGACTCCAATATAAGTCATTAGTCCTTACTTTCAAAGCCCTGAATAACTACCCACCTACACCGATTAGCAAACTAATCCACAGCACCCTGGAAAACAGAGACAGGAGATCCACAGCAATGAACACCTTAATAGTCCCCAGGATGATGACGTCATGTACTAAGACCACATCCAACAGGGCTTTCTCCATATTCGCTCCCCTAAATTGGAACGCCCTTCCTCATGAAATCCGTGGCATCAAAAGCTTAATCCTATTCCGTAAAGCTTTGAAACACCACCTATTCACAATATGCTACCCTGACACCAACCCTGACACCCACACATCGGGTAAACTTCTCTCATGTCACAGCTACCATAGCACCATATTACAACCAGAAAATGGTTAGCCTATACTCTTGCCCACCCACTAATTTTACGCCTGTCCACAAAATGAAGTTGATACCAAATTAGCTTAGAGTATTGGTGACAATACTAATTTAACCTGTAAATAGTTACCCTGTGAATAGTTACCCCGGTTGTCCTATGTTTCTTTTCCTGTTCTATGTAAACTCAATGTTGCTTGTATGCATTGTAGTATGTTTTGTTCGATGTACACCGCACTGATTATAATAGCGCGGTATAGAAGAAATGTTAAATAAATAAATAAATAAATAAATAAATAAAATCCCATTATTTAGGCGCCCTTGCATTTCACTGAAGTGTGGTTCATCAGGCGATTTCCTCTCCGCTCCGTACCTTTATTCTAAAAGAAAAACACATCAACAACTATTTTAATACTAAACATTCCTATAAAATATGTTTTATATAATACAGCCTTATTCAAACTCACCAATAAAACAATGCTGCACACGAATTCAAAACCAAAATTCCAAGCTATTCACCCGAGTAGAAAACACTGCGCATGTGGACTATTGAACTTACTAGCCTATTTAAAGTCCTGCCTTCTCACTCTTATTGGACAATCCATACCTCTGCCCAATATCTCGACATCTTACCCAACGAAAACTATTGCAGTTCGAATAAACCCACCAATGGTTTTATTTCTACTTCTCCCTAAACCAACAGCCCTCCCTACTACAAACAATACAGAGGCGCTGCTGTACGCACCGAAACCATCAACCTCTGTTTCGATCAAAATCAGAGACAAGCTGACAACTCTATAGTCGCATTGAACCCCTTGGAGCAACTGAATCTAAATTAAATATCCACTGTTGTTCCCTAATGATCAACGTTTGTTCTTGCAACTTGCCAGACTGACCAGTTTCTACTTGATCAACACACCAGCACCACAGCTATTCAAAAATATTTATTTATTTATTTACGGTTTCTTATATACCGCACTATTAGGCATCAGCACGGTTTACATGGAACAGAGAGATCAGAATGTGAACATAGTTCTGAGTTTACATATAGCAGGACAGTAAAACTTGGATATACAGGGGAAACTATTTACACACTGAAGTCTGTCACCAGGTGCCCCCAGTGGCCAGTGGCTATAAGGGCATCCGGCGCATTTATTATTTTTAAGGAGCAATGTGACTTTAAGGGCCTAGTGCATTTTGGTCCTTGTAGCTCTAGCTCCTTGAGAGCACAAATGATCCAAGCCAAGAGTGTAGGGTAACAAGGCTTTATTTCCCCTGTAACGCAATGATTCACTAAGACAAGTAGAAAATAAAGACAGTCCTTTCTTTATCAAAAGGGGTTCCACCAATATTCAAGCAGATAACTGTTATAGGCTTCACAGTTGAATGCAAGTCCTAGCTGAGGCTTCTTTTAGTTCAAAGCAATTTAAACAATTCAGCAACCAAACGGTTATAAGGTTCACCATCCGTTGCACAGTTCTTTTCTATCTACAATTCCAGCAAGGATTCAATACTAGTTGCAGAACAGAAATTACAGTCCATGGATTCTTCCTGAGGCATGGGAATAATATTCTCACATTCAATTTCCATAGACTCTGCGTCACTGGCTTCTTCCTTTGAATAGTAGTTTTCACTCCCTGTTACAAACTTACAGGGTCTATCTTGCTTCCAGTAAAACTTTCCTGTTAAGCTGTGAGGGACTGTCTTAAAAAGCTCTGCTTTGCTTCCCCTCCCCTTATAGGGAATAGCTGCTTTAACAGGGTTTCTATTAGCAAGGCTTTCCTTTAGAATTAAAGATTCAGCATACCTTGGCTTCCTGGAATTGCCACACCTAGAGCTCTCCTTCTGACGTACTTCTCTTGGGAGATAGGCTTTTCTGTGCAGTGCTTTGCTTTCATGGGGTTCAGGAAAACCTGGTAAGGATTCCCACTCTCTGTGGTTTTCTGAAAACGTATCTTTATAACAGGAACCTCTCTTCCTTGTTCCTTGTAATCCTGATCCAACAAAGTTACTTGGGCTGGGAGAGTCACTCCTACTAGACAAACTGTTTCTTCTGGCAGCTTTTCTCTGGACTCCGTCCCTCTGTGTTCTGCCCCTCTGGACTCTATCCATCTTCCTCTGGATTCTGTCCCTCTGGGTTGGCTCTGTGTGGAATCTCTCCACGTTCTTCTTGTCCTGCACGTCCTGCAGGTTCTCCACCTTCTTTCCCTCTTCCCTCTACTCTTTCTTCCTTGCTGCTCTCTGTTTCTCCTTATAAAGGGAGTTTTGGTTTGAACGTTCCGGGCTTGGCCTCAGGTGCAACTGATTGCCACTTATACAATTAGTGTCTGAGCACATTGCTTCAGCCTCTGTGGGATTACTCTTGCCCCCTCTGACTGTGCTGCGATGCAACTGCACTCTCTGCACATTCTCAGCTCTATGCAAAACAGGTTTTTTTCCTAAGGCTGCATCTTCCATGGCTCCAGCCTCATGACATATCCCCCGTCTTAAAATATTACGGGCTGAGTGTTCATCTTCACTACAGCACCTAATCCTAGACATTGCATCTGCGTTATAGTGCAGCTTTCCTGCCCTGTGTTCCACCTTGTATTCATATGGCTGAAAGGCCATGTACCATCTGGTGAGGCGACTATTCTCATTTCTCATGTGGCTCAACCATTTAAGCGGAGAGTGATCTGTAATGAGAATAAACTTTCTTCCCGTTAGGTAGAATTTTAAAGACTCTACAGCCCATTTTATGGCGAGACACTCCCGGTGGTTGAGTATTTTTTTTCCGCTTGAGACAACTTCCTGCTGAGGAATAGAATAGGATGTTCAGCACCCTCCTGTACCTGCGAAAGGACGGCATCCGTCTGAAGCAGGAACTGTTGGCGGAAATCCACACCTCATAATATTGGCGCCCTGCATAGCTTTTCTTTTAGCTTCTGGAAGGCTTCATCTGCCTCTGATGTCCAGTGGAGCGCAGTTGGGACATTTTTCCTCAACATTTCGGTGAATAGCGTGCTTTCCTCTGCGAAGTGGGGAATAAAGCGCCTGTAGTACCCAATAAGGCCCAAAAAGCTTTGCAGTTGCTTTTTGTTATGGAGAATGGGAAAATTACATAACCTCTCCACCTTATTCAATAAGGGACGTACTGTGCCTCGGCCTACAATATGCCCTAAATATTTAACTTCCGAGGCGGCAAACATGCACTTTTCGGGGTTTAGGGTTAAACCCGCCTGTCGCATAGCTGTTAGCACCGCTCTTACCTGGAGCAGGTGTTGCTCCCAGGTGGCGCTGTGGATGACTACGTCATCCATATAGGCGGTGGCATAATTTTGATGAGGACGCAAAACGATAAGAACATAAGATAAGAACATAAGATATGCCATACTGGGTCAGACCAAGGCCCATCAAGCCCAGTATTCTGTTTCCAACAGTGGCCAATCTAGGTCATATGTACCTAGCAGTTTCCCCAAGGGACAGAGGTTTCACAATGCTTGTATTGGTTCAAGCATTGATATCCTGGGTCCCTTCTTAATAATGGTTTATGGACCTTTCCTCCAGGAACTTGTCCAAACCTTTTTTAAACCCAGCTACATTAACAGCCTTTACTACATCCTCCGGTAACAAATTCCAGAGTTTGATTACACGTTGAGTGAAAAAATATTTTCTTTTATTAGTCTTAAATAGTTTACCCTGTAGCTTCATTGCATGTCCCCTAGCCTTTCTATATTCTGATAAGGTAAACAATCGATCTACGTTTACCCGTTCCACTCCGTTCATTAATTTATAGACTTCTATCATATCTCCCCTCAGCCGTCTCTTTTCCAGGTTAAAGAGCCCTAACCTTTTTAGCCTTTCTTCATAGGAGTATCCTTCCATCCCCTTTACCATTTTCGTGGCTCTTCTCTGAACCTTTTCTAAAATCGCTATATCCTTTTTAAGATACGGCGACCAGAATTGCACACAATATTCAAGGTGCGGTCTCACCATGGAACAATATAGAGGCATTATAATATCTTTTGTTTTATTTTCCATTCCTTTCCTTATCATACCTAGCATTCTATTTGCTCTCTTGGCCGCCACTGCACACTGGGCCGAGGGTTTTAACATGGTATCCACAATGACGCCTAAATCTTTTTCCTGGGTGGTGGTTCCTAATGTGGAACCTTGCATCGTGTAACCATAGTTTGGGTTGTTCTTCCCTAAGTGCATAACCTTGCACTTGTCCACATTAAATTTCATCTGCCATTTTTATGCCCAGGTCTTCCAGTTTATCAAGATCCTCTTGCAATTTTCCACAATCCTCTTGGGTTTTAACAACTTTAAATAGTTTTGTGTCATCTGCAAATTTGATAACCTCACTCGTTATTCCACTTTCCAGGTCATTTATGAATATGTCAAAAAGCAGCGGGCCCAGCACAGATCCATGGGGTACACCACTATTCACCTTTCTCCATTGGGAAAGTTGGCCATTTAGCCCTACCCTTTGCTTTCTATCTTTTAACCAGTTCCTGATCCACAATAGTACACTGCCTCCTATCCCATGACTCTTTAGTTTTGCCAAAAGTCTCTCATGAGGGACCTTGTCAAAGGTTTTCTGAAAGTCCAGATACACAATATCAACCGACTCACCTTTGTCCACCTGATTATTCACTCCTTCAAGAAAACATAACAGATTAGTAAGACAAGATCTTCCTTGTCTAAAGCCATGTTGGCTGTCTCCCATTAGGTCATGACTATCTACATGCTGAGTAATTTTATTTTTTATGATGGTTTCTACCATTTTTCCCGGTACTGATGTCAGGCTCACCGGTCTGTAGTTTCCCGGATCACCCCTGGAATCTTTTTTAAAAATTGGCGTTACATTGGCGATCCCCCAATCTTCAGGTATTAGAGATGATTTTAATGATAGTTCACAGATTACTAATAGCAGGTCTGCAATCTCGTATTTCAGTTCTTTCAACACCCTTGGATGTATACCATCCGGCCCAGGTGATTTGCTACTCTTCAGTTTATCTAATAGTTGTAATACATCTTCCCGATGTATCGATATTTCCTTCAATTCTTCCGCCGCTTTAAATACCACTTCAGTCATGGGTAACATTCCTACATCTTCCTCAGTAAAGACTGAAGCAAAGAATTCATTCAGTCTCTCAGCTATCGCCTTGTCCATCAATCTCTGGCAAGTGGCCGCAGCCCCGTGTAAGCCAAAGGGCATACGCCTGAACTGAAACAGCCTGATAGGAGTGCTGAAGGCTGTTTTGGGGCACGATTCTCTGGTTAGGGCCACTTGCCAATATCCTTTGGTCATGTCCAAGGTCGTTAAGAACTTAGCCTGCCCCAACCTGTCCAACAGCTCTTCTATTCGGGGCATGGGATATGCATCGAAGGTGGATATCTCGTTAACCTGACGGAAATCGATACAGAATCGCATGGTTCCGTCAGGTTTGGGCACCAAAACGACCAAACTATTTCACGGACTTCTGGACTCTTCAATGACCCCCATACGCATCATGTCCTGGACTTGTGATATGACCTCTTGTCTCTTTGCCTCGGGTAAGCGATAAGGCCTTTGTCGAATAATTCTCCCGGGGGTTGTAATTATTTCGTGAGCAACTAAACTCATTTCCCCTGGAAGGGGTGTCAGTACATCCTTGAACTCCCTCAACAGGCTGGACAGTTGCTGCCGCTGTATTGTAGAGAGCTCCTCACTGACGCGCGTCTCAGGATGGGTTTTGCAGTCAGATAAAATTGGGCCCAGGTCTTCATCTAGTGGCTCTTTAGTTACTGCTACAAAACTTTTCATCTCACCTTGACCAGTGGAGCCGAACTCCCCGACCCCTCGGCTCGTGGGAGTTACCATCGCTACTTCCTCCAAGATCGGGAAACCAACCCGTTCGCAAATTAGTTGGGCAATACGGTCCCCTGTTTTCACCTCAAAGTCCTCGTCAGTGAAATTAAATAGGAGGACCTTTATGACGCCCCTGTAGTCTGGGTCGATCACCCCAGCCCCTACATCAATGAAATGCTTGATGACCAGGCCGGAGTGAGGCGCAATTCTCCCGTAGCATCCTGGTGGTAGTTCCAGTTGAAGCCCGGTGTTAATTAAGGCTCTGCCGCATCTGGGAACAACTTTACTTTCCGCACTATACAAGTCGTATCCAGCGGCCTGCGCCGATGCTCGACAGGGACTGCGAGCTTGCTTGGAGGTCTTACAGAACTTTAAAGCAAACTGCTTTACCGGCTCCTCCGGTACTTTAACTTTGGGTCCTTTAATTTTTCCCAAGAGGGGACTAGGAACTAGCTTCCCTTTAGAGAGAGTGCCTGTAGACGCAAAAGCTTCTCGAGGTGTTAAGCCTTCTTCTAAGCCTCTTTTAAACTGGGGCCAGTCTCGGCCTAAGACTAATTCCTGAGATAACCTGGGTACTACTGCAACCAACATTTTCTTCATTATTCCCAAACCTCTTACAATCAGGTTGTATACAGGGTAAAATGTGGCAGCCCCATGAACACATTTTATTTTCACCTTGCCCTCTGGTTGATCTGGTGCGGATTCAGCTTGCTCTGTAATCACATTCCAAAGCTTGCGAGAGATCATCGTTTGATCCACACCAGAGTCAAGAAGAGCTTTGGCCGGAATCCCTTGTACAGTCACGTCCAACACTAAACCTTCACATGGTGTTTTTCTGTCCTCACCTATGAGAGCAGTACGTGCTTGGCACTCACTTCTTACGTGACCTGTTTTTCCACAGGTAAAACATCTTTTATCACAACTCTTTGATACAGCATTATCATATTTTACATCATGAGTCTTACAATGTGAGAGACTTCCTGAAGACTGCTTGAACGCACCCACTGCCTTCTTTGAGACCTCCTCAGTATTTTGGGTGGCCAATTCCGCCTCCAAATATCTTTCTGTCAAAACAATGTCCTCTGCAGTGGTGCGACAGTTCTGCAGGATTAGGAAGCTCTGCACATTGTTGGGCACTGTAGACATGAATTGCTCTAGGACTATTTCATCCATAAGTGTCTCAACGGTTTTACCATCAGGCCTTAGCCACTTTCCAGCTAAGCTTCTCAGCCTGTGTCCCAATGCCTTTGGGGTCTCACCCCTCTTAAGGTGTGCGGCCCGCAACATGCGATTATATACGAGGGGAGTTAGGCCTAAGCGCTCCCGGATGGCCTTCACCACCTCGGTATAATCATCTGCTAGCGAAGTGGGAATTGCCCTATAGGCCGACAGCGCCTCCCCTGTGAGAAAAGCTGCCAGTCTAATAGGCCACTGTTCTTTCGGCCATCTCACTGAACTTGCTATTCTCTCAAAGGAGTCGAGAAAGTCATCAATGTCATCGGTAACTGCTAACTTCCCTAAGGTCAAAGAATCATAGGCCCCTGGTCCTACCAGCCAGCTGCCCAGTCCAGAACTCTGTCCCAGATGACTGGAGGCTTCCTCTTGCACCTTTTGTTGCTGGACTGCCCAAGCCTCCATCAGCTGCAGGATGGACTTCTGTTGCTCCTGCAGAGCCAGGATGGCTTGCTGCTGTGTTTGACAAGCTAGTTCTCTTTGCTTGTTGAACTGCATTGCCATCCAAGCAAGTATTTCTTTCTGCTCCATGTTGATGGGATCTCCTAGAGAAATAGAGAGAAGAGAAACAAAACCAAGTGTGGTCCACTAACACACTCAGCCCCCCTTTTCCTCTCCTTTTTTTTTTTTTTCAAACCAGCATCCACACAAAATCTGCCCCTCTACCTTTTACCTGGTAGCAGAGTAGATTCCAGCTTCCAGAAAAGGATGCAGCAGCTCTACGGCGTAGCCCTCTACGACTGCTGACAGCAAACTCACGACCTCCTCTCCTGGTTTCCTCTCCTTCCAGTCCGAATTTCCATCCTCCGGTCTGGGTTTTCCTCTGCTCCAGTCCGGGTTTTTCTCTGCTCCGGTCTGGGATTTCCTCTGCTCCGGTCCGGGTTTTCCTCGACTCCGGTCCGGGTTTTCCTCAGCTCCGATCCGGGTTTTCCTCAGCTCCAGTCCGGTTTTTCTCGGCTCCAGTCCGGGTTTTCCTTGGTTCCGGTCCGGTTTTTATCTCGGCTCCGGTCCGGGTTTTACTCAGCTTAGTACTGGTGGTTTCTTTCTTTCTTGTATGTCTTAGGGCGTTATCCCAGTTTCCGAACAACTACGCCATTATGTCACCTGGTGACCCCAGTGGCCAGTGGCTATAAGGGCATCCGGCGCATTTATTATTTTTAAGGAGCAATGTGACTTTAAGGGCCTAGTGCATTTTGGTCCTTGTAGTTCTAGCTCCTTGAGAGCACAAATGATCCAAGCCAAGAGTGTAGGGTAACAAGGCTTTATTTCCCCTGTAACGCAATGATTCACTAAGACAAGTAGAAAATAAAGACAGTCCTTTCTTTATCAAAAGGGGTTCCACCAATATTCAAGCAGATAACTGTTATACGCTTCACAGTTGAATGCAAGTCCTAGCTGAGCCTTCTTTCAGTTCAAAGCAATTTAAACAATTCAGCAACCAAATGGTTATAAGGTTCACCATCCGTTGCACAGTTCTTTTCTATCTACAATTCCAGCAAGGATTCAATACTAGTTGCAGAACAGAAATTACAGTCCATGGATTCCTCCTGAGGCATGGGAATAATATTCTCACATTCAATTTCCATAGACTCTGCGTCACTGGCTTCTTCCTTTGAATAGTAGTTTTCACTCCCTGTTACAAACTTACAGGGTCTATCTTGCTTCCAGTAAAACTTTCCTGTTAAGCTGTGAGGGATTGTCTTAAAAAGCTCTGCTTTGCTTCCCCTCCCCTTATAGGGAATAGCTGCTTTAACAGGGTTTCTATTAGCAAGGCTTTCCTTTAGAATTAAAGATTCAGCATACCTTGGCTTCCTGGAATTGCCACACCTAGAGCTCTCCTTCTGACGTACTTCTCTTGGGAGATAGGCTTTTCTGTGCAGTGCTTTGCTTTCATGGGGTTTAGGAAAACCTGGTAAGGATTCCCACTCTCTGTGGTTTTCTGAAAACGTATCTTTATAACAGGAACCTCTTTTCCTTGTTCCTTGTAATCCTGATCCAACAAAGTTACTTGGGCTGGGAGAGTCACTCCTACCAGACAAATTGTTTCTTCTGGCAGCTTTTCTCTGGACTCCGTCCCTCTGTGTTCTGCCCCTCTGGACTCTATCCATCTTCCTCTGGATTCTGTCCCTCTGGGTTGGCTCTGTGTGGAATCTCTCCACGTTCTTCTTGTCCTGCACGTCCTGCAGGTTCTCCACCTTCTTTCCCTCTTCCCTCTTCTCTTTCTCCCTTGCTGCTCTCTGTTTCTCCTTATAAAGGGAGTTTTGGTTTGAACGTCCCGGGCTTGGCCTCAGGTGCAACTGATTGCCACTTATACAATTAGTTTCTGAGCACATTGCTTCAGCCTCTGTGGGATTACTCTTGCCCACTCTGGCTGTGCTGTGATGCAACTGCACTCTCTGCACATACTCAGCTCTATGGAAAACAGGGTTTTTTCCTAAGGCTGCATCTTCCATGGCTCCAGCCTCATTGCAAGTCATAGAGTAAATATCATGAGAAACTATGGGCAGGACACCTGGCTAGGAGTGTTTCCTGGCTGAATAGGCATGTTTGTGTAGATACAAGTATTCAGTGTATGTGATTCACTGTTCTCTGGGAAGTATTTGAGGCAAAGGTAGTGTTTGAGGGCTTTTCCGAACTATATTAGGTTAGAGATCGATCTGATGTTTGAAGGTAAAGCGTTCCAGAGTCTTGGGGCACAGAATCTGAAAGCCCTATTTGATGTTGTCGCTGTGCATCTCGTTGATTCTCTCAGAATTGTTAGTATGTTTATTACTGCAGATCTTCTTGATCTATTAGGGGTTATGGCTTGGATGAGGTCGGTTAGTGATGAGGAGGAGAGATTATATACCGCTTTGAATGTCAGTAATAATGTCTTGAATATGGCCCTCAGACATACAATGCTGTACCAAAGGGGCCTCCTTCTTTTTACATTTTATTCTACTTCTATGCTCTCGCATCCTAACTTTAAATGAACGAGTAGTTTGTCCCACGTACAGCAATTCACAT
The DNA here is from genome assembly GCA_033557465.1 of Ichthyophis bannanicus. Taxonomy (NCBI): domain Eukaryota; kingdom Metazoa; phylum Chordata; class Amphibia; order Gymnophiona; family Ichthyophiidae; genus Ichthyophis; species Ichthyophis bannanicus. Next base: position 1,271,540,589 of record CM066033.1, on the reverse strand, counting down.
GGGCACTTAATTATATAAACCACGTTCGATGACTCACATGTGGTACTATGTCGTAACTTATAAACTTCCCCTTAATGTGTAAAACTTGCTATCTCCATAGTTATATCACAAATCGTACAGGCTCCACACTTTTTATGCCCTTTTGGATTCCCTGCTGTACCCCCTGGGGTCACTGATCTTAACATGGCAGGACTTAGCCATTCCTTTATATTCCTATTCCTACGCCATACACAGCGTAGCTGTTTATTTGTCAAACCTGGTACTACACATAGAATATTACTATACTTTCTCAACACCTTTTGTATCCCAAAACTCAGCGGGGAGTACGCGGTGATTAAATGAATTTGATCTGAATCGATTCCCTTTAAAACCCTATCCTTCCGAGGTCCCAACAACTGATCCCTATTGTTATAAAGTGCTCGTGTATACGCTCGATGAATAACCCTCTGAGGATAATCCCTGTCTCTAAAATTACTAGCCAGTCATTTTGACAAAGTCTTAAACTCTTGCTTATCCGAACAGTTGTGTCTAAATTGCAAAAATTGAAACAATGGAAGGCTTGCCTTTAATTGTAAGGGATGTGCACTGTCAAAGTGTAAAAAAGTATTCTGATCTGTGTTTTTTTGATATACTGATGTTTCCCAATTCCCCACACCTCTTGTTATCGAGATATCTAAATATGTTATTTTATCCTTATGATACTCATGTGTGAATTTAATATTGGGATCACATTGATTTATCCACGTAAAACAGGCCATTAAAACTGCTTCAGACCCCTGCCACAACATAAACACATCATTAATGTATCTATGACATGCTATTATGTTGGTCACATATGGAGACTGTGTTATCCACCTTTTTTCAAATTCACCCATGTATAAATTAGCTATGGAGGGTGCGCAAGTGGCTCCCATTGCCACCCCCGAGAACTGCTGATAAAGGGTCCCCTCAAAGACAAAAAAATTATGATAAACCGCCAACCATGTAAGCAATAATAGAAACTTAATCAAATCCTCTGAAAGATCTCCACGGGATTGCAATGTTTGTTCTACAACACTATAAACTGCTGTCTGGAGAATACTAGGGTAGAGCGACGTCACATCCATAGTGACTAACAGAATGTCCACCACTGCCGCCCAACGTGTCAGACCCCCCAGTATATTCAAAAAATGAGTCGTGTCTCGCATGTACGATGGAATATCTACTAATAGATGGTGATGGCCCCACCCTGGTGATGGCCCCACCCTGATACTTAAGTTTCCCCACCCTTATATGTAACACCGCTTTGACCCGGTGAAAAGCGGGCTATAAATACAGGTAAATAAATAAATAAATAATAATGGTCTCAAATGCGAATCCACAAACGTGGACAAGGGTTCCAACAACATGCCCTTCGTAGACACTATAGGCCTACCAGGAGGTTTTTTCAAATCCTTGTGTATTTTTGGAATTGTATAAAATTTTGCCAACGTTGGTGTGACAACATTTAAAAAATGATATTCTTTCTTAGAAATTAATTTGTCACCTAAAGCTTTTTTAGTAAGTTCATTAATTTCAGCCCGAAGGGCATCACTAGGATCTTCCATTAGTGACTTGTATGTGCTCTCATTATGTAATTATTGTAAAGCTTCTGAAACATAATAATTCCTATCTAACACCACTATAGCTCCTCCTTTGTCGGCTCGCCTTATCACAATATCAGTTCTTAATTGTAATTCATGTGGAGTCACTTGCTCCTCCTTTGTTAATCTAACGTTCTTCTTCTTATGTGATCTTTCTAACGCACTTAAGTCCTGCAAAACCAATTCCTTAATAATGTTTATAGCCGGATGAATCGGACTTGGTGGGGACCATGTAGACTTTAATGGCAATCGTAAGTGTGGAACCTCATGATCCTGTTCCACCTGCAACACTTCTTCTTTCGCTTTCAACGCAAAAAAACTTTTAAACTGAATTTTCCTTATCAACTCCTCAAAATCCACTCGAAATATCAAAGGAAATTATTGGAACAAAAGATCATCCCTTATTCAAGAGACTAATTGATTCCAGTGATAACGTTCTTTCAGAGACATTAATCACCAATTTCCTCTGGGAACTACTGTCTTGATCATGCTTCATTTTTTTCAATAAGGTCTCTGATGCGATCAATTGCGGTCGCGGGCTTTTCCCTGTGTCTCCTCCTTCTTTTTCTTTCTTTTGACATCCTTCTCGTCTTCTAAAAAATCGTCCCTCAAAGATTTACTGGAATCTGAACTATTCACTTCTTCCGATATATCTTCAAAAGTAACTTGTTTTCTAACTTTCTTTAATTACATAATGAGAGCACATACAAGTCACTAACGGAAGATCCTAGTGATGCCCTTTGGGCTGAAATTAATGAACTTACTAAAAACGCTTTAGGTGACAAATTAATTTCTAAGAAAGAAATATCATTTTTTAAATGTTGTCACACCAACGTTGGCAAAATTTTATACTGTTCCAAAAATACACAAGGATTTGAAAAAACCTCCTGGTAGGCCCCTTGTCCACGTTTGTGGATTCGTATTTGTGACCATTATTAGTAGATATTCCATTGTACGTGCGAGGCACGACTCATTTCTTGAATATACTGGGGGGTCTGACACGTTGGGCGGCAGTGGTGGACATTCTGTTAGTCACTATGGATGTGGCATCGCTCTACACTAGTATGCCCCAGACAGCAGTTTATAGTGTTGTAGAACGAACATTGCAATCCCGGGGAGATCTTTCAGAGGATTTGATTAAGTTTCTATTACGGCTTACAAAGTTGGCGGTTTATCATCATTTTTTTGTCTTTGAGGGGACCCTTTATCAGCAGATTTCGGGGGTGGCAATGGGAGCCACTTGCGCACCCTCCATAGCTAAAATATACATGAGGGAATTTGAAAAAAGGTGGATGACGCATTCTCCATATGTGACCAACATAATAGCGTGACATAGATACATTGATGATGTGTTTATGTTGTGGCAGGGGTCTGAAGCAGCTTTAATGGCCTTTTTTACGTGGATAAATCAATGTGATCCCAATATTAAATTCACACATGAGTATCATAAGGATAAAATAACATATTTAGATATCTTGATAACAAGAGGTGTGGGGAATTTGGAAACATCAGTGTATCAAAAAAACACAGATCAGAATACGTTTTTACTCTTTGACAGTGCACATCCCTTACAATTAAAGGCAAGCCTTCCATTGTCTCAATTTTTGCGATTTAGACACAACTGTTTGGATAAGCAAGAGTTTAAGACTTTGTCAAAACGATTGGCTAGTAATTTTAGCGACTGGGGTTATCCTCAGAGGGTTATTCATCGAGCGTATACACGAGCGCTTTATAACAATAGGGATCTGTTGTTGGGACCTCGGAAGGATAGGGTTTTAAAGGGAATTGATTCAGATCAAATTCATTTAATCACCGCGTACTCCCCGCTGAGTTTTGGGATACAAAAGGTGTTGAGAAAGTATAGTAATATTCTACATGTAGTACCGGGTTTGACAAATAAACAGCTACGCTGTGTATGGCGTAGGAATAGGAATTTAAAGGAATGGCTGAGTCCAGCCATATTAAGATCAGTGACCCCAGGGGGAACAGCAGGGAATCCGAAAGGGCATAAAAAGTGTGGAGCCTGTACGATTTGTGATATAACTATGGAGATAGCAAGTTTTACACATAAAGGGGATGTTTATAAGTTACGACATAATACCACATATGAGTCATCGAACGTGGTTTATATAATTAAGTGCCCATGTGAATTTCTGTACGTGGAACAAACTACTCATTCATTTAAAGTTAGGATGCGAGAGCATAGAAGTAGAATAAAATGTAAAACAAAGGAGGCCCCTTTGGTACAGCATTGTATGTCTGAGGGCCATATTTCTGAACAGCTGCGGTGCTGGTGTGTTGATCAAATAGAAACTTGTCATTCTGGCAAGTCGCAAGAACAAACGTTGATCATTAGGGAACAACAGTGGACATTTAATTTAGATTCCATTGCTCCTAAGGGGTTCAATGCGACTATGGAGAGGTCAGCTTGTCTCTTATTATGATTGAAACAGAGGTTGATGGTTGCAGTGCGTACAGCGACGCCTCTGTATTGTTTGTAGTAGGGAGGGCTGTTGGTTTAGGGAAAAGTAGAAATAAACCCATTGGTGGGTTTATTCGAACTGCAATAGTTTTTGTTGGGTAAGACGTCGCGATATTGGGCAGAGGCATGGATTGTCCAATAAGAGTGAGAAGGCAGGACTTTAAATAGGCTAGTAAGTTCAATAGTCCGCATGCGTGGCGTTTTCTACTCAGATGAATAGCTTGGAGTTTTGGTTTTGAATACGTGTGCAGCATTGTTTTATTGGTGAGTTTGAATAAGGCTGTATTATATAAAGCATATTTTATAGGAATGTTTAGTATTAAAATAGTTGTTGATGTGTTTTTCTTTTAGAATAAAGGTACGGAGCGGAGAGAAAATCCCCTGATGAACCACACTTCAGTGAAATGCAAGAGCGCCTAAATAATGGGATTTTAGAAATGGAACGGTTGAGGAAGAGTTAAAGAATAGAATAGAGTGAAGTTAAGTACTTCCTTTGGGGTTCCAATGTAAAAAATCATCATAAGGTTGATAAATTTAGAGCAAGAAAACCAATGTTTATGTACTATGAAAGGTCATTGATGTCAACGAGCACATAAGTAGGACGTATAATATGTCCAAACTGTAGTGCAGTAGGTTGTCTGAGACCTTAGTAGGTTGAAATACCTATAACAACAAAAGACTAAACTAAACTAATGAGATACTTGGAGCGAGTTGTATAGTTATTGTATTGCCTAAAGTAATCGCTCAAAGAAGTGACCAAGAGCGTTGTTTGAATACAATTATGGAAGGTCAGTCAGTATGGAAAGAAACGTTGAGTTTCACCCAGAATTATATTACAGCATTAGTTAAAGAGAGAACACCATTTGCACAGTTGAAGATCGGAGAAGAACCAGCTAGCGCGGATTATGAAAATTTGTGGGATATGACTTTGAAATTACAGAAGAAAAAATTGAGAACTGAATTGCATAGATCATCATTAATTGAGTATATTAGTTGACAGCAGATCCCATGGGGCTTACGGGTCTACAAGGAACCACGAATGCCTTTTTTAGATTCAGCCTTTGTGATAAATGGAATAAAATACTTAATAAATGTTCATTAGATCTAATGGTCCTTATAGTTGATTTTACTAAAACCGAAGTGGAGAAAATGACAGAGGAAATTGAAATGAACTTGAATAAACTAAAAGTGAACGAAGTTGACGAGCATTTTGGTAAAAGACAAGATGAAGCACAAAAGCAATTGGACGCTTTGAGGCAGGAGGTGATGGCAAGAAAATAGAAAAAATTGAAAAGGGATGGCACAGACTACACGACAGGATATGTTTATCCATGGATGAATCCTAATCGTAATTTAAAGAAAGTTAGAAAACAAGTTACTGTTGAAGATACATCGGAAGAAGTGAATAGTTCAGATTCCAGTAAATCTTTGAGGGACAATTCTTTAGAAGACGAGAAGGATGTCAAAAGAAAGAAAAAGAAGGAGGAGACACAGGGAAAAGCCCGTGACCGCGATCGATCGCATCAGAAACGATTGCTTTCAGAAAGCCTTTGACAAGGTCCCTCATCAGAGACTTTTGGCAAAACTAAAGAGTCATGGGATAGGAGGCAATGTACTACTGTGGATCAGGAACTGGTTAAAAGATAGAAAGCAGAGGGTTGGGCTAAATGGCCAATTTTCCCAATGGAGAAAGGTGAATAGTGGTGTACCCCAGGGATCTGTGCTGGGTCCGCTGCTTTTTGACATATTCATAAATGATCTGGAAAGGGGAATAACGAGTGAGGTTATCAAATTTGCAGATGACACAAAACTATTTAAAGTTGTTAAAACCCAAGAGGATTGTGGAAATTTGCAAGAGGATCTTGATAAATTGGAAGACTGGGCATCAAAATGGCAGATGAAATTTAATGTGGACAAGTGCAAAGTTATGCACCTAGGGAAGAACAACCCAGGAAAAAGATTTAGGCGTCATTGTGGATAACATGTTAAAACCCTCGGCCCAGTGTGCAGCGGCAGCCAAGAGAGCAAATAGAATGCTAGGTATCATAAGGAAAGGAATGGAAAATAAAACAAAAGATATTATAATGCCTCTATACCGGTCCATGGTGAGACCGCACCTTGAATATTGTGTGCAATTCTGGTCGCCATATCTTAAAAAGGATATAGCGTTATTAGAAAAGGTTCAGAGAAGAGCCACCAAAATGGTAAAGGGGATGGAAGGATACTCCTATGAAGAAAGGCTAAAAAGGTTAGGGCTCTTTAACCTGGAAAAGAGACGGCTGAGGTGGAGATATGATAGAAGTCTATAAATTAATGAACGGAGTGGAACGGGTAAACGTAGATCGATTGTTTACATTATCAGAATATAGAAAGACTAGGGGACATGCAATGAAGCTACAGGGTAAACTATTTAAGACTAATAAAAGAAAATATTTTTTCACTCAGCGTGTAATCAAACTCTGGAATTTGTTACTGGAGGATGTAGTAAAGGCTGTTAGTGTAGCTGGGTTTAAAAAAAGTTTGGACAAGTTCCTGGAGGAAAGGTCCATAAACCTTTATTAAGAAGGGACCCAGGATATCAATGCTTGACCCAGTACAAGCATTGTGGAACCTGTGTCTTTTGGGGAAACTGCTAGGTACGTATGACCTAGATTGGCCACTGTTGGAAACAGGATACTGGGCTTGATGGACCTTGGTCTGACCCAGTATGGCATATTTTATGTTCTTATGTTCTTAAGGAGGAGCTGAGGAGAGTGATTTATATGCACTGAAGTACACCAAGTGACTTGTGTACTACTGCATGGTAACAGGGAGTGCGAGATTTAGTGTGGGGCTAATGAAGGTTTTCAGCCTGCAGTAGCAAGAAGTGTGCATCCAGAAGGCAGCCACACTAACAATGTGCATCCAGAAGACACCCACACTAACAACATGCATCCAGAAGACACCCACACCAACAAAGTGCATCCAGAAGACACCCACACTAACAATGTGCGTCCAGAAGACACCTACACTAACAATGAGCATCCAGAAGACCCACACTAACGTGTGTCCCAAAGACACCCACACTAACAATGTGCGTCCAGAGGACACCAATGCTAAAGTGTATCCAGAAGACACCCACACTAAAAATGAGCATCCAGAAGACCCACACTAACAACATGCATCCAGAAGACACCCACACTAACAATGAGCATCCAGAAGACACCAATGCTAAAGCGTATCCAGAAGACATCCACCACACTAACAACATGCATCCCGAAGATACCCATGCTAACGTGTCCAGAAGACGCCCACACTAACAATGTGCATCCAGAAGACACCCACACTAATGTGTGTCCCAAAGATACTCACACTAACAACGTGCGTCTAGAAGACACCCATGCTAACGTGCATCCCAAAGATACCCACACTAACAATGTGTGTCCAGAAGACAACCACGCTAACAACATGCGTCCCGAAGACAGCTAGCTTAACAACGTGCATCCATAAGACACCCACACTAACAACGTGTGTCCCAAAGACATCCATGCTAACAACATGTGTCCAGAAGAAACCCATGCTAATAAAGTTGTACTACCTGAGCAGTGCACGAACAAAGCAGAATTAGGGCAGAGTTGGAGCAGAGAGTGGGTATGAGCAGACATGTGTGGCTATGCTAGTGGTGCACAGTAGGCACAACGATGCCGCTAGCTGGAGTGCAACTATTGCCAGCCTCTGACTAGGTGGTAGTTTCACCAACCTTCTTGTGCACCCTGATAGTGTATTCCAACTGCAAATCATACAAGGTTTAAAGGCCAGAAGTAACCCACACATACAGCAATAATAACAACACTGAATCTAGGTAACCTGTATCAGAGTGGTGACATGGTGCTGCTGTGCTCAATGAAACACCTGGGGTCTCTTAGCCAGGGTGGGAGACAGTAGAGTACAGCTAGGGGTGGGCCATGTAAATGTGATGATCCAACCACTGGTAGAAGGAAGGTTTGACACTAAACTGCAGTGTCAGACCACCACATCCCCTACATGGGGGGCCTTGCCGGTGCAATGCACACTTTTCCTATGGACTGATAGCCCCTCACCCTGATCAAAGATGGACATGTCTTGAACTACTGGCTCAGAGCAGATACCTACATTTTTACCACCAAACATGGACTAGCTTGGTTGGAACATAAGAACATAAGGATATAAGATATGCCATACTGGGTCAGACCAAGGTCCATCAAGCCAAGTATCCTGTTTCCAACAATGGCCAATCTAGGTCATACGTACCTAGTAGTTTCCCCAAAAGACACAGGTTCCATAATGCTTGTATTGGGTCAAGCAGTGATATCCTAGGTCCCTTTTAATAATAGTTTATGGGCCTTTCCTCCAGGAACTTCTCCAAACCTTTTTTAAACCCAGCTTCACTAACAGTTTAACTACATCCTCTGGTAACAAATTCCAGAGTTTGATTACACGTTGAGTGAAAAAATATTTTCTCTTATTAGTCTTAAATAGTTTACCCTGTAGCTTCATTGCATGTCCCCTAATCTTTCTATATTTTGATGTCATAAACAATCGATCTACGTTTACCCATTCCACTCCATTCATTAATTTATAAACCTCTATCATATCTCCTCTCAGCCATCTCTTTTCCAGGTTGAAGAGCCCTAACCTTTTTATCCTCTCTTCATAGCTGTATCCTTCCATCCTCTTTATCATTTTGGTGGTTCTTCTCTGTACCTTTTCTAATAACGCTATATCCTTTTTAAGATACGGCGACCAGAATTACACATATATTCAAGGTGTGGTCACACCATGGAACGATATAGAGGCATTATAATATCCTTTGTTTTATTTTCCATTCCTTTCCTTATGATACTTAGCATTCTATTTGCTCTCTTGGCCACTTCTGCACACTGGGCAGAGGGTTTTAACATGTTATCCATGATACCTAAATCTTTTTCATGGGTGGTGGTTTCTAATGTGGAACCTTGCATCGTGTAACCATAGTTTGGGTTGTTCTTTCCTAGGTGCATAACTTTGCACTTTTCCACATTAAATTTCATCTGCCATTTGGATGCCCAGTCTTCCAATTTATCAAGATCTTCTTGCAATTTTCCACAATGCTCATGGGTTTTAACAACTTTAAATAGTTTTGTATCATCTGCAAATTTGATAATCTCACTCGTTACTCCCTTTTCCAGGTCATCTATGAATATGTGAAAAAGCAGTGAACCCAGCACAGGTCCCTGGGGTACTCCATTATTCACCTTTCACCATTGGGAAAATTGGCCATTTAGCCCTACCCTCTGCTTTCTACCTTTTAACTAGTTCATGATCCACAATAGTACACAGCCTCCTATCTCATGACTTTTTAGTTTTGCCAAAAGTCTCTGATGAGGGACCTTGTCAAGGGCTTTCTGAAAGTCCAGATTCACTATATCAACCGACTTACCTTTGTCTATCTGTTTATTCACACCTTCAAAAAAACGTAATAGATTAGTAAGCAAGATCGTCCTTGTCTAAAACCATGTTGACTGGGTCCCATTAAGTCATGACTATCTACATGTTCAGTTAATTTTTTCTTTATTATGGTTTCTGCCATTTTTCCTGGTACTGACATCAGGCTCACCGGTCTGTACTTTCTCAGATCACCCCTGGAACCCTTTTTAAAAATTGGCGTTACATTGTGTGGTGAACAGCGCCCTCCTGAGCCTATGGAAACGGATGGAAATCCTGAGGTTCAGCAGGATTTATGCCTATTTGAGAAACCAAGGAAGAAAGAGAGACTCTATTCCACAGAGCTGAGCAAGGAGACTAGCCCAGGGGAGGAGTCCTGCAGTCCTGATTGGGCACACCCTGTCCTTGGAAGGGGCGTGACCAGGAGAGAACATGGTTTTATACCAGAGCATGGCTTTGCTAGTCAGATTAAGATAGAGAAGAGAAAGAAGGAGAGGAGGAAGAATGATTGGAAGTCCAGAAGACAGTATGCTGATACTTGGGAACCTGGCATTGGAAGGAGACCTGCAAAGTTCTATTCAGAGGCAGTGAGTAGAAGTCCCAAGGAGAGAGGACCTAGCCCTGAATTAGACAACCGTTAGACGGCACAGCCCTGGGAAAGGAAGCCTTCAAGGCAGGCACAAGAAAGAAAACAATCATTCTGTGAACTATCGTTTGAGCCAGAGAGCAACAAACATTCTAACAGCTGGAGAACGTTGGAGCCACCTGAAGTCAGAACGGCATGGCAACAAGTAAGTGAATTGCCACAAAGTTTCCAGGCTGAACGTAAAGCTAACTCTCCTGTGTGTGAAACATTAGCAAAAGAGACTAGCAGTTACTCTGATACAATTAATCTAAGAGAGGAGAAAATAAACAGCCTTAAGCCAGAGGGAAGTTGTATAGCTGATAGCAATTCCCTACCTCCCAAACAGCAGGCTGAATTGCTCCTACAGAGTTTTAAGCAGTTTTTAGAGTTGCAAGCTAGAAGACAGCCAGTGTTACCAGAAGCCAGTAATTCCATACAGCTTGAAGAGTTAACACAAGATAATACAGACTTACCAGATTGTGAGAGCATGGATTGCATGGTCTGCTGTGTAGAGATGCCAAGCTGAAGGAAACTGCTTTTTACCGTATGTGAATTGAATGCTACGGAGCTGTTGTATTGCCTTGCTGAGAAAGCTCTAATTATGTGCACCTGATTTTCCCCAGCACTGTGAAGGTAACAGTGGCTGAAAGAGGCTGCAGTGAAACTAAACTGACCTCTTGGGGCAAAGTGAGTAATTTGCTGAGAAGTGAAAAGAAGCAGTTATACTTTAAGTTGCCTTTATCCTAAGTTTTCCTGTTAGCATTTGAAGCACCTATTTTGTTTGCATTTATTTGCCATGTGATGGAACAATATCCTTTACTATAATAAAAATACTGGAAACCCCATAACTACAACTCTTTATTTCGGAGCGAGAGGAGCAGGAACTACAATACCCAGCATTCCCTGGGTACAGGTTACTCTCCTTCCTCACGAAGCATCAGACCGCCGCTCCTGTCTTTAGCCCCAAGGCCGGGCAGGAGCGCCGCAAGTGGCTACATTGGCAGGATATTCCACGCATGCGCAAGGTGCTGCGCAGAAAACTACAGAAAAGCAACTGCAAGAAAGACCCCGAGTGCAGACCATCCTGAAAGGAAGGAAAGAGTCCCAGCATCGGAGTGTCAGCTGCAACGAGGTTGTGGAAAGCGTGAGGCAACACCTGAGCCAGGTAATAAGTGTCCACCTGGGAAAGGATAAGGATACAGGGCTGAGAGTGTTTGCCAGCTAGTTGAAAAAAAAAAAAAAAGGGAAAAGTTTTTTTTTTTTTAAAGTGTGAGGTACCGCACTTGGTTTTTTTTTGTCTGTTTGTATTCACAGGTACTAAAGATGTCTCTGGATCCAGCAGAGGTATTTAAATGGATGGCCACTCAACTCGAGAGACAGCGAGACTTGAGTCTAGAGTTCCAGGAAAAGAGTGCTGCTGCCCTGCAGGCTCAGCAGCGACCCCTACTGGACATGCTACAAGCGTGGGTAGCTGAGCAGAAGACGCCACAGGAGAAACCATCTGTCCCCCCAGGTTTTTCTGCTACAGCTGCGCATAGTCTAAATGCAGGGACTATGTTTAATTTTGGCCAGTTAAAGGACAATGAGGATGTTGACAATTTTATTGAGTGTTTTGAAAGAGTGGCACAGTTAAGTGCATGGCCAAAAGAGTGTTGGGCCATCAGATTTGCAGCTTCCCTTACTGGAGAAGCAATGGCTGCCTATAGGAGCATGCCACCCGACCTTGCCGGAAATTATGAGGAGGTGAAAAGAGCGGTCCGGGAAAGGCTAGGCCTTACACCGCTAGCCTACCATAATCTCCTGCGAGCGGTTAAATTGAAACAGGGTGAGACACCGAAAGCCTTAGTATACAGGATAAGCATGTTGTTAAATAAATGGCTTAATCCAGAGAATAGGACTAAAGAGTCTATATTGGAAAGCTTAATTGTAGAGCAATACATGAATGCTGTACCCAATGAAATAAAAACCTTCCTGATTCTGCAAAGCTGCAAAACCCCACAGGAGGCAGTAGACCTCACAGAACGCTTCTTAGAGGCCAAGGTAATGGCTCATGAAAGCAGTAGTGATTTAAAGGGGGCAACAATACCTGAGTCAGAAAGGAAGTGGAAATTTCAGAATGAAACAAGCAAAATGTGTATGCCAACTGTGAAGGCTAGCTTTCCGCCTAGGAAATGTTTTAAATGTGGGCGAGAAGGGCATATACAGAAGAATTGTTTTAAAACTGCCTTAGTAGCAGAAAGTGCACAAAAAACCCGAGAAGGATTTCTCATTGAGGTAGAGGTGCAGGGAATTGCTACTACCGTGTTATTGGATTCTGGCGCGGAGCAGACAATGCTCTCCAAGGCGCTGTGGCAGCAATTCAGCCTGTTCGTAATGTGAAGATCCGCTGTGTACATGGAGGTACATCACTATACCCTGTATACAACCTTCAGGTGAAAGCGCTAGGTGTGCTTAAGAAAATTCCCATCGCAGTGGTCCCCAAGCTACCTCATAATATAGTTTTGGGTAAAGACTGGCCACATTTCCATAAAGGGGTGGAACAAGGCTTATTCTTAAAAGAGCAAGAAGCTACCAGAGAGTCCCCGGTAGAAGCTCTAACCCAAGCCAACAAGAAAAGTATAGTGCCTAGTCCTTTGTTTGCCCACCTGAAAAAGCAAAAAGAGAAAACACCGCCATCAAGAGAGGAAATAGTGAAGAAACCAGTGTTTGTACTAAGATTCTGCAAGATGAACCCTAATGCTCAACCCCCTAAGAGAGCTTCAAGTAACTCAGCAGGTTATGACCTCTGTAGTGCTGAGGAGGTCATAGTTCCTAAGCAAGGGAAAGCATTAATAGATACCGCTCTACAGATGGAAATGCCACTAGGCTGTTACGGCCGGATAGCCCCACGATCGGGCCTTGCTGTAATGCATTTTCTAGACATAGGAGCCGGAGTGATAGACCCGGATTATAGAGGTTCTATTAAAATTCTTATGTTTAACTTTGGCAAGGAGGACTTTAAAGTCAAGGTTGGAGATCGAGTAGCTCAACTAATCTGCGAGCGTGTGGGTCTGCCTCCGCTGGAAGAAGTATCCAGCCTATCAACAACGGCTCGTGGTGCAGGTGGATTCGGGTCAACAGGCGGTACCAGTTTCCAAGCTCTAGCCGCAGTAGTAGAAGAAAAGGAAGAGGAAGACCTGGGGCCACAAATCGCAGTATGTAAAAGCCACCCAGAGCCTAGAGTAGATGAAGGCTTGTCTTGGGCACAAAAACAGGAGTTGGTTCAGCTACTAACAAGATACCAGGATGTCCTCACACCAATGCCAGGCAAGACGGACTTGATCGCCCATGGGATCATAACGCCACCTGGCGAAATAGTACGCCAACATCCATATAGGCTGCCAGAAGCCAAGAAGGAGGAGGTCGTGCGGCAGGTACAGGAAATGTTGCAGATGGGCGTTATAGAAGAGTCATGGAGCCCATGGAACAGCCCAATTGTTCTAGTTCCCAAGCCCGACAGCTCCATAAGGTTCTGTATCGACTTCCGGAAAGTTAATTTAATATCTCGTTTCGATACATATCCGATGCCCAGAATAGAAGAACTTCTGGATCGCCTAGGCCGTGTCAAATACCTCACCACATTGGACATGTCGAAAGGATACTGGCAGGTCCCACTAACCAGGGATGCCAGACAGAAGACTGCGTTCAGCACCCCGGTAGGCCTGTACCAGTTTAAAAGAATGCCTTTTGGCCTACACGGAGCTGCTGCTACGTGTCAGCGATTAATGGATTTGGTTCTGCGACCGCATCAAACATACGCTGTGGCTTATATGGATGATGTGGTCATTCACAGTGACAATTGGACACAACATCTCCCACGAGTTGAAGCCGTTCTTAGGGCACTTAGGGATGCTGGCCTTACGTTAAACCCAGCTAAGTGTTTATTTGGAGGCCGGGAAGTTAAATATTTGGGTCACCTGGTGGGTAATGGGGTGGTGAAGCCCCTTACTGATAAGATAGCCGCTGTTCAAGCATTCCCCAAACCACTTAACAAGAAGCAGTTAAGGAGCTTCCTAGGGTTAGTGGGGTATTACAGACGGTTTGTTCCAGGATTTGCAGAGAAGAGTGCCCCTCTAACTGAAATGTTAAAGAAGAACGCGCCTAACCAACTGAGATGGCGGGAAGAGGCGGAAGAAGCATTCCACCTGTTAAAGAATATGTTGTGTGCAGCACCGGTTCTCAGAGGTGTGGATTTTTCCCAACCATTTTTGGTACAGACTGACGCATCGGAGACGGGCCTCGGCGCAGTACTGTCCCAGCGCCATGATGGTACGGAACACCCAGTGTTATACCTCAGCAGGAAGCTGGCCCCTGCGGAACAGCGCTATTCAACAACTGAACGTGAGTGTCTGGCTATTAAGTGGGCCATAGACGCGCTGCGCTTTTATCTCACGGGGAGACGTTTCACCTTGATTACCGACCACGCACCACTTAAATGGCTAAACCAGATGTATAACCATAATGCGAGGTTAACTCGTTGGTTTATGGCCCTCCAAGCGTTCGACTTTCAAGTGGAACATAGAGCCGGACGGCTCCACCAGAACGCAGATGCCCTGAGTAGAATCACGTGCTGTGCCTCTGGTCAGAAGCCAGCCCGTGATATCTTAAGGGGGGGGATCTGTGGTGAACAGCGCCCTCCTGAGCCTATGGAAATGGATGGAAATCCTGAGGTTCAGCAGGATTTATGCCTATTTGAGAAACCAAGGAAGAAAGAGAGACTCTATTCCACAGAGCTGAGCATGGAGACCAGCCCAGGGGAGGAGTCCTGCAGTCCTGATTGGGCACACCCTGCCCTTGGAAGGGGCGTGTCCAGGAGAGAACGTGGTTTTATACCAGAGCATGGCTTTGCTAGTCAGATTAAGATAGAGAAGAGAAAGAAGGAGAGGAGGAAGAATGATTGGAAGTCCAGAAGACAGTATGCTGATACTTGGGAACCTGGCATTGGAAGGAGACCTGCAAAGTTCTATTCAGAGGCAGTGAGTAGAAGTCCCAAGGAGAGAGGACCTAGCCCTGAATTAGACAACCGTTAGACGGCACAGCCCTGGGAAAGGAAGCCTTCAAGGCAGGCACAAGAAAGAAAACAATCATTCTGTGAACTATCGTTTGAGCCAGAGAGCAACAAACATTCTAACAGCTGGAGAACGTTGGAGCCACCTGAAGTCAGAACGGCATGGCAACAAGTAAGTGAATTGCCACAAAGTTTCCAGGCTGAACGTAAAGCTAACTCTCCTGTGTGTGAAACATTAGCAAAAGAGACTAGCAGTTACTCTGATACAATTAATCTAAGAGAGGAGAAAATAAACAGCCTTAAGCCAGAGGGAAGTTGTATAGCTGATAGCAATTCCCTACCTCCCAAACAGCAGGCTGAATTGCTCCTACAGAGTTTTAAGCAGTTTTTAGAGTTGCAAGCTAGAAGACAGCCAGTGTTACCAGAAGCCAGTAATTCCATACAGCTTGAAGAGTTAACACAAGATAATACAGACTTACCAGATTGTGAGAGCATGGATTGCACGGTCTGCTGTGTAGAGATGCCAAGCTGAAGGAAACTGCTTTTTACTGTATGTGAATTGAATGCTACGGAGCTGTTGTATTGCCTTGCTGAGAAAGCTCTAATTATGTGCACCTGATTTTCCCCAGCACTGTGAAAGTAACAGTGGCTGAAAGAGGCTGCAGTGAAACTAACTGACCTCTTGGGGCAAAGTGAGTAATTTGCTGAGAAGTGAAAAGAAGCAGTTATACTTTAAGTTGCCTTTATCCTAAGTTTTCCTGTTAGCATTTGAAGCACCTATTTTGTTTGCATTTATTTGCCATGTGATGGAACAATATCCTTTACTATAATAAAAACTGGAAACCCCATAACTACAACTCTTTATTTCGGAGCGAGAGGAGCAGGAACTACAATACCCAGCATTCCCTTGATACAGGTTACTCTCCTTCCTCACGAAGCATCAGACCGCCGCTCCTGTCTTTAGCCCCAAGGCCGGGCAGGAGCGCCGCAATTGTCATCCTCCAGGTATTACAGATGATTTTAATGATAGTTCACAGATTACTAATAGAAGGTCTGCAATCTCATATTTCAGTTCTTTCAATACCCTTGTATGTATACCATCAAGTCCAGGTGATTTGCTTCTCTTCAGTTTATCAAATAGTTGTAATATATCTTCCCGGTGTATTGATATTTCTTTCAATTCTTCTGCAGTATCATCTTTAAATATCACTTCAATCATGGGTAACAACCCTACATGTTCCTCTGTAAAAACCAAAGCAAAGAATTCATTCAGTCTCTCCACTATGGCCTTGTCCACTCTTAGTGCCCCTTTTACCC
Organism: Ichthyophis bannanicus; assembly: GCA_033557465.1. Taxonomy (NCBI): domain Eukaryota; kingdom Metazoa; phylum Chordata; class Amphibia; order Gymnophiona; family Ichthyophiidae; genus Ichthyophis; species Ichthyophis bannanicus. The sequence goes on along the minus strand of CM066033.1, from coordinate 1,271,524,054 downwards.
CTCTATCATCTAATCGTCCAACTGACTCTCTTACATGCTTTTTGCTACGAATGTACTTGATCAGTTTTTCCAGGTCTTTTACCTAGGGGGAGGACCTTTTTTTCCTTCACAGCTGATACGCTATGACTGGGAGCTATTTGGGCTAGCCCATCCCAATGTGTAGGGTGAACAGAAGAATGGGTGTCCTTTGGTGGAATGCCTCCTCACCCCCCTGCAAGAGTTTAGGCCACATGGTTGGGTGTCTTCTGTGGTGGGCCATAGGGTTTCGTTTGGACAGTGGAGAGGATGAGTGGCACGGTGTCCCAGCTATGTGTCTCTCCTCCCAACAGCTGTGTAATCACTATGTTGGGTCTGCAGTTCCACACACTCTAAAATCCTCTTCTCCCATATGGGGGCAACATTCCTCAATAGTTAGGCTACTGTGCTGGTTGTATCTGGGGAGTGACAGGGAGGAATCCCAACCTCCCTCCCCCCATGCGGTCATTGCTGACGCCCTGCCTGCACCCATATTGGGTCTCCTGCTTCTTCGGAAGCTGTATTTGCACTCTGTCTGCTTCAGAAAGATCTGAATGCAGGGGTTTGCTTTCCTGATTTGCATGCCACACCCCTTTGAACTTTGGCCCAGAGTTCTGGGCTGTGCTGCAGGATGGCCTGTTCTCCGCACCACCTTCTCTTTCCTTCAATGGCCACTTACTAGATGCCCTGTCAGTGGGGTCAGGGGCCATGTATTGAAGTTTGCTTTCTCTGTAGTGGTTTGGTTGCCTATTGCCACCCATAACATCACATTGCTAGCAAACAAATACAGGGCACACCTAGTGTGTGCCTTCACAGTGTGTATGCACACTGGCCCTGTGGTCACAATGACATGAAGCTGACATTTATTTTATTTATTCATTTAAATTTATTTGCATACCATCTTTCTACAATTCAAGGCGGTTTACAAGTAACAAAACAGAATAACAGTGCATGACATTACCTCCCTATCATGGCTGCATCCCCTGCATGCCCCACCAAAGTATAACTGTATATTAGCCCTGCACTTTAATAAACATACCCCTAAGTCCTGAACTCTGGGAGAACTGCTCTTTCTTAGCAAAACTAGTCTAGAACAGAGACAGCATGATCCAAAGTGACCAGCAGCAGTGTCTTCCAGTCTGATCAACTTAGATGACAAATAAAACTTTACCTAACAGACAAACTACCAGAATGTTCTTAGGATGGGATTTTCAGTGTTTACATTTAACTGAAAAATAAAAGTTTAAATCTAATTATGCACAAGGGACACAATCTCAAATGAACGTGGAAGCTGATTCCTTTTTCCTATTTGGAATATTATATTTGCAAAGATCTACAGAACATTTAAAAGCTCTGTCACCATGAGGAGCCCATAAAGTAATTTGTTATTCTAGAAGAAGGTTCGACACTGGATCATTCCTGCTCTTATATCCGAGGCATACTCATTAGAGCGCATCAGTCGCATATGCTCATTCATACCTTAAATTACAAGCTGTAAAAGGAGATTTCTAGATATTTAAATTCTGTAACATTTGCCAGAGTTTCTATAGTGTTGCCTTTTGCTTCACTTCAATCAATACAAAATTAGAACATTTTGTAAGTATAAGAGGTGAAAGAAACAATGGTGCCTGTCTTAGTATATAATACTGGTACTGAATGATGCAGAAACTAATGGTTCATCTATGAAGCAGATATTTTTGTTAAGCAAAGATATTCCTAATCCTTCAAGACAAAAAATATTATTGATTATTAGTCAGCTTTTAATCTAGTGACAAGTTTGTATTTGGCAAGAAGATCATTTTTCTGGACGATGTATCACTTCCCAAAGTTCAGTGAAGGTAAGTTATTTTTTATTTCCTACTATCAGACTTCAAGGGCCCGATTTTTGAAAGGCATTTATACAGTTTACAGTCCAGTTATTGCTGCTGAATATCCCCTTCTAAGTCGCCTACATGCCCCAATGCTATCCGTCAACATCAGAGCGTGTTGGCGCATTCTGGGGTGTAGCTGGAGACTGTCGCTAACCGGGCAGCAGCGATATTGCATCTTAAAAATCTCACCTATCTTTAAGGCACAGGAGCTAACCAGGTAGCATCCAATATCACTGCTACCCAGTTAGTCCCGGAGGCTTCCTGTCTGCAGCGATCATTAGATATTCAGCATTGAATATCCAGGTTAGAAGTCATTGGGGAGGGCTATGCGCTGACAAGGTGCATAACCCTTCCAAAATCTGGATGACTCAAAATCAGGCCCCAAAGATCTTTGCTTCGTTTCTCTGGGGAAAGTATAAATCTCTGCTTTGGATCATGGTTATAGGACTTTTATGTAATAGATAGATTAGCCTGCATTAATATTTATTATAGGTCTGTCTATACTAGTGATGTACATGAAAGATTCCAAAAGGTTAATTTTGTACACAAACCAAGACTTATTTCTGGTGCCATGTGACTCTCACAAATGCTCTACAATGAAGGAATGTTCACTCAGGAAGGGACCGTCAAGAGATGATTTGATTACCCATTTGAAAGTATTTGTTTATATTATCCATTTATATCCAGTTTCTTTGATAAAAATTATCCAGAATGAATCACAACAAAATATGCAGAAGACGAAGTCCTAAACATGTTTACCCTAGAGGAGAGGAGGGACGGGGAGATATGATACAGGTGTTTAAATGCGTAAAGGGTATTAATGAACAAGCAACTCTTTTTCAAAGATGGGAAAGCTGTAAACTAGAGGTCATTAAATGAAGCTGCAAGGAGGTAAGCTTAAAAACAACATCAGGAAATATGTTTTCACTGAAAAGGTGGTGGATGCTTGGAATGCCCTCCCAATGGAGGTGGTAGGGGCAAATACAGTGACAGAATTCAAAATTGCATGGGACAGACATAGTGTTTCCCTTTATAGCAAGAGGATAAAATCAAAATAAATGTAACTACTCCTTATACCTCAACAAATAGAGAGGGGTGACCTGCACAGAGCAACGGGTAGAACCCTGAACAAAGGCATAGAGGGGGGTGATCTGCACAGAGTGATGGGTGCACCTACTCTAGCCACCTTACTGGGCAGACTAGATGGATCATACTGGTCTTTATCTGCTATTAAGAAAATACTTAAAACATGACAGCTAAAATAAAATTTAAGATGAAGACTTGCTTGCAAAGTCTTGCCCTGCCGGGACCTAGACAACTCTTACCTTGCTGGTTCTGGGTAGTTCCAGCCTAAAATATCATTAGATTACGCTTCCTTTATCCACTTCTTGTTTTCTTCTTATTACCTGTTCACTTCCCTCTGTTGTTTGCAATATCACAAACCCATAATCTGTTCCTACTACTGTCCTCGATATTTGTGCCAAGTGTGTTTCAATTCTACCACATCATTGGATGCATCCACCGCTGCTAATAAGAGATTCCAGCATCTGCCACCCGCTCAGTAAAGACATATTTTCTCATGTTTCCTCCGAACTTTCTTCCCCTCCATCTTCATACGATGATGCTTGTCCTTGAAATTCCTTTTGTATAAGAACATTTCCTCTTGTAGGGCCCGATATTCAAAAGGCATTTACATGGTTTACAGCCCTGTAAACCATATAAATGCCGCTGAGCGGGTTATTCAATACACTAAGAACGTTAATGCCATTGAATATCCCCAATCTTTTCCCCTACATGCACCGGTGGTAACCGCTTAGCATCAGGGCATGTCGTGGGTGTTTTGGGGCGTCATGGGTGGCGACAAACGCTAATCGGGTAGCGGTGATATTGCACCAGTGCCCGATTAGCTTCTACAGGTAAAACATAAGCACTGCAAAAGCTGCCTATCTTTACCTGTAGAAGCTAACCACGTAGCGGTGATATTGCACCAGTACCCGATTAGCTTCTACAGGTAAAACATAAGCACTGCAAAAGCTGGCCTATCTTTACCTCTAGAAGCTAACCAAGTAGAGGTGATATTGCACCGGCGCCCGATTAGCTTCTACAGGTAAAACATAAGCACTGCAAAAGCTGGCCTATCTTTACCTCTAGAAGCTAACCATGTAGCGGTGATATTGCACCGGCGCCCGATTAGCTTCTACAGGTAAAACATAAGCACTGCAAAAGCTGGCCTATCTTTACCTGTAGAAGCTAACCACGTAGCGGTGATATTGCACCAGTACCCGATTAGCTTCTACAGGTAAAACATAAGCACTGCAAAAGCTGGCCTATCTTTACCTGTAGAAGCTAACCACGTAGCGGTGATATTGCACCGGTGCCCGATTAGCTTCTACAGGTAAAACATTAGCACTGCAAAAGCTGCCTATCTTTACCTGTAGAAGCTAACCACGTAGCGGTGATATTGCACCGGTGCCCAATTAGCTTCTACAGGTAAAACATTAGCACTGCAAAAGCTGCCTATCTTTACCTGTAGAAGCTAACCACGTAGCGGTGATATTGCACCGGTGCCCGATTAGCTTCTACAGGTAAAACCTAAGCACTGCAAAAGCTGCCTATCTTTACCTGTAGAAGATAACCACGTAGCGGTGATATTGCACTGGCGCTAGATTAGCTTCTACAGGTAAAATATAAGCACTGCAAAAGCTGGCCTATCTTTACCTGTAGAAGCTAACCACGTAGCGGTGATATTGCACCGGCGCCCGATTAGCTTCTACAGGTAAAACATAAGCACTGCAAAAGCTGGCCTATTTTTACCTGTAGAAGCTAACCACGTAGCGGTGATATTGCCCCGGTGCCCGATTAGCTTCTACAGGTAAAACATAAGCACTGCAAAAGCTGCCTATCTTTACCTGTAGAAGCTAACCATGTAGCGGTGATATTGCACCGGCGCTAGATTAGCTTCTACAGGTAAAACATTAGCACTGCAAAAGCTGCCTATCTTTACCTGTAGAAACTAACCAAGTAGCGGTGATATTGCACCGGCGCCCGATTAGCTTCTACAGGTAAAACATAAGCACTGCAAAAGCTGGCCTATCTTTACCTGTAGAAGCTAACCACATAGCGGTGATATTGCACCGGCGCCCGATTAGCTTCTACAGATAAAACATAAGCACTGCAAAAGCTGCCTATCTTTACCTGTAGAAGCCAACCACGTAGCGGTGATATTGCACCGGCGCCCGATTAGCTTCTACAGGTAAAACATAAGCACTGCAAAAGCTGCCTATCTTTACCTGTAGAAGCTAACCACGTAGCGGTGATATTGCACCGGCGCCCGATTAGCTTCTACAGGTAAAACATAAGCACTGCAAAAGCTGCCTATCTTTACCTGTAGAAGCTATCCGGGTAGCGGTGATATTGCACCGGTGCCCGATTAGCTTCTACAGGTAAAACATTAGCACTGCAAAAGCTGCCTATCTTTACCTGTAGAAGCTAACCACGTAGCGGTGATATTGCACCGGTGCCCGATTAGCTTCTACAGGTAAAACATAAGCACTGCAAAAGCTGCCTATCTTTACCTGTACAAGCTAACCACGTAGCAGTGATATTGCACCGGTGCCCGATTAGCTTCTACAGGTAAAACATAAGCACTGCAAAAGCTGCCTATCTTTACCTGAAGAAGCTAACCACGTAGCGGTGATATTGCACCGGCGCCCGATTAGCTTCTACAGGTAAAACATTAGCACTGCAAAAGCTGCATATCTTTACCTGTAGAAGCTAACCACGTAGCGGTGATATTGCACCGGTGCCCGATTAGCTTCTACAGGTAAAACATAAGCACTGCAAAAGCTGCCTATCTTTACCTGCAGAAGCTAACCACGTAGCGGAGATATTGCACCGGTGCCCGATTAGCTTCTACAGGTAAAACATTAGCACTGCAAAAGCTGCCTATCTTTACCTGTAGAAGCTAACCACGTAGCGGTGATATTGCACCGGTGCCCGATTAGCTTCTACAGGTAAAACATAAGCACTGCAAAAGCTGGCCTATCTTTACCTGTAGAAGCTAACCACGTAGCGGTGATATTGCACCGGCGCTAGATTAGCTTCTACAGGTAAAACATAAGCACTGCAAAAGCTGCCTATCTTTACCTGTAGAAGCTAACCACGTAGTGGTGCAATATCACCATTACCTGGTTAGCCTCTGTGGCTTCTGGGCATGTGCGCGACCACAGATGTTCAATGCCGGGCCGCATATGACCCTGGCATTGATAATCTGGGTTAGAGGATGGCGGTGACAGCTAGACGCTGTACTCGTGCCCAGCCATCCTAACTCAATATTGGGTCTGTAAAATATTTGAATGCTTCTATCACAGCCTCTTTTCTTTCTTCCTCTAGTGAGTGCATTTTGAGGGTTCTAAATATTTCTTTGTGCAATTTGTGCTGTATCATTTCAATAACCTTTCTCCGAACTGCTTCATCAATATCTTTACAAAGTTCTGGCCCCCGGAATTATACACAATATGCAAGGTGAGGTATCATTAGCCATTTCTAGAAAGATAATATTATCTTCTCCTTTTTGATAATACTCTTTATTTGTGAAAACAAGCATAATGTTAGCTTTCCTCACTGCATTTAAACATTAAGGAGCTGATTTTCAAAGCCCTTATCTGGATAGTTCCTGGGGTGGGGGGAGTAACTATCCAGATAAAGGTGTGAAGAGACCAGAGAGTGCAGCTGCCTATCTCCACAGATCGCCCCTTAGTGTTGTGGATATTTAACTTCTGTGACGACTTTGCTGTGAGTTCTAGCTGTCTATTTATTTATTTATTGTTGTCTTTTTTGGTGTGCTACTTCACCTCCCTGTTCCCTTTAGTTTTGCACTTCAGCTTTCTCAGCTGTATAACTTACCTTGCCTCTATCAACTAACTGGCCTTTGTGTGGTAGCCAGGTTAACCATTACTTTAAATTAAATATCTCTCCCTGCTCTGTCCCCAGAACCTGCTGTGTTGTAAACTTTTTTTCCTGCTGTAGCCTATCTGAGGGACTCACCCCCTCCCCCCCTGCTGAGGGTACAGGACAGGGTACCTTGTAACAGCCCTCTTTTAATAGGTCTTATTTCCCTCCTTCCCTCCCCAACACCCACCCGCCCCTGGGGTAATTGTAGCTTTATAGGTACTTACACATCTTAGAGGAAAGGGGCTTCTCTCAGGTGCAGCTCTTTATCTAAATCAGTCATACATTGAGGACCTGAGATTAATTAAGCTTCAGGTGAACAAGGTATATTAGAGGTATTAGATACACTTTTATTAGTATAAGCATCTACACCAAACCTTAGTAAATACAGAATTTAAAGACCTAAACACAAGCTTTAAACTAAGATGCAGACAACAGTCCAGCAGCGAGATGGGGGCTTTCCAGTCTTTTGCATTGAGTGTCACATATATGATTTTCTCCCAGTTGGTGAGAGGTCTTACGTATGCACTAAGTGCAAGGAGCTCTTTGCTCTCAGGGAACAAGTCCGTTCTCTAGAGGCTAGAGTAGCAGACCTGGAAGACATAAGAAAGACAGAGAAGTACATGGACAAGACCTACAGGGATATAGTCCTGAAGTCCCACCTCCAGTTTAGCAGCATCCCTGTTGCCATGGAGGAGAGAGGTCACGTGACAGAAGAGCATCACCCTGGTGTGGCAGGACGTGATCCTGTAACTAGGACCTGTCCTCCAGGTGATGTAAAACCCTCTCGCACCGAGGACGTTTCTCCAGGGCCATGTGCCCATGAGGGGAGGGTTAGGACAGCTGTTATAGTTGGTGATTCAATCATTAGGCATGTAGATAGCTGGGTAGCTGGTGGACATGAGGATCGCCTGGTAACATGCCTGCCTGGTGCGAAGGTAGCAGACCTCACGGACCACCTAGATAGGATCTTAGATAGTGCTGGGGAGGAGTCTGCTGTCTTGGTACTGTAGTACCGCAGAGCCTATTCATGAAGAAAAAAGGGTTTTAAATCCTGAAAAAAGATTTTATCATCAGCTGCAATATTATGAGGAGCCCAATAGAGGGAGCAGGAGTGACCTTCCAAGGCCCAGAGAACTGCACCTCAGAGCTGATGAGGTAATGCAACCTAACAGCCAATGGAGAAAAGGGGGAGTTCCCCTGAAGAAAGGCTGGGAACTTGAAAAGGAGGAACTAGGACAAGTTAAAGAGAGACCAGGGAGAGAGAGACCAAGGAGAGGCATACCAAGGAAGGCCTACCAGAAGGAGGCATATCAAGAAGAGGCTTATCAAGGAAAAGCAGACCACGGAGAGTCACACCACAGAGAGCTTCTGGAAAGGAACCAAGGAGGAGAGCACCATAAGGAGTGTCCAGAGCACCAGAGAGGAAGGAGTTCCTGGCAGGAGGGCATAGTGAATCCGAGGCCACAGAGTTCCAGGAGTCCTTGGTTGAGAGGTACTGGAAAGAAAGGCACAAGGGGAGAAATAAACCCCAGAGTTTGGTGTGAAGAACCGGCAGCAGTAAATGCAAGACACAGTAAGCATTATCTGAGCCAGGATGAAGTCTTTGCTGCAAATGGTAATATTCCTTATTCAAATGGTAAAAGGTGTGAATGTGAGAGAGTGGTGACTCTGCATGAAGGCCAGCTGGAGTGTGAAAAGCCTACTGCTCAAGACACACTGAACTACAGCAGGACCAGGCCATGGGACTCAACTAAACAAGGTAAAATACCTTTTTATTCTGATAAGCAATATAAGTTAAGAAGACAGGAAACACAAGATACTGGAGTATATCCTCCCTATCAAACTGTTTGTGAAACTGGGCACAAGCCCTTGGTAAAAAGACTGTATAACATAAGGCAGCCTGCAAGGGGAAGTAACTGCCATAACAAACACTCACATGGGCGCGGCCCTGACTTGAATGCTGAACATTGGAAGCTAGTAAATGTGTTATATGAGAAACCTCAGTACACTCCTCAAGAGTTTACTGACACTGATTCACAGCTGTCTGATACTCAGCCCATGCAGGTGGAATTCAACGAAGACCCACCTGAAACCCCGATGGACTGTAGCTACTGTCAGGCAGGTAGCCTAAGGTCTGTGCATGAAACATAAAACAGTGAACAGTAGCGAATGCCTGTAAAGTTTATTTATGCCAAGTACTGTGAAGCAACAGTTAAACAAAGCAAGTGTGAATATTTTCTTTTTGTTGCCTGAAGCAAGGTTTCTTTCAGTTTGTTGAAGTAGTCTCCCATAACTTGAACCATTGTGCTTAAAGGGAAATAAAGCCTTATTTTCCCTACATTCTGGCTAGTGTGTTCTCTTGAACTTTGGCCCCCAGTAGGTCCTGGGAACATTACCAAGACCTCTTACAGAAGGACCAAATTCAAAATATATAAAAAAAACTCTCATGTCCATCTGACCTGCCCATACCAACCTTGGCCTCTGGGGCGGCAGCATGACAGTACATGTCGGTACCAATGAAATAGGAAAATGTGGTAGGGAAGTTCTGTAGGCTAAATTTAAGCTTTTAGGTAGGAAGTTGAAATCCATAACTTTCAGGGTAGCACTCTCTGAAATGCTTCCTGTTCCATGTGCAGGACCCAAAAGGCAGGCAGAGCTCCAGAGTCTCAATGCGTGGATGAGACGATGGTGCAAGGATGAGGATTTTGGATTTGTTAGGAACTAAGGAACATTCCGGGGAAAGGAGGGGCTCTTCCGAAGGGATGGGCTTCACCTTAACCAGGATGGAACCAGACTGCTGGCATTAACCTTTAAAAAAGAGATAGAGAAGCTTCTAAACTAGAAAATAGGGGAAAGCCGACAGTCGCCCAAGAGTGCATGGTTCGGAAGAAGGTATCCTTGAAGGATACTACCAAAAGCAGTGAGGTTCCAAAAAAGAGTAAAGTAGCCCAAATGCCCTTGAGTATGGTGCAGACAGAGCGTAAAGATTCCAAATTAACCATGTCTAACAATAGCCAAATTAATATTAATAAAATACAGTCTCTAAAATGCTTGTATGCAAATGCTAGACATCTAAACAATAAGATGGGAGAGTTAGAATATATAGCACTAAATGAGAAGTTAGATATGATTGCAATCTCAGAGACATGGTGGAAGGAGGACAACCAGTGGGACACTGTGATACCTGGGTACAAACTATATCGTAATGATAGAGCTGATCAAATTGGTGGAGGGGTTGCGCTCTATGTTAGAGAGGGCATTGAGTCACAAAGGATTAAAGATTTGCAGGAAAGAAAATTTGCTGTAGAATCTCTATGGATTGAAATTCCATGTATGAAGGGGAAGGTGATGGCATAAGAACATAAGATATGCCATACTGGGTCAGACCAAGGTCCATCAAGCCCAGTATTCTGTTTCCAACAGTGGACAATCTAGGTCATATGTACCTAGTAGTTTCCCCAAGGGACACAGGTTCCACAATGCTTGTATTGGTTCAAGCATTGATATCCTGGGTCCCTTCTTAATAATGGTTTATGGACCTTTCCTCCAGGAACTTGTCCAAACCTTTTTTAAACTCAGCTACACTAACAGCCTTTACTACATCCTCCAGTAACAAATTCCAGAGTTTGATTACACGTTGAGTGAAAAAATATTTTCTTTTATTAGTCTTAAATAGTTTACCCTGTAGCTTCAATGCATGTCCCCTAGTCTTTCTATATTCTGATAAGGTAAACAATCGATCTACGTTTACCCGTTCCACTCCGTTCATTAATTCATAGACTTCTATCATATCTCCCCTCAGCCGTCTCTTTTCCAGGTTAAAGAGCCCTAACCTTTTCAGCCTTTCTTCATAGGAGTATCCTTCCATCCCCTTTACCATTTTGGTGGCTCTTCTCTGAACCTTTTCTAAAATCGCTATATTCTTTTTAAGATACGGCGACCAGAATTGCACACAATATTCAAGGTGCGGTCTCACCATGGAACGATATAGAGGCATTATAATATCTTTTGTTTTATTTTCCATTCCTTTCCTTATCATACCTAGCATTCTATTTGCTCTCTTGGCTGCTGCTGCACACTGGGCCGAGGGTTTTAACATGGTATCCACAATGACGCCTAAATCTTTTTCCTGGGTGGTAGTTCCTAATGTGGAAACCTTGCATCGTGTAACCATAGTTTGGGTTGTTCTTCCCTAGGTGCATAACCTTGCACTTGTCCACATTAAATTTCATCTGCCATTTTGATGCCCAGTCTTCCAATTTATCAAGATCCTCTTGCAATTTTCCACAATCTTCTTGGGTTTTAACAACTTTAAATAGTTTTGTGTCATCTGCAAATTTGATAACCTCACTCGTTATACCACTTTCCAGGTCATTTATGAATATGTCAAAAAGCAGCGGACCCAGCACAGATCCCTGGGGTACACCACTATTCACCTTTCTCCATTGGGAAAATTGGCCATTTAGCCCTACCCTCTGCTTTCTATCTTTTAACCAGTTCCTGATCCACAATAGTACACTGACTCCTATCCCATGACTCTTTAGTTTTGCCAAACGTCTCTCATGAGGGACCTTGTCAAAGGCTTTCTGAAAGTCCAGATACACAATATCAACTGACTCACCTTTGTCCACCTGATTATTCACTCCTTCAAAAAAACATAACAGATTAGTAAGACAAGATCTTCCTTGTCTAAAGCCATGTTGGCTGTCTCCCATTAGGTCATGACTATCTACATGCTGAGTAATTTTATTCTTTATGATGGTTTCTACCATTTTCCCGGTACTGACGTCAGGCTCACCAGTCTGTAGTTTCCCGGATCAACCCTGGAACCCTTTTTAAAAATTGGTGTTACATTGGCGATTCTCCAATCTTCAGGTATTAGAGATGATTTTAATGATAGTTCACAGATTACTAATAGCAGGTCTGCAATCTCATATTTCAGTTCTTTCAACACCCTTGGATGTATATCTTTCGGCCCAGGTGATTTGCTACTCTTCAGTTTATCTGATAGTTGTAATACATCTTCCCGACGTATTGATATTTCCTTCAATTCTTCCGCACCTTTAAATACCACTTCAGTCATGGGTAACATCCCTACATCTTCCTCAGTAAAGACCGAAGCAAAGAATTCATTCAGTCTCTCCGCTATCGCCTTGTCGCCTCTTAGTGCTCCTTTAACCCCTTTATCATCTAATGGACCAACTGACTCTCTCACAGGTTTTTTGCTACGAATGTACTTGAAAAGGTCTTTACTTCGCGTTTTTGCTTCCGCAGCAAGCTTCTTCTCAAATTCTCCCTTTGCCACCCATCTGCCTTGCATTTGACTTGCCAGTGCTTGTATGGTTTCCAGGTTTCGTCGTTTGGCTCTTTTTTCCATTTCCTGAAAGATGCTTTTTTGGCAACAACAGCCTCTCTGACCTCACCTTTAAACCATGCTGGCAGTTTTTTGTACTTCCTTCCACTTTTCTTAAAGCATGGAATACAGCTGGTCTGGGCTTCCAAGATAGTATTTTTCAACAACAGCCAAGCCTGATGTACGTCTTTAACCTTTGCAACTGCTCCTTTTAGTTTTTTCTTAACTGTTTTCCTCATTTTATCATAGTCTCCCTTTCAAAAGTTAAAAGGTAGTACTGTGGATTTCCTTACTATCCCTCCTCCACTAATTAAATCAAAGGCAATCATGCTATGATCACTATTGCCAAGTGGCCCCACGACCTTATCTCTTTCACCCAAGCATCCTTCTAGCTTTTGCTGTCACTGACAGTCCTTCAGCTATATCACTAACAAAGATGTCAAAAAGAATTGGACCAAGGACAGATCCCTGGGGCACACTACAGGTAACCTCCTTATCCTCTGAATGAGCTCCATTTATCTGTACCCTTTGTCGCCTCCCACTCAACCAATTTCCAACCCAAGCAGTAACTTTAGGATCCATCTCTAGGGTGCTCAGTTTGTTTATAAGTCGCCTGTGCGGAACGGTGTCAAAGGCTTTACTGAAATCTAAATACACCGCATCCAGGGCTCTCCTTCAGTCCAACTCCCTGATAACCCAGTCAAAGAAATCAATCAGATTTGTCTAACAAGACCTGCCTCTGGTGAATCCATGCTGCCTCAGATCCTGTAATCCACTGGACTCCAGAAACCTCACTATTTTCTCTTTCAGCAGCGTTTCCAATAATTTATTCACCACCGAAGTTAAACTAACCAGCCTGTAGTTTTCAACCACATCCTTACTTCCGCTTTTGTGTAAAGGCACCACATGAGCCTTTCTCCAGTCCTTTGGCACCACTCCTGACTCCAAGGAGGCATTGAAAAGGTCAGTCAGTGGAGCTGCTAGAACATCCCCAAGTTCCCTCAGTATTGTAGGATGTATCCCATCAGGTCCCAAAGCTTTGTTTACTTTGAGTTTAGTTAGTTCCTCATGAACAAAGTCTTCTGAAAATTGTTCAAGATGTCCCTCGCTTCTATTCCTGTTTGAGGGTGTTTTCTGGGGTCCTGCTCCTGGTTCTTCATCTGTGAACACAGAACAGAAATATTTGTTAATCTATTCCGCTTTATCCTCATCAGCTTCTACATATTCCTCCCCTTCATCCTTGAGTCTGACAATACCACTTTTGCCCTTCCTCTTCTCACTAACATATCAGAAAAAATGTCTTATCTCCCCATTTTATTGCATTGGCTATTTCCTCCTCTTTTTGAATCTTTGTGTTCCTGACTACTTTGCTAGCTTCTCTTTCCAAATAAAGATATCTGTCTTCCTCTCTCTGTGATCTCTTGTATTTCATGAAGGCCTCCCTCTTTTTCTTCATCTTTTCAGATACTTATTTCAATACCCATTGTGGCCTCCTTTTCCTTTTACCTTTATTTACCATTTTAACAAAAAGGTTTGTTGCCCTTAAAATATCCCTTTTCAGTTTTGCCCACTGTTTTTCTGCATCCCCCAGTTGTTGGCAAAGTTAGTTTTCCTAAAGTCTAAGACCCTTGCTTTTGAATGGATTCTAACAGTCCTTGTCCTAATACTGAACCACACCATCTGGTGATCACTGTATGCAGAATGATCTCCCACTATAACATCAGAAACACTTTCCCCATTGGTAAGCACCAAGTCCAGTATGACCACTTCACGTGTGGGGTCTGTTACCAATTGCCTGAATAGTTCTCCCTGTAGAGAATCCAGGATCTCCTTACTTCTAGATGATACTGCAGCCGGAATGTGCCAATGAACATTTGGCATATTGAAATCCGCTATCAGTAGCACTTCCCCTTTCCTAGCAATGCTACATATGTCTTCAATTAACTCTCTGTCCACCTCTTCCTCCTATGAGGGAGGTTTGTATATCACACAAATGTAAATAGATTTCTCTTTCCCTCTTTCTAGTTTAACCCACAGTGCCTCCTCTCTCTCTCTTCCAAAGCTTTAACATTATTTTTTACATATAGTGCCACTCCCCTCACTTGGTTTGCAGCTTGTCGTGCTGGGAGGGCTTGTGTGCATCAGTGATGCTGAGAGCTAAACTATCGGTAGTTTAACTACTGACAGGGTCTCCCAAGATGGACAGGTCTCAGCTGAGGTGCCAGACCAAGTTAAACCACCCATCTGGGCAGCAGCAGAATGGGAGAGTGTTGACGGCGGAGGATCACATTTCTGTGAAAAAGGCAACAATGCCAAACTTAAACTGCGCGGAAGAAAGGCCCGGCAATCTACTTCTGTATCTTGCCATGAAAACCCAATGGATAGTTACAACAAAACAAATTGTGCTGTAGTGCTGGAAGATGAGACCCCCAGGTCGGAAGGCACTCAACTAGCTACTGGGGAAGAGCTGAAGACTTTTCAGAGTAAAGCCAGCATTTATGATATGGTTGGATCAAAGCCCTCGGGACGTCTGACTGCTGATGTAGCTGCGCATGAAATGAGAGTCAGAAGCTGTAAAGATGTCTTAGACATTGGAATATGGAATGTACGAAGCATGAACCAAGGGAAGTTGGAGGTGGTCAAGAATGAAATAGAACGTGTACAATTTGATCTGTTGGGTGTCAGCGAACTGAAATGGACTGGCATCGGGCACTTTGCATCAAATGATCACATGGTCTACTATGCTGGAAATGAAAGAAAAAGAAGAAATGGTGTTGCATTTATAATAAAGAAGAAACTTGCAAGAACTGTAATGAAATACAATGCATTCAGCGAATGCTTAATATCTATTCCTCTATGAGGAATGCCTATCAACACAACTATAATTCAAGTATATGCCCCAACAACAGCTGCAGAAGAGAATGAAATTGAAGCGTTCTATGAACAAGTACAAGCTGAAATTGACAGAACATGCAAACAGGATATCCTGATAGTCATGGGTGACTGGAACGCAAAGGTTGGCAACAAAGAAGAAGACAAAGTAGTTGGAAAATATGGACTTGGCAACAGAAATGAAGCTGGAGAAAGACTGATAGAATTCTGCAAGACCAATGATCTATTCATCTCAAACACCTTCTTCCAGCAACACAAGCGACGACTGTACACATGGACTTCACCCAATGGATTGTCTAAAAATCAAATTGACTACATCTATGGGAGTCAATGATGGAAAAGCTCTATAACATCAACAAAGACAAAACTTGGAGCTGACTGTGGTACAGAGCAAACTCAAGCTAAAGTTGAAAAAGAGCAAACCACTCATGAATGCAGCAAAATATGACCTTGAGAATATACCACTGGAATTTAAAGACTACCTGCAAAATCGATTTGCTGCTTTAGATACAAATGACAGAGCTCCAGAAGAGTTATGGAACAACATCAAGAAGGTTGTGTTGGAAGAAAGCGAGAAGTCTCTACAAAAGGTGAAAAAGAAAAAACAGCCAAAATGGATGATGGAAGAAACTCTGAAAATTGCCCAAAAATGCAGAGAAGCTAAAGCCAGAGGAGAAAGAAAGACAATCACAGAACTCAACAGAGATTTCCACCGTGCAGCAAGATAGGACAAGGAAAAGTACTACAATGACGCATGCAAGGAAATAGAAGCAGAAACTATTAGAGGAAGAACAAGATCGGCTTTCCTAAAGCTACGAGAGTTAAAGAAAAGGTTCCAGCCTCGAATTGGAATGTTACAAGATGCTCAAGGTTCTATGTTGAATGATGCTGAGACGATCAAGAAAAGATGGAAGGAATATACAGAGTTTTTATATGATAAAGATCAAGTGGACCAACAGCTGTTTCAACCTGTACCTTATGATCAGGAACCATTGGTGATGAAAGAAGTTGAAGCAGCATTGAAAGCCTTATCAAAGAACAAAGTACCAGGCATTGATAGTATTCCCATAGAAGTATTACAGCAATCTGATGCAGCTGTTACCGTACTTACAAGGCTCTGCCAGGAAATATGGAAGACAACATCATGGCCAACTGACTGGAAACGATCTGTGTTTATACCAATACTAAAGAAAGGTGATCCAACTGACTGTGAAAATTATCGCACAATCGCTTTGATCCCACATGCCAGCAAGATTCTACTGAAGATTATTCAAAAGAGACTACAACCATACCTGGAACAAGAACTACCTGAAGTGCAAGCAGGGTTCAGGAAAGGGCGAGGAACGAGAGACATCATTGCGGATGTGAAATGGATCCTTGAAAAGACTAACGAATACCAAAAGGATATCTATTTGTGCTTTATCGACTATAGCAAAGCTTTTGACTGTGTAAACCATGAGAAACTCTGGGCCACATTAAGAAGCAGGGGTATACCAGAACACTTGATCGTACTCTTGCACAATCTGTACATTGATCAAGAAGCAACAGTTCGAACGGAACAAGGAGAAACAGAATGGTTTAAAATAAGCAAAGGTGTAAGAGAAGACTTCATACTTTCCCCCTACCTGTTTAATTTATATGCAGAACAAATCATCAGAGAAGCAGGATTGTATGAAGACAACAAAGGTGTGAAGATTGGTGGAAGACTCATCAACAACCTTCGCTATGCTGATGATACCACATTACTGGCTGAAAGTGAAGATGATCTGAAACACTTTCTTCTCACAATCAAAGAACATAGTCTCAAAATGGGCCTGCACCTTAATGTAAAGAAGACAAAGATCATGACAACTGGTATAATCAACAGGCTCATCATTGAAGGAGAAGAAATTGAAATCGTGAACAACTTTAACCTACTTGGATCAACTATCAATAAAGAAGCAACAAGCAGTCAAGAAATCAGACGACGCATTGCTCTTGGCAGAATGGCTATGAAAGACCTAGATAAGATTCTCAAGAGCAGAGATGTCTCTCTCCATACAAAGATTTGACTTCTTCAAGCCATGGTATTTTCAATAACATCATATAGTTGTGAAAACTGGACAGTGAAAAAGATAGACAGGAAGAAAATTGATGTGTTTGAATTATGGTGCTGGCGGCGAATACTGTGTATACCTTGGACTGCCCGAAGAACAAACTAGTCGGTACTAGAGGAGATCAAACCTAAGTTTTCTTTAGAAGCTCAGATGACAAGACTTCAACTTTCATACTTTGGACACATCATACGAAGCGAGAGATCATTAGAGAAAGACATCATGCTTGGCAAAATAGAAGGTCAATGCAAAAGAGGAAGGCCAGCAATGAGATGGAGCGATACAATAACAGCAGCTACGGGTACCAGTCTGTCAACAATGAGCCGCCTGACTGAAGACCGAACACAATTTAGGATAGCTATCCAGAGGGTCGCCATGAGTCGACTCTGACTCGACGGCACTTAACAACAACAACAACATAGTGCCACTCTCCCTCCCCCTTCTTCCTACCCTGTCCTTTAATCTTTGCAACTGCTCCCCTTTGTTTTTTCTTAACTCTTTTCCTCATTTTATCATAGTCTCCCTTTTGAAAGTTAAAAGGTAGTAGTGTGGATTTCCTTACTGTACCGCCTGCATTTATTAAATCAAACGCGATCATGCTATGATCACTATTGCCAGGTGGCTCCAACACCCTTATCTCTTGCACCAGATATTGTGTTCCACTAAGGACTAGGTTCACCATTGCTTTCCCTCTGGTCAGTTCATGAATCAGCTGCTCCAAGAAGCAATCATTTATTTCATCTAGAAACTTTATTTCCCTAGCATGTCCTGCTATGACACCGACCCAGTCGAAACCAGGGTAATTGAAATCACCCATTATTATTACTGTGCTGTAAATTTGTTAGCTTCCCTGATTTCTTTGAGCATTTCATCATCCATTTGTTCATTCTGGCGATACAGTCGATAGTACACCCTCACTGCCATCGCCTTCCCCTTCCGCTTTATACATGGAATTTCAATCCATAGAGATTCTACAGTGAATTTTGTTTCCTGCAAAACTTTAATCCTGTGTAACTCAATGCTCTCTCTAACATAGAGTGCAACCGCACCACCAATTTGATCTGCTCTATCATTATGATATAGTTTGTACTCAGGTATCACACTGTCCCACTGGTTGTCCTCCTTCCACCATGTCTCTGAGATACTAATCATTTCTAACCTCTCATTTAGTGCTATTTAGTTTAACTCTCCCATCTTATTTTTTAGACTACAGCATTTGCATACAAGCATTTTAGAGGCTGTATTTTATTCATATTAATCTGGATATTGGTAGGCAGGGTTAATTTGGAAACTGTAAGCTCTGTCTGCTCCATTCTCAAGGGCATTTGGGCTAGTTTTGTCTTTATTGGAAACTCTCTGCTGATATGCCCTAACTTCATTCTTTTGGTAGTATCCTTCAAGGATACATTGTTCCAAACCATGCGCTCTTGGGCGACTGTCGGTTCTCCCCTATTATCTAATTTAAAAGCTACTCTATCTCCTTTTTAATGGCTAATGCCAGCAGCCTCCTTCCATCCCGGTTAAGGTGAAGCCCATCCCTTTGGAAGAGCCCCTCCTTTCCCCAGAATGTTTCCCAGTTCCTAACAAATCCAAAACCTTCATTCTTGCACCATCCTCTCATCCATGCATTGAGACTCCGGAGCTCTGCCTGCCTTTTAGGTCCTGCGCGTGGAATGGGAAGCATTTCAGAGAACGCTACCCTGGAAGTTCTGGATTTCAACTTCCTACCTAAAAGCCTGAATTTAGCCTCCAGAACCTCCCTACCACATTTTCCTATGTCATTGGTACCAACATGTACTGAGATAGCAGACTACTCCCCAGCACTATCTAAGACCTTGTCTAGGTGGCGCGTGAGGTCCGCTACCTTCGCACCTGTCAGGCATGTTACCAGGCGATCCTCACATCCACCAGCCACCCAGCTATCTACATGCCTAATGATTGAATCACCAACTATAACAGCTGTCCTAATCCTTCCCTCATAGGCACATGGCACTGGAGAAACTTCCTCGGTGTGAGATGGTTTTACATCACCTGGAGGACAGGTCCTAGCTACAGGATCACTTCCTGCCACACCAGGCTGATGCTCTTCTGTCACGTGAGTTCTCTCCTCCTTGGCAACAGGGATGCTGCCAGACTGGAGGTGGGACTTCAAGACTATATCCCTGTAGGTTTCGTCTATGTACTTCTCTGTCTTCCTTATGTCCTCCAAGTCTGCTACTCTAGCCTCCAGAGATCGGACTCGTTCCCTGAGAGCAAAGAGCTCCTTGCACCTAGTGCATACGTAAGACCCCTCACCAACTGGGAGAAAATCAAATATGTGAACTCAATGCAAAATACTAGAAAGTCCCCATATCGCTGCTGGCCTGCTGTCTGCATCTTAATTTTAAGGCTGTGTTTAGATATTTTAGTTACTAATAGCAAACTGGACAGTAGAGTCATAGCCACCAGACCTTGTTTAGGGTGGATGGTCATAAGCTAGTTGAAACAATATTTCTTTAAGGCCTTCCTAAAGGATGACTGGTCTGAGATGGCTCGGATTGCTGGAGGTAAGGCGTTCCATAGAATTGGTGCATATAAGGAAAAGGCACAATTATTAGTAGCCTTTGTGCATGTCATTATTGATGAATGGGTGACAAGTGTGTTCTCCAGGCATTTTCTCCTAATTCTGTTTTCAGGAGTATGTTGTATGAGTGAGGCGAGGGAGGTCGCAGACATGCCATGAAGAGACTTGAATGTAAGTAAAAGGGCTTTGTAAATCAGGAGACTTGTTATAGGGAGCCAGTGTAGCTGAATCAAAATAGGCGTGATGTGTTTGAATCTGGACGCACTGAGGAGTGTTCAGGTAGCTATGAACCTGGCCAATTGTAATGGCTGGAGAGTGTGCTTTGGCAGGCCATGGAAAATTATGTTGGCATAGTCCAGATGAGGAAAGATTAGAGCTTGAAATACTGTGCGAAAATCTGAGGGCTCAAGGAGGGGGCATAGATGATGGAGGGTCCTTATTTTATGGTATACTGCCTTGTTGACATTTTGTATGTGGGGCTTTCCAATTCAAGTGTTGGACCAAGATGACTCCCAGATAGTGTACCTCCTGCTTATCCATGAGCTCGAAATTTTTCACCCTCAAGGATGTTGGTCAGATGAAAGTTTGGTCTTTGGTTATAAATAAGACCTCTGACTTTCTGCAGTTTATTTATTTAACATTTCTTATATACTGCCTTTCATGATATCAATATGCAAAAACCAATCCCCAATTCAGTGATAAATCTCAATGATACCAAAAAATCACCAAAAATAACCCCCGTGGAAATTTACTAAATAATTATTTTTGTCGGATGTTACAGGAAAGGAACATGTAAGGATACTATGTCCACCACTTAGTTACATCCATTTTAATTAGTTTTTTATAAAACCATGAAAACTCCATTGAAAACTTACATTGAACAAACTGAAATTACATTGAACAGGGCATTATAACTTGGAGATAACTATTTTACAGGGAACATGGGCAATGGAGGGTTAAGTGGCTTGCCCAAGACCACAAGGAGCACCTGTCCTCTAGTGGGATTTGAACCCCTGACCTTCTGGCCTGAGGTAACTTGCCCCAACCACTAGGCCACTCCTCCCTAGACAGGTTGTGGGTAGAGAGCCAATCTGAGACCGCATTGAAGCATCCTGTGATGGAAGACCTTCTGGCCTGAGGTAACTTGCCCCAATCACTAGGACACTCTTCCCTAGACAGGTTGTGGGTAGAGAGCCAATCTGAGACCCATTGAAGCATCCTGTGATGGAAGAATAGTTGGGGCTGTCTATGGAGAAAGGGATGTAGAGAAAGACGTTGTCAGCATAAATGTGGTAGTAAATATTGAAAGATTGTATAATGGCACAGATTGGCTGTAGATAGATGTTGAAGAGCAGGGCGGAGAGGTATGAGCCCTCCAGGACTCCTTGCGTTTGATGGAATGTACTCGATGACTGAGCTCCTATGTGGACTTGTTGTTGGCGATCAGTCAGGTATGATTTGCACCAGTTGAGGGCTAGGTTCCTTATCCCTTTTTGATCAAGCAGGCGAGTAGAAGACTATGACTGACCATATCGAAGGCAGAAGCAATGTCCATGAATATCAGGATGAATCCTTTTTTCTTCTTGTCTAAGCCCATGTAGAGTCTGTCCAGGAGAGTTGCCAGTAGGGTTTCCACACTATATTTCTATGTTGTTGGCGGAACCCATGCTGCGGTGGGTCAAGAGGTGCATAGGAGTCGATGCGGTCCTGGATTTGTTGGTGGACAATATTTTCTAATATTTTAGTCACAAAGGGGAGGTTGGATATGGATCTGTAGTAACTGATGTCTGATGGATCTAGTTTGTTATTCTTTAGCAGTAGCCTGATGGAGGCAGTTTTGAGGGGCAGTGGGAAAATGCCTTTAGACAGTGAGAGGTGAATGATTCTAGCGATGATTGAGCTGAGGTTGGATTGCGCTTGCTTAATCCAAAATGCTGAACATGGATCAACTGGGGAGGTGGTGGTGTTAATCCCACAAATGATCTTTTCTATTTGCTCATGAAAGTATGGATAAAAGACATCTAGCATGGGTATGAGTGTGTCACCAGGAGGAAGGAGGAGCATGAGTGAGTTTTCAAGATCAGTCCAATATGAGTAGGACATTGTCAGATTGGTTTTGCTTTGGAAGTATGCAGCAAAGGCTTCTGGGCTAGGAGTATATGTCAGTTCATTCATGGATGCATTCTTTGTGAAGGATTTAATGAGGCTGGAGAGCTCCCGAGATTTGTTAAGGGAGTGCATGAGGATGTTGGTGTGGTATTCCTTTCTCTTGTGGTTGTCTGCTCTTTGATGTTGCTGCAATTTATTCAGGTATGTAATGTGGTCGTTGACATGCCTAGAGCGTGGCCAGCGGCGTTCCAGTTTTCTGAGGTATAATAATGATTCACGCAGGTTAGCAGTAAACCACATAGCTGCATGGTTCTTGTAAGTAGGCTTCATGGAGGGTGGTAGGAGCGCAGCTCTGGAAAGGCTGTTGTTCCATATCTCTATTAGCTTGTCCAGATCATTGGTGTCAGAGCTGAGGTTATGCAGAGTGTCACTGAGGAATGTTTCTTTGTTGAAGTATCTGAAGCGGCAGAAGACAGAAGGATTTGATATGGAGGACCACTGCTCTTCTATGTCACACGGTACGTAGAAAAGTATGGCATTATGGTCAGACCAGGGGACTGAGAGAACAAGTGGTGAGTTCTGGATGCCTAAGGTGTGGGAGTGTAGAGGGGAAAAAATGAGGTCCAGGATGTTACCTCTAGTGTAGGTGGGTGTGTGTATACGTTGGTGATAATCCAGCGCAGACATTGCATCCAGGAACGCCGTGGAGTGCTTGGCAGGGAGTGATGGGAAATTAAAGTCACCTAGAAACCAGAGCTGTTTCCTCTGAGTATTACGGTTACATGCTAGGTCAAGGACTGTGGACAGTTCATCGACGTTTGAAGATAGTGGACTGTAAAAGAGACAAACTGCTAAGGACTTGTTTGAAATCAGGATGTTGTCAGGATAGGTTGAACTCTGGGCTAAGTCACACTGGAAGTGGAGGTTGCTTCTAGCTATTATGAGGATCCCCCCAACTCTTCAGTTTGTTCTAGGACAGTTAAAGAGGTCGTAACCAGGAAGTCTTAGCTGGTTGGCAAGAATCATGTCCGTGTCAGTTAACCATGTCTCAGTGATGAAGAGCAGGTCCAGATTCCAATGTTTGACATAGTCAGTGAGGACAGGCCATTTGTTGCTGATGGATTGAGCATTTATTAGCATACAGTTCAGGCTTCCCAAGTGTAGAGACTTGCGTCTCTTGATTTTTGTCAGTGGTTGGCAGATTATGTGTATAAGCTGGCGATGGTTTGCAGAAGGAGGTGGTCTTCTGAAGTGGGGAGAATCATAATGGCTTCTATGTCCCAGGGTTTGCACAGTGGGGATTAGGCCATGATGTTGTGTGAATGAGTCTGCCTATGAGATAAGTTGAACTAGGCAGAAAAGGTGCAGCATGAATGCGAGACCCCCTGACATCGTGCAGGGCTAGCTAAGAAAAAGTAACTTATAAGAGAAGAGAATGTGTACTCCGTATGCACTCGGAGGGCACCACGGCGCACTTCAGTGAGCTTGAGGCATTGGTAATTGATCGGGGATAGAACGCAATGAGAAGGGCAATGGATGCTAGGTGCCAGAGGCTTACCTAGTGTATAGCGGTGGAGTCAGTGGTAAGAAGACATTCTGTTCTGCGCTGGAACACGTTCTCAGTGTGGTTGTGGATAACACGACTTGCTGGCATGTTGCAGTCAGGTTCTGTGGCTTGTGGTTATTCATTTGTTGCTGGCTGTGTCCTGTTCATTGGGCTTGTGTTTTCAGGCGGGTGCCTTGGCGATAGTTCAAACAGGCAGTTCATGCGGATCTTAAGTGCCCTTTCAAGGGCCCCGCTCAAGGGCCATGCCTAAGGGCCCTCTAGCAAAGCCCTCAGGCAGGGCACGCCTTTAGCACTGTTTTTTAAAAGATGGTAAGTGGGGCCTGATTGGCTGGCCTTTGGTGCAGGGAGTGGGAGGAGTCTCCAGCCCACTTCCTGTGCTGGATGCTGGGCCGGGGCAGCTGGCTGGAGATCGTGCCTTTGGCGCTGTTTTTTAAAAGGCGGCAAGTGGGGCCTGATTGGCTGGCCTTCAGTGCAGGGAGCAGGAGGAGTCTTCAAACCGCTCCCTGTGCTGGATGTATACAGATGAACTAAAAATGAACTAGACTGTAAACTATCTCTTAGAAAGAAACATTTGGGTGTGAGTTGCTGAGATATAGAACAATTTTTCTTATTCTTTCAGGTTATAAAGTGTGATTATGTATCTATGAGGTATATAGTCTGATTCTCATTGTAGCATTACCTCAAAGATCTAATAAGATAGAAATAATCAAGATGTCCAGATAAGCAAAATTTAACCTAATTACTTCCTTAATTTTCCCTTCCAATCAATGCCAAACAATTCTGTCCACCCCCTAATTAATGTCACCAAGATTGGATTCTAGAAGTGCTACAAAGGAGCTGGTTGTCTTGCTCCGTAGGAAAATGTGGAAAGGAGGTTTTTGAAACCAAATTCAGGAGTTTAGGTAGAAAGTTAAAATCCAGGAGTTCTCAGAAATGCTCCCTATTCTAAGTGCAGGATCCAAGAGATAGTCAGAGGTCTGGAATCTCAGTGCATTGATGAGGTGATGCTTCAGGAAGCAGGCTTTAGATTTGCTAGGAAGTGGCCACAATCTGGGGAAGAAGGGGCCTTTACTGAAAAGAATGGGCTCCACCTTAACCAGGGTGGAACCTGGCTGCTGGCACTAAACTTTAAAATGAGATATGCCAGCTTGTAAACTAGATATTGAGGGAAAGCTGACAGGAGTGCATTGCTTGGAATAATGTATCTTTGAAGGATACTACCAAAAGAGGGAGGTTAGGGCATCTCGATAGAAAGGTTGCAATAAAAGTAAAAGCAGTTCAGATACTTTAAGAAAAAAGTAGACATAGAAACAAAGGCCCTCACTTGGTTTACACCTTGTCGTGCTGTGAGGTCTTGTGTGCATCAGTGATGCTGATGGCTAAGCTATCGGTAGCTTAACTATTGGCAGCGTCTCCTAAGAAGGAAAGGGTCTCAACTGAGCTGCCAGACCAAGACAAACCACCTATCTGGGCAGCATCAGATTGGGATGATGTTGGCGGGGGAAGATCACATTTCTGTGACAATGACAACTATACTAGAATTACAACTACAACAGAATCAGTGACCACAAGGAAACGAAGGGTAGTGGTGGTTGGAGACTCTCTTCTGGAGGGTACTGATGTCCAGAGAGGTATGCTGTCTGCCTGGTGCCAAAATCCAAGATGTTACGGAGAGTTTGCCAAGACTCATCAAGCCCACTGACTACTACCCAATGTTGCTAATCCATGTTGGAACAAATGATACTGCCAGGTATACCTCGGAATGTATCAAAAGTGACTTCATGGTTCTGGGACAGAGGGTGAAGCAGTTAGATGCGCAGGTGGTGTTCTCTTCAATCCTCCCTGTTGAGGGTAAAGGCCAAAGCAGACTGGCTCGCATCCTGGAGATGAATGCATGGCTGCGTGGATGGTGTCATCGAGAGCATTTTGGTTTACTAGACCATGGGATGCTGTTCCAAGGGTTGCAGAGCAGAGATGGTATCCATCTGTCCAAGAAAGGTTGACGCATCTTCGATAGTAGACTGGCTAATCTACTGAAGAGGGCTTTAAACTAGATTCGTTGGGGATGGGTGAAGAATGCCCCCAGGTAGGTGATACATTAAATAACTTTATGGAAATGGGTAACAGGGGTAACATATGGAAAGCAGTGTGTATAAATGCCCGTAGCATGGGAAATAAAATCCCTGATGTTGAAGCTTTGGTGGGAGTGGCTGACTTGGATTTAGTGGCAGTTACAGAAACAAGGTTCACAGAAAACCATGATTGGGATGTAACTATACCTGGCTATACTTTATTCAGAAAGGACAGGGTAGGAAGAGGGGGAGGAGGCGTGGCACTATATGTAAAAACTACTATTAAAGCTTTGGAATTACAGAGCTTAAAAGGGAGAGAGGAGGCATTGTGGGTTAAACTAGAAAGAGGGAAAGAGAAATCTATTTGCATTGGTGTGATATACAGACCTCCCTCACAAGAGGAAGAGGTGGACAGAGAGTTAATTGAAGACATACGCAGCATTGCTAGGAAAGGGGAAGTGCTACTCATAGGAGATTTCAATATGCCAGATGTTGATTGGCACATTCCTGCTGCAGGATCATCTAGAAGTAAGGAGATCCTGGATTCTCTACAGGGAGAACTACTCAGACAATTGGTAATAGACCCCACACGTGAAGGGGCCATACTGGACTTGGTGCTTACCAATGGTGAAAGGGTTTCTGATGTTGTAGTGGGAGATCATTTTGCATCCAGTGATCACCAGATGGTGTGGTTCAATATTGGGACTAGGGCTTAGAATGGTGCCCAGAGCCCTTGCCGACAACTCAGCAGCTCTCCCGGAGGGGATTGAGCCTTTGTCCACAGCTGAGCAACGCAATTTTCCCGCTCACTCCCTGCTGAGCCACACTGCCCAATTGGGGCAGCCCTCCAAGCTGTGCTCCATCCAATCGGAGCGATCAACTGAAGGATAAAAGAAGCACCGTCGGGCACATCCAGCAGTGGTGCCCAGAGCCCTCGCTGAAAACTCAGCAGCTCTCCCGGAGGGGATTGAGCCTTTGTCCTCAGCTGAGCAACGCGATTTTCCCGCTCACTCCCTGCTGAGCTACACTGCCCAATTGGGGCAGCCCTCCAAGCTGTGCTCCATCCAATCGGAGCGATCAACTGAAGGATAAAAGAAACACTAGCGGGCGCACCCGCGCCGGGCGGACCCGCGCCTGAGGGCCTCGCCAGAGGGCCCTTTGGCATGGCCCTTAGGCAGTGGCCCAACAAGAATCCAACCTGGCAAGATCCCTTGGAGCCTCATTGACCCTTCTAGCCAGAAAACACTACCAAGCTTGAGCTCCCGGTGAAGGTCGAGCTCGCAATCAATGGGACCTGACGACCCTCTACAATCCAGGTAATCTACCCGCAACCAAGCCAACGTCTTTGCACTTAATCAGTCCAGTTCTCTCCACACCTGTTTACCTATATAGTTGCCGAAGGTGAAACCCGCCCCTACTTATCGAGTGACTGCTTTACTACACGGGTGGCACAGATATACCTTAAGCCTCACCTAGTTCATCTATTGCCTTTGGGACATGACAACTTTACCTGTTAAATAATACAGCTAACCAGATTTACTCTGCTACATTTTCATTAATTTTTCCTCACACTGAATTGCAGTACTTTGCCATTGTATGGCAATATAGCAGTCTGTAGTGAGTGCCTTAACTGAGTAGTCTATTCTGTCTGCATTAACGAGCAGCACTATCTCAACCCAATGTTTACTTTCTAATGTTTACTACCAATGTTTACTTTCATTTGATGTTTTCCAAACTGCATAGCGTTGTAGTGCTACTGTATGTCTATAGAGCTAGCTGTTCTACTGAATAGCGTTAACCTAACACAGTGATTTACTGCATTTCTCAATACATCCATAGTCAAAGCTGAGGGCGCTGTATTTGTTTTCTGCATTAACCACAACAAAACTAGCCGCAACAACAAGCTACACAAGGTGACTGGAAATGGTTCACGTAGCTACATCCCTACTGCTGTGCCTATGTATTTCGTTTTCCACTTGTGCCTCTAACCACATACTGATGTTCCATGAACCGATCACCTGGGAACCAGTTTACGTCTGCAACCCAATCATGCTACCAACTCTTACGCTATTCAACTCACTCATTCCTGAACGCACGCAAACCACCCTGCAACACAGCCAAGGGGCAGCCACTCTGTCAGGCAAGTACTCAAAAGACCAACACACCAAGATACCCAAGAAAAGGCAAACAAACAAAGCAGGAGCAACCAAGATAACCGTGATCTCCAAGGCTGACAAACCCCTGCAGGCTGCAGTCTCATTCATGCTAATTAATGCCAGATCGATATGAAACAAGACCCACATTATACATGATATCCTCACAGATGCAAAACCTGACATCCTATGCATCACGGAAACATGGATCACAGACACAGACTCAATTATCACCAACCAAATTAGCAAGCCTGGCTACAAGATCTACAATTGTCCTGCTCCAAGAGAAGAGGTGGAGGAGTTCTTATCATGGCAAAGGACTCCCTACTCCTAGCAAACACTTCTCAAAATGACGACAACGGAATTGACATGCTCAGAATAGAAAGCAAAACAATAGCTATCTGCCTGATCTACAGACCCCCCTCCTCCCCATATGAAACTTTAGCAAACGCCCTTGAAGTCATCACTACCACAGCAAGCAAAAAACACCAGATGATCCTAAGCGATCTAAACCTAGCATCAGTCCCCCCAGCTCAAGCTGAAATCTTCCATGAAGCCATGGATCAACTTGGATACGAACAAATAATCTGCGATGCCACGCATATCAAAGGCAACACCCTGGACATGGTGTTCCTACCCAACAAACTTCTTAGGCCTCAAAAACCAAAGATACATACGTATAACCCCAGTGCCATGGTTGGACCATCACCAAATTGAATTCACATTGCTTCTACCCACCATGCCGGAGCACTCTTATCACACCTTACCTACAAACCAACGGAGGAGGTTTCAAAGATTCATCAAGGAAAATCTGATAACTTCAATAAGCGCACATATGAATACAGAATAGCAGGACCTAGAGATACTAGTTAACCAATGGATCTCAGGAATCGAAGAAGTCGCAATACCAACCTGGACACCCCAAAGACTCTCATCAAGAATCAGGTCGGAACCATGGTACACCCCCACCCTGCGCGACCTAAAGAAAGGCCTGAGGAAGCAAGAAAGGAAATGGAGAAGTCACAAAACTGAGGAGCATAGAATGGAATACACCAAACTCCTCGCGGCTTACAAGAATGAAATTAACATCGCAAAGAAAACCTATCACTCCAACACGCTCAACAAGGCCCTCAACCGACCCAGGGAACTATTCGAACTGGTCAAATCCCTCACGAAGACTACCCAAGAACCAATTTCATACGGGGCAATGACAGCCCAAAAGTTGGCAGACCACTATGCCAAAAAGCTCAACCCTACAGCCAATGTCAGAAGCCATCAAGCGCCTGAACCAGACACCCAGAATCTGTCAATGACCAACATTCTGCAAACACCCAACACCCCGGAAAGTCCTACACAATACTAAGAATGGACCACTTTCAGGAGCGTAGATGACAAGCAAATATTGAACATAATCTCCAGCTTAAAAACCACCACCTCCCCACTCGACCCATGCCCTGCGGCCTGGGTAAAGGGCATAAAAACAGGAAATTGTTCAATATATCACACACTTTGTGAACCAATCGCTTTGGCAGGGGTTAATGCCAACGCACCTCAAAAAATCCATCATACGACCC
Source organism: Ichthyophis bannanicus (assembly GCA_033557465.1). Taxonomy (NCBI): domain Eukaryota; kingdom Metazoa; phylum Chordata; class Amphibia; order Gymnophiona; family Ichthyophiidae; genus Ichthyophis; species Ichthyophis bannanicus. Next base: position 1,271,494,839 of record CM066033.1, on the reverse strand, counting down.
ATCCTAAAGAACAAGACTCTTAACAAGAAAGACCCAACATCCTACCGACCGTTGTCAAGCATATCCTTCCTGGCCAAGATCATTGAAAAGGCAGTACAAATGCAACTGCAAGATCACATCGATGACAATAACGCTTTGGACGTCCACCAGTATGGTTTCCGACAGCATCATGGCGTGGAGACCCTCCTCCTGGCCCTACTTGATAAGCTTCTCAAAGGACTGAAAAATAGAAGCAAAATGTTCATGCTCGTTTTCATAGACATATCAGCCGCCTTTGATACCGTACATCACCCCATAGGCATTAGAGGTGCCCCTCTGAAATGGTTCGCCTCCTACATAAACAACAGAATGCAGCAAGTCCACTTCAACAACGAGAAGGCCGCAACTTTCCCCCAAACCCAAGGCATACCTCAAGGCTCGGCCCTGTCTTCCCTCCTCTTCAACCTTTATCTACGGCCAGTTTGTAAAACATTCCAGGAACGCCATATCAGTTATCACATCTATGCTGATGACCTAATGCTCTACACTCAAATTGATGTAGACAACCCGAACATCAGTCAACTGGAAAAATGCCTCAGTGAGCTACAATTCTGGCTGCAACAGAATAACATGGCCATTAATCACAAAAAGACTGAAGTGATGTTCATTTCCAGAAAACCAGATTTCAACCCACCAGCTACAGTCACCATGAACAATAACGTCTACACCACAAAGAGCGAGCTAAAATACCTGGGCGTGACAATGGATTGCAACCTAAAGATGGAAAAGCATCTCCGAATTACCAATCGAGCCATTTTCCACAAAATAAAAGTCTTGCACCCACTATGTAGCATCATAGAGCACTCAGATTTTAGGACCGTTGCACAAGCCCTCATCATTCCTCACCTGGACTACTGCAACGCCATACTACAAGGGTTGCCTAAAAAAACCCTCAACATCCTCCAAATGGCGCAAAATGTGGCAGCTAGATTAATCATGAGAAAGGCCTGAAGGAGCATATCACACCAATTCTAATGGACCTACATTGGCTCCCCATCACTGCACGCATACAATAGAAACACTGTTCTGTTTTATGTAAACCGCGCTGATCGCAAATAGTGCGGTATATAAGAAATGCAGATAAATAAATAAAATCCTAATCACCACATTCAAGCTCATTCATAATATAGCACCCTCGTTTCTCAACGCCCTTATCACATCGCAGCCAAATAAGAGAAGCAGAAGAACCACACACCTCAATACCCTCATTGTTCCGGCTAGCCTGAGATCTGTCACTGCAATCACCAGTAACCGAGCATTCTCATTCATAGCGCCACTGCTATGGAGCCAACTACCATGCGAACTGAGAGCAATCAGTGACACCTGTTGGTATTCAGAAAAAAGCTAAAGACGCATCTTTTCCAGACACATTTTAATCCCACATAACCTCTTTCACCATGCACAAGGAAAGAGCACTACACATCAAACACCTATAGACTCCGACAACCTGTAAATATGTATATACATGTGTAATCAATGTCTTGCAATCAAGTGTAAACCTGTAATCAGAATGTTTGTGTCCTGTACTGAATCATTATGTATGTTTTAATCCATGGCCTGTACAACCATACTGTTATGTATAGCAAACCGCTGCTCATCGCTGGAAATAGCGGGATATAAGTGTACACTAAATAAATAAATCCATTCAAAGGTGAGGATCTTAGACTTTAGGAGACTAACTTTGCCAAGATGGGCCAATACCTCAGGGAGTCGTTAGTGGGATGGGAACAGCTGGGGGATGTAGAAAACAGTGGGCAAAACTAAAAGGGGATATTTTAAGGGCAACCAACCTTTTTGTTAAAATGGTAAATAAAGGAAAAAGGAAAAGGAGACCGCTATGGTTTTCAAAAAAAGTAGCTGAAAAAGTGAAGAAAAAGAGGGAGGCCTTCATGAAATACAAGAGATCACAGACAGAGGAAGACAGGCATCTGTATTTGGAAAAACTTAGAGAAGCTACCAAAGTAGTCAGGAAGGCAAAGATTCAAAAAGGGGAGGAAAAAGCCAATGCAATAAAATGGGGGGATAAGACATTTTTCAGATATATTAGTGAGAAGAGGAAGGGCAAAAGTGGTATTGTCAGACTCAAGGGTGCAGGGGAGGAATATGTAGAAGCTGATAAGGATAAAGCGGAATTGCTTAACAAATATTTCTGTTCTGCATTCACAGATGAAGAACCAGGAGCAGGACCTCAGAAAACACCCACAAACAGGAACAGAAGCGAGGGACATCTTGAACAATTTTCAGAAGACTGTGTTCATGAGAAACTAGCTCAACTTAAAGTAGACAAAGCGATAGGACCGGATGGGATACACCCTAGAATACTGAGGGAACTTGGGGACGTTCTAGCAGCTCCACTGACTGACCTTTTCAATGCCTCGTTGGTGTCGAGAGTGGTGCCAAAGGACTGGAGAGAGGCTCATGTGGTGCCTTTACACAAAAGCGGAAGTAAGGATGTGGTTGAAAACTACAGGCTGGTTAGTTTAACTTCGGTGGTGAGTAAATTATTGGAAACGCTGCTGAAAGAGAAAATAGTAAGATTTCTGGAGTCCAGCGGATTACAGGATCCGAGGCAGCATGGATTCACCAGAGGCAGGTCTTGTCAGACAAATCTGATTGATTTCTTTGACTGGGTGACCAGGGAGTTGGACCGAGGGAGAGCCTTAGATGTGGTGTATTTAGATTTCAGTAAAGCCTTTGACACTGTTCCTCACTGTTAAAACCCTCCGCCCAGTGTGCAGCGGCGGCCAAGAAAGCAAATAGAATGCTAGGTATCATAAGGAAAGGAATGGAAAATAAAACAAAGGATATTTTAATGCCTCTGTATCGTTCCATGGTACGACCGCACCTTGAATATTGTGTGCAATTCTGGTCGCCATATCTTAAAAATGATATAGCGTTATTAGAAAAAGTACAGAGAAGAGCCACCAAAATGGTAAAGGGGATGGAAGGCTACTCCTAAGAAGAGAGGCTACAAAGGTTAGGGCTCTTCAACCTGGAAAAGAGACGGCTGAGGGGAGATATGATAGAGGTCTATAAATTAATGAATGAACGTAGATCGATTGTTTACGCTATCAGAATATAGAAAGACTAGGGGACATGTAATGAAGCTACAGGGTAAACTATTTAAGACAAATAAGAGAGAATATTTTTTCACTCAACGTGTAATCAAACTCTGGAATTTGTTACTGGAGGATGTAGTAAGAGCTTTTAGTGTAGCTGGGTTTAAAAAAGGTTTGGACAAGTTCCTGGAGGAAAGGTCCATAAACCATTATTAAAAAGGGACCCAGGATAATCAATGTTTGACCCAGTACAAGCACTGTGGAACCTGTGTCTTTTGGGGATACTGCTAGGTACGTATGGCCTAGATTGGCCACTGTTGGAAACAGGATACTGGGCTTGATGGACCTCGGTCTGACCCAGTATGGCATATCTTATGTTCTTATGTTCTCACAGGAGACTTATAAACAAACTGAGCACCCTAGGGATGGACCCTAAAGTTACTGCTTGGGTTAGAAATTGGTTGGGTGGGTGACAACAAAGAGTACAGGTAAATGGAGCTCACTCTGAGGAGAAGGATGTTACCAGTACTGTGCCCCAGGGATCGGTTCTTGGTCCGATTCTTTTTAACATCTTTGTTAGTGATATAGCAGAAGGGCTGTCGTGTAAGGTTTGCCTCTTTGCGGATGATACCAAAATCTGCAATAGAGTAGACACCCAGGAAGGTGTAGATAACATGAGGAGGGATCTAGCTAAGATTGAAGAATGGTCTAGAATCTGGCAGCTGGGATTTAATGTTAAAAAATGTAAGGTCATGCATTTGGGCTTCAGCAATCCAAGGGAGCAATATAGTATAGGGGGTGAAGTACGTTGTCCACTAAAGAAGAGCGGGACCTGGGCGTTGTTGTGTCTGATGATCTTAAAGTAGCTAAAAAGGTAGAAAAGGCGACAGCAAAAGCTAGAAGGATCCTTGGGTGCATACGGAGAGGAATAGCTAGCAGAAATAAGGAGGTGATAATGCCTCTGTATAAGTCTTTGGTGCGATCTCATTTGGAGTATAGTGTGCAATTCTGGAGACCGCACCTTCAAAAGGATGTGAACAGGATGGAGTCGGTGGAAAAGGTGACGGCAAAAGCTAGAACGATGCTTGGGTGCATATGGAGAGGAATAGCTAGCAGAAATAAGGAGGTGATAATGCTTCTGTATAAGTCTTTGGTGCAATCTCATTTGGAGTATAGTGTGCAATTCTGGAGACCGCACCTTCAAAAGGATGTGAACAGGATGGAGTCGGTGCAGAGGGTGGCTACTAAAATGATTAGTGGTCTTCATTATAAAGCATATGAGGACAGACTGAAGGATCTTAATATGTACAACTTAGAGGAAAGGCGGGATAGAGGTGATATGATTGAGATGTTTAAATACCTCCATGGCATAAATGTTCAGGGAGAGAGCCTTTTTCAATTGAAAGCAAGTTCTGCTACGAGGGGACATGGGATGAGGGTGAAGGGAGATAGATTCAGGAGTGATATGTGGAAATATTTCTTTACAGAAAGAGTAGTGGATCCGTGGAATAGTCTCCCAGTGGAGGTGGTAGAGATGAGAACAGTAAATTAATTCAAAAAAGCATGGGACCAACACAGAAGATCTCTAAAGGTAAAAAGGGGACTGTTGTAGTTGTTGATAAGGAAGGACAGACTAGATAGAAATATGATGACAGAAAAAGACCACATGGCCTATGTTTCTATGTTTACTTGCATGGAAGAAAGGCCCGGCAATCTACTTCTGTATCTTGCCACGAAAACCCAATGGATAGTCACAACAAAACAAATTGCACTATAGTGCTGGAAGATGAGACCCTCAGGTCAGAAAGCACTCAACTGACTACTGGGGATGAGCTGAAGATTTTTCAGAGTAAAGCCAGCATTTATGATGTGGTTGGACCAAAGCACTTGGGGCATCTGACTGCTGATGTAGCTGCACATGAAATGAAAGTCAGAAGCTGCAAAGATGTCTTACATATTGGGACATGGAACATACGACGCATGAACCAAGGAAAGTTGGAGGTGATCTAGAATGAAATGGAACATCTACAACTCAATCCGTTGGGTGTCAGTGAACGAAAATGGACTGGCACCAGGTGCATTGCATCCGATGATCATATCGTCTACTATGCTGGAAATGAAAGACAAAGAAGAAATGGTGTTGCATTTATAATCAAGAAGAAACTTGCAAGAACTGTAATGAAATACAATGCAGTCAGTGAATGCTTAATTTCTATTTGCCTACAAGGAATGCCCATCAACACAACTATAATTCAGGTATATGCCCCAACAACAGCTGTAGAAGAGGATGAAGTTGCTGAGTTCTATGAACAAGTTTAACCTCTACACAAAAGTGGTGACAGGGAAGAAGTGTCAAACTACAGGCCTCTGAGCCTTACCTCAGTGGTGGGAAACTTAATGGAGGTACTCCTAAAAGAGCGAATAGTGAACTTTCTCAAAGCCAACACGTTGCAAGATCCGAGGCAACATGGTTTCACCGAAGGACGATCTTGCCAAACAAATCTGATTGAGTTCTTTGACTGGGTGACCAGAGAACTAGATCAAGGGCATGCGATGGATATCATCTACCTGGATTTCAGCAAAGCCTTTCATACTGTTCCTCATAGGAGGCTTATCAATAAACTCAGTAGCTTGGGGATAGATCCCAAGAAGGTAAATTGGATCAGAAATTGGTTGACTGACAGATGACAGAAGGTGATGGTAGATGGAGCTCACTCAGATGAAAGGAAGGTGATTAGCGGGGTGCCCCAGGGGTTGGTCCTGGGCCCGGCACTATTCAATGTATTTGTAAATGATATTGCTGAAGGACTGCATGGAAAAGTCTGTCTTTTTGCAGATGATACAAAAATTTGCAACAGAGTGGACTCCCCTGAGGGAGTGGTTAACAGGAGGAATGATCTACAAAACCTGGGTCTGATGCTTGGCAGTTAAGATTTAATGTGAAGAAGTGCAGAGTCATGCACTTGGATAGAAGAAATCCAAGGGACGCATAAGCGATTGGGGGCGAGAGATTGGTGTGCACAGATCAGGAGAAAGACCTTGGAGTGATTATTTCTGAAGATCTCAAGGTGGCAAAACAGTGCGACAAGGCGGTGGCAAAAGCCAGGAGGAGGTAGGGCTGCATACGAAGAGGAATTACCAGCAGAAAGGAAGAGGTACTTATGCCACTGTACAAGTCACTGGTGAGGCCTCACTTGGAATACTGTGTTCAATTTTGGAAACCATATCTTGCAAAGGATGTAAAAAGACTGGAAACTGTTCAGAGGAAGGTGACCAAAATGATTTGGAGCCTGCATCAGAAGCCTTATGAGAAGAGACTTGAAGACCTAAACATGTACACTTTGGAGGAGAGGAGGGACAGGGGAGATATGATTCATACCTTTAAATACTTAAAGGGAAATAATGAACAAACAAACCTCTTCCAAAGACGGAGAAGCTGCAAAACTAGAGGGCATACCATGAAGCTACAAGGAGGTAAATTGAAAGGCAATGTCAGGAAATACTTTTTCACTGAAAGGGTGGTGTTTGCTTGGAATGCCCTCCTGATGGAAGTGGTGGGGGCAAATACAGTGACGGAGTTCAAAAGGGCATGGGACAGACACAGTGGATCCCTTTACGGCAACAAGAAAATATCAAAATAAACTGAATCATCAAATTCCTCAACAAATACGGGTGTCCTACATGGAGTGGTGGGTTCACCCCTGGGCAAAGACATGGGGAGGGGGGGCCTGCACGGAGCAGCAGGTGTACCTACTCTTGACATTGTGCTGGGCAGACTAGATGGACCATACTGGTCTTTATCTGCCATCATTTACTATGTTACTAGATACTACGCAGACAACAGCTCGCAAATAGCCACCCCAATCACCAAGAAGGTACTACTGAAAGGACAGCTCACAAACAGCCACCCCAATCACCAAGACCTCTCTAACACCACACCCAGGATGCTATAGAGCAGCTAGCCTCTTAGGTGCAACTCCATGTAAATATCAGTATGTACAACAGTTATTAGTGTAAATAATTTCGTAGAAAGTTACCCCAGTTAGGTCCAAGTTCTATCTCCTGTTTATTGGAAATACAATGTAGCCTGACTGCATTGTATAAGGTTCTGTTGGATGTAAACCGCACTGATGGGAATAGCGCGGTATAGAAGAGACATTAAATAAATAAATAAATAAATACTATGTTACTATGTAAGCTGAAATTGACAGAACATGCAAACGGGATATCCTGATAGTCATGAGTGATTGGAATGCAAAAGTTAGCAACAAAGAGGAAGGCAAAGTGATTGGAAAATATGGACTTGGCAACAGAAATGAAGCTAGAGAAAAACTGATAGAATTCTATAAGACCAATGATCTATTCATCTCAAACAGAATCTTCCAACAACACAAGTGGAGACTGTACACAAGGACTTCACCCAATGGATTGTACAAAAATCAAATTGACTACAACTGTTGAGGTCAACAAATGAAAAAGCTCTATAGCATCAATAGAGACAAAACCTGGAGCCGACTATTGTCTTTTGGGGAAACTGCTAGGTACTTATGACCTAGATTGGCCACTGTTGGAAACAGGATACTAGACGATGAACCTTGGTCTGACCCAGTAAGGCATATCTTATGTTCTTATTACCAACTACTAGCATGCAATTTCAACTAAAGTTTCAAAAGAGCAAGTCACTCATGAATGGAGCAAAATATGACCTTGAGAATATACCTCCAGAATTTAAAGACTGCCTATAAAATCAATTTGCTGCTTTAGATACAAATAACAGAGCTCCAAAAGAGTTATGGGATGACATTAAGAAGGCTGAGTTGGGAGCAAGTGAGAAGTCTCTACAAAAGTTGAAAAAGCAAAAATGGCCAAAATGGATGACCGAAGAAACTTGGAAAATTGCCCAGAAATGCAGAGAAGCTAAAGCCAGAGGAGAAAGAGAGGCAATCGCAGAACTCAGAGATTTCCAATATGCAACAAGACAAGACAAGGAGAAGTAATACAATGATGCATGCAAGAAATTGAATCAGAAACTATTAAAGGAAGAACAAGATCATCTTTCCTAAAACTATAAGAGTTAAAGAAGAAAGTCCAGCCTCGAATTGGAATGGTACAAGATGCTCACTGACCCATGCTGAATGATGCTGAGAAGATCAAGAAAAGATGGAAAGAATACATAGAGTCATTATACAATAAAGATCAAGTAGAAAAACAGTTGTTTCAACATGTACCTTATGATCAGGAACCAATGGTGATGAAAGAAGACGTCAAAGCAGCATTGAAAGTCTTATCAAAGAATAAAGCACTGGGAATTGATAGCATTCCCATTGAAGCATTACAGCAATCAGATGCAGCTGTTATCATACTTACAAGGCTCTGCCAGGAAATTTGGAAGACAACATCATGGCCAACTGACTGGAAAAGATTTGTATTTATACCAATACTAAAGAAAGTTGATCCAACTGACTGTGGAAATTATTACATAATCGCTCTGATCCCACATGCCAGCAAGATTCTACTGAAGATTATTCAAAAGAGACTACAACCGTACCTGGAAAAAGAACTACCTGAACTGCAAGCAGAGTTCAGGAAAGGGCAAGGAATGAAAGACATCATCACAGATGTTAGATGGATCCTTGAAAAGACAAAAGAATACCAAAAGGATATCTATATGTGTTTTATTGACTACAACAAGGCTTTTGACTGTGTAAATATGAGAAATTCTGGGCCACATTAAGAAGCATGGGTATGCATACTTTCCACCTACCTCTTTAAATTATATTGTGGCAAGGTCATCTATCCTGAGTATGGGGGAGGTGAGAAACGTAAAGAATTCACCCTAGTAAAGGGTCCCCTTTTAGGAGTGCAGGGTGAGAAAGCCACAGCCACACCTAAAAACCAGGAAAACTCCAGCTGGAACAGGTTTCATGCAGTGTCTGATAGAGTAAGAGAGAGAGATTACGGGCACGAGGTCCAAAACCCTTACTTCAACAAGTTCCCTGATTACTCAAATACCAGAAGGCAGGGGGATTACCAACACCTGGGAAGGAAGGAGGTGGGGCTAGAACCCTGCAGGTATAAGCCTATGCTAGAGTATACAGACAAGAAGAAAGGAGGAGAGGGAGGAGAAGGCAGAGACCGGAGAAGATAAGGAGGTAGAGAAGGTGCTGACTCATGCAGAAGAGCCGAGCTACCAGGAGCTGAGAGGGATGAATTCCCTGCAACAGGTTGGCAGCAGAGGTTGGAGCCAGGAAGTGGAGAAGCTCTCAGAGCACCGGAGAGGTTGTCAACTGAGCAGTCTGAGTGGGTGGGTGAGTCAGAACCCATGCAGCTGGGAGAGCCAATGGCAGAGTTGGGGGAAGAAGACATCCTTATGGATTGCTCTCTGTGCCAAGCTTTAGACATGGAGTCTTGAGGAAGAGCCGGTGAAAAGCGGGATATAAATACAGTTAAATAAATAAATTAAATAAATAAATAAGAGCCAGCCCTGAAAGAATTATCCTCCCTGAAAAGGTAACCATAAGAAACAGGCAGTGTGGTGGTAAATTCCCATATGTTTTTAAAAGGGAAGTTTACTGAAATTTAAGGATAAGCAGGAAGCTGTGATTCATGCTTGTTATCCACCTGTGGTTTGAACTGTGAAACGGCAAGAAGCCAATTTACCTGCTAGAAGAGGTTTTCTTTGCTCCTCTGTTATGTGACAAGCCCGTTGAGAGTTTTTGATGGCAGTCTGAATGTTTGCTTCTTGTTTTGAGTTCTGTTGTACCTGAAATGCAGCCTAGAAGGAATTGAGGCTGATAGAAGCCAAACTGCCACAGAAGATTAAGCTTGTTTGGACTTTATGCTGTAATTAGCAAGGACTAAAAGGAAGGTGGCAGCCTTGCTATCAAAGGCTGTGCTTCAGAAAGTAAGAAGACTTTAAACAGCCTTTTTTGTGTTCTTTTGTTTACTTTGCCAACCATCTGCTGTACTTTGAGCAAATCCTACAGAAATAATCCTGTATCTGGTACTTTGAATCTTTTTGTGCGAAATAAATTTTCTGTTATATTCCTTACCTCGGTGGCTTTAACTACAACTTTCTACCTGAAGCACAAACACATCTTAGCAGTACTACATTTCCCAGAAGACACCACAAGGAAATAGGCTGCTAAGGTTGATAGGGGAAGGTTCCTCCAATAACCACGCCCCTCTAAAACTAGAGGCGAGTGGTGAGGGCGTTTGACAATATGCAGAACAAATCATCAGAGAAGCATGATTGTATGAAGTCAACCGAGGCGTGAAAATTGGTGGAAGACATATCAACAATCTTTGCTATGCTGTTTATACCACATTACTGGCTGACAGTGAAGGCGATCTGAAACATTTGCTTCTCAAGATCAAGGAATATAGTCTTAAAATGGGCCTGCATCTTAATGTAAAGAAGACAAAGATCTTGACAAATGGCAAAATCACTAACTTGAAATCAATCAAATTCAAATAGTTGACAACTTTAACCTTCTTGGATCAACTATCACTAAAGAAACAACAAGCAATCAAGAAATCTGATGATGCATCACTTTTGGCAAAATGGCTATGAAGGAACTAGACAAGATTCTCAAGAGCATAGATATCTCTCTCCATACAAAGATTTGACTTGTTCAAGCCATGGTATTTTCAATAAAGTCATATGGATATGAAAGTTGGACAGTGAAAAAGATAGACAGAAAGAAAATCAATGCCTTTGAATTATGATGTTGGCGATGAATACTGTGTATACCATGGACTGCCCAAAGACAAATCAGTCAGTATTAGAGATCAAGCCTAAGCTTTCTTTAGAGGCTCAGATGACTTTGACTTTCATACTTTGGATACATAATGCGAAGAGAGACATCATTAGAGAAAGATATGCTTGGCAAGGTAGAAAGTCAACACAGGGTCAAATGGTCATTATGTACAAATGGTTATTATGTTCAATGTCATTGTTATGTTTTCAGTTCTATGTAAACCGCCCCTGATCTCTGGAAGGGATGGTATAAAAAAAGCTTGCAAATAAATAAATAAAAGAGGAAGGGCAGCAATGAGATGGATGGATGGATACAATAACAACAGCTATGGATGTCACTCTATCAGCAATGAGCTGCCTTACTGAAGACCAAACACAGTTTAGGACAACTATCCAGACGATCACCATGAGTCGACACCAACTCGAGGCACTTAACCCTTTGAAGACAGCACGTTTTCTAGATTGATGAGATGTATGAAAGTGATATGTTAGATTCAACAATACTTTTGAACAACAAATACAAAAATTTCAAACATGTGACACTGTGGGGTGGGGGGGTGGCGTTATAAAAAGGGACATATTTATCCCTATGGTCGTCAAGAGAATAATGGGACATATTTGTCCTGTGTGTTAATTTACACATAACATCTCAGTTATATTAAAAATTCATGTTTATATTTGTTTTTAATTAAGGGTAATCATGTAATTTTTCATATATTTCTGTTTATTGAGCAACTTGAGCAAAATTTATTTAGAAAATACAAGCGCAAAAACGTTAAGCATGCAAAACCTTAGTATATCAAGCTTCTGTCTTAGAGTGAGCATCAGCATGAAATCAAAAAGATTTATTATATTTGAAAATAGGCAATTAGACATTAATATAGTAAATAGTAAGCAAAAGCCTAATTGTCTGACAAACAGTTCAGGCTATGATAATCAGCAAAGCAGTTACGTGTCTTAGTGTAGCACAAGTGAATGCTACATGTGTCACAGAAGCTATCTGTGTGATTGTCAACTCCAGATTTGGCACACTGAGCACATCGTCTGCGTCGATCACGTCTTGTCAGGGAATGTTCTGGTTTTGGTGCTGGAAGAACACACCGTGAACCTCTAACTGGTGCTGATGGTGCATTTCTTTGACTGTTGGAGTACCGTCTAATAAGACCCCTTGCTATCATCTGACGATATTCCAGTGGTGTTATTGCCTTATAATCAGGGTCCCTCTCTTGTTGCAGTTGAACATAAATGCAATGACTATTGTTGACAGCAATATCAAGAAGATCAAAGAAGATTTTCAAGTAATACTTAATTTTTGACTTTCGGTCAGTCTCGTACGAAAACCTTTCTTTGGTTCATGAGGTCCACACCACCCATGTATTTGTTGTAAGTTGTAACCATAGAAGGACATGAAACACGCAGCTTATCTGCAGATCCTGCTTGCCTTCTTAGCACATACGTGACATCATCCTTTGAACATGGTAGGAAATTTGATAATAGAATCACTGACCTGTTGTCCAACCATTTCACACAAGTAACACCATTTGCTGTCATATAATCCATGTCACCACGTTTCATTTCCTTATCTGATTTCAAGTTCTTTGGCATGTGCTTCCAGTCTACACGAACTGTGCCACATAGGTAAATCTTCTTTTGTAGCATCTGAAATTGCAACATTGGCGAGTTGAAGAAATTGTCAATAAAAACTTGGCAACATAGCTGTTCGAGTGCTTTTGACAGCATTATGACCACCCCTTCCCCAAGTCCATACGCTGTCACCATTTTTCATCCAGTATACAGGTCAAACTGGTAAAGATAGCCTGAGATCACATCACATCTGCACCACATTTTAAATCCCCACTTCACAGGCTTGTTCCTTATGTACTGCTTCATGATGTTTTGGCCTTTGAATTTTATCATGTGCTTATCAATTGACTGCTGCTTGCTTGCATTTCTAGCTGCCTGGAAGCATCGATTGAAGTGGTTGATCAATGGGCGAACCTTGAAAGCCCGATCACACTGTGGGTGAGTTCTCGGTAGCATATCATCATTATTTGAAAAATGCAAGGCAGAGCGAATTGTTTCAAATCGCATCCGAGTCATTGCATTTGCAATGAATGGAACCTTCAGATCTGGTTGAGTAGACCAATAATCTCTAATTGTGGGCTGTAGGCGGGTTCTTACCTACAAAGCCTACCTAATAATTATCAAGATTGTCTGGGCACATGGGACCCGTGCACCAGAAGAAACAAAACAAAAGAAACTCAGATCACAGTTAATTGTCAGCAAAAATTCTGTTTTTATTTAGTACAAGCAAACTCCATAAGCACAGGAAAAAAGGTCTATCTTAGAGATCTGAGGGCGAGCAACATTCTCCCTCCCATCGGGGAGAGAGAAGGCCGCTCCCCTGAGCTCTGTAGCTTGCCTTCTTATATATCCTTCTCTGTAGCAACTCCTGCACTGAGTCTTGTTCCGTGTGCACAAATAGTTGTAAAGTTATTTACAAAACGTAGAGCCTTCTGCAAAAAAGTCAGAGTGCTGCTTGCAGAGCTAAAGCTCCCCCCTTTTCCATGATTATGTCTTAGGGCCTGCAGCTGTACTCCAAGGTCTTTGCTTATCTGTGCTGTGGGGCGTATCTCTCCTGCATTCCTTGGGGCCCGCTTATGGTCTTCTACGTCCCGGCACTAATCGTATTCTTTCTTCAGGGCTAGAGAATTTTCTGTTAATTATTTTTCTGTTAATTATTTTCTGGCCTGGCCTGTATTTGCTTCTGGGCCTAACTCTGCATACTTCTATCCAGAGTAAAGTTTTTCCCAGACTGTACCAGGCCACAGACACTTTCTTGTGGCATTTCCTGGATAGCCCACATGCTGTCTTCTTGTGCCATTCATACAGGGTGCCCGTGCAAGCCACAGGCGGCAGGATTACAGTCACAGACAGCACATAAGGCAAACCTAAGCAGACCTATTCCTAGGCCAAAATATCCCAACATTCTCCAATTTTTCTTTTTCTTTTCTCTTGTGTACGGGCAAAGATAGGGAACCCCATACTATGGGCCATGGACGGCAACCAGTTGCGACAGAGAGGTATCATTCAAGAGGCAGCAACTCATACTGATCCCTATATACAATATACAGGGTTTGAGCAAAAGACTTAATCAATGTACATACAAATGCAACCAGGAAAGGAAATGCGCAACACATAATAACAGCACAGGCGATAAACGGTAGCATGGAAATTAAAATGTCCTGTAACCCACCCAAAGCAGAGAAAAAAGAACCAAACCAACCACCCAGATTAAACCCATCCCAAGTTTGCACAGGAACATGAGCAATCGTTTTCATACAGTCAGTAATTTCAGTAATAACACGGCTATGATCATCTATTTGTAAGCAACAATTGGTCAAATTAAACTTTCCACAAACGCCACCTTCAGCAGCAAGCAAATAATCTAAAGCTAAGTGATTCTGATAAATGGCAGTACACACTGATAAATGGCAGTACACATTTGAGTATGTTGTTTGGCAAGCAATGTAAGCGCTTTGCTAGTTTCATTTGTAATAATCTCAACAATAAATGTCCAGGTAAAAGTTCAGTTCAAGGCAGGGTTTGATTGAGAACTTCTTCGGAGATGTGGGTTGTGTTGTGAACACGCAGAAGTGAAGCTAATTGTCCATCAGGATGAAGGAGCTCAATAAGTAGCACAAGCACGATGGAGACAAAAAGGAGGAAGCACAGGGAAGCCCATGGAGTAGGACTGACAGCAAACATCTGAGTCGTGGAACAGTGAAACAGTTCGCATGGATGGCTGATGTGTATCCAGGTGTCTGCATCAGTCAATTGAGCAGTAATAGGGGAATGGTGAGCTGGATACAGACTGTGTAGTTGTCACCCGATCAGCAATTTCTTGGAATGCGATCCAAAGCCCTTGAATCTTACAGTTCAGGAAAACATTCAAATGACTTATACATATTCATGAAAAGGCTGGTGAACATCTGGAATGCAAACACTCACCTCCGCATATTCCAACCAAAAATGTACTTTTCCCATTTAAATTAAAACCTGATACATAATACCAGTGACTGGAGTTAAACTGATCTGAAACCAAAGAAGTTATTTTAAAGCAAATTACTCAGCGTTACAGCCAGCCTTGAAGTTATCTTAGCAAAATAAACAGTAGGTCTCTTTCCTGACTTTCAAAGCAGCTGAAGAAAAGACAGAGCAGTCGTAAACACTAAGGGGCTTGTTTACAAAGCCACGGTAGCGATTCGCGATCGTTATCGGAGCTGCGGCCCCATTGATTTCAATGGGGCCGCGGCTCCGATAACGATCGCGAACCGCTACCGCGGCTTTGTAAACAAGCCCCTAAGACTTAAAATAAAATGTTGTTTGAGAATGTTAAATCCTAAATAAATATAGTTACAGCTCTTCTGGTTGTTTCTGTAATTTATGAACAATAATTATGTCCTCTATGAGGTGCTTGCCATAATATATCCCTTTTTAACGTTAATTTTTTTTTCAATAGCACATGCAGTCAAAACCAAATATATATACTGTATATATATATATATTTATTTCAAAGATAAAATCCAAACACGATTAACTTCTTATTCACTCAGGATTTAAATCATTCTCAAGTTGCAATCTGGTAACTACTGGCTCAGAATGCCCCATTGTTCTGTCATGGCTCTTAACCTCTACCTTGAAGGTCAAAGGAAAAATGGAAGTAGTTTCCTTAATTTTTTTCTATCTTTCTTGTTTGTATCTGTCAGCTGTTAGTAAAGAACTCTAAGCAGTTCAATTCCGGGGACCATAAAAGCTAATTAAGAAGGCATACATTTGGGCGAGTGTTATACAGAGCTAAACCAGGCACTTCCAGAAGGGAAACGGCAGCACTGGCACATACTGCTTTAAAAGCAAAGGAACTATCAGGTAGTATTGTTTTAATTATTTAATTCACTTGTTTGAATGTAGTTGTATCATTCAGTTTCTTCCTTTAAGTAGATAAACTTGCTTGATGTAACTTGGCAAGCAATTCAATTTTGTTTTGTTTTGTCTTGTCATTTAAGTTACTAACTTCTATCCTTCCGTCAAAAACTTAATTTTTCTTAACCTTTGTCACATCACACAAATCCACACAGTTTATCAAATATATAAAGACATCATAGCATGGAAGATCTTCCCATTCATTCATAACAATTATAACTATCACACATAGAACGGAATCAGGTCCCTAATTTTTAGCTAAACAGTTTTTTCTTTTCTTTCTCAGCTGCAGAATTCAGCTGCAGTCATTTCCTTCAGCAATTTGATCTTGAATTTGTAAAGTAATTCATTTATCTACCTATAATCATTTAAAAAGATACCTAGAAAGCTAACGATAACTAAAAGCACTTAAATTCAGAAGAAAATGATAACTAGAAAGTTAATTACGGAGGAATAATACTTCACCGAAAGAGTTCAGAACTTCATCTCCTGTCACACTTCAATTGAAGGAATTCTTTATTTAAATAAACAAGAGAGACTTCTCAATCGGGAGTCTCTCTAGGCGACGCGTCCATCCCCAGAAGAAATCCCTTGGCAGCTTCTCTCTCTCTCTCTAGCTGAAACAGGCACCCATCTTATCCTGCTGCAAATAACCAGCCGTTGCACAGACAACTGGCCATCTGTCATCAGGCGACATATAGTGGCAGTTATCCATTAAACACAGCCAGGACACTGGCTAGGTGGCCGGCAATGTCCAAGGGAAACACCACTCACACTCCCGTGGCTTCAGAAGTCCAGAACTCCAGAATTACAATTGATGTATACAGTGTTATGTAACAAGACTAGTTCTTTTCAATTGATCTAATTGTCGCCCTCTCTGGTCTGTGAGCATCGCAGATAAGGAGATTGATTAGGACCGGACTCATCTCCTTTTCTTACTATCTACCTCTCATTAGATTTGTTGTTTTGTTTTTCTGTCTTAAACATTCTCCTTAACTGTCCCTCTTCCTAAAATCTGTAAACCTGGTGTTTTCACTGTTTGGGGACACTTTAATTACAGGCAAGATCCTGTTAATAACTTCACTTTTACTGATATGAAAATTGAACCTCTTTATTTGCAGAGGAGTTGGTAACTTCGCTTTTTACAATAACCTCTTTATTTACAGAGGGACAAAGGTACAAAATCCAGGACTTCACACAAACGCACTGTCCTTATGCTTTGTCCGTCTCCAGCCGTTCCCCTCGCAGAGATACAGAACCGTGGATCGGGACTCCACACTCGCTTCGTACACAATTGTACGTCTCAGGCACACACAGTCAATCCTGGAGATATTAAAACTTAAGGTCTGGGCAAAACTTCCTTTCCCTAATATTTACAACTAGGCACAAAACATTCTAAGATTCTCTACATAGCAGCATACTATATAAAAGACATATATACAGGTATGAATTCACTACTCACCCACCGGTTGAAACAGGCAAGTCTTCTGTCCTTGTTGGGTAGACAGGAAAGCAATACTCACCACTGAAGCTTTCTTAGGATCACAAAGCTCTCATTCGCCCTGTTTTCTCTTCGATCAGGCAGACGGCCCCTGTTTTCTCTTCGTCCAGGCAGACGGTTCCTGTTTTCTCTTCGTCCAGACAGACGCAATCTTATCTCCATTTCATTTTCTCTTTGTCCACGGACAGACAGTAACCTAATTTTCTCTCTCTCTCGGTACCTTTTCTCACGTCGACGGCAACCACATCCCCTGTGTCTCTAATGCAGCAGGAGGAATCCCTACTTGGGGCGTGTTAGTATATATATATATTAGTATATATATACTAACATATAGTAGATATATATATATTAATATATATATCTGATATATATATACCTGTATATATATATATATATATATATATATATACCTGTATAGTATATATATATATATATATATATACCTGTATATATATATATATATATATATATATATACTAACAACCTTCAAGCTCCTAAACGATATCGCCCCTTCACATCTATCCACACTACTTCACGCCCCAACTGATTCAAGAGCCTGCAGACTAAACGCAACCCACTCACTGGAGTTACCAAAAACATTCACGAAGACTAAAAAATCCACCAGTGCCAGAGCCTTCACATTCACTGCTCCCACACTTTGGAATTTATTTATATTTTATTTATTTATTTGTATTTCTTCTATACCGCACTCTTTTTCATCAGCGCGGTTTACATTAAACAGGAATACTCATTTCAATCAACAGACTGTGGTGAGTTTACATAAAACAGGAAATATACAACTGGGATTATAACTTAGGGAAACTATGTACATATTTGTAGCATGTATAGGACCTATATACAAGGGATGGAGTTTCTTTTCATCATCTTAAGTAGGGCGGTTACACTTTATCTGTAAATGTTAGAGGGTTGATGATGTGCTTTGGAAATGTAGAATGAAGAGGTGATGCTTTATGGCTTTTCTAAATTGCTTGAGGTCAGTAATAGCTCTAATGTTGGGAGGTAGGTTGTTCCAACATCTAGGTGCGTAGTACGTGAAAGCCCTGTCTGTTGTTGATCGTTTGTATTTTGTGGCCTCATGTGGTGTAGTTAGGGTATTTGCCGCTGCTGACCTCCTAGATCTGGTGTTGGGAGTGTGATGGAGGAGTTTCAAAATTGATGACGGAGCTATAGTATTTATTGCTTTAAAGGTCAAGATAAGGGCTTTATATGTTATTCTGCAGTATATAGGGAGCCAGTGAAGCTCCATTAGGATGGGTGTTATGTGATCGCTCTTTGAAGCACCGTATAATACCCGGGCTGCGGCATTCATGGCTAGTTGTAATGTATTTAGTGAGTTCTTTGGGAGACCATGGAGTATTATATTCGCATAGTCAAAGTGGGGTGTGACTATGGCTTGGAATATAGTTCTGAAGCTGTCTGGGTCAAGCATATTTTTCAGATGGCGTAGGGTCCTTATCTTGAAATAAATGGTTTTCACAGTGCGGTTGATATGTTCTTTAAAATCTAGGCGATGGTCCAGTATAACTCCATGGTATCTTATGGAGGGCTTGATTGGGAGGTGTGCGTCTCGTACTCTTAGGGTCTCCGGGGGTGTGAATTCTCTGTTTTTCGTGACAATCAGTACTTCAGTTTTTTTGTAGTTTATTCGCATATTCTGAGTGAGTAACCAGTCTGCTATTGCATTAAAGCAATCTACTAAAGATGTGTAATCTGGGAGCTTGACATTGAATGGAGTGAATAGTAGAACATCATCTGCATAGATCAGCGAGGAAATGCCAAAGGATCGAGTGATGTCGCACAGGGGCTGCATGTAAATGTTAAATAGGAGTGCAGATAGGGATGAGCCTTGTGGAACTCCTTGTTTTAGCTGGAAAGGTTCTGATGTGCCTTTAATAGTCCGGACGTGTTGCAAGCGGTCTTCCAGGTATGATTTGCACCATTTCCATGCTAGACCGTGGATTCCCTTGTCATATATTTATTTTATTTTTATTTTTATTTATTTATTTATTTATTTAACAGTTCTTCTATACCGCTCTATTTTAGATCAGAGCGGTTTACATTCAACATCAACCATACAACACAGGAACCCTGAGTTGTATTTACAATAAATAGGAGATCAACTTGGAAGTAACTGGGGGGAACTATGTACATTGTATAACATATCTACATCTTATTTACACTGGGGGTTCTGATTCCATTTCAGTGGGTATCTTCTGAGCGAGATATGATAGAGGTCTATAAATTAATGAATGGAGTGGAACAGATAAACGTGGATCAATTGTTTACGCTATCAGAATATAGAAAGACTAGGGGACATGTAATGAAGCTACAGGGTAAACTATTTAAGACAAATAAGAGAAAATATTTTTTCACTCAACGTGTAATCAAACTCTGGAATCTGTTACCGGAGGATGTGGTAAGGGCTGATAGTATAGCTGGGTTTAAAAAAGGTTTGGACAAGTTCCTGGAGGAAAGGTCCATAAACCACTATTAAAAAGGGACCCAGGATATCAATGCTTGACCCAGTACAAGCATTGTGGAACTTGTGTCTTTTGGGGAAACTGCTAGGTACGTATGACCTAGATTGGCCACTGTTGGAAACAGGATACTGGGCTTGATGGACCTCGGTCTGACCCAGTATGGCATGTCTTATGTTCTTATGTTCTTATGATCAGTTGATTATCCTTTTTCATGCTGAGTCTGATTGTTTAATTGTAATGAGTGATTGTCTGATACAACAACACATATAGGCGGGTTAGTAGTATTTCATGGTCGACCGAGTCAAATGCTGCGGATATGTCGAGGAATATTAGTGCGAAGCCCTTGTTAATGTCGTCTAGTCCACTGATGAGTGTGTTGGTTAATGTGGTCAACAGTGTCTCTACTCCGTGAGCTTCCCTAAATCCGTGCTGACTGGGATCAAGGGGGGAGGAGGTGTCTATGTGTTGTTGTATCTGATTATTGGTTACTTTCTCAATTATTTTGGATAGTAGCGGTATACTAGCTATCGGGCGGTATGATTCTTCTTTTGTTGGGTCTAGTTGATTGTTCTTTAGCAGCGGTCTTATGGAGGTCTGCTTTAATGCTGATGGAAAGGTGCCTGTTGAGAAGGACATCTTTATTATATCTGCTATGACAGGGCTAAAGTCGGATCGCATAGCTCTTATCCAGTGTGCTGGGCAGGGGTCGTTAGGTGCTGTGGTAGTATTCATTTTGACGATAATGTCTTCAACGCATTTTGCAGAGGGAGGGGAAAGTTGAAGGAGTGAAGAGGAGAGCTGAGAGAGAGGGAAATTTTGTCCTTGTTGCTGGAGTGGACTTTGGGATGAGGAGGTGTGTGATGTCGGAGGACTTTGGGGTGAAGAGGTTGTTGTTCTGATAGCTTTAGATTGTATGAAAGTGGCATACTTCTGAGGGTGTATGGGTTCTTGTTGAGGTGGAGCAGGTTCTTTGGTTAATGACTTTACTATATTGAATAGCTCCCGGGGTTTGTTTAGGGAGCGGTTGAGGAGTTCGGCGTGGTAGGTTTTTCTTGTGTCCCATATTGTTTCACGGTAGGATTGAAGGTGGGTTAAATATATTTGTTGATCTGTTGGGTTGTGAGATTTACGCCATTTTCTTTCGAGGTTCCTCAGTAGTGTACGAGACTTCCTTAGTTCCTGAGAGAACCATGGTGCAGATGGTCTATTGACTACATTATTCTTCGTTGTTGGGTTTTTGCAGGCTGGTGGTATAGTGGCGTATTGGTTGATGGTTTCATTCCATGTAGAAACTATGTCGTTGATGTTGGAGGACGGTTGTTTGAGTATTGGAAGTATGTTTTTCTTAATTTCTTCTTCGTTGAGCGGTCTGAAGCGAGTGGTGTTTGTTGATATTCGTTTTGTTGTATTATTGGATGGATCTTGATGTGCTGGTATTGTGAATACTATCAGGCTATGGTCTGACCATGGTACTGGAGCGACAGATAGGTCGAAATCGTCATTCGTGGACGTGTAGGAGGGCGGGGCAAAGACGAGGTCGAGCACATTGCCATGTTGATGAGTAGGTTGGTTTATGAGTTGGCTGTAGTTGAGGTTTGTCATTGCGTCTAAGAATGAGTTAGAAAGGGTAATTGGTATGGAAGGGAGATTGAAATCACCCATTAGCCAGTTAGGTTTCCCTGGGTGTATTGGGTTGCAGGCTAAGTCAAGTACGCTGGATAATTCTTCAGAAGTTGAATTCGGTGCCATATATATTAAGTTGATGGTATTGTAGTTGTTGTATATTGAGATAGTGTCTAATTGTTTTGTGCTCTTGGATGTGATTGTACGATATTGGAGGTCTGTCTTTGTTATGATGGCGACGCCTCCTCCTCTTTTGTTTGATCTGTTACATGTGTAGGTGGAGTAATTAGGTGGTGTGAGCTGGTTTATTATGACTGAGTCGGATTCGGAGAACCATGTTTCTGTGATCATTAAAATGTCTAGGTTTTGCTTAATTATTAAGTCTGAGATGGCTGGCCATTTCTTGCGTGCAGATCTGGCGTTTATGAGAGCACATTTAAGTCCTTCTTGTGGGGGAGCATGTCGGTTGCGTTTTGTGTTGGCTGTTTGGTCTATTGCTATATGAAGTAGGTGAGAATGCCTCTTGTAGTAAGGGTTCTGTGGATGTTGATGAAAGCTGTGGAAGTGTTTTTTGTTTGTGCTATGTAATGTCGTGATATGGTAGTGATCTTGGGAGAGAGAATTAGCTTCGTACAATACACTGGAGAGTAAGCAAACTAATGCTACGGCTGGTATGGTCATGGTTGCAGCAGTGTGGGAGAGTAAAGCTTTTTTATAGATATCTTTTTGGAGTGATATAGCAAGATATATCAAGGTTGGCAGCTAGTGATATAACAAGGTATAGCAAGGTAGGCAGCTGGGGATTAGGCTGCAGCAACGATGTGACAGTTTTAAGTTGGAGCGTTGGAAATGCAACAGAGACAGTGTCGATTTTAGGAATGATCTCCCAATAGACATCCGTATCATAAAAGACCTCGCCCAATTTAGGAAAGAACTCAAGACATACCTATTCTCCGAACACTTTGAAATCCCCTACCCTCCAAGTCCAGCCACACAGCGTCCACAGACACACAAACAAAAAGCCCGCAAAAACACAATTAATTGAACATACACAGCCCTCTCTCAGACAGTTCTCCCAAAGACACACCAAAAAATCCACGAAAAAATGGAAATAAATTCCACCACACACACATACACACCCCCACTTGAATGACAAATACTCTACACTATAACTCATTGTATCCTAACCTTTTTGTAAATAACAGCTGTAAATAGCAATGGCAGTTCGTTGCCTATTCCCTGTAAAAAGTTAGAAACTTCTGATCAATATAACAATACAGAAGTATACAAAAGTATACACCTTGTAAATAGTTTTAACAGTTTAATGCTCTGTTATATGTAAAAAGTTAAAAATTTTTGTTCAATGTAATATTATACGAACGTATACAAAACTGTTAAATTGTTCCATGTAGACCGCCCCTGATCTCTGGAAGGGGCGGTATAGAAGAAATAGATAAATAAATAAATTAAATAAATAAATATATATAAATATATATATAAATATATATATATAGCCAGAGGAATACTGGACAATTTTGAAATTTAGAAGTTAAAAACTCAGGAGGCCTGTTCCGGCGCCAATTTGAAGGCGGGTTCTTACCTACAAAGCACCCCCAATAATTATCAAGATTGTCTGGGCACATGGGACCCATGCACCAGAAGAAACAAAACAAAAGAAACTCAGATCACAGGTACTTATCAGCAAAAATTCTGTTTTTATTTAGTACAAGCAAACTCCATAAGCACAGGAAAAAAGATCTGTCTTAGAGATCTGAGGGCGAGCAACATTCTCCCTCCCATCGGGGAGAGAGAAGGCCGCTCCCCTGAGCTCTGTGGCTTGCCTTCTTATTTATCCTTCTCTGTAGCAACTCCTGCACTGAGTCTTGTTCCGTGTGCACAAATAGTTGTAAAGCCATTTACAAAAAACTTAGAGCCTTCTGCAAAAAAGTCAGAGTGCTGCTTGCAGAGCTAAGGCTCCCCCCTTGGGACCCCCCCTTTTCCATGATTATGTCTTAGGGCCTGCAGCTGTACTCCAAGGTCTTTGCTTATCTGTGCTGTGGAGCGTATCTCTCCTGCATTCCTTGGGGCCCGCTTATGGTCTTCTACTTCCCAGCACTAATCGCATTCTTTCTTCAGGGCTAGAGAATTTTCTGTTAATTATTTTTCTGTTAATTATTTTCTGGCCTGGCCTGTATTTGCTTCTGGGCCTAACTCTGCATACTTCTATCCAGAGTAAAGTTTTTCCCAGACTGTACCAGGCCACAGACACTTTCTTGTGGCATTTCCTGGATAGCCCACATGCTGTCTTCTTGTGCCATTCATACAGGGTGCCCGTGCAAGCCACAGGCGGCAGGATTACAGTCACAGACAGCACATAAGGCAAACCTAAGCAGACCTATTCCTAGGCCAAAATATCCCAACAGGGCAGAATATGGTAACTCATGACCAGACATATCCCAAGGAAGGCTCGGAGCTCATCTGCATCAGTGAGAAATGGAATGCCTCTTTGCTTCATATATAGTTCACTCTGTTCTGCGATTAGTGAGACTAATGAGTTGAAATCAGACACTTTTTCAAAAACAAAAACTGCACTAATGTCTTCAGAATCATCCAACTTCAGATTTACTTTTCCATAATCGTAGTCAATTGCCTCGGAGTTGTCTTTCACCGGCTTCCTTCCCCATTTGAAGTGTACTGTAGTTTGCACTGACCTGCCACTTGCTCGTGATTTAGTAGTTGGGGGCAAGTCTTCATCCATTGGTTGTGTTGCTTGTTTCTGAATATCATCAGGATGATTGGCATCATTTGTCTTTTTTCATTTGTGTGAATTCTTTCTAGAATTTGATGCAGTTGGCTGCACCTGCATCGACTGTTCTTTTGCTCTGGAGACTACTGATGTTGATGGAGTCTTGATGGTACATTTACGTTTAGATTTACTGTAGAATGTCGTAGATATGAATGTTGAAGCTCCACTGGCTAGATATATACTACTACTAGGATTAGTAGTTTCAATTGTCAAAGAATCAGGATGTTCTATGACCACTTCATCGTCAACATTGTCGACATCTTCAAGCAAGAAACTTTGATCTTCGTCATCAAGAAGCAAATCATCATCAGAATTGCTGCTCTCAGCAAACAAGAGTTGTATATCTGCTTCACGTATTCTAAACAAACGCTCACACATCTTTTTTCAAAGTATGGTTTTCTACAAATTGACGAATGATAACTAACTGTTAGCATGCGACAAAAGTAGTACAGTACTGTATTTTTTCAGTTATAGACCACAGGGACAAATGTGTCCCAGAGCAATAAAACTCACTAAAATTGATAAAAATAGCAATTTCTCTAAAGAAAACTATTCAATTTTGTCAAAGACATGCGCGTAATTAAATATCAAAGTTCACATAACATCCAGCATCTTACATCATTTTCTATGGAACACCAAAAGAACACAAATTCCTATTTCCATATTGGTAAATTATGAAGCGCTTTATAGAAAATAAATGTTACATGAATTGGTCATTAAACAGAATCATTTGACAGAATAAGGTTTTATCTTGATGTGAACAGAAATTATTTATCTGAGATCCAGTTAGATACAACATCGTCTCACTCTTCCCTCGCCCTCCCTTGCCCATCTGCAATCCACGCGTTCCTCCGCCGTCTTTTTCATAGGACCTGCCCTATGGAATTCCCTTCCCTCATCCCTTCGCCTGGAGTCCAATCACAACACCTTCAAAAAAGACCTGAAAACTCACCTCTTCTCCACAGCCTTCGACCTTCCCTCCCCTCTGTGTGACCCGCCTTAAGCTCTATCTCCTCCCTGAGACTGTCCCTTCCTTGTCCTGTCTTTCTCCTCTCTCTTCTCTCCTGTAACCATTGTAGAATTTCCTTTCCATTTCACTGGCCTTTGAGCCTTTCCTGTTTGCTTGTATATTGTGCACCGCCTTGCTTGTTTCAGAAAGGCGGTTTATCAAATAAAATTAACATAAACATAACATAGTGTATCAAACTCTGGTTCCTTGAGTTATTGTTTACTGTTGTTGAGTATTATGGGGGTGGGGTAAAATGTTCGATGAACAGAAGGTTTTTCAGGCATTTTCAGAATGTGGTCTGTAGTAGTACGTATTGGGCCTGATTCCGATCACAACATACATCTCCTTTGTACATCTGGGCTGACCCGGACGTACAAAGGAGATTGCGATTCTGATCCCATCAGGGCACGTCTAGCCCCGCAGGATCAGAATCGCAAACAAGCCTATACATGCAGGCCGGGTCTGTGATTCAGTCCCAGCCTACAAGTACAGGCAGTGCCCGGCTAACTCAGCCAGGGCTTTTAAATGGAGCCATGGTTCCATGGCGTCATGTTGCCATGGCACTGCGGCTCCATTTAAAAGCCGCAATGACGGCTGCCTGCCCAAAATGTTAATTCCCCACAGCCCGACCCCTAATCTGGCCTCTTAAGCCCAGGGTCTGGCTGCGGGGAATTAACACTGCCCCCCCCCAAGCCCCTTCTGCCCCCCCGGAGCAGCAAACTTGAAATGTCCAGGAAAGTTATTCCACCCCGGGGGTGGAATAACTTCCCGGGCCATTTTGCTGGCCCTGAACATACAGGCTGACAGTAGAATTGGTCCTGTACATCTAGGGCCGGTGACTGCCCACTGCTTGCCCCCATGCTGTCCCTTTCCCACCCCCATATAACTTCCCTGCACAACCGGTGGGGAAGTTATACAGGGGCAGGAGCCGGCACCAATAGCAGGGATGGACGTCGGGTTGGGGCATCCATCCCCACTATTCGTGACTCAGAATGACCCCCATTGTGTCTGGGAGAGCATTCCAGGTTAATGGTGTTTACAGTTCGAAGACTTGGACGTCGGCTTGTTGGGTTGCTTTTTGTTCTTGCATGGGGGATGATTAAGGTGTTCGTAGCAGATTGTCATCTTGAGTGGTTATGTTGCAGGGTTGGAACAATGTGCTTAGGTGAGATGTAGGATTGCTGTTGATTGCTTTATGCGCTATCAGAAGCATCTTGTACTTGATCCAATGGTAAGAGGGAGCCAGTACATTTATTTCAAGGTGGGTGTTATGTGTTCATATTTTGGGATTCCCATGAGGGTGCATGCTGCGTTGTCAGAGCTGTGTGGAGAGAGATCAGGGGAGAGTGTGGTAGGACTTGATAAATGGAGCTGCATTAGTCCATATGCAGTAGGATTAGGGTTTGGAATGACGAGCAGACGTCCAGTGGGTTGAGGAGGGGGCATAGTCATTGAAGGGTTCTTATTTTGTTGTAGACAGCTTTTTTGATGCATTATATTTGTGATTTGAAGGAAAGGTGTTGATCCAATGTAATTCCTAGATACTTGATTTGAGATTGTACCTTTATTTTGGTATTGTTTAGGGTGATGGACACCAGTGGAGTTAAGCTCATGCCTCTTGTGATGAAAAACGCTTCAGTCTTTTTATAGTTGATGGTCAGGTTGTTTCTTTCTAACCACTGTGCCTTATCATTGAAAACCTTATCAAAGAATACCAAACGGATATTGATATGTGTTTTATTGACTACACCGTCTTTTGACTCTGTAAACCATGAGAAATTCTGGGCCACATTAAGAAGCATGGGCAAACTAGAACACCTGATAGTTCTCTTGCACAACGTTTATATTGATGAAAAAGCATCAATTCGAATGAAACTAGGAGAAAAAGAATGGTTTAAAATCGGCAAAGATAATCGACAAGGCTGCATACTTTCCTCCTACCTCTTTAATTTCTATGCAGAAGAAAGCATCAGAGAAGCAGGACTGTATGAAGACAACCAAGGTGTGATGGAAGACTCATCAACAACTTTCGCTATGCTGACGATACCAAATTACTGGCTGAAAGTGAAGACAATCTGAAACATTTGCTTCTCGAGATGAAGGAACATAGTCTTAAAATGGAGCTGCACCTTAACATTAAGACAAAGATCCTGATAATACACAGGCTGAGACACCATTGGGTCATTTTGCGTGTAGCACCTGTGATTTTTGTGAAATGGCTATTGAAGGAGAAGAATGAAAAGCAAATCAAGTCTAGGTCAAACTACATTTTTGACAAGCTATGTGGTTTGTGCATTGGTGTGCCCTTACAGTAGGGTGTCTATAGGTCACACTCGAAGAGTGGTGTAGGTGAAACTTCAAGGACGTCGTTCTCGGCTGAATACAGAAACACACAGCACCTATAGTGGAACATTGTTTATGGTATAACCATTCTCTTTCACAGCTATGCTGGAGAACTATTGATCACATTCCAAGTTTTTGGAGGGGAGGTGATTGTGAAGCCTGACTGAATTCAAAGGAATAATTCTGATATTCAGTGTGGGCTCTGTGCTTCTAGTTGGACTGAATCAGCAAGTTGATTGCCATATATTGATTTCTGTTTTTGGCAATAAAAAAAAAGTGGTTTGTTCACTTTAAATTTTTGGAATGTCTCAAGGGTGGGCAGCGTTGAAAAAGATGCCTTTATAGCAACAGGATAAAATCAAAATAAACGTAACCATCTCTTATACCTCATCAAAAGGGGTGACCTACATAGGACAGTGGGTACACCCCTAAACAAAGGCATGGGGAGGGGTGACCTGCATGGAGCGGCAAGTGCACCTATTCTTGCCTTGGGCAGACTAGATGGACCATGCCAGTCTTTATCTGCCATCATATTCCCAGTCAGCCACTTTAGGACTCATCCCACGGACACTCAGTTTACTTATAAGTCACCAATGTGGAATAGTGTCAAAGGCCTTGCTAAAATCTAAGTATACGACATCAAGCATTCTCCCTCATCTAATTCTCTGGTCACCCAGTCAAAAAAACTCAATCATATTCATCTGATAAGTCCTGCCTCTAGTAAAGCCATGCTGTCTCGAATCTTGTAATTCATTTCACTATCCTCTGTATTAGCAGTGTTTGGTGAAGGGGTGGAGAGTGGGTATGGTAACAAATTGTACTTGGCGCAGGGAAACACATTTAACTGCAAGATTGACAGTTAATGTGTAAACAGGTACACCTAACATCACCTCAGCAGGTAGCATTGGATGCACCCACAGAAATTTGCAAGGGTCTGAATGTGGGCTGAGTGGCAAACCTGCATGGTAACTGCCAGACACATGTTGACCATGCCCCCAACACTTACCAAGGAGCAGTTGCATCTAAAGCATGTAATTTTGTCACAAAACCTAGCACATTTTAGAAAAAGGGAAATACCCACTGCACCTGAATGTAGCTCGCCTTGACTGTCTCACAAAGTGCGAGCTAAATGCAAACACATTTCTTCTCTTTGACGCAAGTTAAGAAGCAGCCAGTTTCTGTGACTCATGCTGTCAATTTGCCTAACTCACACTCTTTAGAAAAGGCTTAATAACATTGCCTCTGAAAATGCATGGAAGGTAATTTCATAAATGGGAGTCTAGGCTGTCAGGGCACATAGCTGCATATGGTACGCAACCTACGCACCTGTATGCATTTGTCAAAGAGTCTCCCCAAAAGCTCCAAGGCAGGAATAATCATGAGCATATATGTGCTAGTAGGAATGAGCAGTCAGGTGTGCATTTGATAACATACGTGCATAAGTGCAGATCCTGCCCTCACCTTGGGAATGCTGATACATATATCACATAGACGTGGGCACTGTTTCCTAGCACCTACCTATGCCTGTATGTGTATGTAAAAACGCTGCTCTACATGTGTAACTAGCTTATTAAATTGTATAAAATGAATCATTTCCTTTTTTGTGTTTTTTTCTCTAGGAATGTTATTGGCTTATTTTAATATTTTATGAATTATGTTTTCTGTCCCTATAGATAAACTCAGTGAGTAACATGGAAGGATGCAATCAGAGCTCTGTAACAGAATTCATCTTGTTGGGACTTTCAAATAAACCAAATATGAATATTTTGCTTTTTATGGTATTTTTGGTTATCTACATGGTAACTCTGATAGGAAACATTATTTTAATTACAGTAAGCAGACTTGATTCTCGTCTCCACACACCCATGTACTTTTTCCTCAGTAATTTGTCTTTCTTAGATATCTGTTACACATCTAGTATTGTCCCCAAAATGCTGGAAACATTCCTGGCAAAAAGAAAAATAATTTCTTTTCGTGACTGTGCAGCACAAATGTACATCCATCTTTCCTTAGGGGAAACGGAATGTATCCTCCTGGCTGTCATGGCCTATGATCGCTATGTGGCAATATGCAACCCCTTGCGTTATATGGTTATTATGAACCGGAGAGCCTGCATCATGACAGCCACTGGTACATGGACGAGTGGCTTTCTTTTGTCAATAGTACATGTTGCTTTCACACTGACAATGCCCCTCTGTGGTCACAATGTAATTAACCATTTCCTCTGTGAAGTTCCAGCAGTGTTAAGTCTTGCATGCATTGATACTTTTATCAATGAAATAGTAATTTTTGTTGTTGGTGTATTGATATTATTAATCCCTGTTTTCTTAATCCTTTTAACATATATTTATATCATTTCTACGATACTGAAAATCAGTTCTGCAGATGGAAGATACAAAGCTTTCTCTACCTGCACCTCCCACCTGACTGTGGTGACTTTGTTCTACGGAACTGCCATCTTTATGTACATGCGGCCCAAGTCGAGTCATTCTCCAGATACAGACAAAATGATCTCTGTGTTTTATCTCATTATAACCCCAATGCTAAATCCCATGATCTATAGTCTGAGAAACCAGGAAGTAAAAGGAGCGTTAAGAAAAGTCAAATTGAAAAACATGATTTGCTAGAAACTGTAAAGTCTTCAACATGATTTCCTAAAATAAGGAAATTATACTAAAGAAAATAGGCCCAATTTTTGAAGGCATTTACACGGATAAGTGCCCTAGTTACCTGTGTTAATGTCTTATCCGGGATTTTAGAATGGCACCTACATAGATAGTGCCTTTTGAAAATCCCAGATAAGTCCATAATGCACCCAGATACTATGCGGTTAGCATCAGGACGTGTTGGGGGCATTCCAAAACAGAGTGGGGACGGAGGGAGGAGTGGCCTAGGGGTTGGGGCAAGTTACCTCAGGCCAGAAGGTTGGGGGTTCAAATCCCACTAGAGGACAGCAACCTTGGGCTGGAAGGACTGGGGTTTCTAGTCCCACAGGTGCTCCTTGTGGTCTTGGGCAAACCACTTAACCCTCTATTGCCCATGGTCCCTGTAAGTATTAGCATATGTGTCTCATATTCCCTCATGTTAAATGTATTCCCCAATTGTGATGTGACCACTTTGATTGAAGGATAAGGTGGTGTACAAAACTGTCTAAATAAATAAATAAACGGGTAGCAGCAATTTTTAATGAAAAACTTCACCTATCTTTAAGGCGCAAAGACTAAGCAGGTAGCATCGAAAATCGCTGCTATCTGTTCAGCCTCAGCGACTGACGGTGCATTCAGCATAACTCAGATTTTCACTTCCACCACAGAAGTTAAGGGGGTTGGCGGGTAGGCTATGAGCTGATGGGGCGCGTAGCCTACGTAACTCAAAATCAGGCACAATAAGTCTATTGCATATAAATGACTTTATAATATTTACTGAAAAAACATCAGGAAGGAAACACATGCACCAAGAAATCTGTATATTAGACATGGTGAGCAATCTGGCTGGTACCTGTTTCAGGAGACTAGGCCCAAAGCCATTTACCAGGTGAATTAGCTTGTCTGAATTGTTGTCTATAGCAGGTGCATGTTAGGCGGGTGGGAAAGAGGCCTTCTCAGATCAGGGGCTGAAGGCTGTGCAATATTTTACCTTCTTTGATCAATTGTCAAGGGTCATTTTTTAATAGGTGTCCAGTGGGCATCTATTTTGGGCTTACTTTATAAAGGCACATAGGGGGCTGATAGGCTGGTTACAAGAGATTATTATAGCCAGGAAGGTTTTCTTTTCTTTCTTGATTTTAGTTATATTAGTTATGGGGGTTATTCTGTGCCATGAATAGTGGGGATGGACGTCCCAATGCCGCGTCCCCAGCCACGTCTAACCTCCTCTCTGGTTGTGCAGGAAAGTTAGAAGGGGGCGGGGAAGGGGTGGCTCGAGGGCAGAGTCTGGGTGGGCAGCGAGCAGTCCCTGGTTCTGGATGTACAGGGCCAATTCTTATGTTGGCTCTGTACACCCAGGGCCAGTGACTTGTATGGGTAAGTTATTCCACCTCCGAGGTGGAATAACTTCCCTGGACATCCAGGATCGGTGGCCCGGGGCACAGATGGGGCCCAAAGACATTCCCTGCAGCCTGACCCTGGCCTTAGGAGGCCGGATCAGGGATCGGGCTTCAGGGAATGCAGCATTGGAGGCTGGCGGCTGGCATTGCAACTTTTCAATGGAGACGTGGTGCCATGGCAACATGATGCTATGGCGCTGTGGCTCCATTGAAGAGTCTTAAGAACATAAAATATGCCAGACTGGATCAGACCAAGGTCCATAATTCCCCGTATCCTGCTTCCAGCAATGGTCAATCTAGGTCACAAATGTCTAACAGTTTCCCGGGAAGGTCCTGAATGTGCAGGCTGGGCTGAATTGCAGTCCCGGCCTACACGTACAGGACTGTTCACAATTCTGTTCTCACGGGGCTAGATGTGACCCGCAGGATCAGAATCGCGATCCTCTCAGACCAAATGTACAGAGGGGATCTACATGTGAGACAGAATGAGCCTTGATTTGTTTTAGTTAATGTATTTCTCTGTTGTATTGTTTACATTGATATAATTTGTACACTGCTTAGATATCATTATGATAGGCATCTATCAAATAAAACTGAAACTTGAAATTATCAGTATTGAAGTTTGTAAACGGGGGTGCTTGTTGTGAAAGTTCCACAATCTTGGCAAGGAGATGAATTTACTTGACTTGCAAAGGATTGTGGGTCTTGTAGTTCATTGACACAAAACTAGCTGTTTAACAAGAATAAAGAATTGTAGTTGCTCAAGTGTAAAGCAGAAATCAGATTTTATTTATGGGGTGTTATTCCCTCGCACAGATATGCTTGGTAACATCAACAGGATAATTTCTCCAGGAGTTTTATTCAGGAAACAAAACAAATAAGGCAACTGAATTACTTATGCAACAACTTAGTAAAGACCTTGATGGAACAGAAAAGGTCTTTCTTCTAGCCCCTGCTAATAAACTTTCTTAGCAGGGCTGGAATGAAAAATAAACCCAAAAGGAAAATTCTCTTTATCAAAAAAAAACAGCTTTCTTCCTTTCACACAGAGAAGAAGCTTTGTTCCAAAGTCCCACGTGCACTTGTGCCTTGCTCTAATCACAGGTGCTTGTTGTTGTTGTTGTTGTTGTTAAGTGCTGTCGAGTCGGAGTCGACTCATGGCGACCCTCTGGATAGCTATCCTAAATTGTGTTCGATCTTCAGTCAGGCGGCTCATTGTTGACAGACTGGTACCCATAGCTGCTGTTATTGTATCGATCCATCTCATTGCTGGCCTTCCTCTTTTGCGTTGACCTTCTATCTTGCCAAGCATGATGTCTTTCTCTAATGATCTCTCTCTCCGCATGATGTGTCCAAAGTATGAAAGTCGAAGTCTTGTCATCTGAGCTTCTAAAGAAAGCTTAGGTTTGATCTCCTCTAGTACAGACTGGTTTGTACAGGTGCTTAACCAGCGGCAAACCATTGCTGGCCCACTCTCCACGTGGCTCCACTTTCCCCAAGGCTTTCACTCAAAGAAACTTTTCTGGGAAGCTAAAAAATCAGTACAGTTCCTTTTGGTGTTTGATCCTTATCTGAGGATTACTTTAGAACAGCAGCTTAGAAAGAGACAATCCATACATTCAACTTCCTCATCTGATATTTCCCCTTGCTCTTGAAATATCATAGGATCACGTTCATACACTGGCTCAGAGAATTTCTCTAACTGATCTCTACCAGGGTAGAAACTGTTTCCCTGCTGTTTTCCTTGTGCAAAGCTAGGGAACAGATCAGAGTTCATACCTGAGATCACGTTGTCCTCTCTCTGGGTATTTTGGCCAGTAGGTAGCAAAGCTTCTGTGCCCAGCTCTCTAGTCAGAATCTCTGGACTTCAGGTCCCTTTTCCCATACCTCCTTAAATAGGTATTAGAGCTCCTTATTTCTGTAGATGCAGCCGTCTCCTTTACAGGTGCTGTCTGGGGGTTCCTGGCTGTATATCTCCAAGCCTCTGGCATCCTCCAGTCCAATGAAGAATGCTTGCCCCAGGAATCTCTCTCAGCATATGTACTGCCTTGGGCTCCTTTCTTAGACCTTCTGGACGTCTTGCTGTTCTTCCTTCTGTTCACGATCAGTCTCTCCTTCTCCAGCTCTTGCTGTCTCCGTTCCTTCCCTTGCCACCATTGCTGTCCGTCTGATGAATTTCTTCTAGCTTTAAAGTACCTAGATGGCCGCTCCACCCTAGCACACTCCAAGTGTTCTGAATTAAGCCCTGCCCTAGGAGATGTGTGATTAGGGATTACATCATTGCTTCTCTGATTAGGCACACGTTTCCCTACTTCAGCTCTCCCAGAGGCTTTCTGTAAACCAGTGCATTCTGGGTCTGGTAGTCTTTTAGGTAAACACTCTGTTTTAGTGCTTTTACCAGCCAGCACAGGTTGCTTATTCAGAGCCAATTCACGTCTTGTATTATTTCTCCCTGAACTATGATAAGCTTCCTTATCACAAGTTTCAACTGAATAGTAAAAGCCATCGGTCTGATATTGGCAGCACGGATGGCATATCAGAATACATAACACCAGTACTATACAATTTACACTGGCCCCCCAGTCCAAAGCCGAATACACTACAAAACACTAATGACAATATTCAAGCTCCATAGACAGGTAGCTCCATCCCACCTCATCTCCCTAATCAGCAAACAAGTAGAGATGCGATCAAAAAGAGGATGCAATCAAAATAAACTATGATTCCCTCAGACATCTGAAAAGCCAATAAAGCCACAAATCATAGAGCATTCTCTCACTTCATGCCCACACTCTGGAATGCTCTACTGGATGAACTAAGAGAAACCACCGATCTTACCACATTCCTCAAAAAACTAAAAACCCACCTCTTCAAGCAACCTTTTTGTAAACTATTGGAACCCCCCAAGACAGACCCCAACTAAATCACCTCATAAAAGACATAATTCATCAAATCCAGCATCCCTCTCCCATTCAGAGAAAACACACTAACTAGCAAAATATCATGAATCCCCTCAGACCAAAAACTGTATTCAAGGGTACTGTCTATTGTACATAGTTATCAATCATTATAGCTTGTGATTAAGATATGTTCAATGTTATACTGTGCATAGTTTATACTGTTCAATGTAAACTCAATGTGACCCGCTGCATTGTAGTATGTTTTGTTCAACTGTAAACCACACTGATTATAATAGCGCGGTATATAAGAGATATAAATAAATAAATAATAAAATTTATCTGACCCTGTTCAAGAAAACCACCTTTGATCTATTAGAAAAAGTGGTAAATAAATAAATAAAAATAAATTTAAACCCTGCAGCCAGCCATGGCATTTAGAAATGACACTGAATATTCACCTCCCAGGAAAAGGATTGAAGCATCATTATGAATAACCCAGGACAAAAAGCAAAGAGAATGCTAGGAATGAAAAAGAGAGGAACGGAGAACAAAACCAAAGAGATTATAATGCCTCTGTATTGCTTCATTGTGCGACCACATCTCGAATATTGTGTATAATTCTGGTCGCCGTATCTTAAAAAGGATACAGCAGAATTAGAAAAAGTACAGAGAAGAGCCACCAAAATGATAAAGGGGATAGAAGGATACCCCTATGAGGAGAAGCTAAAAAGGTTAGGGCTCTTCAACTTGGAAAAGAGACGGCTGAGGGGAGATATGATAAGAGGTCTATAAAATAATGAATGGAGTGGAACGGGTAAACGTAACTTGGTTGTTTACTCCTTCAAAAAGTAAAAAGACTAGGGGATGTGCAATGAAGCTATAGTGTAGCACATTTAAGATTAATCAGAGGAAATATTTTTTTCACCCAACATATAATCTAACTTTGGAATTCATTACCGGAGGATGCAGTAAAAATGTAGATAGGTCTAAAAGAAGTTTGCACGAGTTCCTAGGTGAAAAGTCCATAAATCATTATTAAAGTGGATTGGGGAAATCCACTGCTTACCCCTAGGACAAGCAGCAAGGAATCTGTCTAGCTTTTGGGAACCTGACACATACTTGTGAGCTGGATTGCCTACTTTTGGAAACGGGATGCTGGGCTTGATGGACCTTTGACTCTGACCCACTATGGCAGACCTCCGTTCTTATGCATAACCTCATTGAGTGCTTTAAAATCAGAAAAAGAATGTTAAAGTGCATGCTAAGAAAATAGCCAATAGAAGGAAGACAAAAAAGGAGTTGCCTTTTCTCATCATGCTTTATTCAGTTTTTATTTATTTAAACACTTAGGGTTATGTTTACTAAACCGTGGTAGCGAATTCCATGCAATATTGGAGCTGCGGCCCCATTGAAATCAATGAGACCATGGCTCCGATATCGCACAGAGTCCGCTACCGCAGTTTAGTAAACATACCCCTTAGAGCCCGATGCCATCCCTGACGTCCAGGCCCTCTGTGCACCATGGAATAACCCCATTATATGCCACCTTCTCTAGCCTTCAGGGCTGTTCAAGGTCGCTATAAATTTTAGAACTAAAAACATCAACCCCCATCCCACACATCTTTATAATATATAGGTGCCATTGAAATGGTAACACACTGGGTAGAGAATTTCAACATATATATCTTTATGTGTATATTTAATATACTGCCCAACACAAAGGCACCTGAGCAGTTTACAATGTAAAAAGAGCTACAAGAAAATAATGAAAAGGAAAAAGACCGCCAATTTCAAATAGGAAAGGAAAGAGAAGAAAAGCTTAGAACTGGCAGAGGTGAAGGGGGGTGAAGGATGGAAAACTCGGGGACTAGGACCTAAGTGGAGGAAGGGGGAAGGTCAAAGGCGAGAGAGAAAAGGTGGGTTTTTAGCGTGATCTTGAAATGGGGAAATGAGAGTTCAAGGTGAAGGTCAGGTGGAGAGAGTTCCAGAGAAGGGGGTCAAGAAAGAAGAAAGCAGAAGCGTGGGTGGATTCAAGATGGGTGCATGAAGCGGATAGGAGAAAGAGGCAATTGGAATGAATCTACCAGAGGGAGAAATGAGAGGAATGGAGGTGGATTAAATTGGCGAGGTTCTGTGGAATGTTGGTATGGATGGTACGGTGAACTAGGGTAAAGAGGGAGGAGTATCCTAGTGGTTGGGGCAAGGTACTTCAGGCCGGAAGGTCAGGGGTTCAAATCCCACTAGAGGACAGCAACCTTGGGCCAGAAGGACTGGGGTTTCTAGTCCCACAGATGCTCCTTGTGGTCTTGGGCAAGCCACTTAACCCTCCATTGCCCATGTTCCCTGTAAGTATTAGTGTATGTGTCTCATATCCCCACATGTTAAATGTATCCCCCAATTGTGTTGTGACCGCTTTGATTGAAGGATAAGGCAGTATACAAAAACTCTAAATAAATAATGATTTTATACAGTATGCAGAATATAGTTACAATGTTCCTTGTACATAGTTGTCATATGTAATTTGAATCTCTTCTGTTCAATGTAAACCGCTTTGACATGGTGAAAAGCTGTATATAAGCTCTGCTAAATAAATAAATAAAATTAGCCACAATGATACCTAGATTCATTTCCTGTGGAATTTTGCATCACGTAACTGTAGTTTGGGTTGTTCTTCCCTAAGGGCCTGGTATCCTTAAGGCATTTACAGCCTGGTAAACTGTGTAAATGCCTGAAATGGGAATATTCAATGGCACTTACACGGTTAGTGCCACTGAATATCCTCTCCTAATTGCCCTATGTGCTCTGATTCTATCCAGTTAGCACCAGGGCATGTCGGGGGTGTTCCGGGGTGGAGCAAGGCAGTGACAAGCGCTAACCAGGCAGCAGCGATATTGCATGCTGTCCGGTTAGCTACTGTGGCTTACAGTGTTTGTGGCAATCCCCAGATATTCAATGCCGGGGCCGCATATGACTCCGGCATTGAATATTGGGGGTTAAGGGTCAGCAGGCAGGGCTAGGCAAAATAGGGGCACATAGCCTGCCCAACTCAATATTGGGCCCTAAGTGTATAACTTTGCACTTGTGCCATCTATTGTCAACGGCATAAGGATTATCGGGCACTGCTTCATTTTACAAAGCAGAATATTATTCCAATTTGATTCTTGATTCTTCCAATTCCTCCAGACAGCTTTATTCCATCTTCTAGTCCTTATCCTTCCCCTCTGCCGCTATCCCGGCTCCTTGGCTATGTCCAGATACAACCAGCCTGGCTAACTTCTTTTCAAATAAGATTTTGTCTCTTTGCACATCCTTTGTATCCTGTCACCCCCACCTATCTCTTGCCTCCCATGCTCCCCATTGTATTCTCCTCCTTCATCACCACTTTTATCCCATGTTTGGTCATCCTTCCAGCCAATAACAGCCCCTGAGCTTTTCCAGACTATTTCATCTTCCCAGAAGACCAACTGCCCTTTGGATCCCATTCCTTCTAAATGGCTCCTGGAACCTTCACTCTCCCTTCTTCCCCCGACCCTTACTATGCTAAACATAAGCAATGGCAAGTTAGATGCAAGGCATAGATAAGGCAGGCAAAGAGAGAATTTGAGAAGAAGCTTGCCATGGAAGCAAAGACATGTACTAAAGACTTTTCAAGCATATTAATAGCAAAAAACCTGAGATGGAGTCAGTTGGACCATTAGATGATAGAGGGGAAAAAGGAGGCACTAAGATGGGGACAAGGCTATAGTGGAGAGACTGAATGAATTCTTTGCTTCAGTCTTTACTGAGGAAGATGTAGGTATGTCACACCCATGACTGAAATGGTATTTAAAGGTGATGCTGCAGAAGAATTGAAAGAAATATCGATAAAACAGGAAGATGTACATCCAAGAATATTGAAAGGACCAAAATATGAGATTGCAGCCCTACTATTAGTAATCTGTGAACTATCATTAAAATCATCTGTAATACCTGAAGATTGGAGGATGGCTAATGTAAAACCAATTTTTAAAAAGATCCCTGGGGAACACCACTGGTAACTTCCTTCTCCTCAGAGTGAGCTCCATTTAGATGTACTCTTTGTCGCCTTGTTGAGAGGTCCGAGAAGGAGTTCAAGTCAGGTTGGTCACCTTGTCCAGAGGCCCGCTTGGAACTGGAGGCACTGGTCTTTGAGGACCTCGCCCCCAAGGAACGGGATGGCAAGTGAGACCGGTGCCGAGGACCCTCACGAGGTCAATGGCTCTCGGGGGTTTCCAGGGCAGGTTTAGGTATCCCCCTCAGGAGGTCCTCAGTCTTGAGGCATGAGCCAGCCATGCTGGGCAAAGCGCCTGCTGGGCAGCTTAGAAGGCAGAAGTGCTGTGCTCTAGTGCCAGCATCTGGGACTCCCATGTGGGTGTGGGTCCCTGCAATGCCGACACTGGGGTTACCAGGTCTGGTGTGGAGGAGGAGAAGGGATCCTCACCAGGATGACCCTCAGGAGATTGGGCACCATTGCCAGAGGCCTCATGTCTGTAACGAGGTACCTTTCAAGGCTGCTCCTTGTCTGGACTCTCGGGAATGCTGGGTAGGGCTGAGAGACTGAGCGCGAGACTGTTCGCACTTGTCTGGAGCCCCCGACAGCAACTTAGAGGTCGTCTTTTTCCTACACCGCTCCACCTCAGCGGAACCCTGATCGGAGTGCCGCCTTCGGCACAAAACCACTGCGGGGGACCCTGTAAGCGGTGGGTCAGCCGAGGATGCCACTGGGGATCCGGGGGCTGCCTTATGGAAAATGTCATTGGATTTCTGCTTACGACTTAGCAGGGCCTTTGCGGACATTTTCTTACAGAGAGAGCAGAGCTCCGGGTTATGGTCAGTCCCCAGACACCATAGACAGCAATCATGGGTAGACGTCTATGAGCGATATGTTTTTGGAGCATCTGTCACATTTTTTGAAGCCAGTGGCCATGGGGCAAAAAGGGCCCATGGAAGGTTGAAGACCCACGAGGCCAGGGAAAAAAGGGCACGAAAAGGACCTGAAGAGAAAAGAAATCCTAAAAAGGCTGGAGAAAAGGAATCCCCTCGTCCTGGGGAACAAGGGCAAAGGAGAGGGTGGGAGAGGACCAGTACAACTGGAAAAGGAAGGGCAAGAGGCTGGAAAAAAAAAACCTTTTTCTGAGGAATGAGGATGTGAGTCCATAGGGCTCCGTGGAAAAAGGGAGACTGAGCAAGATGGCACCCTTGGGCGGGAAGAGAACCACGCATGCGTGGCAGTAATCCCAAGGCTTTCTTTGAAAGCTGGGGAATTGCTCCACACAGGCTCCATCAGTGGCCAAAGTCACCCAATAAGTGAGGACTTGAACCCCTGGCCCTCCGGCCTGAAGTACCATGTCCTAACCACTAGGCCACTCCTCCCTATCACTTGTAGATTTTCCAAAAGAAATTTAAGGTATGTTAGTATGGAATGAATGTTGTTGGTCATGTTATAAATTTAATGATATGTGATTTGAGCCATAATGGAGATACAAACTTGAGAAACAAGTGCAGTTTGAATGAAGTCAAGATAGTATGGTAGTGGCGACTTGGGGGGGGGGGGGGTCCTTTTAAGCTTAGCAAGTGAAAGACTTTTAATCCTGGGCAGTTCACTGTTAGTATTTCCAGATTAGGACAGCCACAATATGGAAAATCACCTGTCCTAGTGGAAGTGATAAAGTATAGGAGAATAGATATGCTTTATGAGTTAAGTGTGACAAGTTGTTTGTCTCTATAGGTGAAATCCCCTGCACTATTCCCTGTAGCAGCATTTGGCAAAATGCTGTCGGTGTAGGAGTGAGTGGAGCTTGGGGCTTTTGAGTTAAGACTGAAATTTTTGGAAAAGAGGAAACACAAGTGAAAAGGTAAGCATTTCAATTTTTCTTAATATTAAAGATTGCTTTAGGGGAGGGTTTTTTTTATGACCTGTGGTGGTATTGAATTGGGCATAATATGACATCAGCCTTATAAAGCCCTTCATATGTACTGAGGTTTTTTCCTCACATCTTTTATATAGTAGTAAGATTTTGAGGTTTGCAGCTTGTCGTGCTGTGAGGGCTTGCATTCATCAGTGATGCTGAGAGCTAAACTATCTGTAGTTTAACTACTGGCAGGGTCTCCCAAGATGGACAGGTCTCAGCTGAGGTGCCAGACCAAGACAAACCTCCCATCTGGACAGCAGCAGAATGGGACAGTGTTGACGGCGGAGGATCACATTTTTGTGACAACGGCAACAACACCAAACTTAAACTGCGCGGAAGAAAGGCCCGGCAATCTACTTCTGTATCTTGGCCATGAAAACCCAATGGATAGTTACAACAAAACAAATTGTGCTATGGTGCTGGAAGATGAGACCCCCAGGTCAGAAGGCACTCAACTAGCTACTAGGGAATAGCTGAAGACTTTTCAGAGTAAAGCCAGCATTTATGATGTGGTTGTATCAAAGCCCTCGGGAAGTCTGACTGCTGATGTAGCTGCGCATGAAATGAGAGTCTGAAGCTGTAAAGATGTCTTACACATTGGAACATGGAACGTACGAAGCATGAACCAAGGGAAGTTGGAGGTGGTCAAAAATGAAATGGAACGTGTACAACTTGATCTGTTGGGTGTCAGCGAACTGAAATGGACTGGCATGGGGCACTTTGCATCAGATGATCACATGGTCTACTATGCTGGAAATGAAAGACAAAGAAGAAATGGTGCTGCATTTATAATAAAGAAGAAACTTGCAAGAACTGTAATGAAATACAAGGCAGTCAGCGAACGCTTAATCTCTATTCGTCTACGAGGATTGCCTATCAACACAACTATAATTCAAGTATATGCACCAACAACAGCTGCTGAAGAGAATGAAATTGAAGAGTTCTATGAACAAGTACAA
Organism: Ichthyophis bannanicus; assembly: GCA_033557465.1. NCBI lineage: Eukaryota > Metazoa > Chordata > Amphibia > Gymnophiona > Ichthyophiidae > Ichthyophis > Ichthyophis bannanicus. The sequence goes on along the minus strand of CM066033.1, from coordinate 1,271,453,382 downwards.
GCTGAAATTGACAGAACATGCAAACAGGATATCCTGATAGTCATGGGTGACTGGAACGCAAAGGTTGGCAACAAAGAAGAAGGCAAAGTAGTTGGAAAATATGGACTTGGCAACAGAAATGAAGCTGGAAAAAGACTGATAGAATTCTGCAAGACCAATGATCTATTCATCTCAAACACCTTCTTCCAGCAACACAAGCGGCGACTGTACACATGGACTTCACCGAATGGATTATATAAAAATCAAATTGACTACATATGTGGAAGTCAACGATGGAAAAGCTCTGTAACATCAACAAAGACAAAACCTGGAGCTGACTGTGGTACAGATCATCAACTACTAGTATGCAAACTCAAGCTAAAGTTGAAAAAGAGCAAACCACTCATGAATGCAGCAAAATATGACCTTGAGAATATACCACTGGAATTTAAAGACTGCCTGCAAAATTGATTTGCTACTTTAGATACAAATGACAGAGCTCCGGAAGAGTTATGGAATGACATCAAGAAGGTTGTGTTGGAAGAAAGCGAGAAGTCTCTACAAAAGGTGAAAAAGCAAAAACGGCCAAAATGGATGACGGAAGAAACTCTGAAAATTGCCCAGAAACGCAGAGAAGCTAAAGCCAGAGGAGAAAGAAAGAAAGACAATCGCAGAACTCAACAGAGATTTCCAACGTGCAGCAAGACAGGACAAGGAAAAGTACTACAATGACACTTGCAAGGAAATAGAAGCAGAAACTATTAGAGGAAGAACAAGATCGGCTTTCCTAAAGCTACGAGAGTTAAAGAAAAAGTTCCAGCCTCGAATTGGAATGTTACAAGATGCTCAAGGTTCTATGTTGAATGATGCTGAGAAGATCAAGAAAAGGTGGAAGGAATATACAGAGTTTTTATATGATAAAGATCAAGTGGACCAACAGCCGTTTCAACCTGTACCTTATGATCGGGAACCATTGGTGATGAAAGAAGAAGTTGAAGCAGCATTGAAAGCCTTATCAAAGAACAAAGCACCAGGCATTGATAGCATTCCCATAGAAGTATTGCAGCAATCTGATGCAGCTGTTACCGTACTCACAAGGCTCTGCCAAGAAATATGGAAGACAACATTATGGCCAACTGACTGGAAAAGATCTGTGTTTATACCAATGCTAAAGAAAGGTGATCCAACTGACTGTGGAAATTATCGCACAATCGCTCTGATCCCACATGCCAGCAAGATTCTACTGAAGATTATTCAAAAGAGACTACAACCATACCTGGAACAAGAACTACCTGAAGTGCAAGCAGGGTTCAGGAAAGGGCGAGGAACGAGAGACATCATTGCAGATGTGAGATGGATCCTTGAAAAGACTAAAGAATACCAAAAGGATATCTATTTGTGCTTTATCTACTATAGCAAGGCTTTTGACTGTGTAAACCATGAGAAACTCTGGGCCACATTAAGAAGCATGGGTATACCAGAACACCTGATCGTTCTCTTGCGCAATCTGTACATTGATCAAGAAGCAACAGTTCGAACGGAACAAGGAGAAACAGAATGGTTTAAAATAAGCAAAGGTGTAAGACAAGGCTGCATACTTTCCCCCTACCTGTTTAATTTCATTTTTATTTATTTATTTAACATTTCTTATATACCACCTTTCATGATATCAAGGTGGTTTACATTGAACAAACTGAAATTACATTGAACAGGGCATTATAACTTGGAGATAACTATTTTACAGGGAACATGGGCTATGGAGGGTTAAGTGGCTTGCCCAAGACCACAAGGAGCACCTGTGGGACTAGAAACCCCAGTCCTTCCGGCCCAAGGTTGCTGTCCTCTAGTGGGATTTGAACCCCCGACCCTCCGGCCTGAAGTACCTTGCCCCAACCACTAGGCTACTCCTCCACTTTATATGCAGAACAAATCATCAGAGAAGCAGGATTGTATGAAGACAACAGAGGTGTGAAGATTGGTGGAAGACTCAACAACCTTCGCTATGCTGATGATACCACATTACTGGCTGAAAGATGATCTGAAACATTTGCTTCTCACAATCAAAGAACATAGTCTCAAAATGAGCCTGCACCTTAATGTAAAGAAGACAAAGATCATGACAACTGGCATAATCAACAGGTTTATCGTTGAAGGAGAAGAAATTGAAATTGTGAACAACTTTAACCTACTTGGATCAACTATCAATAAAGAAGCAACAAGCAGTCAAGAAATCAGATGACGCATTGCTCTTGGCAGAATGGCTATGAAAGACCTAGATAAGATTCTCAAGAGCAGAGATGTCTCTCTCCATACAAAGATTCGACTTGTTCAAGCCATGGTATTTTCAATAACATCATATGGATGTGAAAGCTGGACAGTGAAAAAGATAGACAGGAAGAAAATTGATGCCTTTGAATTATGGTGCTGGCGGCGAATACTGTGTATACCATGGACTGCCCGAAGAACAAACCAGTCGGTACTAGAGATCAAACCTAAGCTTTCTTTAGAAGCTCAGATGACAAGACTTCAACTTTCATACTTTGGACACATCATGCGAAGAGAGAGATCATTAGAGAAAGACATTATGCTTGGCAAGATAGAAGGTCAACGCAAAAGAGGAAGGCCAGCAATGAGATGGATCGATACAATAACAGCAGCTACGGGTACCAGTCTGTCAACAATGAGCCGCCTGACTGAAGACCGAACACAGTTCAGGATAGCTATCCAGTGGGTCGCTATGAGTCGACTCAGACTCGACGGCACTTAACATCAACAACAAGATTTTGAGGACATGTTTATTTATTTTATTTATTTAATACACACTTATATACCGCTACTTCCAGCGATCAGCAGCGGTTTGATTTCATCTTTGGGGGTTGTCAAATCAAGGGAAGAGGGGGAAAATATATACATAGATCTGAGGGTAGGTCAGAGCACACTGGGTTAGTGTCTTGAGGATTGGACTACACATAACAGTTTTTCTGTGCTTTTAAATATTTTTTTGATGGGTATCTTCCCTATATCTTCAGTAAAAAACAAAGCATTCAGTCTTTTGTGCTATGGCCTGTCCCTTTATCTAATGGTCAAACCAAATGTGACAAGTTTTTTGAAACAAATGTACTTGAAAAAGTTTTTATTATGAGTTTGTGCTTCCACAGCAAGCTTCTTTTCAAAATTCTACCATTATTTACCTAAGGAATGCCTTGCTTTTAACTTGTCGGTGCTTATGTTGTTTCCTGTTTTCATCATTTGGCTCCTTTTTCCATTTTCTGAAAGATTTTTTTTGGCTATAACAGCCTTTCTGACCTCACCTTTAAACCATGTGCAGTCACTGGCCTTCCTTCCACCTTTCTTAAAGCCTGAAATACAAATGTTCTTACCACATTTTGATTTTAGCATTATTATTTACATGGATTACCATAGTATGCTATTCCTGCACTGCAATTAGTATAAAATACTGCTGCTCATTTCCTTGTTGGGGTTCCAACTTTTAACCATATTATGCCTTAATTGCGTCAGTTCAATTGGCTTCTTATGGCTAGCTGAATTATGTATAAGGTCTTGATAATGATTTTCAAGATTATGCAGGGTGTAAGTTCATTACAGGTGCATCCTGCTGTCTGGACTAGATGGTCTTGTGTGCTGAATCTTTTTAATGACCCCACTTTATATGCAAGGTGTAGTCTAAACACCTTGTATTTGGGACAGATTAGGAACATGACATATATGATTATACTCAACAAATTTACAATTAAACAGGACAATGACAAACATCAAAGCTGCCAAAAGCTATAACATTGTATAAGGTGCACTCAATTCATAGAAACATGACGGCGGAAAAAGACCAAATGGAAGGGCAGACTAGATAGAAACATGACGGCGGAAAAAGACCAAATGGAAGGGCAGACTAGATAGAAACATGACGGCGGAAAAAAACCAAATGGAAAGGCAGACTAGATAGAAACATGACAGCAGAAAAAGACAATATGGCCTATCTAGTCTGCCCTTCCATATGGTCTTTTTCCGTTGTCATGTTTCTATGAATTGAGTGAGTAGCCTAGAGGTTAGAGCACTGGTTTGGTAACCAAGCAGCCAGGATTCGAGTCCCACTACTTGTGGCCTTGGGCAAGTCACTTAACCCTCCATTGCCTCCGAAGAAACATAGAAACATGATGACAGAAAAAGACCACAAGGCCCATCTAGTCTGTCCTTCCATAACAACAACTACAACAGTCCACTTTTTACCTTTAGGGATCCTCTGTGTTGGTCCCATGCTTTTTTGAATTCAGTTACTGTCCTCATCTCTACCACCTCCACTGGGAGACTATTCCATGGATCCACTACTCTTTCCGTAAAGAAATATTTCCGCATATCACTCCTGAATCTATCTCCCTTCACCCTCATCCCATGTCCCCTCGTAGCAGAACTTGCTTTCAATTGAAAGAGGCTCTCTCCTTGAACATTTATGCCACGGAGGTATTTAAACATCTCAATCATATCACCTCTATCCCGCCTTTCCTCTAAGGTGTACATATTAAGATCCTTAAGTCTGTCCTCATATGCTTTATAATGAAGCCCATTAATCATTTTAGTAGCAACCCTCTGCACCGACTCCATCCTGTTCACATCCTTTTGAAGGTGCGGTCTCCAGAATTGCACACCATACTCCAAATGAGGTCGCACCAAAGACTTATACAGAGGCATTATCACCTCCTTTTTTCTGCTAGTCATTCCTCTCCGTATGCACCCAAGCATCCTTCTAGCTTTTGCCGTCACCTTTTCTACCTGTTTAGCTACTTTAAGATCATCAGACACAACCACACCTAGGTCCCGCTCTTCTTTAGTGGACAAAAGTACATCACCTCCTATACTGTATTGCTCCCTTGGATTGCTGCAGCCCAAATGCATGACCTTACATTTTTTAACATTAAATCCCAGCTGCCAAATTCTAGACCATTCGTCAAGCTTAGCTAGATCCCTCCTCATGTTATCTACACCTTCCTGGGTGTCTACTCTATTGCAGATTTTGGTATCATCCGCAAAGAGGCAAACCTTACCCGACAGCCCTTCCGCTATATCACTAACAAAGATGTTAAAAAGAATCGGACCAAGGACAGATCCCTGGGGCACACCACTGGTAACATCCTTCTCCTCAGAGTGAGCTCCATTTACTTGTACTCTCTGTCGCCTCCCACCCAACCAATTTCTAACCCAAGCAGTAACTTTAGGGTCCATCCCTAGGGTGCTCAGTTTGTTTATAAGTCGCCTGTGAGGAACAGTGTCAAAGGCTTTACTGAAATCTAAATACACCACATCTAGAGCTCTCCCTCGGTCCAACTCCCTGGTCACCCAGTCAAAGAAATCAATCAGATTTGTCTGACAAGACTTGCCTCTGGTGAATCCATGCTGCCTCGTATCCTGTAATCCGCTGGACTCCAGAAACCTATTTTCTCTTTCAGCAGCGTTTCCAATAATTTACTCACCACCGAAGTTAAACTAACCGGCCTGTAGTTTTCAACCACATCCGTACTTCCGCTTTTGTGTAAAGGCACCACATGAGCCTCTCTCCAGTCCTTTGGCACCACTCCCGACTCCAACGAGGCATTGAAAAGGTCAGTCAGTGGAGTTGCTAGAACGTCCCCAAGTTCCCTCAGTATTCTAGGGTGTATCCCATCCGGTCCCATCGCTTTGTCTACTTTAAGTTGAGCTAGTTTCTCACGAACACAGTCTTCTGAAAATTGTTCAAGATGTCCCTCGCTTCTGTTCTTATTTGTGGGTGTTTTCTGAGGTCCTGCTCCTGGTTCTTCATCTGTGAACACAGAACAAAAATATTTGTTAAGCAATACCGCTTTATCCTTATCAGCTTCTACATATTCCCCCCCTGCACCCTTGAGTCTGACAATGCCACTTTTGCCCTTCCTCTTCTCACTAATATATCTGAAAAATGTCTTATCCCCCCATTTTATTGCATTGGCTATTTCCTCCTCCTTTTGAATCTTTGCCTTCTTGACTACTTTGCTAGCTTCTCTAAGTTTTTCCAAATACAGATGCCTGTCTTCCTCTCTCTGTGATCTCTTGTATTTCATGAAGGCCTCCCTCTTTTTCTTCACTTTTTCAGCTACTTCCTTCGAAAACCATAGCGGTCTCCTGTTCCTTTTGCCTTTATTTGCCATTCTAACAAAAAGGTTGGTTGCCTTTAAAATAACCCCTTTCAGTTTTGCCCACTGTTTTTCTACATCCCCCAGCTGTTCCCATCCCACTAACGACTCCCTGAGGTATTGGCCCATCTTCGCAAAGTTAGTCTTCTTAAAGTCTAAGATCTTCACCTTGGAATGGATTCTAACAGCCCTAGTCCTAATACTGAACCACACCATCTGGTGATCACTGGATGCAAAATGATCTCCCACTACAACATCAGAAACACTTTCACCATTGGTAAGCACCAAGTCCAGTATGGCCCCTTCACGTGTGGGGTCTGTTACCAATTGCCTGAATAGTTCTCCCTGTAGAGAATCCAGGATCTCCTTACTTCTAGATGATACTGCAGCAGGAATGTGCCAATCAACATCTGGCATATTGAAATCTCCTAGCAGTAGCACTTCCCCTTTCCTAGTAATGCCGCGTATGTCTTCAATTAACTCTCTGTCCACCTCTTCCTCTTGTGAGGGAGGTCTGTATATCACACCAATGCAAATAGATTTCTCTTTCCCTCTTTCTAGTTTAACCCACAATGCCTCCTCTCTCCCTTTTAAGCTCTGTAATTCCAAAGCTTTAGTAGTAGTTTTTACATATAGTGCCACTCCTCCTCCCCTTCTTTCTACCGTCCTTTCTGAATAAAGTATAGCCAGGTATAGTTACATCCCAGTCATGGTTTTCTGTGAACCATGTTTCTGTAACTGCCACTAAATCCAAGTCAGCCACTCCCACCAAAGCTTCAACTTCAGGGATCTTATTTCCCATGCTACGGGCATTAATACACACTGCTTTCCATATGTTAACCCTGTTACCCATTTCCATAAAGGTATTTAATGTATCACCTACCTGGGGGCTTTCTTCACCCATCCCCAACAAATCTAGTTTAAAGCCCTCTTCAGTAGATTAGCCAGTCTACTACCAAAGATGCGTTGACCTGTCTTGGACAGATGGATGCCATCTCTGCTCTGCAACCCTTGGAACAGCATCCCATGGTCTAGGAAACCAAAACGCTCTCGAAGACACCATCCACGCAGCCATGCATTCATCTCTAGGATGCGAGCCTCTCTGCCTTGGCCTTTACCCTCAACAGGGAGGATTGAAGAGAACACCACCTGTGCACCTACCTGCTTCGCCCTCTGTCCCAGAGCCATGAAGTCACTTTTGATACGTTCCGAGGTATACCTGGCAGTATCATTTGTTCCAACATGGATCAGCAACATTGGGTAATAGTCAGTGGGCTTGATGAGTCTCGGCAAACTCTCCGTAAAGCACAGTTACTTACCTGTAACAGGTGATCTCTGGGAACAGCAGGAATAGTCCTCACATATGGTTCTTTTGACACATATGGGTACGTCGGTACCGACGGAGCCTGCGCAGGAAAGCTCCCCAGCTTCCCAAAAGGAAAGCTTTTGGGGCTTCCCACAGTGCATGCGCGCTGCCTTCCCGCCTTCCTGACCAACTCTCCTCAGTTCGAGTTTAAAGCTAAGACAATAGAGAGAGGAAAGGAAGAGAAAGAGATACAACTCCTAGGGGAGGTGGGTGGGTTGTGAGGACTATTCCTGCTGTTCCCAGAGATCACCTGTTACAGGTAAGTAACTGTGCTATCTCCAGGAACAAGCAGGAATGAGTCCTCACATATGGGGACTCCCTAGCTGAGATGCCTGGGAGATCCCCTCCGTAGGTATTTCATCTTCCGATGGATCTCAGGCATCCATTAAGGGAAGGTGGGCAGGAGTTGTTTAAGAATGGAACAGGTGTTTGAGGACAGCCTGACCAAATAAGGCATCCCGGCGGGAGTCCTTATCCAAGCAGTAATGGGCTGTGAAGGTATGAACCGAGGCCCAGGTGGCTGCTCGACAGATCTGATCTATGGATACAGAGTGAAGATGAGCCATAGAGGTGGCCATGGCTCTCACATTGTGAGCTGTGACATGGCCCTCCAGAGAAATGTTTTTACTCTGGTAAGCAAACGAAATACACTGAGCAATCCAATTGGAAAGTGTTCGTTTTGAGACTGGAAGTCCCAAATGAGAAGGATCGAAAGCAACAAAAAGTTGGGAAGACTTTCGATGTGGCTGAGTCCTATGGAGGTAAAAGGCAAGAGCTCTTTTACAGTCTAGAGTATGAAGGTTCCGCTCTGCACTGGATGCATGAGGAGCTGAAAAGAAGACAGGTAGGTATACCTCTTGATTAAGATGAAAAGGTGAAACCACTTTAGGCATAAAGTGTGGATTTGTCCGAAGGACTACCTTATCATGATGGAACCTTGTATAGGGTGGATTCGCCACTAAGGCTTGCAGCTCACTGATGCGACGAGCTGAAGTGACTGCAATGAGGAAAATAACCTTCCAGGAAATAAATTTCAAGGAGGTAGTGGCTAAGGGTTCAAAAGGTTGCTTCATAAGCTGACCAAGAACCAAGTTTAAGTCCCATGCCACCGGAGGAGGCCTAATGGGAGGTTTAGTTAAAGTTAGGCCTCTCATGAATCTTGCAATAAGAGGATGAGAGGAAAGAGATTGTCCATTGAAAGGCTTGAGGGATGCTGCAATAGCACTCAAATGGACCCTTACTGAATTCGTTTTAAGGCCTGCATTGGAGAGATGCAGGAGATATTCCAATAGAGAATTGATAGGAAGAGCAAAAGGATCAAGATCCTTTTGAGCACACCAAATGGAAAATCTTTTCCATTTAAAAGCATAAGAACGCCTTGTGGAAGGTTTTCTGGAAGCATGGAGGATATCTTGCACTTGTTGAGAGACATTTAAGTCTTGAAGGTCTAGGCCTTCAGTAACCATGCTCTGAGGTGGAGGGACTTGGGGTTTGGGTGCCACAAAGTCCCCTCCTCCTGAGACAGAAGGTCTGGAGCAGCTCCCAGGTCTAGGGAGGGACCCTGGGAGAGATGCAGAAGTAGAGGGAACCACACTTGGCGTGGCCAGCGTGGAGCTATGAGGATCATAGATCCGTGATCCTTCTGCAGTTTGAACAAAGTCTTGGGAATCAAAGGAATGGGTGGAAAGGCATATAGGAGGCCCTGACCCCAATGAAGGAGGAAGGCATCCCTGGCCTGAACCCCCTGACATGGAGTTCTGGAACAGAACCGGGGAAGTTTGGCATTCCACGGACTTGCAAAGAGGTCTATGTCCGGGGTTCCCCATTTCTGAAAGATTCTGAGTACCTGATCCATGTGCAGGGACCACTCGTGTGGAAGCAGAACTCGGCTGAGTCTGTCTGCCCAAGAGTTTTGAATTCCTGGGAGATATACTGCCAGGAGATGGATTTGATGCTCTCTGGTGAAGGCCCACAGTCTGAGAGCTTCGTTGCAAAGCGACAGAGAGCCAGTCCCTCCTTGTTTGTTTACGTAGAACATGGCTACTTGATTGTCGGTATGAACAAGCACTGTCATGTTGTAAAGGAGGGTATGAAAGACCTTGAGAGCAAGAAAAATTGCTCGAAGCTCCAGAAGGTTGATATGAAGGGCAGTCTCCTGCGGAGACCAAAGGCCTTGAGTGGAGAGGTCTTGAAGATGAGCTCCCCAGCCTGTCTGTGAGGCATCTGTAGTGAGGGTTGCCTGGGGTGGTAGCGGTTGGAAGGGGGACCCCAGCAACAGGTTTTGAATGGACATCCACCACTGGAGAGACCCAAAGAGACGTTTGGAGGTTTCTATTTGGTCGGAGAGAGCTCCTGATGCTTGGGTCCACTGAGTGGACAGAGTCCATTGAGCTGCTCTCATATGCAGGCGTGCATAAGGCACCACATGAACTGTGGAGGCCATGTGGCCTAGCAATTGTAACATCTCTCGGGCAGTCAAGTGAGTTCTGGACTGAATCTGAGAGGCCAGGTGCACTAGCCGGTGGCAACGTGCCTGGGGAAGATAGGCCTTTGCTGTGGTGGTATCTAACCAGGCCCCTATGAATTCTAGGGATTGAGTAGGGGTGAGTTGAGACTTTGGCAGATTGATGACAAGTCCCAGATACTGCAGAATGCAGATGGTGTGGTCCAGGGAAGTCTGAGCCTGAGACTGAGATGGAGCTCGAATGAGCCAGTCGTCTAGGTATGGGAAGACAAAGATTCCCTGAGAGCGTAGAAATGCAGCCACTACTGACATGCATTTTGTGAACACTCTTGGAGCAGAGGCTAGACCGAAGGGGAGTACTCTGTACTGGAAATGTTTTCCCTGGAACAGAAATCGAAGGAATTTTCTGTGGGATGGATGGATGAGTATATGTGTGTACGCATCCTTTAGGTCTAGAGAACAAAGCCAGTCCTGACTCTGAAGGTAAGGAAGGAGAATACCCAGAGAGAGCATTTTGAATTTTTCCTTAAACAGGAATTTGTTTAATTCTCTCAGATCTAGGATGAGTCTGTGTCCTCCTGTTTTCTTTGGTATCAGAAAATAAGGGGAGTAGAACCCTGAGCCCTGTTGGAGGAGGGGAACCTGTTCTATGGCCCCTTGGGCAAGCAGGGTATTCACCTCCTGATCCAACAGGTGTAGGAGAGATGGGGGAGAGACGAAATGTCTCACCCTGGGATAGATAGGAAGGCTGGAAAAATGCAGTTTGTATCCCTCTCTGATGATAGAGAGGGTCCACTGCTCTGATGTAATCTGTTCCCATCTGGGAGCAAAATGAGTCAGCCTTCCTGGAATGGTGAGAGGCTCTGGTTGCTGCAGAGCCAGAAAGGGTATGTTCTCTAGAAGTAAGTCAAAAACCCTGAGGGGGTTGGGACTGTTGAAGCGTAGCAGCTGCTGCAGGCTTTGTTCTGGCCTGTTTAGTCTGCTGTCGCTTAGGAACAAAGCGAGCTTGAGCAGATGACTGGCCAGCATTGGAACCAAATCTAGGCTTTTTGTAGAAAGACTTCTTAAAAGACTTCTTTTTGGCAGGGAGGGAAGTAGACTTAGAGAGTCTATCCAAAGCAGCATTCTCTGCATCCATTTGAATGGCTTTGACTTGCCACTCTTTGCCAAAGAGATTTTCACCTGTACAAGCTAAAATTGCCTAGGCCATCTTGCACCCAGGATTCTAGGTCAGAGGCCTGGAGCCAAGCAATTTGACGAGCAGCTATGGCTATGCCAGATGCTCTACTAGCACCCTCAAAAGAGTCAAAGGCAGCCCTATTGGAGAACTTTGACACATCTTGGATATGCTTTAACAGAAGCAGGAACTCCTCTTTTCTATCATCTGGAAGAAAGGGGAGAAAATCTTGTACTTTAAGAGCAAGCTCCTTTAGAAACATGCCCATATAGAGGCTGTAGGAGTTGATTCTGGCAATAAGCATACTAGCTTGAAAGATTTTTCTGCCAAAAGCATCCAAAGTTCTACATTCTCTTCCTGGAGGGGTAGAAGAGTGCCTTTTGGTACTCTTAATCTTTTTCATAGCAGACTTCACCACAATAGAATGGTGAGGAAGCTGGGTTTTTTGAAAACCAGGAGAAGGAGGGACCCGATACATGGTATCCAACCGACGAGAATGTGGAGATAGTGTAAGAGGAGCCTCCCATAAATCCATCATATGTTCTTGGAGAATATTATGAATGGGTAAGGTGACTGCCTCTTTGGGAACCTTAGAGTATCCTAAAATGTCTAATTTTTGAGCTCTAGGTTCCTTTTCAGAGGATACTGTAATGGAAAGTCCTTTGGCAACTTCCAAGATGAAGTCCTGAAAGGACAAGTCCTCTGGAGGAGACATTCTTCTCTTTGGGGAAGAAGGCTCCTCAGGAAGAATAAGGGATGCTTCATCAGAATCATCTGAGGTATCGGCATCCTCAGAAGACTCGAAGTATCGCCTACTTGCTTCCAGAGATTGATACGGGTACCGACCGGTATCGACCTCGGGCGTACCGGGAGCCAGGTCGGTACCGAGAATATCGCGGGAAGCAAAAACCGGTACCGGCCTTCTACTGGAAGTAGATGCTCTGGGTACCAGTATCGGTTGTGGTACCGGAACCGGGGTCGGAACCGACGGTTGTGGTACCGAGGGCGTCGCAGCATTAATAAAAGCCATTATGGCCTGCTGCATGGATTGTACCATAGTACCCATTGACGCCACAACTGCCTGGATGTCGGTACCGGTTTGAGCCGGTACCCCAGAGCAGTCTAACAGGTGATCGGTCGAGGCCGTGCCATCGATGTCAACCTGTAACCCCATAGGAGGAGCTTTGGAAGCCGGAGCTTCCCGCCGGGGTTGTTTGGCTGGGGCAGGGTCTTCAGGGTCGAACCCAAGGGCCTCTCTCTGCTTTGAGGGAGATTTGTCCCTTGAAGACTTGCCCGAGGAATGTTTGGTTACCTGAGATCCATCCGGAGATGAAGACCTGGATGATGCTGATGCTGGATTATCTGCAGAAAACAGCACATGAAATTTAGCTGCTCGGTTCTGTAAGCCCCGTTTGGACATCAGAGAGCAGGATGGACAATCCGGAACCGAATGGTCAGGGCCCAAACATTTAAGACACCACTCATGGGTGTCTGTGACTGAAACAGTACCAGAGCACTTGGTGCATTTTTTTAAAACCAGAAGATGGTTCTCCATGAGGGAGAATTTGTAAAGGCCGGTAGGCCTTACAAAAAGAAATACACCAAGTGTGGAAAAAGAAAAATATATATATATATATTTTTTAAAGAAATAAAGAAGTAAAGACCGGCGGTACCGGTTCGGAATCGGGGAAGGCAGATACGCGGTCAGAACAACTTTTTAAAATAAGAAATTCTTCAGCGGTGACAGGAACACGACCTGCTGGCTCCGCGAAAAAGAAGAACTGAGGAGAGTTGGTCAGGAAGGCGGGAAGGCAGCGCGCATGCGCTGTGGGAAGCCCCAAAAGCTTTCCTTTTGGGAAGCTGGGGAGCTTTCCCGCGCAGGCTCCGTCGGTACCGACGTACCCATATGTGTCAAAAGAACCATATGTGAGGACTCATTCCTGCTTGTTCCTGGAGATCATCTTGGATCTTGGCACCAGGCAGACAGCATACCTCTCTGGACATCAAGTCTGGTCGGCAGATGGACGCCTCAGTCTGGAGATCTACTTACGGTCACACTATCAAGAAACCCAGGAGCTTCTGGGTCGCCAGGAGTCAGCACTGACTCAAAGGCACATATTGCATTGTATACAATTTTATAGCTTTCAGCAGTTTGGATGTTTATGTCACTATCTATTTAATTGTAAATTTGCTGAGTATAATCATGTGTGTCATATTTGTTTTGCACTTTATGAGAGATGTATTATTTTGTATATTTTTTCTGTAATTCACTATGCTTTTATAGGCATAATGGAACAAATTCATTTAATAAATGCATCATAAATAAAATATTTTATGTGCAAGGTGTAGATGAAAATACACAGTGGTGTCAAATTTCACACTTTCTCTTACTTGGGATAACTAACTATAAATTAAGTGAGATGCCTGAGGTGTGTGGATGGGAAAAAGCTATCTACCTATTGCCTTCCTTTTGAACTATAAGGATCTAAATCTAACAAAGGATTGTAGTCAGGAGGAATGTCCCCAGACAGATCATAAGCTCTATATGGTAGGGGATTCTCTCTTATATGTATAGACACAATGCTAAGTAATAAGTACAACGTCAGGAAACACCTCAAAGGGACAGAGAGAGACAGCATTTGAAAGCATTTCTTAATTTTATTATTATTTTTCTTTTTACCATACCAAACAGAAGAAATAACAATATTCCCACTAATGCTCAATGTGAGCAAGGTTTCCGCTTCTCTCACACCTTGAGAAAGAGCCACAGGATTATCCTGTAAATGTGCAGCACAATGTCATTCCTATTCCCTCATTTTCTGACATTTTCCAATAAAAGAGGACTTTGATTGAGTTTTGGGTGGCCACGTCTTCTGACATTGTTATTTGTTGACATGCACGGACTGCTGTTTTATTTGCATGAAGTTCCACGTTGTCATTATTGGTCAGCCCTGAGGAAAACTATTCACTTGTAAAAAGGACCTTAACAAAAGTGTGCAGAAAGAGATACTTGAAAGAATAAGTTTCATTTGTCGCTCTGCATTCTTGCAGAAAAATACAAACAACTATAAATCTATACACCATGTACAATCCTGGATACTGGATAAGGACATCATCAGGGCACATTAACACAAAGCAATATACATATATCATGAGTCAAGAATGGGATGAGAAAAGGAGACAATGCATATAACCTGACCTAAAATCACTGAACCAACATAACGTTATTCCAGCTTAGGAAGCCACCAGAGAAACAGACTGTCAAGAGGCCATTTCTAGAAGGTTTTCCACCCCATACCCTTCTCTGACAAACAAACAAAAAGAGCATATGACAGCTAAATTTTTTTAGAATTAGTAAGATATAAACAGAAATAAATGTATGGAAGAATGTAATTATCTGCAAAAAAATGTCTAAAAATAGCCCCCTTTCTTGAATAATTGCTTTGGAATTTGAGTTAGACTCTCTCTGCCTTGCTTCATGAAAAACTGACGGTCTTCATCTCTCCAGCTGTTCACACAATTTCAGGAAGAACAGAGAGGCAAAAAATGCTGACAAAAAGAAAATTATAGCAAAAATCAAAAGTGTCAGGAAATATTCTGGATTATTTTCTGTAATTTTCTAACTTATCAAAATGAAGAATTTATAATTTTATTCTGTGCATACTTTTCCAATGGCTATTTCCTCCTCCATTAAAAGAATGTTATCAAATTAAAATTCTACTTTCCACCAATTAAATCCGGCAATACATAAAGTAGTATTTTCCCTACTCCAAAACATGGGACAATACTGCTGACATAAAAACAATACTCCCCCCCCAAGGGTTAGAAAAACAGCAAGTACCATATTTCCTGAGCACCTAAAATTTGATGCCTTTGGGTTCGGTGTCTGACATTGTCCAAAGGTTACTGAAATCCTGTCTTAGCTGACATGGGTCTGCTGGGGGATGTCAAACTCGGCTGCCACCCTTTCAGACCTCATGAGAAACCCACAGCCAGTCGAGGCCTAGCAAGAGGAACTTATCACTGTCAGTCCATGGAGAGATGCCAAAAGAAAGATGCAGTGAAGCTGGAAAGAGGCGGGTGGTAGAGCAGGACAGTAATAGTGAAAAGTGAAAATTCAAATGAGAAAAATAATAGAAATGCAAAAAATTAGAGTGAAATAAGAAACCCCCCCCAGTTAAACAAAAGTAAGGGTAAAAAAGCAAAAAACTGAACCATCATCAGGAATAAAAATGATTTTGCTAGCTGTTAAAAGGTTTCACCATTTTTCTACCCACGCGCTAGAGAACAGCCACCACACAACTATAATGTTTGGTGGGGGGAAGTAAGGAAGGGGCTAGTCTCACTGTGCTGCAAATAAAATAGTTATCACCCCAACAATATCAATGAAGAAATGGAGCTCCGTTCTTAACCACCAGCACAAGCTAGAGCTCACGCATGAAAGTAATATTTATTGCGGAGCATCAAAATTAAATGCAGCACACATTAGATATAAAATATACTTAGTGCACGTATATTTTCATTATAGGCCCTTTTTCCTATAAACCATAAGATATTTCATTCATAAGCTAGTATATATTGTCATTCAGCAGTCCAATCTCCAACATATGGGGCCTGCCAGCTTCCACCTCTATTCATGCAACTGTCTACAGCGTCTTGCTCCCAGTCTTATCTCCAGCATGTTCGAAGATGCTGGCGACAATAGTGTGAATACCAATGGAAGCTGGGAGGCTCCATATGACATATTCGATAATATGAACCCCGATGCAGAAAGAGAAGTGCCACATCTTTCAGAACATAGCACTGAATGAATATATATGTGTGTGTGTGTATACTACACACTAGGAAAAAGGACCAATGATAAAACTATATGTGCAATGAGGGTATTTTATATTCTAAATTAATGCTATATTTAATTTAGATGGTACACGATAAATATTACTTTATGGATCAGATAAAATTGTGGCATGAGAGCGAGTTGCCTTCCTTCTTGTCTACAGATCCATGCAAATAAAATACACGCAGTGTTTTATGCTTAAAAGCAGTCAGGATAGCTCACAGATGAAAAAAATGTGAAGCCCTAAACTGGTTACTAAAGGAAGAATAAAAAGACAAGCACAAATAAAATGAAGGCGGGAACCTCACTTGCAAGTCTGCCCCCACCTTTCAGTGCCATGCTTCATATGGCTGCGTATTTCACGCAGCGCTATAGAAGTGATACGTTCTAAGTGCTTAGTCCAGGCAATAGTCTTACAGCAGGGAATGTGTCAAGGAGTTTCTACTTCACCATAACTCAGCATGACCTTACTGGGAGAAAACCCAGAGGGCATGTATTAAAATGTACTGGGAATGTGGCATTATATCCAGTGCTCGCTGGCACTGTGCGTACTTCATTATATAGTGAAGTCTCCGCACATGCTTTGCTGTCCCTGTTCCTTTTCCTCACAAATGGGATGGCTGGAGGACAATTCTCAGCCCTGATTTTACCTGGACAAGTATTTACCCAGAGAAGAACATATCTGTCGAGAGGGCTAATTTTGTAACAAGGCACCTGTGAGAAAAGTCTAAGAATGAGCCTATTTTACAAAATCCGTCTCCAAGTTGTTTAGAGCCACAAAATGCTGGGCTGAACTTGGTGTGCTGCTCAGATCTGCAAAGGCCGAAACACAGGCATCAGGTCCATGAATGCAGCTCTTTAAAACTCAGCTTAGTATTTTTATTATAAAACATGTTTGAAGTGTATAGGAAAGATTTTTTGGAGATATGTTGCACAGGTATTTTGGGCATAATGGATGATGAGTGAAAGGAACACTTTGAAGCCTTAAAGAGAGTTAAGGGACTGGCATCGGGTGCATCCCTGACACAATATAACCCTATATATTCTATATAATATGTACTACATATATATTTAAAAATGTTTTATAAGAAAACACATGTTGGTGTTCTGGTGAAGTGATTGCGTTTGTCATATTTGGGGATCACCACCACTATTATTTTGTTTTTTATTTATTTTATAAAAGCAACATAAGCACCTATGCGCCTTTATAAAACAAGCTCCCAGTAGCACAAAAATTTACACCTGCTCCAAAGAAGTTGTAAGTGAGCTCTGTGTGTGTGTGTGTGTGTGCACGCACACATGCACACCCTACAAGGGTACAACCACATGTTCTAAAATCTGAGCGTGTATCGTAACTCCACCCAACTATACTTCCAAGAATGCCTACACACATTGCAAAAAAGGAGGTGCTGGCATGCAGAAGACCTACGTTTTAGGCACACACAGTCCTATAAAAGTCACTTTCCACATATAAAACATGTGCTACATGTGGAAAATGCTTCATAAAAAGTCTTATAGTTCATTCTACTCTTTCATTACTTAACTAATCAACTGATAAGATCCAAAAGAAAGAAAGAACGATTGGTATCATATCTCAGACATATTGTTCAGTCACTTTCTCAAATGTCTGGAAAGACAGGACTCTGCAGGAGAACTCGTTAAGAGACTCTCCCATCTCACGACTCTTCTCTAGTGCAGGACGTTGTTTACATTGTTTCTGCTGTATGTCTGCCAGAAGATACCAGGGATACCATCTGATGCCAAGCACGGAAGGAGCAGCATGACCAGGTACTGATGCTTCTCTCTCTCTTCTGTCTGCAGCTTGCCTGACGGCACAGTGGTCTCTTCTCCTCATTCTACCTCCACGATGGTGTGTATGACAGCAGGGCTGTACTTAGTCTCCTCCACAGTCTCCTCATACATTGCACTGAACTGAGCCTGGCAATCCATTAGCAGTTTTCGACTGATATGTGAACTTAGACCTTTCATACAGTGGACTCGGACAATACCAGCCTGTCCTCCTGAAACTATCCAACAATAGGAGTCTAGATTGGGACTGAATCGAACCTGAAAAGAGAGGGGGAAAAAAACCAACAACTCAGCATGAACTTCATGAAGAGATGTTTCTATATTCTGTGCAGAGACCAAAACTACTAAACATGGCTCATAAATTAAACATAAAATCTTGAATTTTAAGCATTCCCAGCTTTTCCAATGTTCAAACCCACACAGAAGCCAGTCAATTCATGCTCTCTGAGGCTGCTTTTGGATCCTGATGACCCCCATTCTCCTGTCCACTACTTATATGTATCTTGCCATACGCTAGTTAATATTTTTTTCATCTTGGTTAAACTGTAAACTCGGATGAGCAGGGACTCTGTATTACATCTATATGTATAGTGCTGCATATAAAGCGTAGTTACTCACCTGTAACAGGTGTTCTCCAGGAGCAGCAGGAATCAGTCCTCACTTATGGGTGACGTCGGCGCCGACGGAGCCCTCGCGGAGCAATTTTCCCCAGCTTTCAAAGAAAGCCTTTGGGAATTGCAGCGCGCATGCGCGGTCCTCTTCCCGCCCAAGGGTGCCATCTTAGCCAGTCAGATGACATAGCTAAAACAGACAGCATAAAAATTTGCAAAAAAACTAAAGCAGGTGATTGCAACTCCAAGGGGAGGAGGGAGGGTTGTGAGGACTGATTCCTGCTGCTCCTGGAGAACACCTGTTACAGGTGAGTAACTACGCTTTCTCCAGGACCAAGCAGGAAGTTAGTCCTCACTTATGGGACTCCCAAGCTTAAGGCTACCGGAGACCCTAAGCACAAAAATGAGCTCCCTCTAGCTCAGCAGCACAGAAGGAAAGAATCTTCGCTGAATTATTACCCACCGGTAGCCCACATCCGGGATGGAGGGTAGGAGTTGCTCAGACCTCAAAGAGATTACGGAGGACTGCCTGTCCGAAAGCACTGTCCCTGCGGGACTCCCTCTCGAGACAGTCATGGACCGCAAAAGTCTGGCTCGAAGACCAAGTAGCGGCCCGGCAGATGTCTGCCAGCGGAACAGAGCGGAGGTAAGCCACTGAGGTAGCCTTTGCCCGAACGCAATGAGCCGTGACTCGACTTTCCAAGGAGAGTCCGGCTGCCCCATAAGCCCAAGAGATACAGTCCGCAACCCAGATGGACAGAGTACGCTTGGAGACCGGGAGCCCCAATTTATTGGGGTCAAAAGACACAAAAAGCTGAGCAGCTTTACGGTGCTTCCGCGTACGGTCAAGGTAGAAGTTCAATGCCCTTCTACAGTCCAGGGTATGGAGGACTGTTTCAGCTCGGCTGGAGTGTGGTCTGGGAAAGAAGGTTGGAAGTACCACCTCCTGATTGATGTGAAAAGGGGAGACCACTTTTGGAAGAAATTTTGGGTGAGTCCGTAGGACTACCCTATTTTTGTAGAACCGAGTGTAAGGGGGATCAGACACGAGGGCCTGCAATTCACTTACGCGTCTAGCGGAAGTGAGGGCTATCAAGAACAATGTTTTCCAAGAAAGAAAACGGAGAGAACAGGTAGCCATAGGTTCAAAAGGCGGACAGGTGATCCGCTGTAAAACCACATTCAGGTCCCAGTCAGGCGCTGGCGGGCGCAGAGGTGGTTTAAGTAGAAGGAGACCTCGGAGAAACCTCGCAACGAGAGGGTCGTTGGAGAGAAGTCTGCCATCCACCGGCACATGATGTGCTGAAAGAGCACTGAGGTGAACTTTGACGGAGTTGGACTTAAGTCCCAGATTAGAGAGGTATAGCAAGTGCTGCAAGATCACCGACACCGGGCAGGAGAAGGGATCCTGAGACTGTTGGGTACACCAAACGGAAAAACGATGCCATTTAAGGGCGTAGCATTTGCGGGTAGAAGGTCGTCGCGAAGCTAAGACGACCTCCTCCACCTCTGCCGGCAGGAGAAGGGGAGCAAGGACTACCCTCTCAGCAGCCAGGCCATGAGGTTGAGAGACCTGAGGTTGGGGTGTAGCAGAGACCCCTGATCCTGAGTGAGGAGATCCGGTTGTAACCCCAGAGGGAATGGATCCTCTACCGCTAATTGCAGCAGGAGTGGAAACCACGGCTGTCTGGGCCAGCGAGGGGCCACCAGGATCATGAAGGCTTTGTCTCGGAGAACCTTGAAAAGAGTCCGAGAGACTAGCGGGATGGGAGGGAAAGCGTACAGAAGGCTCCCCGACCATGAGAGTAGAAAAGCGTCCGCCGCAACTCGAAGGGGGTGTGGCTGACGAGAGCAGAAGCGAGGAAGTTGCCGGTTGTGAGGACTGGCAAAGAGATCCATCGTGGGGAGGCCCCACTTTAGAAAGAGCTTCTGAACTACCAAGGGATCCAGGCGCCACTCGTGCGGCTGGAGGATCCTGCTGAGTTTGTCCGCCAGGCAATTTTCTTGGCCTGGGAGATAAACTGCCTTGAGAAGAACGCCGTGACTGACGGCCCAAGAGCAGAGCTTCTGTGCTTCCCGGCAGAGAAGGAAGGAGCCCGTGCCCCCCTGCTTGTTCACGTAGAACATGGCAACTTGATTGTCCGTCTGGACAAGGACGGACTGGTGGGAGGTCAGGTGGGAGAAGGCCTTGAGAGCCAGGCGGATCGCTCTGAGCTCCAGGAAGTTGATCTGCTGAGCAGACTCCCACGTGGTCCAAAGGCCCTGAGTACGTGCCCCTTGGCAATGTGCTCCCCAGCCCAGGAGGGATGCATCTGTCGTCAGCACCCGGGCCGGCTGAGGTGGCTGAAAAGGCATGCCGAGCACCAGGTTCGGCCAATGAAGCCACCACTGAAGAGACGAGACCAGCGGCTCGGAGACGCGCACTAGGTCTGCTAGGCCGCCTGTGGCCTGTTGCCACTGCTTGCGGAGACACCATTGAGCAGGTCGCATATTCAGGCGGGCATTGGGGGTCACATGGACGGTGGAAGCCATATGGCCGAGTAGTCTCAGGAAGCGCCTGGCGGAGACCAGGGGCTGGCTGCGAAAACGGTCGGCTAGGTCCATGAGCCGTTGAGCCCTGTCGAGCGGTAGGAACGCTCGTGCCTGAGGAGTGTGCAGCCTTGCGCCGATGAACTCGAGATCCTGTGAGGGGAGCAAAGTGGACTTTGCGAAGTTTATAACAAAGCCCAAGTACTGCAGAAGAGTCACCGTGCGGCGTGTGGCGTTGGTGACCTCCGGAGCGGACGCTGCTCTGATGAGCCAGTCGTCGAGGTACGGAAAGACATAGAGGCCGTGAAGCCGGAGATGGGCCGCCACCACCGCGAGACATTTTGTGAAGACTCGCGGTGCGGAGGACAGGCCAAAGGGTAGTACTCTGTACTGGTAATGATTTCCTGCCACCACAAACCGTAGGTATTGGCGGTGGCTTGGGTGGATGAGGATGTGCGTGTAGGCATCCTTTAGATCCAAGGAGCATAGCCAATCTCCCTGCTGGAGGTAGGGCAGAAGGATTCCAAGGGTAAGCATCTTGAACTTCTCCCGCACGAGGAACTTGTTGAGGTTGCGCAAGTCCAGGATGGGTCTGAGGCCGCCTGTCCGCTTTGGTACTAGAAAGTACCTGGAATAAAAGCCTTGACCTCTCAGGTGGTGGGGCACCGGTTCCACCGCCTGCTCCTGCAGAAGACCTGCTAACTCCTGAAGGAGTAATTCCCTGTGCAGAGGGGGTCGTGGAGGTTCTCCCGGAAAATAGGAGGGAGGGATCTGGTGGAAGTGGAGAAGATATCCGTCTCTCACGACTTGAAGCACCCAGGCATCTGAGGTGATGCTGGACCACCTGTGGGCGAAGTGAACCAGCCTGCCTCCGGTGTTGGGAGGAACCAGCGGAGGGGGAGAGGCTATGCTTAAGGAGTCAAAAACCCCCACCCTGCTGAGCAGGGGCTGGTGGTGCAGGCTTGGGGGCTTGCTGCCTACGGGACCCGTTACCCCGTCCCTTGGCCTGCTGGCCCTGATGGGGAGCTGCAGGGGCCTGATATTGGGGGTATTGTTTGTAGGCAGCCGCCTTTCTCGGGTAAAAGGACTTCTTTCCCGAGCCCTTCTTTTTCTGGGAAGGGGCGGAGGTCTTCCTAGAAAGCCTAGTCCTGGTGAGAGTCTCCGTCTCGATCTGTGCAGCCTTGTCAGCCATGGGCTTGCCAAAGAGGTTTTCGCCTCGGCAGGGGACATCGACCAACTTGTCCTGCACCCAGGGCTCAAGGTCAGACGACTGAAGCCAAGCCTGTCGGCGGGCACCGATGCCGGCTGCGGCCACTCGAGCCGATGCTTCAAAGCCATCATAGGCTGCTCGGGATATGAATTTTGAGCATTCCCGAATGCCAGTGGACAAGGCCAGGAACCTCCGCAAGGGTTCCTCGGACAAACCAGCGGAGAACCCGGTTAGCTCTTTAGCCAGGTCTCGGAGATACATGCCCATGTATAGCTGGTAGGTCTGGACACGACACGCAAGCATAGAGCCCTGGAAACACTTCTTACCAAGGCCATCCAGGTTACGGGCCTCCCTGCCAGGAGGCACCGAGGAGTGCATCTTCTGGCTCTTAAGACGATGCATGGCCGATTCCACTACCATGGAATGGTGTGGTAGCTGTGCTTTTTGGAAGCCAGGGCTCTTGCGGACTCGATAGATAGAATCGACCCGCTTGCTCAGGACCGGCGAGGTGGCCGGACTCTCCCACATGCGGAAGAGTAGTCGTTCCAGCATGGGAGGAACCGGTACAGTAAAGTGTTCCCTGGCGGGAGAGTCATACTGGAGGGCGTCGAGCTCTTCGGCTCGAGGCTCCTCCTCTGGGTCCGCAGGGAAGGCCAAAGCCTTGGCCATATCCCTGACGAAGTCCGAGAACCGGGCATCCTCCGGGGGGGACTGCTTCCGAGGTTCGGACTCAGGTGAGTCCGAGGGGACACACCGAGTCCGAAAAGAATCAGGCGACTCTTCCTCTTCAGACTCCCAGACCGACTCCGACGAGGACTCGGTGGGGTCGGCCCGGGCAGGGCGCGGCGCCTGCCGCCCCGACGCCGAGGGAGTCGGCGTTGGCGACCTCGGTCCCGAACGGGAGGCCGAGGGTGACCTCGACCGACTCGAGTTCGCATCGACTCGAGGATCGGCTCGGTCTCCGGGGTCGACTTAGACGTCGACGTCCCAGCGGTCGGGGCAGCGGCGCCAGCGAAGCCAGCGAGCAGTGCCCGCTGCTGGTCCATGAAGGCAGACAGTCTGCTCTCCAAGGCCGTCAACCTGAGTCCGAGCTCAGGTGACCCAGCAGCCCCCGACTCGGGCCCCGACGGCGTCGGGCCCGACGTCGGCTGTCGCGGAGGCGAGTCCAGGAGGACCACAGGACTTACCCGAGCAGGCAGCTCCGACTCCAGGCGAGGTCGCTTCGTGAGGTGCTCCTTCTCCAAGGACCCGGGACGGCTATCGGGGCTATGCGACCTGGCCCTCGCGGAGCCAGGAGCGTCCACCGACGCCGCCCTCGCGGGTTTCACCTGACGTCGATGGTCCCCGGAGGGAGAACCCCTGTCGGAGGAACTCCGGCGACGGTCCGAGCTGGAACCCCTGGACGCGGAGGTCTCCGACGAGGTCCGGGTACGGCTGGGGTCAGCGAAGATCCTATCCCGCTGATGCCGCCGACTTCTCAACGCTTTGGAGGACAGTTTGCCGCAGGGCCCACAGATCATTTCTTCATGATCCGGGCCCAGGCAGCGGAGGCAATGGTCGTGTGTGTCAGTTAGTGACATATTTCGGTCACACTGACCACACCGCTTGAAACCACTGGCAGCCATCGGGGGAAAAAGGGCCCCTGCGAGGTCAAAGGACTGGGCTGCCAGGGAAAAACCGAAAACGAAACTGACTAAGTCAGAAAAACCGAAAAAGAAGAAGAGGACTCGTGACCGGCGTCGCGAGTCCGGGCGGGAAAAAGACCGGCGTCGAACCGAAGGAAAAAAGAGTAAATTATGAAGAAATACCAACTTTTTCGCGGGGACACGACGGGTACGTCTGTAGGGCTCCGCGGAAAAAAGAAGACTGGCTAAGATGGCACCCTTGGGCGGGAAGAGGACCGCGCATGCGCGCTGCAATTCCCAAAGGCTTTCTTTGAAAGCTGGGGAAAATTGCTCCGCGAGGGCTCCGTCGGCGCCGACGTCACCCATAAGTGAGGACTGACTTCCTGCTTGGTCCTGGAGAAATTGTTCTTATTACCTGTATTATACACTTCTATGTAAATTGTTACCGTTCATGTTATATGTAAATCGCGCTGATCCTAAAGAGTGCGGTATATTTATTTATTATTATTATTATTTTTATTACAAGCTCTTCTATACCGCGCTTTTTAGTATCAGTGCGGTTTACAGATAACAAAAATTTTTGCAACAGACCAAACGGCTTTAAGCTTACATTTTAACAGGATAGATAACTTGGGACTGTAACTAGGATAACTATATACATGTATAAACAGTATTTACAAACAATAAAACTATTTACAATTTATAATACCTGATGGAAGGTTCTGTTGTATATTTTGTCATAAGTCATGTTATGGGTGTGTTAGGGGATAAAAACAAATAAATAAAAAATAAATATACAAATAGTAGTACTAGCAGCACTAGCACGTATATCACAGTTTGGATCAAAGTATCTTTCTTAGTTAAAAATGCTACACAAATATGCATGTACATGAGGAAGAGATATGCATGGGGAGGGGAATGGGAGCGGGCGGGGAGGGACAGAAACAAAAGGGAAGGTAGGCTACTTTGTGGGCAACTTTGTTTTAACCTTGGAGTGAAGTTAATTGCTTGAAAATGTTGGTAATTTTTCGTAGACTGCAGTTGTCAGTGCTAAACGTAGCAGTGGTTGTAAATTTAATACTGCAATTTTTAGGTAGTTTGGTTGATGGGTACTGAATATTTGTCTCTCAGCTACAGTGGAAGGATTTAAAGGTATGAGGGAGGACAGTCTATATGGTAATACAAAAATCTTTTCACCCTCAAAATTTAGCTATTTTTAAGCCCAGAGGCTGAACTGTTTATTAGTAAATTCAAGGTCTGTGGTTAATAAAATAGCACATTTTGGAGAATGTGTGAGAAAATAAATCTTTCCGTTTTATGATGAGAAAGCAGATTATATAAAGGTGCTGTCCACAGGGATTCCGTTATGCCCACACTCGTAGGAAAGGAGCAGACGTTACGTGTTTGTGCCTAGTTTTACATGTTTTTATGATGAGAAAGCGGATTATATAAAGGTACTGTCCACAGGGATTCCGTTATACCCACACTCGTAGGAAAGGAGCAGACGTTACGTGTTTGTGCCTAGTTTTACATGTTTTTATGATGAGAAAGCGGATTATATAAAGGTGCTGTCCACAGGGATTCCGTTATGCCCACACTCGTAGGAAAGGAGCAGACGTTACGTGTTTGTGCCTAGTTTTACATGTTTTGAGCACGTACATCCCTATTTTATAAGGTAAAGTATGTGAGTGCCTTACTTTATAAAATACATATGAATTGTGTAAATCTAGGCAACCCTTAGAAAATAACCCTCACTCCATTATTTATGGCCGGTATCTGCACTTTGGCCTGTCATGTGAGCGTCTCTGTTCTGCAATTTTATGTAGTTACTTTGTTGTTTTTATGTTTTCTGTTACAATAAGATGAGTAATGAACAATCCCTCACTATACCATGATTAAACAAAAATATCATCACGTTTATCTAGAATAGAGGATGACCATTCGAAAGCATGGCGGCAACCCCTGAAAAAGCTGCGAAGATACTGAGGGCCCTAGGCAAACGAAGTTTTATTCTCCCTGCCGCAATTTTTTGATAATTAAACTCAACAATCATGATCATCCTACCAGCACCCCTTCTCAAAACATATGTAGCATTAGACATCATCCTCTGACACAAACTTTGCATTTTATGTATGTGTACACTCACTCTCCCTGCAGCTCACACATTTCTCAGAGGTTCAAGACAAGTTAACATAAGAACATAAGATATGCCATACTAGGTCAGACCAAGAGTCCATCAAGACCAGTGTCCTGTTTCCAAGAGTCAATCCAGGTCACAAGTACCTGTCAGGTTCCCAAAAATGCACACAGATTCCATGCTGCTTATGCCAAGGGTAGGCAGTTAAAGAGCCCTAACCTTTTAAGTCTTTACCTCATAGTGGTACCCCTCCACCCCTTTATAATTTTGGTCACTCTTCTCTACTTTTTCCAGTTCCACTATATCAAATTTAGATGTAGTGAACAGATCTGCACATTATCAGGGCTAGGTGGTTGCCTAAGGGGCAACCCCTTGGTGGGCAGCTTTGTGCTGACGCTTTGCTGCTTGCAGGGGGCTATATGCTTCAGCACACACGCCTGCCATGGGCACCAAAGAAGTGGCACAAAACTACCTTTATTAAACTGCCACTGGTCCCCACAGAAAACAGGATTGGGGGGCAGAACAGCAGCAGCAGCAGGGGGCAACTCGGCATTGCATGGCTGGAGTTCCTGATTGGGGAGGCAGAAACCCTTGGGCTGGCCCTGCACACAATACACAAATTACGGTCCCACCATGGAGGGATGCAGAGGCTTTCTAATATCCTTTGTTTTATTCTCCATGCCTTTCTTTATAGTTCCTAGAAACTGCGGTCAAATGGATGATTGAATGCTCAAAGAAATCAAGGAGGCTAACAAAAGTTACAGCGCGGTAATAATAATGGGCGATTTCAATTACCCCGGTATCGACTGGGTCAGTGTCACGGCAGGACATGCTAGGGAGATAAAGTTCCTAGATGAAATAAATGACTGCTTCTTGGAGCAGCTGGTTCATGAACCGACCAGAGGGGAAGCCATATTAGACCTAGTCCTTAGTGGAACACCAGATCTAGTGCAAGAGATAAGGGTGTTGGGACCACTTGGCAATAGTGATCATAGCATGATCGCCTTTGATTTAATTCGTGGAGGAGGGATAGGTAAGGAAATCCACAGTACTACCTTTTAACTTTCGAAAGGGAGAATATGATAAAATGAGGAAAATAGTTAAGAAAAAACTAAAAGGAGCAGTTGCAAAGGTTAAAGACTTACATCAAGCTTGGGTGTTGTTGAAAAATACTATCTTGGAAGCCCAGACCAGCTGTATTCCACGCTTTAAGAAAAGTGGAAGGAAGTCCAAAAAACTGCCAGCATGGTTTAAAGGTGAGGTCCGAGAGGCTGTTGTTGCCAAAAAAGCATCTTTCAGGAAATGGAAAAAAGAGCCAAACGACGAAACCTGGAAACAGCACAAGCACTGGCAGGTCAAATGCAAGGCATTGATAAAGCAGGCAAAGGGAGAATTTGAGAAGAAGCTTGCTGCAGAAGCAAAAACACAATATAAAGATTTTTTCAAGTACATTCGCAGCAAAAAACCTGTGAGTCAGTTGGTCCATTAGATGATAGAGGAGTTAAAGGGGCACTAAGAGGTGACAAGGCGATAGTGGAGAGACTGAATGAATTCTTTGCTTCTGTCTTTACTGAGGAAGATGTAGGGATGTTACCCATGACTGAAGTGGTATTTAAAGGTGCGGAAGAATTGAAGGAAATATCGATACATCGGAAAGATGTATTACAACTATTAGATAAACTGAAGAGTAGCAAATCACCTGGGCCAGATGGTATACATCCAAGGGTGTTGAAAGAACTGAAATATGAGATTGCAGACCTGCTATTAGTAATCTGTGAACTATCATTAAAATCATCTCTAATACCTGAAGATTGGAGGATCACCAATGTAACACCAATTTTTAAAAAGGGTTCCAGGGGTGATCCGGGAAACTACAGACCGGTGAGCCTCACGTCAGTACCGGGAAAAATGGTAGAAACCATCATAAAGAATAAAATTACTCAGCATGTAGATAGTCATGGCCTAATGGGAGACAGCCAACACGGGTTTAGACAAGGAATATCTTGTCTTACTAATCTGTTATGTTTTTTTGAAAGTGTGAATAAACAGGTGGACAAAGGTGAGTCGGTTGATATAGTGTATCTAGACTTTCAGAAAGCCTTTGACAAGGTCCCTCATCAGAGACTTTTGGCAAAACTAAAGAGTCATGGGATAGGAGGCAGTGTACTACTGTGGATCAGGAACTGGTTAAAAGATAGAAAGCAGAGGGTTGGGCTAAATGGCCAATTTTCCCAATGGAGAAAGGTGACTAGTGGTGTACCCCAGGGATCTGTGCTGGGTCCGCTGCTTTTTGACATATTCATAAATGACCTGGAAAGTGGAATAACGAGTGAGGTTATCAAATTTGCAGATGAGACAAAACTATTTAAAGTTGTTAAACCCAAGAGGATTGTGGAAAATTGCAAGAGGATCTTGATAAATTAGAAGACTGGGCATCAAAATGGCAGATGAAATTTAATGTGGACAAGTGCAAAGTTATGCACCTAGGGAAGAACAACCCAAACTATGGTTACACAATGCAAGGTTCCACATTAGGAACCACCACCCAGGAAAAAGATTTAGGCGTCATTGTGGATAACATGTTAAAACCCTCGGCCCAGTGTGCAGCAGCAGCCAAGAGAGCATAATTAGAAGTGATAAAAACTTAATTATGGTCTGATAAGCTGTCTTAAAAGAAATATTTGAAAAGATTGCAGAGGGGAGAAACTCTGTATGGAAATCACTTACTGGAGTAGGTATTGAAGACAATCCTATGGTTTAAAAGGTAAGCCCTCCAGTCAAATAGTATCACTCTTAGAGTGAAAGTCTCGACTAAGAGGGATAGAAAGTAATACAGAGATAGGAAGACTTACAATTTGGTAAGTCTCTGAAAAAGGTAAAGCTCCCCTACAGTCAAAAGTATGAGATATCCTCATACAGGACAACTGTCAAGGTGAAAGGCATAGCATACCTTGTAATTAGTTGTAACTCCTCTGTTTACTTTAAAAGGAGAGGAGAAACCTGTTACCTGTAGGGCATGATTATCTTTAATAGCCCTAAGAGCTAAAAGAATGGATTGCTCTTGGCAAGAGATTCATGCCTAAAGTGGAGGACTGAGCCAGTGTATCACTGACCTCTCAGTAAGGATGAGAAGAACTGTAAATGCTTCTGTTGTTAAGAAGTAGCGGTTCTGAAGCTCAACAGGAAAAAGAGATTTAATGAATAAAACAACAGAAACCCTGCAACTGCTGAGTTTGCTGAGCCTGTTGAGGCTTTGGTTTTCTTAGCCTGGTATGATGTTGCCCTTCTTTGGAAACATCTGCATGATGGGTAGAAGATGAATAAAACTTTTTCCCTTTAGGGGGATAAAATCAACAGCCTCTAGAGCCTTCTCACTGTTTGCGCCCAGAGCTTGGAATGCCCTTCCACCCGAAATTAGAGCCATCACTAGTCTCACGACATTCAGCAAGGTCTTAAAACATCACTTGTTCCTAATATACTACCCTGAAGCAACTCCAATTGAACATAGCCCGCATGTTGATCTTGCCCACTTGACCCCAGTGGAAAATGGCTAATCATGATGGTTCATACTTGCACACTTTACCCATACCGTATTTATACTGTACTATAATTATATCTATTTACCACTACCATGTAGTTAACAAAAATGCCATGTACATAGTTAATCCTACTTTCCACCATGTTTTTTGTATATAGTTAACCCTGTTTACCGCCAAGTTTTTTTTGTACCCTGTTCATTCTAAAAAACCAATGCTGACTGTATCATTGTGTTTGAGTTGTTCATTTGTAATCCGCACTGATTAAAAGCGCGGTATATAAGAAATAAAAATAAATAAATAAAGTTTGTTAGGAGATTTTTACTAGCTGGGATAGAGGA
Source organism: Ichthyophis bannanicus (assembly GCA_033557465.1). NCBI lineage: Eukaryota > Metazoa > Chordata > Amphibia > Gymnophiona > Ichthyophiidae > Ichthyophis > Ichthyophis bannanicus. The sequence continues at coordinate 1,271,423,603 of CM066033.1, read as the reverse complement.
AAGTTTTGACAATCCTCTGACAGCAACAATATCATGTTTAACTGATTAGCTTGGACTAAAGCATCCTTGTTAAAGAGATTTTCACCAGTACAAGGAGTATTTCCCAGCCTTTCTTGTACCCATTTGTCCAAGTCTGAAGCTTGAAGCCAGGCCATGCGTCGTGCTCCTATGGCTATAGCAGACGTTCTGCTAATAGACTCAAAACAGTCCAGGGAAGCACGATTAAGGAATTTGGAGACATTTTGAGCATGACTGACTAATATGAAAAAGTCTGCTATTTTATGTTCTTGAAGAAAAGGGTTCAAAGGCTTTAAGTTCTTTGTGACCTCTTCAAGAGATAATCCCATATAGAAAATATATGAGATAATTCTTGTTGAAAGCATGGATGCCTGGAAACATCGACGTCCATAGGCATCTAAAGTCCTAGATTCACAACCTGGCGGATAAGAAGAGTGCTTCTTTGCACTCTTAATACGCCTCATTGCTGATTCTACAACAATAGAATGATGAGGAAGTTGAGTCTTTTGAAAACCTGGAGAAGGTGGCACCTTGTACATAGTGTCAAGTGTCTTAGAATGTGGGGATACAGTTAAATACCGTTAAATATATACCACGTCGGGTACATCTCACTGTCTCCACTTTCCTACACTATTTATTTCCAACCTGTAAATATGTATATAGTTCATATTCACGTTCAATTTTTTAACTCCGCTATTTAACTCTGTTAATAGCTTATTAGTCTCCTCTTCCCCGTTCAATCCAAGTTGATTTCCCTGTTACAATGTAAGCATTTATATCACTGTTCTGATGTAATGCAAATGTTATGTTTTATGTAAACCGCACTGACTTTGAATAGCGCGGTATATAAGAATTGATAAATAAATAAATAAATAAATAAAGGAGTTTCCCACATTCTTAATAGTAGATCTTGTAAAATCTGATGCAAAGGAAACATGATCACCTCCTTTGGAATCCAGGGGAATTGCAGGGTCTCTGAATCTCCTGGTAGGTATTCTTTACCAGGTATAGTAATGGCAAGTAACTTTGCCATATCAAGCAGAAAAGCTTGAAAAGAAATCTCCCCTGAGGAGGACCCTCTAAAATGAGGGGTAAAGGCTAGACTTGTTGAAAATTCAGCCTTGGTACCGATGGATTCATCCCAGTCATCGGGATCGGAAGACTTGAAAGAATGAAGCAACGGATTTTCCTTAAAGCGATGTCTTCGGTACCGCCCGAGGTCGGTACCGAGACGAGTTGGTACCAACTCTTCCATGCTAGACATCGATTCCAGACTCGGCATCGAAGGAAGCGAGTCTGTCGAAGCAAGCATGGACGGTACCGACACCGATACTCGAGGAATGGTCTGCAGCATCTCTAGTGGTACCGAAGTAGCCGAGAGCGCTAGACTACATTCATCGGTGAGGAGTGTTTCATCCATCACCATAGCCGATGCCGGGGTGTTGGTACCGCTCGAAGCGGCCACAACCACCGAGCATGGCCCAGGTATGTTCATCGAGGTAAGAACCCCGGGAACAACCTGAAGCCCCGTTAATGCTTTGGAGCCCGAAGACTCCTGCCAGGGCTTTATTGCCAAAATGTCCTCGAGGGCAAGGCCAGAGCCATCTTGATGCTTAGAAGGAGATCTACCACTCGAGGACTGGCTAGTCTTTACAGACTTTTGTTTGGTTACCTGATCTTGTGAAAAAGAAGTTATTCTAGCTGGTGACATCGAGTGCGATGTGAACCGGGTATCGAGTTGTGCTCGATCCTGAAGACTTCTTCTGTTTGAGCTCCAGCAGGAGAGACACTCCAGTGGGCAATGGTCAGGACCTAAACATTTTAGACACCAAGTATGAGTGTCTGAAAATATATCTGTACCGCCACACTTTGAGCATTTCTTAAGGATAGTGGCTGGCTTTTCCATAATGGAAGGATAGAGGCCTAGTGGCCTAGAAACTGTCAGGCACTAAACAGGAAAAATTTCTAAAGAAAAGAAGAAATTCTTTAGTAAAAAGAAAGAAAAGCACCGGCGGTACCGGTGGCGTCGAGGGAAGGCAGACGCGACCACAAAAAACTAAGAATAAAAAGAAGAATTTTCTGTGATGACAGGAATACGTTCTGCCGGCTCCGTGGAAAACTGATGAGAGGGAAGTGAATGGGCGGGAAGGCAGCGTGCATGCGTGTGGGATGCTCCCAAAAGCGTTCTTTTTGGATGCTGGGGAGCATTCCCGCGCATGCTCCGTCGGTACCGACGTACCCATATGTGAAGACTTATTCTTGCTTGTTCCTGGAGATATATTTAAAAGACTGTTCCTGCTCATCAGAGCTTACAATCTAGTCAAGATCGACAACACAACAGCTGAGGACAAGGATATATCTGGGGAATGGTAAATAAACACAAAGGAGACTAAGCAGATCAGGATTCAAAAGTGACCTTGAAGGGGTGGAAGGATCAATGTTTGGAGTTGGCAGCAGAAGAGAAGAGTTGGCAATGATCTTCCTTGATATATCGGCTGCATTTGACTCAGTCGACCATAAGATACTACTATCACGACTCTTTGAAAAGGGTATTCAAGGTCTAGCATGGAATTGGTGTAAATCATACCTGGAAAATCGATGGCAACAAGTTCGTATCGGCTCAAACACATCAGAACCATTCCTCCAAACGCAATGTGTTCCACAAGGCTCCTCCCTCTCTGCGCTGCTTTTCAATATATATATGCAGCCACTCTGCCAAATCACCAAATCCTTCAATGTATCTTGCCTCATTTACGCTGACGATGTGCTTATCTTCACTCCGATTGATACCACGTGTCCAAATTACACTAATTTATCCAACTGTTTCAATGCAATAACAGATTGCTCTTAGTTCAAAACATGCGAATTAACCTCATAAAGACAGAAGTCTTAGTTGTCACCAGAAACAAGCTCTTCTCCCCACCAGTATCACTCAAAGTAAGAGACGCTGAGCTCCCAATCAAGAAGACAATCCGCTACCTAGGTGTGATACTCGATCAATGGCTTGATTTTACTGAGCATATAAAAAGTACAGTAAAAATGATTTACTTTAAGATAAAAAGCTTACGCCACCTAAAACCCATGTTAGAAGCTAAAGACTTCCGTTCAATATTCCAGGCAATAGTCACTCCTCACTTTGACTATGCGAATATTGTCTTACATGGCCTACCAAAGAACACCATCAACCCGCTGCAACTAGTAATGAATGCCGCGGCACGCGTCTTAGTTGGTGCATCAAGAAGAGACCATATCACGCCGATCCTAATGGACTTACACTGGCTCCCAATAAGATGCAGAATTACCTATAAAGCGCTCCTTATCACATTCAAGGCCTTCTATAAAATATCGCCATCAACGATCTCTGACCTCATCTGTCAAGCACCTATTACAAGATCAAGAAGACTTCTCACGGAAAACATGCTAGTCATACCCAGCGAATCCACAAATTGGTCCCAATCAAAGATCAACAGGGCATTTAATTTTTTTGCTCCTAGATGTTGGAATAAACTCCCCCCAGATATTAGAGCAATACGAGATATTAAACAATTCAGAAAGGCTATCAAGCACTATTTATTCACAGAATACTTTCAGCCACCGTAATGTAGATCACCTGCAATAAATATCTCCAGTTCTTAACAAAAACCCAAATGTACTAGAATTAAGCAATGTAGCTGTATATACATTTATAAATACAGATGTCTTTGTTGATTTTATGTAAATAATTAATGGAATGTTATTATGAATAGTGTATCCCTGTTATCCAAGTTCTTAAACTGTTATCTGTAAAATCATACTTGTTTAAATGTACTGAGATGTTTTTGTTCCATGTAAACCGCGCTGATGCCGAATAGTGCGGTATAGAAGAAACTTTAAATAAATAAAATAAATAAGAAGGGCACAGATAGAAGGAATCTGCCAGAAGAATGGAGTTCCTGAGGAGGAGTGTAGGGAGAGATAAGACAGGAAAAGTAGTGAGGAGCAGCAGAATGAGTGCACTTATAGGTCAGTAGGAGAAGTTTGAACTGGATACAGAAACGGATAGGGAGCTAATTTATTTATTTATTTAACCGATTTTATATATCGTCTTTCTACAAATCAAGACAGTTTACATAAAACATTTAAATAGAGTGTTTCCACTGTTTACATAGAACAAAGTAACACATATATATATGAAGCGGGGGTTATATAAGCATATTGAGGTTGGCGGAAGATTAGCCCTACAACTGAGTTTTGAACAGATTGAAGGGGAGAGAGATGATTCAGAGGGAGACCAGCAAGGAGGAGATTGCAATAGTCTAGACAGGAGATGACTAAAGAGTGGATAAATGTCTTAGTAGTGTAAGTAGAAAGGAAGGGACGAATTTTGCCAATGTTATAATGAAAGTGTATTTCTGGTAACTCTCCAAAAATTTAATGAAATGGGATGAAACTAGTAAAAAGACATACCGTGTTTGAAAATGAGCCATATCAGATCCGGGGATTCCAGAGAAATAAGCCCCCCAAAACACTAGCACAGTGTATTTGTTTGAGACTCTACGTTCTCTTTCGCTGCACTCATCTAGCTTACCTCTCACTTGGTTTTCAGCTTGTCGTGCTGTGAGGGCTTGCGTGCATCAGTGATGCTGAGAGCTAAACTATCGGTAGTTTAAGTACTGGCAGGGTCTCCCAAGATGAACAGGTCTCAGCTGAGGTGCCAGACCAAGACAGACCACCCATCTGGGCAGCAGCAGTATGGGATAGTGTTGATGGCGGAGGATCACATTTTTGTGACAACGGCAACACCACCAAACTTAAACTGCGCGGAAGAAAGGCCCGGCAATCTACTTCTGTATCTTGCCATGAAAACCCAATGGATAGTTACAACAAAACAAATTGTGCTATGGTGCTGGAAGATGAGACCCCCAGGTCGGAAGGCACTCAACTAGCTACTGGGGAAGAGCAGAAGACTTTACAGAGTAAAGCCAGCATTTATGATGTGTTTGGATCAAAGCCCTCGGGAAGTCTGACTGCTGATGTAGCTGCGCATGAAATGAGAGTCAGAAGCTGTAAAGATGTCTTACACATTGGAACATGGAACATACGAAGCATGAACCAAGGGAAGTTGGAGGTGGCCAAGAATGAAATGGAACGTGTACAACTTGATCTATTGGGTGTCAGCGAACTGAAATGGACTGGCATCGGGCACTTTGCATCAGATGATCACATGGTCTACTATGCTGGAAATGAAAGACAAAGAAGAAATGGTGTTGCATTTATAATAAAGAAGAAACTTGCAAGAACTGTAATGAAATACAATGCAGTCAGCGAACGCTTAATCTCTATTTGTCTACGAGGAATGCCTATCAACACAACTATAATTCAAGTATATGCCCCAACAACAGCTGCAGAAGAGAATGAAATTGAAGAGTTCTATGAACAAGTACAAGCTGAAATTGACAGAACATGCAAACAGGATATCCTGATAGTCATGGGTGACTGGAATGCAAAGATTGGCAACAAAGAAGAAGGCAAAGTAGTTGGAAAATATGGACTTGGCAACAGAAATGAAGCTGGAGAAAGACTGATAGAATTCTGCAAGACCAATGATCTATTCATCTCAAACACCTTCTTCCAGCAACACAAGCGGCGACTGTACACATGGACTTCACCCAATGGATTGTATAAAAATCAAATTGACTACATCTGTGGGAGTCAACGATGGAAAAGCTCTATAACGTCAACAAAGACAAAACCTGGAGCTGACTGTGGTACAGATCATCAACTACTAGTATGCAAACTTAAGCTAAAATTGAAAAAGAGCAAACCACTCATGAATGCAGCAAAATATGACCTTTAGAATATACCACTGGAATTTAACGACTGCCGGCAAAATCGATATGCTGCTTTAGATACAAATGACAGAGCTCCGGAAGAGTTATGGAATGACATCAAGAAGGTTGTGTTGGAAGAAAGTGAGAAGTCTCTACAAAAGGTGAAAAAGCAAAAACGGCCAAAATGGATGACGGAAGAAACTCTTAAAATTGCCCAGAAACGTAGAGAAGCTCAAGCCAGAGGAGAGAGAAAGACAATCGCAGAACTCAACAGAGATTTCCAACGTGCAGCAAGACAGGACAAGGAAAAGTACTACAACGACGCATGCAAGGAAACAGAAGCAGAAACTATTTGAGGAAGAACAAGATCGACTTTCCTAAAGCTACGAGAATTAAAGAAAAAGTTCCAGCCTCGAATTGGAATGTTACAAGATGCTCAAGGTTCTATGTTGAATGATGCTAAGAAGATCAAGAAAAGGTGGAAGGAATATACAGCGTTTTTATATGATAAAGATGAAGTGGACCAACAGCCGTTTCAACCTTTACCTTATGATCGGGAACCATTGGTGATGAAGGAAGAAGTTGAAGCAGCATTGAAAGCCTTATCAAAGAACAAAGCACCAGGCATTGATGGCATTCCTATAGAAGTATTGCAGCAATCTGATGCAGCTGTTACCATACTTACAAGGCTCTGCCAAGAAATATGGAAGACAACATCATGGCCAACTGACTGGGAAAGATCTGTGTTTATACCAATACTAAAGAAAGGTGATCCAACTGACTGTGGAAATTATCGAACAATCGCTCTGATCCCACATGCCAGCAAGATTCTACTGAAGATTATTCAAAAGAGACTACAACCATACCTGGAACAAGAACTACCTGAAGTGCAAGCAGGGTTTAGGAAAGGGCGAGGAATGAGAGACATCATTGCGGATGTGAGATGGATCCTTGAAAAGACTAAAGAATACCAAAAGGATATCTATTTGTGCTTTATCGACTATAGCAAGGCTTTTGACTGTGTAAACCATGAGAAACTCTGGGCCACATTAAGAAGCATGGGTATACCAGAACACCTGAACGTTCTCTTGCGCAATCTGTACATTGATCAAGAAGCAACAGTTCGAACGGAACAAGGAGAAACAGAATGGTTTAAAATAAGCAAAGGTGTAAGACAAGGCTGCATACTTTCCTCCTACCTGTTTAATTTATATGCAGAACAAATCATCAGAAAAGCAGGATTGTATGAAGACAACAGAGGTGTGAAGATTGGTGGAAGACTCATGAACAACCTTCGCTATGCTGATACTACATTACTGGCTGAAAGTGAAGATGATCTGAAACATTTGCTTCTCACAATCAAAGAACATAGTCTCAAAATGGGCCTGCACCTTAATGTAAAGAAGACAAAGATCATGACAACTGGCATAATCAACAGGTTCATCGTTGAAGGAGAAGAAATTGAAATTGTGAACAACTTTAACCTACTTGTATCAACTATCAATAAAGAAGCAACAAGCAGTCAAGAAATCAGATGACGCATTGCTCTTGGGAGAACGACTATGAAAGACCTAGATAAGATTCTCAAGAGCAGAGATGTCTCTCTCCATACAAAGATTCGACTTGTTCAAGCCATGGTATTTTCAATAACATCATATGGATGTGAAAGCTGGACAGTGAAAAAGACAGACAGGAAGAAAATTGATGCCTTTGAATTACGGTGCTGGCGGCGAATACTGTGTATACCATGGACTGCCCGAAGAACAAACCAGTCGGTACTAGAGGAGATCAAACCTAAGCTTTCTTTAGAAGCTCAGATGACAAGACTTCGACGTTCATACTTTGGACACATCATGCGAAGAGAGAGATCATTAGAGCAAGACATCATGCTTGGCAAGATAGAAGGTCAACGCAAAAGAGGAAGGCCAGCAATGAGATGGATCGATACAATAACAGCAGCTACGAGTACCAGTCTGTCAACAATGAGCCGCCTGACTGAAGACCGAACACAATTTAGGATAGCTATCCAGAGGGTTGCCATGAGTCGACTTCGACTTGACGGCACTTAACAACAACAACATCAAAGGCTTTGCTGAAATCCAGATAGATGACATCCATCATATGCCCCTGATCTCTGGTCACCCAGTCAAAGAACTCAATCAGATTTGTTTGGCAAGATCGTCCTTTGGTAAAACCATGTTGCCTCGGATCATGCAACCTGTTGGTTTCGAGGACGTCCACTATTCGCTCTTTCAGGAGCGCCTCCATTATTTTTCCTGCCACCAAGGTACAGCTTACAAGTCTGTAGTTTGTCACTTCTTCCCTGTTACCACTTTCGTGAAGAGGTACCACATCAGTCCTTCTCCAGTCCTGAGGAACTTTTCCAGTCTCCAAGGATCTGTTAAAAACATCCTTTAAAGGCCCTGCAAGAACCTCTCTGAGCTCTTTCAGTATCCTGGGATGTATCCCATCCGGTCCCATGGCCTTGTCCACTTTCAGTTTTGCAAGTTGCTCTAATACATCATCTTCTATGAATAGTGTGGTATCTACTCCATTCCCATTTTTATATTTGGGAGTCACAGGTGGTCCTTCTCGAGGATTTTCTTTAGTAAAAACAGAGCAGAAGTATTTATTTAGCAATTTCGCTGTCCATGAATCCATTCCCAGCACTTCTGAGTCCTGCAATTCCACCTCTGATTTTTCTCCTCTCCCGAATATACCTGAAGAAAGTTTTGTTGCCATACTTCACATCATTAGCCATCTTTTCTTCTGCCTTGGATTTTGCTTTCCTTATTTCTCTTTTTGTCTCTTTTAGTTTGATCCTGTATTCCTTTCTGTGTTCCTCTGTTTGCAAATTTCTGAATTTTGTGAAAGCTGTGGTTTTTGCCTTTATTTGAGCAGTCACTTTTTTGGAGAACCAAATGTGTTTCCTTCTCCTCTTTTTTTTATTTACTTTCCTTACGTATTTATCTGCTGCCCCTTTTATTGCCAACTTTAGTTTAGCCCATTGCAATTCCACTTCCTTTATCCCCTCCCACCCTACCAACTCCTCCTTCTAGTACTTGGACATTTTACTGAAGTCAGTGTTTTTGAAGTCTAGGACTTTGAGCTTGCTATGATTGGACTGCACCTTGCTTTTATCTCAAACCACACTGTGTGATGATTGCTACTGTTCACAGGAGCACCCACCCAGACATTCGACATGCTATCTCCATTGGTGAGCACTAAATCCAGCATAGAGTTTTCCCTGGTCGATTCCATCACCATTTGTCCAAGTAACACATTTTGGAAGGCATCTACAATTGTTTTACTTCTTTTCAGAGTACTCCAATCCACAATGGTTAGATTAAAGTCACCCAATATGATCACTTTCTCCCTTGTGGTTATCTTTGCAATATCTATAATCAATTTGCTATCTATTTCTTCAATTTGAGTCGAAGGCCTCTAGACCACACCAGTATGGATGACAGTGCCATCTCCGCTTTCCAACACAATCCATAGTGCTGCTTCTTTTCCCCATGTCCCTTGCATTTCAGTAGCTTTAATATTGCTTTTGACATATAAGGCTACTCCTCCTCCTTTTCCACCTTCTCTATCTCTTCTGAATAGATTATAGCCAGCTATGGCTATATCCCATTCATGCAATTCATTAAACCATGTTTCTGTAATGGCCACAATGTCCAAGTCCATTTCCACCATTAGGGCTTCCAGATCAGGAACTTTATTGGTTAAGCTTCGAGCATTTGTGCTAATTGCTTTCCAGCATTTAACTGGCTTGCTTGTATTTGGCATTGATTTTGTTCTACACACTTCTTCCCACTTGTCATTGATGTGGTTTACAAGTGTGGCTGTTTCTAATGTTATTCTGTTTTTGCCAGGAGTGATGTCCTGAACTTGTCCTTCCCCATCTGTCACCCCCTTTCTCTAATTTAAATGCCTGTCCACATACTGCCTAAATTTTTCACTTGGGATTCTTTTCCCTGCAACAGAGAGATGTAGTCTATCAGCACAGTATAGTCTCTTGTTGATCCACCTGTTCACCCAGTTGACTACAAATCTGAATCCTTGTTTGCACCAGGTCTGGAGCCATGTATTAAAGTTGTTCATGCGATGCAGCCTTTCTGCTCACTTACCAAGAACAGGTAGAGTTAACAATGGGCTTGAGTTTCTCTCTCAGAATCTGTAAGTCCTTCGATCTGCAGAGGCACTGTTTCTAGCCAGGTCATTTGTACCCAAGTGGATAACAACATCAATTTTGGAGTGCTCACTTTCTGCACTAACTACATCAACAATTTGATCTGTATTCCTGCTGGCTGAAGAGCCTGGGAGGCATTTGACCATCTTCTCTCCTTTGAACTCTGTTCCCAAGTTGGTGCCTCTGATGATGGAATCTTCAGGTAGTAGTAATTTTCTGTTTTGTGATTTTTTTCTTCATATTTGGTGCATTATTAGTAGTTTGGGCATTGACTCTCTCGTTTAAGGGCCCTTCAGTTTCCATGGATTGGGCATCCTCATTATCTAAGGCAGAGAAGGCATTATGCAGTGATATCTCCTGATGTACAGGGTGTTTCTGCGTTACAGGTCGCAATCTACCAGAGCCCAGTGTGATCCATTTGTTCCTGGGATGTTTGATTCTTCGTGGGAGTGGTGGTGGATTTAGTTCCATTTGTATTCTAGAAGAGGTGTGTTTCATTGTAGCTAGTTCTTCCCTAGTAGTCTCAATTCTTTATGTATAGCAGCTAACCTGAGACATATAGGGCAAGCTCTTAGGTTCCAAATGATTTTTCTCAGAATGAAAGCAACACAGTTATTGCACTGAATACACGACATGCTGATTAAGCGGTCCTACGAGAAGGAGAAAAGGTGGGTGCAACACCTAATTAAAAAGGACAGATGTCAACCTATAAGACAACTATCTAGGCAATGCAGCCCTGGGGTGGCTGGGGTGAGGGGTAGGGTGGGAGGGACCCTGGCCACTAGGCCTTACATGAACTGAGAGCACACTCAGATATCTGATTTAAAGGCTATGCAAGGAATGTAGGCAGTCAGAATATTCCTAAAAATGAACATATAGCCAACAGTTAAAATCTATATAAGGAAAAAACAGGCAATGGAAAGGCTGAAAGCTTAGCTGTGTGGAGTCTCTGGAAGCTGTGAAGACAAGAGTTGATCAGATACTTGTGGACAAGTTGTAAGTTAATTCAATTACAGCCTGTCCACAAGTACCTGATCAACTCTAGGTTAGATATGACTGGTATCTCAGAGACAAGGTGGAAGGAGGACAACCAGCGGGACACTGTGATACCTGGGTACAAACTATACCATAATGACAGAGCAGATCAAATTGGTGGTGAGGTTGCACTCTATATTAGAGAACATTGAGTCACAAAGGATTAAAGTTTTGCAGGAAACAAAATTCCATGTAAGAAGGGGAAAGCGATGGCAGTGGGGGTGTACTATCGACCGCCTGGCCAGAGTGAACAAATGGATGATGAAATGCTCAAAGAAATCAGAAAAGATAACAAAAGTCACAGTACAGTAATAATAATAGGTGATTTCAATTACCTCGGTATTGACTGGGTCAGTGTCACGGCAAGACATGCTAGGGAGATAAAGTTTCTAGATGAAATAAAGGACTGCTTCTTGGAGCACCTGCTTCATCAACCAATCAGAGGGGAAGCCATTTTGGACCTGGTCCTTAGTGGAACACAAGATCTGGTGCAAGAAATAAGGATGTTGGGGCCACTTGGCAATAGTGATCATAGCATGATCGTGTTTGATTCAATAAATGGAGGAAGGATGGTAAGAAAATCCACAGTACTATCTTTTAACTTTCAAAAGGGAGACTATGGTAAAATGAGGAAAATAGTTAAGAACAAACTAAAAGGAGCAGTTGTGAAGTTAAAAATTTACATCAAGCATGGGTGTTTAAAATACTATTTTGGAAACAAAGATCAGCTATATTCCATGCTTTAAGAGAAGTGGAAGGAAGTCCAAAAAACTGCCCGTATGATTTAAAGGTAAGGTCAAAAAGGCTGTTATTGGAAATGGGTAAAGAAGCCAAATGACGAAAACTGGAAACATAAGCACTGGCAAGTTAGATGAAGGCATTGATAAGGCAGGCAAAGAGAGAATTTGAGAAGACGTTTGCTGTGGAAGCAAAAACATATAAAATACTTTTTCAAGTACATTCAAAGCAAAAAACCTGTGAGAAAGTCAGTTGGACCATTAGATGTTAGAGGGGTAAAAGGGGCACTAAAAGGGGACAAGGCCATAGCAGAGAGACTGAACAAATTCTATGCTTTAGTCTTTACTGAGGAAGATGTGGGGATGTTACCCATGACTGAAGTGGTATTTAAAGGTCATGCCGCAGAAGAATTGAAAGAAATATCCATAGACCAGGAAGATGTACTACAACTATTTGATAAACTGAAGAGTAGAAAATCACCTGGACCGGATGGTATACATCCAAGGGTATCGAAAGAACTGAAATATGAGATTACAAACCTACTATTAGTAATCTGTGAACTATCATTAAAATCATCTGCAGTATCTGAAGATTGGAGGATGGCCAATGTAACGTCAATTTTTAAAAAGGGTTCCAGGAGTGATCTGGGAAACTACAGACCAGTGAGCCTGACGTCAGTACTACAAAAAATGGTAGAAACCATTATAAAGAACAAAATTATTGAGCATGTACATAGTCATGGGAGACAGTCAATATGGCTTTAGCCAAGGAACGTCTCTGTCCTACTGATCTGTTTTTTGAAGGTGTGAATAAACAAGCAAACAAATGTGATTTGGTCAATATATTGTATCTGGATTTTCAAAAAGCTTTTGACTAGGTTCCTAACGAGAGACTTTTGGTGAAATTAAAAAGTCATGGGACAGGAGGCAGTGTACTAATGTGGATCAGGAAATGGTTAAAAGACAGAAAGCAGAGGGTAGGGCTAAATGGCCAATTTTCCCAATGGAGATAGGTGAATAGTGGAGCACCCCAGAAATCTGTGCTGGGTCCGCTGTTTTTTAACATATTCATAAATGACCTGGAAATGGGAATAACGACCCCATTTGAGGTAATCAAATTTGCAGATGACACAAAATTATTCAAAGTTGTTAAAACCCATGAGGATTGTGAAAAATTGCAAGAGGATCTTGATAAATTGGAAGACTGGGCATCCAAATGGCAAATGAAATTTAATGTGGACAAGTGCAAAGTTATGCACCTAGGAAAGAACAACCCAAACTGCAACATTCCACATTAGGAACCACCACCCAGGAAAAAGATTTAGGCGTCATCGTGGATAACATGTTGAAACCTTCCGCCCAGTGTGCAGTGGTGGCCAAGAGAGCAAACAGAATGCTAGGGATCATCAGGAAAGGAATGGAGAATAAAACAAAGGATATTATAATTCCTCAGTATCGTTCCATGGTGCAACCGCACCTTGAATATTGTGTACAATTCTTGTCGCAGTATCTTAAAAAGGATATAGCGTAGTTAGATATGATAGAGGTCTATAAATTAGAGCAGGTGTCGATGGTGATGCTGGGCCACCGGTTGGCAAAGTATACCAGATGCCTCCATGTGTGCTGCGAGACTAGACGTCCTGGGGAAGGAGAGGCTATGCCCATGGAGACAAAAGCCCATCCCCCCTCAGGCTGAGGCTGTGGTGCTGCCCCTGTCCCTTGGCCTGCAGACCCTGGAAAGGGAGTGGAGGGGGTACTTCAGTGTACTCGTCTGATTCCAGTCTTGAGAGTAGAAGCTCCGATGCACGTTTGAAGTCCAAGGAAAAGAAAGATCTAGTAATGGATTCTGCTACGACTTATCGCGATAGACATGAAAACTTTTCTGGGCTCCCGACGCAAGAAAGGAGGAGTGACCTTTCAGGATGGACTACTGTTGTCAATCTGTCAGACTTGTGTTTGATGTCAGCACAGATTAGTTTATTGGCTAAGGGTCTATCATTTGTAAATGGCCCTAGCTATGATAGTTTTTTGAGTTGGGTGTCAGTTGAGTGACTGGTGCGGTCCTTACAGTTGAAGATATTTTTTGAAGACTCCATGGGAGCGGAAGATCCGTCTGCAGTCCGTATGAAATCAACTTGGATTCCACCTGGGCCGTTAGACCCCATAATCTACACGTTTCGGCATTTGGTACTTTCTGATATTGAAAAATTGGAATTGAAATATAATAACCAACCAAAGAATTTATCTCCAGCAGAATTTAAAGCATTGCAAGAATTGTCTACTATGACTCAGATCACGATTAAATGAGCTGACAAGGGAGGTGCCGTGGTGGTTTTGAATACCACGGATTATGAGAAAGAAGTATTTCTTTCTTTCTTTCTTTATTTACATTCTCTTATATACCGCGCTATTCTGCATCAGTGTGGTTTACATTGAACAAACTGAAATTACATTGAACAGGGCATTATAACTTGGAGATAACTATTTTACAGGGAACATGGGCTATGGAGGGTTAAGTGGCTTGCCCAAGACCACAAGTATGGCGGCAATTAAATAATAGTGAACATTATTTAATTTTGTCAGCGGATCCCACTGAGGAATTGCAGAAGGCAGTGCGAATGGTGACTACTGAAGCTTTTGAATCTGGCTTTTTGACTGAAAAAGGGAAAAAAAATTCTCAATCCGTTATACCCTACAATACCAGCTTTTTATATTTTGCCTAAGATTTATAAGAATGTGTCATCTCCCCCAGGTAGCCCTATTCGGTCGAGTAATGATTCTTTGTTGGAACGAGTGGGAATATTTTTAGATATGTTTTTAAAACATGAAGTTCCTAAAATTCGTTCGCATATAAAAGACACTACGCACTTTTTGCAATTATTAGAAGATATCGATTCTGTTGAACAAGTGGATTGGATGGCGAGTTTGGATGTGGCAGCCTTCTATACCTCTATTCCTCAGGATGAAGTGTTGGAAGTTTTGATGAATGCCTGGGATGCTAGAGAACAACCACATAAAGTACAGACTTCCTTCTTGTCTACCTTAGCTGGTATAGCATTGAAGAAGAATTATTTCATTTATAATCAGTCCTTTTTCCAGCAGATTTCTGGGACAGCCTCTGTTGTCTGGTCTGTTGCTGCCGCTTTTGGGGAGCATGAACTGGACAGTGGCCCTGATGGGTGGTGTTGTTGTTAAGTGCCGTCGAGTCGGAATCGACTCATGGCGACCCTCTGGATAGCTATCCTAAATTGTGTTCGGTCTTCAGTCAGGCGGCTCATTGTTATGAGGACAGACTTAAGGATGTTAATATGTACACCTTAGAGGAAAGGCGGGATAGAGGTGATATGATTGAGATGTTTAAATACCTCCGTGGCATAAATGTTCAGGGAGACAGCCTCTTTCAATTGAAAGCAAGTTCTGCTACGAGGGGACATGGGATGAGGGTGAAGGGAGATAGATTCAGGAGTGATATGCGGAAATATTTCTTTACGGAAAGAGTAGTGGATCCGTGGAATAGTCTCCCAGTGGAGGTGGTAGAGATGAGGACAGTAACTGAATTCAAAAAAGCATGGAACCAACACAGAGGATCTCTAAGGGTAAAAAGTGGACTGTTGTAGTTGTGTTATGGAAGGACAGACTGGATGGGCCTTGTGGTCTTTTTCTGTCATCATGTTTCTATGTTTCTATTGTTGACAGACTGGTACCCGTAGCTGCTGTTATTGTATCGATCCATCTCATTGCTGGCCTTCCTCTTTTGCGTTGACCTTCTATCTTGCCAAGCATAATGTCTTTCTCTAATGATCTCTCTCTTCGCATGATGTGTCCAAAGTATGAAAGTCGAAGTCTTGTCATCTGAGCTTCTAAAGAAAGCTTAGGTTTGATCTCCTCCAGTACCGACTGGTTTGTTCTTCGGGCAGTCCATGGTATACACAGTATTCGCCGCCAGCACCATAATTCAAAAGGCATCAATTTTCTTCCTGTCTGTCGTTTTCACTGTCCAGCTTTCACATCCATATGATGTTATTGAAAATACCATGGCCTGAACAAGTTGAATCTTTGTATGGAGAGATGGGTGTAAGATGGGTAAAATCTCTTTTTCTTGTTGAAAAGGGTTTCTTGACTGACTTTTTCTTTGCTGGGTTGGCTATAGACTTTGATAGTCTGTTCAAGGTAGTATTTTCAGATTCAATCTGATTGGCCTTGTCTTGCCAAAGAGATTTTCTCCTGTGCAAGGAATATTTCCCAGTTTATCTTGCACCCATTGTTCTAAGTCTGATGCCTGAAGCCAGGCAATACGACGTGCACTGATGGAAATAGCAGAGGTTCTGCTAATGCATTCAAAGCAATCAAAGAGGGGAAAGCACAGTTACTTACCTGTAACAGGTGATCTCTGGGAACAGCAAGAATAAGTCTTCACATATGGGGTACGTCGGTACCGACGGAGCCTGCGCGGGAACGCTCCCCAGCGTCCAAAAAGAAAGCTTTTGGGAGCATCCCACACGCATGCGCGCTGCCTTCCCGCCCATTCACTTCCCTCTCATCAGTTGGGTTTGTAGCTGAGTCCAAAGGAGGGAAGTAGACAAATTAGAGAGAGAGAGAGAGAGAGAACAACTCCTAGGGGAGGTGGGTGGGTTGTGAAGACACATTCCTGCTGTTCCCAGAGATCACCTGTTACAGGTAAGTAACTGTGCTATCTCCAGGAACAAGCAGGAATGAGTCTTCACATATGGGGACTCCAAAGCTAAAGATGGCCTGGAGGAGGTCCCAGCATGTTGCAAATCTAATGGATGGGCCATGCTATTTTCCAGAACCTCAGGCATCCAAGGGATGGAGGGTAGGAGTTGAATAAAAAGGGCTGTGCTGTGGAACAGCCCGAGTAAACAAGGCGTCTAGAGGGGAGTCCATGTGTAGACCATAATTGTTAGCAAATATTGAATTCCAATTTTCTAATGTGGACCTTACTCAAAGTATTGTGAAAGTATTTGTTGAGGGTAATATGAACTGGTGCCCAGAGCCAGTACATTATCCTCAAAGAAATTACCTCACTGTGAAGTAGAGGAGAATAAGTTTTGCAATACAGGCAGAGGTCAGAAGCCTTAATGGCTAGAACTAATCCCAGAAGACAAATTGGGGGAGTTTAATGAGGTTGGACTTTGGAGGAGAAGCAAAAGCTTCTGTAGGCCAAAGTTGGAAGCTCTTTGTCCTTGGAGCAGAATAAGGCTCTAGGAAAGAGAGGAGATAATCTGACTAGTTTGCAGAAAAAGGATGGGTCTTTAAGACCCCTCTATCCAAATGAAAGAAAGAAACATTTGTGGTAGGTGGTGTAGCCTCCAACTCATTGAAGATCAGTAATGTCTTCCCTAAGTGATGTCACTTAGGATAATGAGTTTACATGGAGAGCCTGAGATGCAACGTAACCGGAAAGGTTATGGTAAAAGAAGGTTGTTTGTAATTACCATAGAAATTGGCTGTCCATTTAAAAGGCTATGGTATGCTGGAACAGCATTAATATGGACAGCAACAAATCTTTCAAAGTCACATATATATATATATATATATATATATATATATATGTCTAGAGAGAGAGAGAGAGAGTGAGAGAGAGAGATTCACTTAACAACAAGAAGGGGTAAGACCTTCTTGAGAATATAGATAGAGAATCTCTTTCTGGTTACACGTGGAAGAACCATGGAGAAGGTTACATGGAAACCAGTGGAATGTTCTTACTTAGAAGGAGAGGTCTAGATTTCTTTAAAAATTCTAGCCTTTGAATAACGAGAATAGAGACCTACGTGAAGGGGTGCAGGAGGAGATCCTTAGTCTTAAGACAACAAGTCTGGATCCTTCTATAACTTCAATGTGGAGAAGAAGACGCAATATAAGGGGATACCATGTTTGCCCCTCTATGAGGGCAATATAAGTATCATGCGTTCTTTGTTCAGCATAAGCTTCAATGAAGTTTTGGGAATTAGAAGGAAAACAGTAGACAAGGACCGACTGCAGTGAAAAAGAATGCATCCCTGTTGAGAGTTCCACTGGAGATGTGGAACAACCCAGGGAATCGAGCAATTCTTTATGTTTTCACGTGGTCTAGCCCTGGTTCCTTTTCCTTAAAAGGAAATTTTAAGGAAGATGGTAAGAGTAGGAAAAAAACAGTCATGTAGGAGCATGACTGGGCAAAGCCTTTTTAACCATCTAGAAGCTACCTACTAGGAATGGCTCTGACGCTCTCTAGCAAAGGCCCATAGTTGCAGAGCTTTTTTGTATAATTGCAGAGAGCATGTTGTAGGTTGCTTAGGTGAGAGCTGGCTGTTTAACTGCCAGTGTGCAACCTAATCTATTCTGTTGGAGCCAAAAAGAATTAAAGATGGTTAAGAATAGTAGACAGGTCGGTTGCCTGCAATGATAAATTGTCTAAGTGGGTTGTGGAACCTCTCTTGGAATTATCTGTTATTAAGGTAGCAGAAAACGTTAGGTCCTATAGATTGGAAAAGGACCAACAGACATAATTAAGAGTGGTAAAACTCAATTAGTGTCTGATAAGCTGTCTTAAAATAAATATTTGAGAAGATTGTAAAGGGAAAGAAAACTCTGTATGGAAATCAGTTACTGGAGTAGGTATTTAAGAAAACCTATGGGCTCAAAAGGTAAGCCCTCCAGTTGAACAGTATCACTCTTAGAGACTAGATGTCCCGACTAAGAGGGATAGAAGCAGTACAGAGTTGAGAAGACTTACAATTTGGTAAGTCCCTTCCAGTCCAAACTAAGAGATATCCTCGTACAGGAAAACTGTCAAGGTGAAGGACATAGCCTACCTTGTTGTTAGTTGTTACTCCTCTTTTTCCTTCAAAAAGGAGAGGAGAACCCTGTTACCTGTAAGGCATGATTGTCCTCAGTAGCTCTTAGAGCTAAAAGAATGGATTTCTCTTGTGGCAAGAGATTCACGCCTAGAGTCGAGGATTCCGTCAGTGTATCACTGATATCTTAGTATTTATTTATTTTATTTACATTCTCTTATATACCGCGCTATTCTGCATCAGTGCGGTTTACATTGAACAAACTGAAATTACATTGAACAGGGTATTATAACTTGGAGATAACTATTTTACAGGGAACATGGGCTATGGAGGGTTAAGTGGCTTGCCCAAGACCACAAGGAGCACCTGTGGGACTAGAAACCCCAGTCCTTCCGGCCCAAGGTTGCTGTCCTCTAGTGGGATTTGAACCCCCGACCTTCCGGCCTGAAATACCTTGCCCCAACCACTAGGCCACTTCTCCACTCTTAATGGCACAGTAAGGATGAGATGAACTGTAAATGCTTCTTTTCATAAGAAGTAGGTTACTGGTTCTAAACCTCAAACAGGAAAAAGAGATTCAATGAATAAAATATCAGAAACCCTGCAACTGCTGGGTTTGCTGAGCCTGTTGAGGTTTTGATTTCCTTAGCCTGGTTTGATGTTGTCCTTCTTTGGAAACATCTGCATGATGGGTAGAAGATGGATAAAACTTTTTCCCCCTAGGGGGATAAAGTTTGTTAGGAGATTTTTTAGTAGCTGGAATAGAAGAAAGTTTTGACAATCCTCTGAAAGCAAGAATATCAGTGTTTAACTGATTAGCTTGGAATAAAGCATCCTTGTTAAAGAGATTCTCACCATACAAGGAGTATTTGCCAGCCTTTCTTGTACCGATTTGTCCAAGTCTGAAGCTTGGAGCCAGGCCATGCGTCGTGCCCCTATGGCTATAGCAGAAGTTCTGCTAATAGACTGAAAAAAGTCCAGGGAAGCACGATTAAGGAACTTAGAGACATTTTGAGCGTGACTGACTAATAAGGAATAGTCTGCTCTTTTATGTTCTTGAAGAAAAGGGTTCAAAAGCTTTAAGTTCTTTGTGACCTCGTCAAGAGATAATCCCATATAGAAAATATATGAGATAATTCTTGCTGAAAGCATGGATGCCTGGAAACACTGACGTCCAAAGGCATCTAAAGTCCTAGACTCACGACCTGGCGGATAAGAAGAGTGCTTCTTTGCACTCTTAATACGTCTCATTGCTGATTCTACAACAATAGAATGATGAGCAAGTTGATTCTTTTGAAAACATGGAGAAGGTGGCACCTTGTACATAGTATCAAGTGTCTTAGAATGTGGGGATACCGTTAAAGGAGTTTCCCACATTCTTAAAAGTACATTCTGTAAGATCTGATGCAAAGAAAGCATGATTCCCTCCTTTGGAATCCAGGGGGATTGCAGAGTCTCTGAATCTCCTGGTATGGATTCTTCACCAGGTATAGAAATGGCAAGTACATAAGAACATAAGATATGCCATACAGCGTCAGACCAAGGTCCATCAAGCCCAGTATTCTGTTTCCAACAGTGGCCAATCTAGGTCATATGTACCTAGCAATTTCCCCAAGGGACACAGGTTCCACAATGCTTGTATTGGTTCAAGCATTGATATCCTGGGTCCCTTCTTAATAATGGTTTATGGACCTTTCCTCCAGGAACTTGTCCAAACCTTTTTTAAACCCAGCTACACTAACAGCCTTTACTACATCCTCCGGTAACAAATTCCAGAGTTTGATTACACGTTGAGTGAAAAAATATTTTCTTTTATTAGTCTTAAATAATTTACCCTGTAGCTTCATTGCATGTCCCCTAGTCTTTCTATATTCTGATAAGGTAAACAATCGATCTACGTTTACCCGTTCCACTCCGTTCATTAATTTATAGACTTCTATCATATCTCCCCTCAGCCGTCTCTTTTCCAGGTTAAAGAGCCCTAACCTTTTTAGCCTTTCTTCATAGGAGTATCCTTCCATCCCCTTTACCATTTTGGTGGCTCTTCTCTGAACCTTTTCTAAAATCGCTATATCCTTTTTAAGATATGGCGACCAGAATTGCACACAATATTCAAGGTGCGGTCTCACCATGGAATGATACAGATGCATTATAATATCTTTTGTTTTATTTTCCATTCCTTTCCTTATCATACCTAGCATTCTATTTGCTCTCTTGGCCGCCGCTGCACACTGGGCCGAGGGTTTTAACATGGTATCCTCAATGACGCCTAAATCATTTTCCTGGGTGGTGGTTCCTAATGTGGAACCTTGCATCGTGTAACCATAGTTTGGGTTGTTCTTCCCTAGGTGCATAACCTTGCACTTGTCCACATTAAATTTCATCTGCCATTCTGATGCCCAGTCTTCCAATTTATCAAGATCCTCTTGCAGTTTTCCACAATCCTCTTGGGTTTTAACAACTTTAAATAGTTTTATGTCATCTGCAAATTTGATAACCTCACTCGTTATTCCACTTTCCAGGTCATTTATGAATATGTCAAAAAGCAGCGGACCCAGCACAGATCCCTGGGGTACACCACTATTCACCTTTCTCCATTGGGAAAATTGGCCATTTAGCCCTACCCTCTGCTTTCTATCTTTTAACCAGTTCCTGATCCACAATAGTACACTGCCTCCTATCCCATGACTCTTTAGTTTTGCCAAAAGTCTCTGATGAGGGACCTTGTCAAAGGCTTTCTGAAAGTCCAGATACACAGTATCAACCGGCTCACCTTTGTCCACCTGATTATTCACTCCTTCAAAAAAACATAACAGATTAGTAAGACAAGATCTTCCTTGTCTAAAGCCATGTTGGCTGTCTCCCATTAGGTCATGACTATCTACATGCTGAGTAATTTTATTCTTTATGATGGTTTCTACCATTTTTCCCGGTACCGATGTCAGGCTCACCGGTCTGTAGTTTCCCGGATCACCCCTGGAACCCTTTTTAAAAATTGGTGTTACATTGGCGATCCTCCAATCTTCAGGTATTAGAGATGATTTTAATGATAGTTCACAGATTACTAATAGCAGGTCTGCAATCTCATATTTCAGTTCTTTCAACACCCTTGGATGTATACCATCCGGCCCAGGTGATTTGCTACTCTTCAGTTTATCTAATAGTTGTAATACATCTTCCCGAGGTATCGATATTTCCTTCAATTCTTCCGCACCTTTAAATACCACTTCAGTCATGGGTAACATCCCTACATCTTCCTCAGTAAAGACTGAAGCAAAGAATTCATTCAGTCTCTCCGCTATTGCCTTGTCGCCTCTTAGTGCTCCTTTAACCCCTTTATCATCTAATGGACCAACTGACTCTCTCACAGGTTTTTTGCTACGAATGTACTTGAAAAGGTCTTTACTTCGTGTTTTTGCTTCCGCAGCAAGCTTCTTCTCAAATTCTCCCTTTGCCTGCCTTATCAATGCCTTGCATTTGACTTGCCAGTGCTTGTGTTGTTTCCAGGTTTCGTCGTTTGGCTCTTTTTTCCATTTCCTGAAAGATGCTTTTTTGGCAACAGCAGCCTCTCTGACCTCACCTTTAAACCATGCTGGCAGTTTTTTGGACTTCCTTCCACTTTTCTTAACTTTGCCATATCAAGCAGAAAAGCTTGAAAAGAAATATCTCCTGAGGAGAACCCCATAAAATGAGGGGTAAAGGCTAGAATTGTTGAAAATTCAGCCTTGGTACCTATGGATTCATCCCAGTCATTGGGATCGGAAGACTTGAAAGGATGAAGCATCGGATTTTCTTTAAAGCGATGTCTTTGGTACCGCCCGTGGTCGGTACCGAGACGAATCGGTACCAAGTCCCCTAAAAAAAATTACCCCCCCCCCTTATGTTATATGTTACACCGCTATGACCCGGTGAAAAGCGGTATATAAATGCAGTTAAATAAATAAAGTCCTCCATGCTAGAGAGCGATTCCAGGCTCGGCATCGAAGGAAGCGAGTCTGTCGAAGCAAGCATGGACGTACCGACACCGATGTCGATACCGGTACCGAAGCCGATACCGATACCCGAGGAACGGTCTGCAGCAACTCAAGCGGTACCGAAGTAGCTCAGAGTGCTAGACTACGTTCATCAGTGAGGAGTGTTTCATCCATCACCATAGCTGATGCTGGGGTGTCGGTACCGCTCGAAGCGGCCACAACCACCGAGCATGGCCCAGGTATATTCATCAAGGTAAGAACCCCGGGAACAACCTGAAGCCCCGTTAATGCTTTGGAGCCCGAAGACTCCCACCGGGGCTTTATTGCCAAGATGTCCTCGAGGGCAAGGCCAGAGGCATCTCGATACTTAGAAGGAGATCTACCACTCGAGGACTGGCTAGTCTTAACAGACTTTTGTTTGGTTACCTGATCCTGTGAAAAAGAAGATATTCTGGCTGGTGACAGAGTCCAATGTGAACCGGGTATCAAGTTGTGCTCGATCCTGAAGACTTCTTCTGTTTGAGCTCCAGCAGGAAAGTCACTCCAGTGGGTAATGGTCAGGACCTAAACATTTTAGACACCAAGAATGAGTGTCTAAAAATATATTTGTACCGCCACACTTTGGGCATTTCTTAAGGATAGTGGCTGGCCTTTCCATAATGGAAAGGGTAGAGGCCTAATGGCCTAGAAACCGTCAGACACTAAACAGGAAAAATTCCCAGAAAAAAGACGACTTTTTTTTTTTTTTAGAAAAAGAAAGAAAAGCACCAGCGGTACCGGTGGCGTTGAGGGAAGGCAGACATGACCACAAAAAAACTTAAGAATAAAAAGAAGAATTTTCTGCGGTGACAGGAATACGTCCTGCTGGCTCTGCGGAAAACGGAAAACTGATGAGAGGGAAGTGAATGGGCGGGAAGGCAGCACGCATGCGTGTGGGATGCTCCCAAAAGCTTTCTTTTTGGACGCTGGGGAGCGTTCCCGCGCAGGCTCCATCGGTACCGACGTACCCCATATGTGAAGACTCATTCTTGCTTGTTCCTGGAGATAGGCTTTTTTGAAAAAGAAGAAAAGGGAACTGGCAGTACCGGTAGGTGTCGAATGAAGGCAGGCGCGACCACAAGAAAACAAAAGAATAAGAATACATTGTTTGCGGTGACAGGGTATGCGTCCTGTAAGCTCCGCGGAAAACGAAGAACTGAAGAGGGAGAGTTGGAAAGGCAGGAAGGCAGAATGCAGGCGCTGTGGGATGCTCCCAAAAGCTTTCCTAATGGACAGTGGGGAGCGTTCCCGCGCAGGCTCCATCAGTACCGACAATACCCATATGTGAAGACTACATTCCTGCTTGTTCCTGGAGATTAAGATGCTCTCGGGGCATTCAGATGTTAAGGTGCTCTTATTAAGCAGTAAAAGACCTCAATTTCTGTTGTTTTTTTTTAACAAACTACTTTGACAAGGGAAAAATTTAATAAAGAAAGGAACTCCAAAGAAATTACATAGCTTGCTACATTAATATTGCAGTCAAAAGAACCGATAGTGGCTTTTCATGTACTGGAGTGGAGTATCATCCTAGTGGTTAGAGCAGCAGGATGAGAATAAGGGAAGCCAGGACTCAAATTCAACTGGCATGCTTTGTGATCTTGGGCAAGTCACTTCACCCTCTCACTGATTCAGGTACAAACTCAAGGGCCTTTTTACTGAAGGGTTTCTCAGTTCTGTATTAATGGGAAAAATCTTTTGCAAATTGGGCCCTGGACAGGGAAATAATCTACTACACTGGAATGTGACTCGCCATGAGAAAAAAATGAAAAGGCATGACCTAAATATAAATATATGTCCTCTAAATATTTTTAACTTTTGGTTAACAATTTTATTTTTTTTTTACCACCAACCTTATGGATGGACTCAAGTAGCATGCGATCCATGCACAGATCACCCTTGGCCTCAAACTTGTGCATCCTCCTCATAGGTTCCCGGTTGAGAAAACGCTTGAAGTGTCTCTGTATGAAAAAAAGGGCCATTGGTAAAGCACAAGGTACTGATAAAGCTGTTTTCATGCCCTTGTTCAGCCTGAAAAATCAGCTTTTGCATATGAAGCTCGTCTCGGTTGGTCAGTGCATCTTTATATGAAGTGGAGTAACTGCCTAATGGTTAGTGCAAAGGGCTATAACCAGGGAAGCCACGTTCAAATCCCACTGTTGCTCCTTGTGATCTTTGGCAAATCACTTAACCCTCCATTACCTCAGACATAAACTTAGACTATAAGCCCTCTAGTTCAGGGAAATATCTACTGTACCTGAATATAACTCACCTTGAACTTCTGAGGAAAGGCGCAAGCTAAATCCAGTTCCCTTTCCCTTTCTAGAACATTTTATTTTTGGAGTGAGATTCTTGGCTTTGTAGTGTTGTTAGTTCCATATTCTGGCTAGCAAAGTTCCCTCCCTTGTTATTTTATACCCACATCACTTCCTTTAGCCATGTGATCATGAAGAGAACTCAGCTCTGTTCACCTCCTATGTGTTTCCTCACCATTCCCCTGGACATATCCTAGTCCCCTGTTGATGTGTCTTGACTAGACTGTAAACTCTTGTTAGTAGGGACAATCTCTAACATGTTTCTGTGCAGCACTGTGTATGCCTTGTAGTGCTATATAATGATAAGTAGTAGTAATCATCTATGGACACTATTTCCTACTAGCAGTAAGAATCAGAGAAACCAGGGTTCAAATCCACTTTCCCCAGTGAAACTCTTCGGCCCTTGGACAAGTGATTTTATCTCCCACTGCCACAGGTAGCCAAGTGAACTGTAAGTACTTTAGGGAAGAGAATTACTTAATGCATCCAGTAGGGCCACAAAGCTGGCAAGTATTATTACAGTTATGGTCAACATTATTGGCAGCATTGCAGTTCAACCCCTTAATGTCCAATATCTCCTAAAAAAAGTGGCCAGTGAAATGGCTTTGGACTAGATATGAACACATATTTGACACACAAAAGAATTAAATAAAACAAGACCAATTAAAAAAGAAATAGTAAGAAATAGTATAAAAACTGGGACATTGCCAAGACATATTGGCACTCTTATAAAGGACTCCAATCAGCTAGAACAGAAGAACCACAATACCACTGCAGTAAAATTAGACGCACCTGTGATCAACTGTCAGTACTCACATGACTTGAATCAACCAATGAATGATGGCTCTAATGTTTAAAATGGCCACATTCACTCCCTGTTCCTTTTTCACATTGATGAGACAAGAGAGCTGCCTGAGACCACAGAAAAGCCATCGTCAAACTTTCCAAAGAACTTGGGATTCCTGTGTCTGCAGTTTGCAATGTTATTAAGACATTTTCTGCTCATGGAACTGATCTTTGCCCAAAACTACCTTGGGAAAGCGTAGTTATTCACCGGTAACAGGTGTTCTCCAGGGACAGTAGGAATCAGTCTTCACATGAGTGATGCTGATGCCAACGGAGCCCCCCGCGGAAGCATCTCCCCAGCTTTCAAAGAAAGCCTTTGGGAGATGCCACTACGCATGCGTGGTCCCCTTCCCGCCCAAGGGTGTCATCTTACTCAGTTAGGGAGGAGTAGCCTAGTGGTTGGGGCAAGGTACTTCAGGCCGGAAGGTCGGGGGTTCAAATCCCACTAGAGGACAGCAACCTTGGGCCGGAAGGATTGGGGTTTCTAGTCCCACAGATGCTCCTTGTGGTCTTGGGCAAGCCACTTAACCCTCCATTGCCCATGTTCCCTGTAAGTATTAGTGTATGTGTCTCATATCCCCGCGTGTTAAATGTATCCCCCAATTGTGTTGTGACCGCTTTGATTGAAGGATAAGGCGGTATACAAAAACTGTCTAAATAAATAAATAAAAATAAAATAACTAGAGCAGACAAAAGAAGATGTCAAAATTGTAAAGCAACTCCAAGAGGAAGATGGAGGGTTGTGAGAACTGATTCCTGCTGTCCCTGGAGAACACCTGTTACAGGTGAGTAACTATGCTTTTCTACAAGAACAAGCAGAAAGTCAGTCCTCTCATATGGGACTCCCTAGCTACAGGCTACCGAGAACCTGTAGAAAAACAGTCCAGTCTTGAGCAACAGCAAGGTAGCCTGAACAAGAAGGGTCGGAAGGGAGAAACTGTCTAAACCTCGAACAGATTACGTACGGTCTGGCCGAAGGCGCTGTCCTGTCGGGACTCCCTCTCCAGGAAGTAGTGAGCTGCAAAGGTGTGGACTGAGGACCAGGTTGCGGCCCGACAGATGTCTGCCATAGGGACAGAGTGTAGGCGTGCAACTGAGGTCGCCATGGCCCTGATGTTCTGCGCAGTGAGAGCCCAGCCAACTCGTGGCTGCGCAGTGAGAGCCCAGCCAGATCGTGGATGAAGGGAATGCAGTCTGCCACCCAAGTGGACAGGGTACACTTGGTAATAGTCTCCTTCAGTCAACTGGGGTCATAGGAAACAAAAAGCTGCAAAGCTTTGTGGTGGCCCTGGGTACGTTGCAGGTAGAAGGAAAGGCCCTCTTACAATCCAGAGTATGGAGAATGGCCGCCGCCTTGTCGGCATGGGAGGTGGAAAGACGGTGGGAAGCACCACCTCCTCCTCCTGGTTGATGTGGAAGGCAGATACCACCTTTGGAAGGAATTTAGTGTGAGTGTGAAGCACAACTCTATTCTTGTAGAACCTGGTGTAATGTGGCTTGGCCACCAAGGCCTGAAGCTTACTGAAAGACGCCCTTCCAGAAGAGATAAGACAAATGGCAGTTAGCCAGAGGTTCAAAGGGCAACTTGGTGAGCTGCTTCAGAACTACACCGAGGTCCCATTCCTCCGGGGTGGGTGGATGAGAGGCTTAGAGAGCAGAAGGCCCCACATAAATTGGGTAATGAGGGGCTGCACAAGAAAAGGTTTGCCCTTTATGGAATGATGGTGCGCCGAGTGTACGCTCAGGTGCACTCTGACGGAGTTGGACTTGGGTCCAGTTTGCGAAAGGTGAATAATGTACTGTAGGACTGCGTGCACCTGGCAAGAAAATGGGTCAACCCATTGCTCTACACAACATTCTGAGAATCTATGCCACTTGAAGCCATAGGCCCATCTTGTGGTGTTCTTACGAGAGGCCAGGATGACTCCCTCCTCCTCCCTTGGGAGGTTGAAGGTTGCAAGGCTACCCGTTCAGCAGCCATGCTGTTAATGATAGGGACCCTAGGTTGATGTGAAGAAGGGAGCCCTCCTCCTGAGTCAGCAGCCCTGGGGCATTACTCAGAGGTACCGGAAGCTCCGTCAAGAGGCGGAGCAACAGGGGAAACGAAGGCTGCCTGACCACCAGGATCATGGAGGCTTGGTCCTGCATGACCTTGAAGAGGGTTTGGATGATTAGTGACATGGGATGGAAGGCATACAAAAGACCACCTGACCACGAGATGAGGAAAGCGTCCGCAGCTACATGGGAAGGAGGCGGTTGGGGACAGCAGAAGTAGGGCAGCTGAGCATTGGTCGGGCTGGCGAAGAGGTCCAGACTTGGTGTTCCCCAGAGTTAGAAGAGCTGCTGTGCCACCCTGAGGTCTAGTCATCATTAGTGCAGTTGTATGACCCTGCTCAGCCTATTTGCTAGAGCATTGCCTTGGCCGTGAAGGTAGACCGCCCTGAGGAGCATTCCCTGTCCGATTGTATATGAGCAGAGGACTACTGCCTTCTGGCAGAGGCGCTGAAACCCTGTGCCCCCCTGCTTGTTCAGGAAAAACATCGTAACCTGGTTGTCGGTTCGGACAAGCACTGACTGGTTCCGCAGGCAGTGGTGGAAGGCCTTGAATACCAGGAAAATGGGCCTGAGCTCCAGCAGGTTGATCTGCTGCTGGCTCTCCGCTAGAGACCAGTTGCTCTATGTGTGCAGATCCTCGCAGTGGGCACCCCAGCCCATTAGACACATCCATGGTGAGGACCCTCTAGGGATTTAGGAGGTGGAAGGGAATGCCCTCCTGCAGGTGTTTTGTACCCTGTCACCAGTCAAACGACTCTGCTAGCTGAAGGAAGACTAAGACCTGTCCGGGAGCCTGCCCGTGGCTTGTGCCCACTGTGAGCAGAGACACCACTGAGCCATCTGCATGTGGAGGCAGGCGTTGGGAACCACTTGGACTAAGGATGCCATGTGGCCCAGTAGGCAGAGCATGGACCGCGCCAACACCGCGTGATGGCGTTGCACCTTGGTGGCCAGGGCACTGAGATGATCTGTCCTGTCCAGGGGAAGAAAGTCCTGGCCTGGAGAGTGTTCAGATGAGTTTCTATGAACTCCAAGTTCTGCGTTGGAGTGAGGTGAGACTTGGAGTGGTTTATCGTGAACCCCAAATACTGCAGGACCTTGACAGTGCAGGCAGTGGCCTATTACACCTTGGTAACCGTGTCCTCCTTTAAGAGCCAGACATCCTTGGAGACGGAGATAGGTGGCCACCACTGACAGGCATCTGGTGGAGATTCTTGGTGCGGAGGCTAGGGCGAAGGGTAATACCCTGTACTGATAGTGGTCACTCTGACCATGAACCTTAAGTACTGCCTGTGACTGGGATGAATTAGGATGTGGCTATAAGCATCTTTAGGTCCAAGGAGCACAGCCAATCTCTCTGCTGGAGGTAGGGCAGCAATGTTCCAAGGAAGAGCAACTTGAACTTCTCCTGCACCAGGAACTTGTTAAGGTTTTTCAAATCCAAAATGGGCCTTAGACCCTCGGTTCTTTTTGGGACCAGAAAGTAATGGGAGTCGAACCCCTTGCCCGAGGTGGAGGGGGTACTGGTTCGACAGCTCCATACCTGATCAGGCCTGCAAGTTCCTGCAGTAGCAGGGCCTGGTGCAGAAAAGTCTGAGGGGACTATCCTGGAAAGAAAGGGGAAGGCATCCAGTTCAAGTGAAGGAGGTAGCCTTCTCTGACCTCCTAGAGGGCCAATATGTCAGTGGTTATGGCTGGACACCGATGTGCAAAGCGGATCAGAGGCCCCCCTGTTGGCAGCTTCTCCTCCCTGGGAGGAGAGGCTATGCTCAGGGAGTCAAAACCTCGACCCAGCCTGGACAGGAGCCGGTGTTTGAGGCTTAGGCCCTTAGATTTGTGTTGGTCTTGGCCTGATCCTTTGCCCTGGTGACCTTTCTGCAGGGTCTGGAGGGCCTGGTATTGGGGATGGCCTTTTCTGTTAAAAGGGGGCCTATTTTCCAATGGTTTCTTCTTAGGAAGGATGGAGGTCTTCCTGGAGAGACAAGTCCTCGTGATAAACTCTGTCTCGATCTCTGCCGCCTTATCCTCTATCAGTTTGCCAAAAGAGGTTTTCAGCAAGATAGGGGACATCAAGGAGTTTCTCCTGGACCCATTGCCGGAGTGGAGGAGTGGCCTAGTGATTGGGGCAAGGTATTTCAGGCCGGAAGGTCAGGGGTTCAAATCCCACTAGAGGACAGCAACCTTGGGCCGGAAGGACTGGGGTTTCTAGTCCCACAGGTGCTCCTTGTGGTCTTGGGCAAGCCACTTAACCCTCCATAGCCCATGTTCCCTGTAAAATAGTTATCTCCAAGTTACAATGCCCTGTTCAATGTAATTTCAGTTTGTTCAATGTAAACCGCACTGATGCAGAATAGCGCGGTATATAAGAGAATGTAAATAAATAAATAAATAAATTGCATGAGGTCCGATGCTTGGAGCCAGGCCTGGCATCGAACATTGATGCCTGCAGCTGCTACCCTCGAGTTTGACTCGAAGCCATCGTAGGCAGCCCGGGACATGTACTTTGAGCACTCCCCGATGCACTTCATGAGGGGTTGGAATCGCTGGAGGTGACCTCCACTGAGACTCGCCGAGAAACCTGCGAGTTCTTTTGCTAGGTCTCAGAAATACATGCTGATATACAGCTGGAAGGCATGGATTTGGCAACCCAGAATCGAGCCCTGGTAGCATTTGCATCCAAAGACGTCAATGGCATGGGACTCCCCACCTGGGGGCACGAACGAAATAAGATACCTAGGAATCATTTTAGATACACACCTTACGATGAACACCCACATTAGAAACATTATAAAGAAAATCTACTTCAAACTCAAAATACTCAAGCAACTACGCCCCTTTGTTTACTTACAAGATTTCATTAACATAATACAGGCAACCATAACCCCACACTTTGATTTTTCCAACCTAATTCTCTTAGGTATAACGAAACAAAACATTAAAAGAATACAACTAGCACAGAACGCAGCAGCTAGAATTGTAATGAAAGCACACTCATTCCAGCATATTACTCCAATATTAGCAACCCTGCATTGGCTCCCAATACAAAGCAGGATAATATATAAGACCACAATAACCACATTTAAAGCTCTCAATGGCATGGCTCCAATCCCATTAAGCAATCTTCTAAGCAAGGAATCTCAAAAAGTCACTCACAGAAAAGGACACTCAAATAAATTAAGGACTCCAAATGACTTTATAAAAGCAACAAAACTAACTAATAACAGAGCCTTCTCACATGCGGCCCCCTTCATTTGGAACTCCATCCCAGAGGACCTAAGATCCACAACAGAAGTTATAGAATTCCGCAAAAAACTGAAAACCTACCTCTTTGCCATGCACTATAACAACATTGATAATACACTAATCATCCCAGAAAAAGGCTAAATAACACCCAACTGAGTATAGCTAAACCTCATAATTAACAGATTTGCACCCTCTTGTAAATACCCATGATTTAATTCTAAGGAACCTACAAACCTGTATCTGTACATAGTTCATAAATTGTTCTTGTTCTGTTATGTATTTAACCTTTACATTGTTCTGTTATGCATTTAACCATTCACCGTTCTGTTACGTATTTAACTATTACATTGTTTACTGTCAAAAATTGTTCCATGTAAAACAAGCCCTGCTTTGTTGACTGTTGTTCAATTGTGAGCCACATCTGAACTCTGGAAGATGCGGGATATAAATGATTGTTAAATAAAAAATAAAATAATAAAAGTATTCGGGTTTTTCTGCCGGCATATGGACGACTCTACCACCATAGAGGTGTGAGGGAGTTGCGCTTCCAAAAGCCGGGGTCCCACTGGACCCGATACATGGTGTCAAGGCATCGGCTAACTATTGGCACTGATGCCGGTGTCTCCCACATCCAAAGGAGTCGTAGCGTGAGGGTGGTGGGGATGGGGACTGTCAGGGCCTCCTTAGGTGCAGCCTCATACTGGAGGATTTCATGCTCCTCCATGCAAGGGTCCTCCTCTGACTCCGTGGTGAGAGGACAAGGCTTTTGTCATATCCCAGACAAACTTGAGGAATGACTGGCACCGTGATGCTGGGGGAGACAGGTCTGAGGGGAGATCGCGGTGTTCACACATCTCCAGAGAGCTTCGTCCTTACTCCCAAATCTGAGCAGTTTGTCGAGGTCTCGAGGCCGGACAGCTTTGAGGCATCGGGATTGGATCAGGTCTTTGGTGACCCATGGCGACTGCCTGGCCAGAGCCATAAGTATTTGCTGGGGAAAATCTCACTCCCGAGACTGGGAGCAGGATAGAGACCCTCACCAACGATCGACTCGAGGCTTGGAGCTCTAGAGGATTGTCTCGGCAGCTTGGGGAGTCCTTGATATCAAGGTCCCTGCGGTCTTGGCATGAACACCGGCAGAGCTGGGCATCGACGCTTGCTGCGAGCAAAGGAAGGCAGTGACAGTGCATTCCAATGACGTCATCCTGGCTTCCCACTCAGGAGTTGTGGCCTTCGACGTGGACATTGGGGTGACCAGTCTGGTGTGGGTGAGGAGAGAGAGTGTCTTCAACGGGATAGGCCTCAGGGGTCCGGGACCTGTCACCGGAGGCCTTGACATCTGTTCTGGGCACCTTTGCTGACCACTCTGACTCCTCAGATACCCTCCGGGGACTGTGGGACCTGGCATGGGACTTGCCATGTATGTTCGATTCCCAGGATGAGATCCTTGAGGATTTCTTCTCTTTTTTGCGCTCATGCTCCAGAGAACCCCTGCGGCACCAAGGGGGCTTTATACGACTCATAAGATCCATGCGGGGCCTTAGGGAATGAGGCTACCGGGGATACCGGGGACAGAATCAGACCTGTGGAAGATGTCGTCTTGCTACTACTGACGGACTTTGGATGGCCTTTGCAGACATCTTTCTGCACAAGGTGCAAACCTCTGGGTCATGGTTGGCACCTAGACACCAGAGGCAGCAGTTGGGTGTATCGGTTAGCGACATGTTTTTTGTGCATCGATCACACTTTTTGAACCCACTGGCCATTGGGGAAAAAAGGACCCCTATGAGGTCGAAGACCCTCGACGCAGCCAGCGGTTAGAAAAGGGTGAGAAACTGCACTGGAAGAAAAAACTAAAAATGTTTCCAAGACTCGATGTCAGGGCAACAGAGCTCAGAGGCAGGAAAGGTACCAACGTTAACCGGAGAAAGAGCAGTATTATGCACAAAAATATCAACTTTTTCCCAGGAAAAGAAAATGGACATCTATCGGGCTCTGCGGAAAAAGGGAGACTGAGTAAAATGGCACCTAAGAACATAAGAACATAAGACATGCCATATTGGGTCAGACCGAGGTCCATCAAGCCCAGTATCCTGTTTCCAACAGTGGCCAATCTAGGTCATACGTACCTAGCAATATCCCCAAAAGACACAGGTTCCACAATGCTTGTACTGGGTCAAGCATTGATATCCTGGGTCCCTTTTTAATAGTGGTTTATGGACCTTTCCTCCAGGAACTTGTCCAAACCTTTTTTAAACCCAGCTATACTAACAGCCCTTACTATATCCTCCGGTAACAGATTCCAGAGTTTGATTACACGTTGAGTGAAAAAATATTTTCTCTTATTTGTCTTAAATAGTTTACCCTGTAGCTTCATTACATGTCCCCTAGTCTTTCTATACTCTGATAGCGTAAACAATTGATCCACGTTTATCTGTTCCACACCATTCATTAATTTATAGACCTCTATCATATCTCCCCTCAGGCGTCTCTTCTCCAGGCTAAAGAGCCCTAACCTTCTTAGCCTCTCTTCATAGGAGTAGCCTTCCATCCCCTTCACCAATTTGGTGGCTCTTCTCTGTACTTTTTCTAGTAACGCTATGTCCTTTTTAAGATACGGTGCCCAGAATTGCACACAATATTCAAGGTGTGGTCGTACCATGGAGCGATACAGAGGCATTATAATATCCTTTGTTTTGTTCTCCATCCCTTTCCTTATGATACCTAGCATTCTATTTGCTTTCTTGGCCGCCGCTGCACACTGGGCGGAGGGTTTTAACATGTTATCCATGATGACTCCTAAATCTTTTTCCTGGGTGGTGGTTTCTAATGTGGAGCTTTGCATCGTGTAACTATAGTGTGGGTTGTTCTTTCCTAGGTGCATAACTTTGCACTTGTCCACATTAAATTTCATCTGCCATTTGGATGCCCAGTCTTCCAATTTATCCAGATCCTCCTGCAGTTTTCCACAATCCTCTTGGGTTTTAACAACTTTAAACAGTTTTGTGTCATCTGCAAATTTGATAACCTCACTAGTTATTCCCTTTTCCAAGTCATTTATGAATATGTCAAAAAGCAGCGGACCCAGTACAGATCCCTGGGGTACTCCACTATTCACCTTTTTCCATTGGGAATATTGGCCATTTAGCCCTACCCTCTGTTTTCTATCTTTTAACCAGTCCCCGATACACAATAGTACACTGCCTCCTATCCCATGACTTTTTAGCTTCGCCAAAAGTCTCTGATGGGGGACTTTGTCAAAAGCTTTCTGAAAGTCCAGATACACTATATCAACCGACTCATCTTTGTCTACCTGTTTATGCACACCTTCAAAAAACATATCAGATTAGTAAGACAAGATCTTCCTTGTCTAAAGCCATGTTGGCTGTCTCCCATTAGGCCATGACTATCTACATGCTGTGTAATTTTGTTCTTTATGATGGTTTCTACCATTTTCCCTGGTACTGACGTCAGGCTCACCGGTCTGTAATGTCCTGGGTCACCCCTGGAACCCTTTTTAAAAATTGGTGTTACGTTGGCGACCCTCCAATCTTCAGGTATGACAGATGATTTTAATGAAAGTTCACAGATTACCAATAGCAGGTCTGCAATCTCATATTTCAGTTCTTTCAACACTCTGGGATGTATACCATCCGGTCCAGGTGATTTGCTACTATTCAGTTTATCAAATAGTTGTAATATATCTTCCCGGTGTAGCGATATTTCTCTCAATTCCTATGCAGTATCACCTTTAAATACCACTTCAGTCTTGGGTAACATCCCTACATCTTCCTCAGTAAAGACCGAAGCAAAGAATTCATTTAGTCTCTCTGCTATAGCCTTGTTTCCTCTTACTGCCCCTTTTACCCCTCTATCATCTAATGGTCCAATTGACTCTCTCACAGGCCTTTTGCTACGAATGTACTTGAAAAAGTCATAATATTGTTTTTATGCTTCCATAGCAAGTTTCTTCTCAAATTCCCGCTTTGCCTGCCTTATCAATGCATTGCATTTAACTTGCCAGTGCTTGTGCTGTTTCCAGTTTTCATCATTTGGCTCTTTTTTCCATTTCCTGAAGGTTGCTTTTTGGGCAGCAACAGCCTTTCTGACCTCACCTTTAAACCATGCTGGCAGTTTTTTGGACTTTCTTCCACTTTTCTTAATGCGTGGAATACAGCTGGTCTGGGCTTCGAGGATAGTATTTTTAAATAACACCCAAGCTTGCTGTAAGTCTTTAATCTTTGGAACCGCTCCTTTTAGTTTTTTCCTAACTATATTCCTCATTCTATCATAGTCTCCCTTTTGAAAGTTAAAAGGTAGTACTGTGGATGCCTTTATTATCTGTCCTCCACTAATTAAATCAAACATGATCATACTATGATCACTATTGCCAAGTGGTCCCAGCACCCTTATTTCTTGCACCAGATCTGGCGTTCCACTAAGGACTAGGTCCAGTATGGCTTCCCCTCTGGTCGGTTCATGAACCAGCAGCTCCAAGAAGCAGTCATTTATTCCATCTAGAAACTTTATCTCTTTAGCTTGTCCTGCTGTGACACTGACCCAGTCGATACCGGGGTAATTGAAATCACCCATTATTATTACTACTCTGTTGTGACTTTTGTTAGCTTCCTTGATTTCTTTGAGCATTTCATCATCCATTTGTTCATTCTGGCCAGGTGGTCGATAGTATACTCCCACTGCCATCACCTTCCCCTTCATAAATGGAATTTCAATCCATAGAGATTCTACAGCAAATTTTGTTCCCTGCAAAACTTTAATCCTTTCTGACTCAATGCCCTCTCTATCATAGAGCGCAACCCCTCCACCAACTTGATCAGCTCTATCATTACGATATAGTTTGTATCCAGGTATCACAGTGTCCCACTGGTTATCCTCCTTCCACCATGTCTCTGAGAGTGCAATCATATCTAACCTTTCATTTAGTGCTATATATTCTAACTCTCCCATCTTATTGTTTAGACTTCTAGCATTGGCATACAAGCATTTTAGAGACTGTATTTTATTCATATTAATCTAGCTATTGGTAGGCAGGGGTAATTTGGAATCTTTATGCTCTGTCTGCTCCTTACTCAAGGGCATTTGGGCTACTATGCTCCCTTTTGGAACCTTTGAGTGTGATGGGTACCATGCATGCATAGTGCGATCTCTCAAAGGCTTTTTTTGAAAGGTGGGGAGATGCTACCACGAGGGCTCCGTCGACGCTGACATCACCCATATGAGAGGACTGACTTCCTGCTTGTTCCTGTAGAAATCACAATCCTTCTGGGAAAATGTTCTGTGGATAGATGAAACCAAACTTGAGTTCTTTGGTAATACAGACCAGCGACACATTTATTTATTTATTTAGACAGATTTGTATACCACCTTATCTTTCAATCAAAGTGGTCACATCACAATTGGAAGGTTACACTTAACATGAAGGTACTTAAAAACATTTAGACAGCACAATTGGGGTTACATTTAACATTGTAAAAAGGAGGTGATAATGCCTCTGTATAAGTCTTTGGTGCGACCTCATTTGGAGTATGGTGTGCAATTCTGGAGACCGCACCTTCAAAAGGATGTGAACAGGATGGAGTCGGTGCAGAGGGTTGCTACTAAAATGATTAATGGGCTTCATTATAAAGCATATGAGGACAGACTTAAGGATCTTAATATGTACACCTTAGAGGAAAGGCGGGATAGAGGTGATATGATTGAGATGTTTAAATACCTCCATGGCATAAATGTTCAGGGAGAGAGCCTCTTTCAATTGAAAGCAAATTCTGCTACAAGGGGACATGGGATGAGGGTGAAGGGAGATAGATTCAGGAGTGATATGCGGAAATATTTCTTTACAGAAAGAGTAGTGGATCCATGGAATAGTCTCCCAGTGGAGGTGGTAGAGATGAGGACAGTAACTGAATTCAAAAAAGCATGGGACCAACACAGAGGATCTCTAAAGGTAAAAAGTGGACTGTTGTAGTTGTTATGATGGAAGGACAGACTAGATAGGCCATGTGGTCTTTTTCTGTCATCATGTTTCTATGTTTCTATGAACTCGTATGTCTAGTTGGTGTGAGTAGTTGCATTACCGTTCGGGTTGAGACTGTTGTCTGTCTGCTCATACGTTTCTGTAAAGATCAGGGTTTAATAGACGAAGAAATGAAGCTTAGAACATAAGATATGCCATACTGGTTCAGAACAAGGTCCATCAAGGCCAGAATCGTGTTTCCAACAGTGGCCAATCTAGGTCGAAAGTACCTATCAGTTTCCCCAGAAGATGTAGGTTCCACAATGCTTGTATTGGGACAAATAGTGGATTTCCCAGGTCCCATTTAATAATGGTTTATGGACATTTCCTCCAGGAACTTGTCCAAACCTTTTTTTAAACCCATCTACACTAACAGCTTTTACAACATCCTCCAGTAACAAATTCCAGAGTTTGATTACGCGTTGAGTGAGAAAATATTTTCTCTTAATAATCTTACATGGGTTACACTGTAGCTTCATTGCAGGTCCCCTAGTCTTTCTACATTTAGATGGCGTAAACAATTGATCTATGTTTACCCATTCCACGCCATTCATTAATTTATATACCTCTTTCATATCCCACCTCAGCAGTCTCTTTTCCAGGTTGAAGAACCCTAACTTTTTAGCCTCTCCTCTTAGGGGTATCCTTCCATCCCCTTTACCATTTTGGTGGTTCTTTTCTGTACCTTTTTTAATTCTGCTATTCTTTTTTAAAATATGGCGACAAGAACTGCACACAATATCTGAGGTGCAGTCGCAGCATGGAACAATATAAAGGCATTATAATATCCTTTGTTTTATTCTCTATTCCTTTCCTTAGGATTCCTAGCATTCTATTTGGATATTTAACTCCTGTGACGACTTTGCTGTGAGTGCTAGCTGTCTATTTATTTATTTGTCTTCATTGGTGTGCTACTTCACCTCCCTG
Source organism: Ichthyophis bannanicus (assembly GCA_033557465.1). Classification (NCBI taxonomy): domain Eukaryota; kingdom Metazoa; phylum Chordata; class Amphibia; order Gymnophiona; family Ichthyophiidae; genus Ichthyophis; species Ichthyophis bannanicus. The sequence continues at coordinate 1,271,385,581 of CM066033.1, read as the reverse complement.
TTTCCTTTAGTTTTGCACTTCAGCTTTCTCAGCTGTATAACTTACCCTGCCTCTCTCAACTAAGTTTAAATTAGACTTACCTGCTAATTGTAGTTCCTGAAGGAACTCCAGTCTAGTCCCGGAAACTCTGGAGTTGTGATCCTCTTCCAGCAGCTTGGAGACTGATCCACGCCATACTTTTGATGACACCAGTATAAGTACTCAGGCACCTTCTCCTGGCTCCAGTGACCTATCGACAAAGCAGACTCACTAGAGCAACAATTAAGTAAAAACATACTCATAACCGTGCCTAAAATGGCATACTAACAATTGGAACCTGAACAAAACTGCGAAGGCTCTCGCTTCTTCTCTAGAAGACATGTCCCGCAAACATGATACCCCCCAAACTTACATACCCCATCCCAACCGGAAGCACTACAGACCATTCTGTTATCTTATCTGTACACCTGCTTTCTTCAGGCACCAACTTCCTTAGAAATCGGGACGGGATCCGGGACTAGACTGGAGTTCCTTCAGGAACTACAATTAGCAGGTAAGTCTAATTTAAACTTCCTGATCGTCCCTCCAGTCTAGTCCCGGAAACTCTGGAGATGTAATAGAGCAGTAAAAAACTCAATGGGTGGGACCTGAAAGACCAGCCTGAAGCACTGCTGATCCAAAACAGGTATCCCCTTTCGCCTGAACATCCAGGCGATAATGTTTAACAAAGGTATTGAAGGACAACCACGTCGCAGCTCTACAAATTTCCACTGGAGGAACAAATTTGTACTCTGCCCACGGCGCTGCCTGCGCCCTTGTAGAATGCACCCTTAAACCTTCAGGCAACTGCCTACTCCTCAAAAGGTAAGCTGACGCTATTGCCACCTTTATCCACCAGGTAATCGAGGCCTTTGAAGCTGCATGTGCTTTGCGAGGCCCTCCGAACAACACAAACAGCCTATCGGACTTCCTGAACTCGGCCGTCCTCCGGAGATACCTTTTCAAAGCTCTCCGGATGTCCAACTGATGCAGCTGTTGTGCAGACAACTCCCGGGAATCCACCCGGAACACCGGTAGTGAAACCACCTGATTCAAGTGAAACGGAGAAAGAACTTTTGGCAAAAAGGAGGGAACCGGCCGCAACACCATCTTTGACTCAAAAAAGGACAGAAACGGTTCCCTACACGATAGAGCTTGTAACTCGGAAATCCTCCTCGCCGACGCAATTGCCACCAAGACCACCACTTTAAGCGTGAGATCCTTCACCGTGGCCTTAGCTAGAGGTTCAAATGGATGCTCACCTAACCCTTCCAACACCACCTGCAAATTCCAAGTAGAAACTGCTTGCCTGCACGGAGGCCTCAAGATACCAACCGCTTTCAAAAAACGCTTAATATCTGGATGAACGCCCAGCGCCTGGCCCTTGATCTTCCCCCTATAACAGGAAACCGCGGCCACCTGCACCTTCAGAGACGAGGCTGCCAAACCTTTCTGAAAATCATCCTGCAAAAAGGCTAAGATCTGCGGCACCGAGGCCCTTAATGCCTCACACTTCTTGTCCACACACCAAGCCTCAAAAATGCGCCAAACTCGAATATATGCTAGGGAAGTCGACCCTTCGACGAGCCCCCAGAAGTGTGGATATTACCGCTTCCGAATAGCCCTTAGCTCTTAACCTTTCCCTTTCAAGAGCCATGCCGTAAGCGAAAATTGAGCTAACTGAGGCATGCACAACGGACCCTGCATCAACAGATCTCCCCTGACCGGTAATTGCCACGACTTCCCCACTACCAGTCTTCTGAGATCTGCATACCATGGCCATCTCAGCCAGTCCGGGGCGATCAGAATCACGAAACCCTGGTGTCTTTCTATTCGCCGCACTACCCGCGGTATTAGCACCCAGGGCGGAAACACGTACAAGAGCTGCCCCCGCGGCCATTCCTGAATGAGAGCATCCAGCCCTTCCGACATCCGCTCCTTTCGTTTGCTGAAAAACCGACTGACTTTTGCCGACTGGAAAGTCGCCATGAGATCCATTATCGGCGCTCCCCAGCACTGAACCACCAAGTCGAACACCTCTGGGTGAAGCGTCCACTCCCCGGGGTCTACCTTCACCCGACTCAAAAAAATTGGCCGCTACGTTGTCCACTCCTGCCATGTGAGCTGCCGACAACCCGAGAAGATTTTGCTCCACCCACTGGAACAACTGCTCTGCCTCGGCCTCCAAAGCGACGCTGTGGGTGCCCCCTTGCTTGTTGATGTACGCCACCGCAGTCGCATTGTCTGAAAACACCCGAACTGCTATCTCTCCTAGATATAGCTGAAACTTCTGTAATGCCAACCACACTGCACGCAACTCTAATCTGTTGATAGACCAAGTCTTCTCTTGGTCGTCCACCAACCTTGTGCGAAACTGCCCCGAAAATGTGCTCCCCATCCGAGGAGACTGGCATCCGTAGTCAGTGGAACCCAGCTCGGCAACTCCAAGGGCATTCCCCTTGCTAAGGACTCCGGAAGCAGCCACCAACGCAATGCTTCCCGTGTCTCCTCTGGACAAACCAGGCGCCAAGACAACGGATCGTTCTGATGCGACCATCTTCGAAGCAACACCCTCTGTAAGGGCCTCATATGCGCTCTCGCCCAGGGCACCAAATCTAATGCTGCCGTCATTGTTACCAGGAGCTGCAAATAATGCCATGCCGTCGGCTGCGACTTGGCTAGAAACCCCCGAACCAAGTTTCGAAGGGCCTCCGCCCGATGCGCAGGTAGGAAGACCTCGCCTGCCTGCGTAACGAAACGTGCCCCCAGATACTCTACAGTCTGAGAAGGCACTAGACTTCTCTTGGCCATATTCACCACCCAACCTAACCTTTGCAGGCAGTTGACGACCTTGGCCGTCGCCTCCTGGCTTTCTATTCTCGATTTCGCTCGAATCAACCAGTCGTCGAGATACGGATGTACAAGAACACCCTCCTTCCTTAACTCCGCCGCTACGACCACCATCACCTTGGTAAAGGTCCGAGGAGCCATTGCCAACCCAAACGGCAAGGCTCGAAACTGAAAGTGACCCATCGGTACCGCAAACCGGAGAAACCTTTGGTGATCCGGCCGAATAGGAATGTGAAGATACGCCTCGGACAAATCGAGAGCAGTCAGAAACCCGCCCTTCCGAACTGCCAAGATCACTGATCTTAACGTTTCCATACGAAAATGAGACACCCTGAGACACCTGTTCACTCTTTTTAAATCCAAAATTGGGCAAAAGGTTCCCTCTTTCTTTGGGACTACAAAATAAATGGAGTATCAACCTAAACCTCATTGGTCTTGAGGCACCGGTACAACCGCCTTGAGCTTTATTAATCTGAGCAATGTCTGACGGACCGCATCGCATTTGCAACGCACTTTGCACGGGGACTGTATGAACGAATCGGTTACCGGTCTCTGAAACTCTAACGCATATCCTTCCCGTATCACCTCCAAGACCCATTGATCGGATGTAATTTCGACCCAGGCAGCGTAAAACTCTTGTAGTCGGCCTCCCACTGCCACGTCCACCTGGGCCTCCCTGACTTCACTGCGGCTTCTTGACCGCCGAAGCGGTGGCTGCGAAACCTCTACTCGCCCCTCGGAACCCTCGAAATCCCTGGTTCCTGTAAGGAAAACGTCCTCTCTGAGTCTGGGGAAACCTTGACGCCCGAAAACGCCGATACTCTCTCTGTGGCAGGCGGGCTGCGGACGGAAACCTCCCTGGCTTCTGCTTATCCTCTGGAAGCCTTCCGCCCTTGGACTCCCCCAAATCCTTCACAATCTTGTCCAAATCCTCACCGAACAGTAGCTTACCCTTAAACGGCAGCTTACTTAATCTGGCCTTTGAAGAAGAATCCACTGCCCAATTACGCAGCCAAAGATACCTCCTTGCTGTTACCACTGACGCCACACTGTTCGAGAGACCTCGAATCAGGTTATAATGGATATCTGCGAGATAAGCCGTCCCGGACTCCAACCGAGCAGCTTCCCCCGCTGAGTCTTCGGCCTGCTCCCCTTGGACCCGCTGTGCCCAGCGCAAACAGGCTCTTTCCACCCACGCTCCACAAATGGAAGCTTGAATGGACAAAGCATTAACCTCAAATACCTGCCGAAACAAGGCATCCAATTTTCTGTCCTGACCATCCTTAAGAGCCGCAATCCCCTCCACCGGTATGGTCGTCTTCTTAGTCACCGCAGACACCGCCGCATCCATTCTCAGTGGCCGAAATATCTCCTTGTCTTGCTCCACCAACGGATATAGGTGGGACATTACCCTAGTGCCCTTGAGAGATGACTCAGGCATGTCCCACTCACCCTGAATCATTTTCCTTATGACCCTATGCATAGGAAACACTTTTTGCGTCTTCCTAAAGGCCTGTAGGAGCGGATCCTCCAATGCTGGCTCTTCTTCAGCTCCCGATACGGGCACATTGAGGGTCTTAAGAGTCTCCGCGATGAGTGCAGGCAACTCCTCTCTTCGAAAGATCCGCACCACCCTAGGCTGATCCTCCTGCTCTGCAATCTCTCCTTCTTCCAGCTCCTCCTCTAACTCAGGATCGAGCTCGCCCTCTAACATGTGCAAGTCCTCCGACAACTCAGACTGCACCAGTGTATCCATGTCCACTCTCGCCTTCTTGGATACAGCCCCCGACGCCGCCACCGACAACAGTGTTCCTGGTCTCTTCTGTGCCATGCTACCGGCCCCGTTCCCGAGGCCGAAGTAACCGCCTCAGAAAAAGACCCCCCCAAACGCTCGCTGCATCACAGCCACAAAACCTGGGGAGAAAATGGCTGCCAACTCCGCTGGCAATGGTGATTGAGGAACAGTCCACTCCGGAACCGAGGACGGCCCCAGAGTCAGATCATCCAGGCCTACTACCGGCAAGGGAGCCTCCACAAGTGCCCACTCCCGGTCCCCCAGCATATCCACCTGTTTGAGATCTGAAATAGGGGTCTTGCTGCAGTGGCCACAGACTCCGGCCTCTAAAACCGCAGATCTTTTAATACCACAGAGCAGACACAAAACCTTTGAAGGCATTCTGCCACTCCAGTCCACCAGGCTCAATGCCCGTCTGCTCCGCTCCCCACTCAAACTCTCTGAAACGAAGGTGTTCAGGACAGCTGCCCTACCAAAGCTTTCTCTCACACCGGACCCGTTCTGTTTTTTTTTTTTTTTTAAAGAATACCAAGCAGGGAGCCTCCCGACTTGAATGAAGGTAAACAGAACCGAAAACGAAGCTCTAGGAATGAGCTACTCCCGATTCTTCCCCTGCCCGCGGTTCCGGCGTTTCCCGTGCAAAACCACGCGGCACGGGCCTACACGCTCTCTCCTCACAAACCCCAAACCGTCTGAGGTAAATGACAGCGTTTACTCACCAGCTGCTAATGCTGTCGGTCATATCACCGCTTCCTGAAGCCGGCACTGTTATACCGCCGAAGCTGGGAAGCACGCAGCACTGAGCACCCCGTGGCTGCCTCCTGCCCGGCTTCCAGCCAGTTAAGAACAGCCAACTCCGTTCTGCCCGTATCCCTCCAAGCACAAAACAGGCAAGACCTCTGAATAGCGCTGGGGGAGGGCTGCTGCTGCCAAAGAGTACCCCGGAGCTGAAAATGTTCCTGGGAACCCAGCTACCTTCACCCCCCTGTGCCCTGCAATGGAGAGATAGGCAGAGAGAGAGCGAGGCCCTTAACAGTTTGAAATTTAAAGCTACAGGGGACTAATTTCAAAAACCCCACTAAACAGAAATTAAAGAAAAATCCAATGAAATAACCTAACTCTCTAGAAAAAAAGGATCCTTAATTGTCCCTCTAGTGAGCCGGACCACCGGCTCACATCCTCCAGCTGCATGGAGACTGATCTAAACTGGAGCCAGGAGGAAGTGCCTGAGTACTTATACTGGTGTCATCAAAAGTATGACGTGGATCAGTCTCCAAGCTGCTGGAAGAGGATCACAACTCCAGAGTTTCCGGGACTAGACTGGAGGGACGATCAGGATCTGGCCTTTGTGCGGTAGCCAGGTTAACTGTTACTTTAAATAAAATCTCTCTCCCTGCTCTTCCCCAGAAGGTGCTGTGGTTTAAATTTTTTTCCTGCTCTAGCCTACCTGAGGGACTAACTCCCTCCCCCCCGCTCAGGAATTGTGTAGCCCTTCTTCCTGTCTCCTCCTCCAACGTGTGCATAGTCTGTTCTGTTTGCCTCTCTCTGCTCTGGGAAGAGCAGTGCCCTCACAGTGCTCTTCTAGAGAGGTGGATATTTAACTCCTGTGACGACTTTGCTGTGAGTTCTAGCTGTCTATTTACTTATTTATTTGTTGTCTTTATTGGTGTGCTACTTCACCTCCCTGTTCCCTTTAGTTTTGCACTTCAGCTTTCTCAGCTGTATAACTTACCCTGCCTCTCTCAACTAACTGGCCTTTGTGTGGTAGCCAGGTTAACTGTTACTTTAAATTAAATATCTCTCCCTGCTCTGTCCCCAGAACGTGCTGCGGTTTAAACTTCTTTTCCTGCTCTAGCCTACCTGAGGGACTAACCCACTCCCCCCTGCTGAGGGTACAGGACAGGGTACCTTGTAACAGCCCTCTTTTAATAGGTCTTATTTCCCTCCCTCCCCGACACGTACCCGCCCCTGGGGTAATTGTAGCTTTATAGGTACTTAGGTTCGCAGTCAGTGAATGCTTAATCTCTATTCGTCTACGAGGAATGCCTATCAACACAACTATAATTCAAGTATATGCCCCAACAACAGCTGCAGAAGAGAATGAAATTGAAGAGTTCTATGAACAAGTACAAGCTGAAATTGACAGAACATGCAAACAGGATATCCTGAAAGTCATGGGTGACTGGAACGCAAATGTTGGCAAGAAGAAGGCAAAGTAGTTGGAAAATATGGACTTGGCAACAGAAATGAAGCTGGAGAAAGACTGATAGAATTCTGCAAGACCAATGATCTATTCATCTCAAACACCTTCTTCCGGCAACACAAGCGGCGACTGTACACATGGACTTCACCCAATGGATTGTATAAAAATCAAATTGACTACATCTGTGGAAGTCAACGATGGAAAAGTTCTATAACATCAACAAAGACAAAACCTGGAGATGACTGTGGTACAGATCATCAACTACTAGTATGCAAACTCAAGCTAAAGTTGAAAAAGAGCAAACCACTGATGAATGCAGCAAAATATGACCTTGAGAATATACCACTGGAATTTAAAGACTGCCTGCAAAATCGATTTGCTGTTTTAGATACAAATGACAGAGCTCAAGAAGAGTTATGGAATGACATCAAGAAGGTTGTGTTGGAGGAAAGCGAGAAGTCTCTACAAAAGGTGAAAAAGCAAAAACGGCCAAAACGGATGACGGAAGAAACTCTGAAAATTACCCAGAAACACAGAGAAGCTAAAGCCAGAGGAGAAAGAAAGACAATAACAGAACTCAACAGAGATTTCCAACGTGCAGCAAGACAGGACAAGGAAAAGTACTACTACGATGTATGCAAGAAAATAGAAGCAGAAACTATTGGAGGAAGAACAAGATCAGCTTTCCTAAAGCTACGAGAGTTAAAGAAAAAGTTCCAGCCTCAAATTGAAATGTTACAAGATACTCAAGGTTCTATGTTGAATGATGCTGAGAAGATCAAGAAAAGGTGAAAGGAATATACAGAGTTTTTATATGATAAAGATCAAGTGGACCAAAAGCCATTTCAACCTGTACCTTATGATCAGGAACCATTGGTGATGAAAGAAGAAGTTAAAGCAGCATTGAAAGCCTTATCAAAGAACAAAGCACCAGGCATTGATAGCATTCCCGTAGAAGTATCACAGCAATCTGAAGCAGCTGTTACCGTACTTACAAGGCTCTGCCAAGAAATATGGAAGACAACATCATGGCCAACTGACTGGAAAAGATCTGTGTTTATACCAATACTAAAGAAAGGTGATCCAACTGACTGTGGAAATTATCGCACAATCGCTCTGATCCCACATGCCAGCAAGATTCTACTTTAGATTATTCAAAAGAGACTACAACCATACCTGGAACAAGAACTACCTGAAGTGCAAGCCGGGTTCAGGAAAGGGCGAGGAACAAGAGACATCATTGCAGATGTGAGATGGATCCTTGAAAAGACTAAAGAATACCAAAAGGATATCTATTTGTGCTTTATCGACTATAGCAAGGCTTTTGACCGTGTAAACCATGAGAAACTCTGGGCCACATTAAGAAGCATGGGTATACCAGAACACCTGATCGTACTCTTGCATAATCTGTACATTGATCAAGAAGCAGCAGTTCGAACGGAACAAGGAGAAACAGAATGGTTTAAAATAAGCAAAGTTGTAAGACAAGGCTGCATACTTTCCCCCTAACTGTTCAATTTATATGCAAAACAAATCATCAGAGAAGCAGGATTGTATGAAGACAACAGAGGTATGAAGATTGGTGGAAGACTCATCAACAACCTTCGCTATGCTGATGATACCACATTACTGGCTGAAAGTGAAGATGATCTGAAACATTTGCTTCTCACAATCAAAGAACATAGTCTCAAAATGGGCCTGCACCTTAATGTAAAGAAGACAAAGATCATGACAACTGGCATAATCAACAGGTTCATTGTTGAAGGAGAAGAAATTGAACTCGATGGCATTTAACAACAACAAGGTACTTACACGTATTAGAAGAAAAGGGCTGCTCTCAGATGCAGCTTTTTATCCAAATCAGTCATACATTGAGGACCTGAGATTAATAAAGCTTCAGGTGAACAAGGTATATTAGAGGCATTAAATACACTTTTATTAGTATAAGCATCTACACCAACCCTTAGTAAGTACAGAATTTAAAGACCTAAACACAAGCTTTAAACTAAGATGCAGACAACAGTCCCGCAGCGAGATGGGGGCTTTTCAGTCTTTTGCATCGAGTGTCACATGTATGATTTTCTCCCAGTTGGTGAGAGGTCTTACACATGCACTAAGTGCAAGGAGCTCTTTGCTCTCAGGGAACAAGTCCGTTCTCTAGAGGCTAGAGTAGCAGACCTGGAAGACATAAAGACAGAGAAAGTACATGGACGAGACCCACAGGGATATAGTCCTGAAGTCCCACCTCTGGTCTGGCAGCATCCCTGTTGCCATGGAGGAGAGAGGTCACGTGACAGGAGAGCATCACCCTGGTGTGGCAGAACGTGATCCTTGTAACTAGGACCTGTCCTCCAGGTGATGTAAAATATTCTCGCACTGAGAACGTTTCTCCAGGGCCATGTGCCCTTGAGGGAAGGGTTAGGACAGCTGTTATAGTTGGTGATTCAATCATTAGGCATGTAGATAGCTGGGTGGCTGGTAGACGTGAGGATCGCACCACCTAGATAAGATCTTAGATTGTGCTGGGGAGGAGTCTGCTGTCTTGGTACATGTCAGTACCAATGACATAGGAAAATGTGGGGGGGAGGTTCTGGAGACTGAATTTAAGCTTTTAGGTAGGAAGTTGAAATCCAGAACTTCCAGGGTAGCGTTCTCCGAAATGCTTCCCGTTCCACGTAAAGGACCCAAAAGGCAGGCAGAGCTCCGGAGTCTCAATACGTGGATGAGACGATGGTGCAAGGATGAGGGTTTTGGATTTGTTAGGAACTGGGGAACATTCTGGGGAAAGGAGGGGCTCTTCCGAAGGGATGGGCTTCACCTTAACCAGGATGGAACCAGACTGCTGGCATTAACCTTTAAAAAGGAGATAGAGAAGCTTTTAAATTAGAAAATAGGGGAAAGCCGACAATCGCCCAAGAGCGCACGGTTCAGAAGAAGGTATCCTTGAAGGATACTACCAAAGCAGTGAGGTTCCAAAAAAGAGTAAAGTAGCCCAAATGCCCTTGAGTATGGTGCAGACAGAGCGTAAAGATTCCAAATTACCCATGCCTACCAATAGCCAGATTAATATTAATAAAATACAGTCTCTAAAATGCTTGTATGCAAATGCTAGAAGTCTAAACAATAAGATGGGAGAGTTAGAATAAAATGAGAGGTTAGATATGATTGCAATCTCAGAGACATGGTGGAAGGAGGATAACCAGTGGGACACTGTGATACCCGGATACAAACTATATCATAATGATAGAACTGATCAAATTGGTGGAGGGGTTGCGCTCTATGTTAGAGAGGGCATTGAGTCAGAAAGGATTAAAGTTTTGCAGGAAACAAAATTTGCTGTAGAATCTCTATGGATTGAAATTCCATGTATGAAGGGGAAAGTGATGGCAGTGGGGGTGTACTATCGACCGCCTGGCCAGAATGAGCAAATGGATGATGAAATGCTCAAAGAAATCAAAGAAGCTAACAAAAGTCACAGCACAGTAATAATAATGGGTGATTTCAATTACCCCGGTATCGACTGGGTCAGTGTCACGGCAGGACATGCTAGGGAGATAAAGTTTCTAGATGAAATAAATGACTGCTTCCTGGAGCAGATGGTTCATGAACCGACCAGAGGGGAAGCCATACTGGACCTAGTCCTTAGTGGAACAAATGATCCGGTGCAAGAAATAAGGGTGTTGGGGCCACTTGACAATAGTGATCATAGCATGATTGTGTTTGATTTAATTAGTGGAGGAGGGATAGTAAAGAAATCCACAGTACTACCTTTTAACTTTCGAAAGGGAGACTATGATAAAATGAGGAATATAGTTAAGAAAAAACTAAAAGGAGCGGTTGCAAAGGTTAAAGACTTACATCAAGCTTGGGTGTTGTTTAAAAATACTATCCTGGAAGGCCAGACCAGCTGTATTCCAAGCATTAAAAAAAGTGGAAGGAAGTCCAAAAAACTGCCAGCATGGTTTAAAGGTGAGGTCAGAGAGGCTGTTGCTGCCAAAAAAGCATCTTTCAGGAAATGGAAAAAAGAGCCAAACGACGAAAACAGGAAACAGCACAAGCACTGGCAAGTTAAATGCAAAGCATTGATAAGGCAGGCAAAGCGAGAATTTGAGAAGGAACTTGCTACGGAAGCAAAAACACGAAATAAAGACTTTTTAAGTACATTCGTAGCAAAAGGCCTGTGATAGAGTCAATTGGACCATTAAATGATAGAGGGGTAAAAGGGGCAGTAAGAGGAGACAAGGCTATAGCGGAGAGACTGAATGAATTCTTTGCTTCGGCCTTTACTGAGGAAGATGTAGGGATCTTACCCAAGACTTAAGTGGTATTTAAAGGTGATATTGCAGAGGAATTGAGAGAAATATCGCTATACCGGGAAGATGTATTACAACTATTTGATAAACTGAATAGTAGCAAATCACCTGGACCGGATAGTATACATCCAAGAGCGTTGAAAGAACTGAAATATGAGATTGCAGACCTGCTATTAGTAATCTGTAAACTTTCATTAAAATCATCTGTAATACCTGAAGAATGGAGGATCGCCAAAGTAACGCCAATTTTTAAAAAGGGTTCCAGGAGTGATCCGGGAAACTACAGACCAATGAGCCTGACATCAGTACCGGGGAAAATGGTAGAAACCATCATAAAGAACAAAATTACACAGCATGTAGATAGTCACGGCCTAATGGGAGACAGCCAACATGGCTGTAGACAAGGAAGATCTTGTCTTACTAATCTGATATGTTTTTTTGAAGGTGTGAATAAACAGGTAGACAAAGGTGAGTCAGTAGATATAGTGTATCTGACCTTTCAGAAATCCTCTGACAAGGTCCCTCATCAGAGACTTTTGGCAAAACTAAAATGTTATGGGATAGGAGGCAGTGTATTATTGTGGATTGGGAACTGGTTAAAAGACAGAAAGCAGAGGGTAGGGCTAAATGGCCAATTTTCCCAATGGAAAAAGGTGAATAGTGGAGTACCCCAGGCACTGTTCCCTCTAAGCTGTGCGCGTGTGCGCGCGCACACACCTCGCCGAGCGAGCGCACATACTTTACAACAGAGCGCACAAAATTACAGCTCTGATTCTGATAGAAAACAACACAGACGTCTTAAAATTGAAAAGTTATGATTGTAATTACTAGAAATTTCCCGCTTCTTTTAGTAATCGTCTATTTTCATTTAATTTGATTAAAATCAATGTGGTGTACATACTGTATTCTGACGTTTAGTCAAATTTTAAAGTATATAACTCCGAGTGTTGTTATGTGGCGCAGAAAAATTTAATCTTCCTTCAAAAGCTGCACACAGCTGATATTTTATGCGCACACAGCCAACAGAAAATTAGAGGGAACATTGACCCCAGGGATCTGTACTGGGTCCGCTACTTTTTGACATATTCATAAATGACCTGGAAAAGGGAATAACTAGTGAGGTTATCAAATATACAGACGACACAAAACAGTTTAAAGTTGTTAAAACCCAAGAGGATTGTGGAAAACTGCAGGAGGAACTGGATAAACTGGAAGACTGGGCATCCAAATGGCAGATGAAATTTAATGTGGACAAGTGCAAAGTTATGCACCTAGGAAAGAACAACCCACACTATGGTTACACGATGCAAGGTTCCACATTGGGAACCACCACCCAGGAAAAAGATTTAGGAGTCATTGTGAATAACATTTTAAAACCCTCCGCCCAATGTGCAGCGGCGGCCAAGAAAGCAAATAGAATGCTAGGTATCATAAGGAAAGGAATGGAAAATAAAACAAAGGATATTACAATGCCTCTGTATCGTTCCATGGTACGACCGCACCTTGAATATTGTGTGCAATTCTGGTCGCCGTATCTTAAAAAGGATATAGCGTATTAGAAAAGGTACAGAGAAGAGCCACCAAAATGGTAAAGGGGACGGAAGGCTACTCCTATGAAGAGAGGCTACAAAGGTTAGGGCTCTTCAACCTGGAAAAGAGACGGCTGAGGGGAGATATGTTAGAGGTCTATAAATTAATGAATGGAGTGGAACGGGTAAACCTAGATCGATAGTTTACGCTATCAGAATATAGAAATACTAGGGGACATGTAATGAAGCTACAGGGTAAACTATTTAAAATAAATAAGAGAAAATATTTTTTCAGTCAACGTGTAATCAAACTCTGGAATTTGTTACCGGAGGCTGTAGTAAAGGCTGTTAGTGTAGCTGGGTTTAAAAAAGGTTTGGACAAGTTCCTGGAGGAAAGGTCCATAAACCATTATTTAAAAGGGACCCAGGATATCAATGCTTGACCCAATACAAGCATTATGGAACCTATGTCTCTTGGGGATACTGCTAGGTACGCATGACCGAGATTGGCCACTGTTGGAAGCAGGATACAGGGCTTGATGGACTTTGGTCTGACCCAGTATGGCATATCTTATGTTCTTATTTGCTTCATTGGTCGCCACTGTACACTGGGTGGAGGGTTTCAATGTGTTATGTACGATGACGCCTAAATCTTTTTCTTGAGTGGTGGTTCCCAATGTGAAATCTTGCATCGTGTCACCATAGTTTGGGTTGTTCTTTCCTAGGTGCATAACTTTGCACTTGTCCACATTAAATTTCATCTGCCATGTGGATGCCCAGTCTTCCAGTTTATCAAGGTCCTCTTGCAATTTTTCACAAGCCTCATGAGTTTTAACAACTTTGAATAGTTTTGTGTCATAGGCACATTTGATTACCTCACTCATTATTCCTATTTTCAGATCAATTACGAATATGTTAAAAAGCAGTGGACCCAGCGCAGATCCCTGGGGTACTCCACTATTCACCTTTCTCCTTGGGAAAATTGCTCTCTTTTGACCAGTTCCTGATCCACAAAAGTACACTGTCTCCTATCCCATGACCTTTTAGTTTTGCCAAAAGTCTGATGAGGGACCTTGTCAAAGGCTTTCTGAAAGCCCAGAATACACTATATCAACCAACTCACCGTTTTCTACCTGTTTATTCACACCTTCAAAAAAACATAACAGATTAGTAAGACAAGACCTTCCTTGGCTAAAGCCATGTTGGCTGTCTTCCATTAAGCCATAACGTATATAGTCACTGTATAGAACTTAAACTACAAAATAGTAAAGACAAAATCCTTTATAGCTCTATCTCTCAACCACGAGTTCAAATTCTTATTGATCCAATTACACAAACCACTGTTGCAACAAGGTCTCAGAGAAGGTCCCCCATCAGAGACTTTTGGCGAAGCTAAAAAGTCATGGGATAGGAGGCAGTGTACTATTGTGGATCGGGAACTGGTTAAAAGATGGAAAGCAGAGGGTAGGGCTAAATGGCCAATATTCCCAATGGAAAAAGGTGAATAGTGGTGTACCCCAGGGATCTGTGCTGGGTCCGCTACTTTTTGACATATTCATAAATGACCTGGAAAAGGGAATAACTAGTGAGGTTATCAAATTTGCAGATGACACAAAACTGTTTTAAAGTTGTTAAAACCCAAGAGGATTGTGGAAAACTGCAGGAGGATCTGGATAAATTGGAAGACTGGGCATCCAAATGGCAGATGAAATTTAATGTGGACAAGTGCAAAGTTATGCACCTAGGAAAGAACAACCCACACTATAGTTACACGATGCAAGGCTCCACATTAGAAACCACCACCCAGGAAAAAGATTTAGGAGTCATCGTGGATAACATGTTAAAACCCTCCGCCCAGTGTGCAGCGGCGGCCAAGAAAGCAAATAGAATGCTAGGTATCATAAGGAAAGGGATGGAGAATAAAACAAAGGATATTATAATGCCTCTGTATTGCTCCATGGTACGACCGCACCTTGAATATTGTGTGCAATTCTGGTCACCGTATCTTAAAAAGGACATAGCGTTATTAGAAAATGTACAGAGAAGAGCCACCAAATTGGTGAAGGGGATGGAAGGCTACTCCTATGAAGTGAGGCTAAAAAGGTTAGGGCTCTTTAACCTGGAAAAGAGACGGCTGAGGGGAGATATGATAGAGGTCTATAAATTAATGAATGAAGTGGAATGGATAAACGTAGATCAATTCTTTACGCTATCAGAATATAGAAAGACTAGGGGACATGTAATGAAGCTACAGGGTAAACTACACAGGTACACTACCAAAAAACTGCCTCCAGTTTTGCAACTGATTCCTATAGATTTTGGGGAGCTGAATCCAGGAAAAATAGCCAAAATGTTCCATCACGTCACGTTTTCTTGCAAAATTAGATTTCTTACCCATATAAGGAATGTTCACATAATTTCTTTTTAGCCGACTGCAGTTTATTTTCTTGGCCCAAAATAGAGGTTGTAATGGTTAACTAACTAGAAACACTCCCTCATGATATTTTAGAGTGTTTTGTATTCATTTTATACATTAACAGGACAATTGGGAGGCGGGGGGCTAAATCCAGTACTCGCGCTGGCGCATGTTCTTTCCTGTTCGCCTCGCCTCGTTCGCTCGCTCGCTCAAACACGGTGGTTGCGACATGAACGTTCCTGTCAAATTTCAGTTTCTTGCAAGTTCATTATTACCTTTTGTTTGCTCAGTCGTAATCCAGCTTTATTCCGAAGTGGTTCACTACAGTTGTAGTTTGCAGTGCTGTGTATTTGTGATGGCTCACAGAGCCAGAGGTTGCGTCAACTCTCCGGGCAGTTTTTGTTTTATTTGTGGGGAATATACCGTGAAAAAGCGGCAGAGGAACATTTCTGCATTTATTAAAAAAGTATATTTCGCCTATTTCGGTTTGAAGTTAGGCGATCAAGACAAACCGTGGGCTCCTCATAAAGTGTGCAAGACATGTGAGGAAGATCTACGCTTATGGATGAAAGGTAAAAAACAAGCATTTCGTTTCGGAATACTATGATGTGGCGTGAACAAAGAGACCACAGCAGTGACTGCTATTTTTGCTCTTGCATTGTGAAGGGATACAACTTAAAAAATAAGAACGTAATAAGTTACCCCAACCTTCCCTCAGCAATTAGGCCTATGCCTCATAGCAACGAAGTACCTGTGCGTGAACCACCAAAATCTTTGGATCATATTTGTGTGGACGGTTCTGATCATGATGAGACTCATCAGATGGCTTTTCCCGATGAGTCCAGTACTTCCGAGTTTGAAACTGAACCAGATCCGAAACCTGAACTTTTCTCTCAAGCTGAATTGAATGATTTAGTCCGGGATTTAGGACTCCCAAAAGATGCTGCCCAACTGCTAGGTTCTCGGCTTCTTAAACAGAAAAATCTATTGTCACCAGGAACAACTTTTTATTGGTACCGCAACCGCGAGACACAATCTTTGAAGTATTTCAGCAAAGAGGAAGATTTGGTATTTTGCAACGATATATACGGAGTGATGGAAAAGTTTAAATTCAAGTATGATCCTGCTGAATGGCGGCTGTTCATTGATTCGTCAAAAGACAGCATAAAAGGTGTTCTTCTTCATAATGGCAACACATTCGCTTCAGTTCCTATTGCTCACTCTGTTATTCTCCAAGAAAAATACGAGAATTAGGCCCTGATTCTTCAGAAGATTCGTTATGATGAGCATAAGTGGATGATTTGTGGAGACTTTAAAATTCTATCCATGCTATTAGGGCAGCAATCCGGTTTCACCAAATATCCCTGCTTCCTTTGCTTGTGGGATAGCCGGGCCCGCGACCTACACTGGGGGAAAAAAAGACTGGCCAATTCGGGAGTATTTGAGACCCGGTGAGAAAAATGTTCTTCATGAGAGCTTGGTACCTCGTGATAAAATTCTATTACCACCTCTCCACATTAAGTTGGGTCTCATTAAGCAATTCATCAAGTCCCTTCCAAAAGATGGTGAGTGCTTTCGGTACCTTTGCTCAAAGTTCCCCTGACTTTCTGAAGCAAAGCTAAAGGAAGGAGTGTTTGTTGGCCCTGATATAAGGAAACTCATTTCAGATGGAGCATTCGCTGAAAACGATGTCTGAGAAGGAAAAAGAAGCCTGGATTCCTTCAAGGATGTTGTTCTCAAATTCTTGGGGAACAGGCGGGATGAGAACTATAAGGATATTGTTGCCAGGATGCTCAATGCCTTCAAAGAACAAGGCTGTAACATGAGCCTGAAAGTCCATTTCTTGCACTCCCATGTGAACTACTTTCCCGAAAACTTGGGGGCGTACAGTGAAGAACAAGGTGAAAGGTTTCACCAGGACATCAAGGACGCAGAGAGAAGGTACCAAGGAAGATGGAACACCACTATGATGGCTGATTTCTGCTGGTTGCTGCTGCGGGAAACCCCAGATGAAAAATACGCCAAGCAGCGCACCAAGAGAAGCATTCGGGGGAAGAAGAAACGGGCCCACCAGGAGATTGATTGACCCAAGAATGACTTTAAAATCTAAACTGTGTTGACAAATATCGTGTTTTTACTAAACTTTGAAATAAAAATTTGCTAGTTATTACCACAGTGTCGGATCTCATTTATTAGAATTTTATTTTCACACCATCGGGTGTTTGTCTTCATGTATTGCAATGGTGCGGTTTGCGTTTTCTATTCTTACATACATACCTGTACAACATTTTTTGCACATTTCTTTGCTTTGCTTTGTGTCTAACCTCGCTCTTATATGCTCAATGTTTGTGCACATGTATGTGGCTGTTTTAAGTGCAATTTTGCTACCATCACAGTGTGTTTTGTTGACATTACTCTATTCTTATGTGCTGCCTTGTTACAATTTTCTTTATTCTTATTTGAATAACTACTAAACAGGAGGAGGGAGGAGTGGCTCAGTGGTTGGGACAGGTTACCTCAGGCCGGAGGGCCGGGGGTTCAATTCCCACATGGGGACAAGTAACCTCAGGCCGGAGGGACTGAGGTCTCTAGTCCCATGGCTGCTCCTTGTGGCCTTGGGCAAGCCACTTAACCCTCCATTGCCTCAGGTACACTTAGATTGTGAGCCCTTCGGGGACAAGGGAATAAAAAAGTACCTGTTAGTATATACGTGTAAACCGCTCTGATGCGTAAGTAAAGGGCGGTATATCAAATGCCTAAACCATAAACCACAAACAATTAGTATAAAGAATTCATCCAAGAAACTTTTATCTCGATCGCACTCAATCTGAAACGTTCACCTCAAACTGCTAACCCAATGTAGCAAAAGATCAGTACGTGATGGAGCAAATTGGTTACCAGATTTGGATTCAGCGCACCAAAAAACGTAAAAATCAATCGAAACATTAGAGGCAGTTTTAAAAAAATTTTTTTTAGTGTACCTGTGATTTAAGACAAATAAGAGAAAATATTTTTTCACTCAACGTGTAATCAAACTCTGGAATCTGTTACCGGAGGATGTAGTAAGGGCTGTTAGTATAGCTGGGTTTAAAAAAGGTTTGGACAAGTTCCTGGAGGAAAGGTCCATAAACCACTATTAAAAAGGGACCCAGGATATCAATGCTTGACCCAGTACAAGCATTGTGGAACCTTTGTCTTTTGGGGATATTGCTAGGTACGTATGACCTAGATTGGCCACTGTTGGAAGCAGGATACTGGGCTTGATGGACCTCGGTCTGACCCAGTATGGCATGTCTTATGTTCTTATGACTGTTAGAAAGCAACTACTCAGACCAGACAAGCTGGAATGAAGTGCCTATCGTTCGCATCAACGACCTTACAACGTTGCTAATTCAGTGATATATATATATATATATTTTTTTTAAGATATCTTTTTAAAATTCTTCTTCAGTTTCAATGTTTTAACTTATTTCAATAGTTTAAGAGTCCCATGAACTGCTCAGTGAAACAGATAATAACGCTGATCACTATAGAAATGAGTGCCATCTTGAAATGAGTGGAGGAGTGGCCTAGAGGTTGGGGCAAGGTACTTCAGGCCGGAAGGTCGGGGGTTCAAATCCCACTAGAGGACAGCAACCTTGGGCCGGAAGGACTGAGATTTCTAGTCCCACAGGTGCTCCTTGTGGTCTTGGGCAAGCCACTTAACCCTCCATAGCCCATGTTCCCTGTAAAATAGTTATCTCCAAGTTATAATGCCCTGTTCAATGTAATTTCAATTTGTTCAATGTAAACCGCACTGATGCAGAATAGCGCGGTATATAAGAGAATGTAAATAAATAAAATAAAATAAAATATCATTTCCGTATCTTTTTTAAAAATTATTTACTAAAAAACAGCGCTTATCTGGTGGCAGATGATAATTCTTCTAGCATGTTCAGTAATTTTTCATGGTAATGATGTCAGGCTCACCGATCTGTAGTTTCACGGATCACCCCTGGAAACCTTTTTAAAAACTGGTGCTACATTGGCCATCCTCCAATCTTCAGGTATTACTGATGATTTTAATGATAGTTCACAGAAAGCATAGTTACTCACCTGTAACAGGTGATCTCCGGGAACAGCAGGAATTTAGTCTTCACATATGGGGACTTCGGTACCGATGGAGCCTGCGCGGGAACGCTCCCCAGCGTCCAATAGAAAGCTTTTGGGAGCATCCCACAGTGCCTGCGTGCTGCCTTCCTGCCTTTCCCAACTGCCTCTCTCCAGTTGAGTTTTAAAGCTGAGACAAAGAGAGACAGAGGGAAAGGGAAAGAGATAGACAGAGAGATACAACTCCTAGGGGAGGTGGGGTGGGTTGTGAAGACTAAATTCCTGCTGTTCCCGGAGATCATCTGTTACAGGTAAGTAACTATGCTATCTC
Source organism: Ichthyophis bannanicus (assembly GCA_033557465.1). Classification (NCBI taxonomy): domain Eukaryota; kingdom Metazoa; phylum Chordata; class Amphibia; order Gymnophiona; family Ichthyophiidae; genus Ichthyophis; species Ichthyophis bannanicus. The sequence goes on along the minus strand of CM066033.1, from coordinate 1,271,366,037 downwards.
CAGGAACAAGCAGGAATGTAGTCTTCATATATGGGGACTCCCTAGCATTAGATGCCAGGGAGAGACCCCAGAAGTTGTGTGTCCCTGAACCAGGGCTCCACTTCCCCCCATGGATCTCTGGCATCCACCAGGGATGGCGGGTAGGAGTTGATTAGGTATGGAACAGGTGTTGAAGAACAGCCTGACCAAACAAGGCATCCCGGTGGGAGTCCTTGTCCAAGCAGTAATGGGCTGTAAAGGATGAACCGAGGCCCAGGTGGCTGCTGGACAGATGTCGTCGATAGACACAGAGTGCAGATGAACCACTGACGCTGCCATGGCTCTCACATTGTGAGCTGTGACATGGCCCTCCAGAGGAAGATTCTTACTCTGATAGGTAAAGGCAATACACTGAGCAATCCAGTTAGATAGTGTTCTTTTGGAGACTGGAAGTCCCAAATGAGAAGGATCAAAAGCAACAAAGAGTTGGGAGGACTTTCTATGTTGCTGTGTTCTGTGTTGCTAAAGCTCTTTTACAGTCCAAAGTATGAAGGTTCCTTTCTGCATTTGATGCATGAGGCCTTGGAAAGAACACAGGTAGGTAGACCGCTTGGTTCAGATGAAAAGGCGAAACCACCTTTGACATAAAGTGTGGATGAGTCCTAAGGACTACCTTGTCATGATGGTACCTTGTATAAGGTGGATTAGCTACTAGTGCTTACAACTCACTGATGCGACGTGCAGACGTGATTGCAGTGAGAAAGATAACTTTCCAAGAAAGGAATTTCAAGGAGGTAGTAGCTAAAGGTTCAAAAGGTGGCTTCATGAGCTGCCCAAGAACCAGGTTTAAGTCCCATGCCACCGGTGGTGGCCTCATGGGAGGCTTAGTTAGAAGGCCTCTCATAAATCTTGCTATAAGGGGATGAGAGGAAATAGGCTGTCCATTTAGAGGCTTAAAGGAAGCTGCAATAGCACTCAAATGGACTCTTACTGAGCTAATCTTAAGTCTTGCATTGGATAAATGAAGGAGATACTCAAACAATGATTCCAGAGGCATCACAAGGGGGTTAAGACCCTTCTTCGAACATCATATGGTAAACCTTTTCCACTTGAAAGCATAAGAGCGTCTTGTGGAAGGTTTCCTGGAAGCATAAAGAATATCTTTTATTTGCTGAGGGAGGTTAAGATCATGGAGATCTAGGCCTTCAGCAACCAAGCCCTCAGATGCAGAGACTGGGGATTGGGATGCCATAACATTCTGTCCTCCTGAGATAGGAGATCTGGAGCAGACCCTAACTCCAGGGAGGGAGCTTGAGAGAGATGTAGAAGCAGAGGGTACCACACCTGGCATGGCCAATGTGGAGCTATGAGAATCATACGACCTCTGTCTCTCTGAAGCTTGAATAGGGTTTTGGGAATTAGGGGAATGGGTGGAAAGGCATAAAGGACGTCTTGACCCCAGTAAAGGAGGAAAGCATCCCTGGCCTGAGCCCCCTGAGCCGGAATTCTGGAACAGAACCGGGGAAGTTTGGCATTCCATGGACTTGCAAAGAGGTCTATGTCCGGGGTCCCCCAGATTGGAAAAATCCTGGCCACCTGGTCTGCATGCAGAGACCACTCGTGTGGAAGCAGAACTCGACTGAGTCTGTCTGCCCAAGAGTTTTGTATGCCTGGAAGACACACTGCCAGGAGATGAATCTGATGCTCTCTGGCGAGGGCCCATAGTCGCAAAGCTTTGTTGAAAAGCGACAGAAAGCCTGTTCCCCCCTGCTTGTTCACGTAGAACATGACTACTTGATTGTCCGTATGAATGAGGACAGTCTTGTAGCTGAGCAGGGTGTCGAACACTCGAAGAGCAAGGAAGATTGCTCTGAGCTCCAAAAGATTGATATGTAGATGAGTCTCCCGTGGAGACCAGGTGCCTTGGGTGGAGAGGTCTTGCAGATGAGCTCCCCAACCCATCGGAGACGCATCTGTTGTAAGAGTTGCCTGGGGTAAGGGTTGTTGAAAAAGGGACCCCAGCAACAGGTTTTGAGTGGACTTCCACAACTGGAGAGACAAAATAAGGCGACTTGTGTTTGCTATTTTGTCTGACAGGCATCCTGATGCCTGGGTCCACTGAGTGGATAAAGTCCACTGGGCTTCCCTCATATGGAGGCGGGCATAGGGAACCACATGCACAGTAGATGCCATGTGGCCCAGTAGTTGTAGCATTTCTCGGGCAGTGAGATGAGGCCTTAGCAGTGCTTGAGAAGCTAACTGCACCATGCGAAGGCAACGGGCCTGGGGGAGATAGGCCCTTGCCTTTCTGGTATCCAGCAAAGCTCCTATGAACTCTAGAGACTGAGTGGGAGTTAGACTGGATTTTGGGATGTTTATGACCAGACCCAAATACTGAAGGATACGCATTGTGCAGGATAGAGAAGTCCTGGCCTCTGACTCTGTTGGGGCTCGAATGAGCCAGTCGCCTAAGTAGGGGAAGATGAATATTCCTAGAGTGCGGAGAAATGCTGCTATCACAGCCATGCATTTCGTGAACACTCTTGGTGCTGAGGCCAGGCCAAAAGGAAGCACCTTGTATTGGTAGTGCTTTCCTTGAAAAAGGAACCAAAGGAACTGGAGAGAGGCTCATGTGGTGCCTTTACACAAAAGCGGAAGTAAGGATGTGGTTGAAAACTAAAGGCCGGTTAGTTTAACTTTGGTGGTGAGTAAATTATTGGAAACTCTGCTGAAAGAGAAAATAGTGAGGTTCCTGGAGTCCAGCGGATTACAGGATCCAAGGCAGCATGGATTCACCAGAGGCAGGTCTTGTCAGACAAATCTGATTGATTTCTTTGACTGGGTGACCAGAGAGTTGGACCGAGGGAGAGCTCTAGATGTGGTGTATTTAGATTTCAGTAAAGCCTTTGACACTGTTCCTCACAGGCGACTTATAAACAAACTGAGCACCCTAGGGATGGAACCCTAAAGTTACTGCTTGGGTTAGAAATTGGTTGGGTGGGAGGCGACAAAGAGTACAAGTAAATGGAGCTCACTCTGAGGAAAAGGATGTTACCAGTGGTGTGCCCCAGGGATCTGTCCTTGGTCTGATTCTTTTTAACATCTTTGTTAGTGATATAGCAGAAGGGCTGTCGGGTAAAGTTTGCCTCTTTGCGGATGATACCAAAATCTGCAATAGAGTAGACACGCAGGAAGGGGTAGATAACATGAGGAGGGATCTAGCTAAGCTTGAAGAATGGTCTAGAATTTGGCAGCTGGGATTTAATGTTAAAAAATGTAAGGTCATGCATTTAGGCTGCAGCAATCCGAGGGAGCAATACAATATAGGAGGTGAAGTACTGTTTTCCACTAAAGAAGAGCGGGACCTAGGCGTGGTTGTGTCTGATGATCTTAAAGTAGCTAAACAGGTAGAAAAGGCGACAGCAAAAGCTAGAAGAATGCTTGGGTGCATACGGAGAGGAATGGCTAGCAGAAAAAAGGAGGTGATAATGCCTCTGTATAAGTCTTTGGTGCGACCTCATTTGGAGTATAGTGTGCAATTCTGGAGACCGCACCTTCAAAAGGATGTGAACAGGAGGGAATCAGTGCAGAGGGTGCCTACTAAAATGATTAGTGGGCTTCATTATAAAGCATATGTGGACAGACTTAAGGATCTTAATATGTACACCTTAGAAGAAAGGCGGGATAGAGGTGATATGATTGAGATGTTTAAATAACTCCGTGGCATAAATGTTCAGGGAGAGAGCCTCTTTCAATTGAAAGCAAGTTTCGCTACGAGGGGACATGGGATGAGGGTGAAGGGAGATAGATTCAGGAGTGATATGCGGAAATATTTCTTTACGGAAAGAGTAGTGGATCCATGGAATAGTCTCCCAGTGGAGGTGTTAGAGATGAGGACAGTAACTGAATTCAAAAAAGCATGGGACCAACAAAGAGGATCTCTAAAGGTAAAAATTGGACTGTTGTAGTTGTTGATATGGAAGGACAGACTAGATAGGCCATGTGGTCTTTTTCTGTCATCATGTTTCTAAACCGGTCCAGCTGGTAGATGCCAGTATTATTTCTGGGCTTCCAGACCTATAAGAACATAAGATATGCCATACTGGGTCAGACCAAGGTCCATCAAGCCCAGTATTCTGTTTCCAACAGTGGCCAATCTAGGTCATACGTACCTAGCAGTTTCCCCAAGGGACACAGGTTCCACAATGCTTGTATTGGTTCAAGCATTGATATCCTGGGTCCCTTCTTAATAATGGTTTATGGACCATTTCTCCAGGAACTTGTCCAAACCTTTTTTAAATCCAGCTACACTAACAGCCTTTACTACATACTCTGGTAACAAATTCCAGAGCTTGATTACAGGTTGAGAGAAAAAATATTTTCTTTTATTAGTCTTAAATAGTTTACCCTGTAGCTTCATTGCATGTCCCCTAGTCTTTCTATATTCTGATAAGGTAAACAATCGATCTACGTTTACCCGTTCCACTCTGTTCATTAATTTAAAGACTTGTATCATATCTCCCCCTCAGCCGTCTCTTTTCCAGGTTAAAGAGCCCTAACCTTTTTAGCCTTTCTTCATAGGAGTATCCTTCCATCCCCTTTACCATTTTGGTGGCTCTTCTCTGAACCTTTTCAAATAACGCTATATCCTTTTTAAGATACTGCGACCAGAACTGCACAAAATAGTCAAGGTGCGGTCTCACCATGGAACGGTATAGAGGCATTATAATATCTTTTGTTTTATTTTCCATTCCTTTGCTTATGATACCTAGCATTCTATTTGCTCTCTTGGCTGCCGCTGCACACTGGGCCGAGGGTTTTAACATGTTATCCACAATGACAGCTAAATCTTTTTCCTGGGTGGTGGTTCCTAATCTGGAAACTTGCATTGTGTAACCATAGTTTGGGTTGTTCTTCCCTAGGGCATAACTTTGCACTTGTCCACATTAAATTTCATCTGCGATTTTGATGCCCAGGCTTCCAATTTATCAAGATCCTCTTGCAATTTTCCACAATCCTCTTGGGTTTTAACAACTTTAAATAGTTTTGTGTCATCTGCAAATTTCATAACCTCACTCGTTATTCCACTTTCCAGGTCATTTATGAATATGTCAAAAAGCAGTGGACCCAGCACAGATCCCTGGGGTACACCACTATTCACCTTTCTCCATTGAGAAAATTGGCCATTTAGCCCAACCCTCTGCTTTCTATCTTTTAACCAGTTCCTGATCCACAGTAGTACACTGCCTACTATCCCATGACTCTTTAGTTTTGCCAAAAGGCTCTGATGAGGGACCTTGTCAAAGGCTTACTGAAAGTCCAGATACACTATATGAACCGACTCACCTTTGTCCACCTGTTTATTCACACTTTCAAAAAACATAACAGATTAGTAAGACAAGATCTTCCTTGTTTAAAACCATGTTGGCTGTCTCCCATTAGGCCATGACTATCTACATGCTGAGTAATTTTATTCTTTATGATGGTTTCTACCATTTTTCCCAGTACTGACGTGAGGCTCACCAGTCTGTAGTTTCCCAGATCACCCCTGGAACCCTTTTTAAAAATTGGTGTTACATTGGCGATCCTCCAATCTTCAGGTATTAGAGATGATTTTAATGATAGTTCTCAGATTTCTAATAGCAGGTCTGCAATCTCATATTTCAGTTCTTTCAACACCCTTGGATGTATACCATCCGGCCCAGGTGATTTGCTACTCTTCAGTTTATCTAATAGTTGTAATACATCTTCCCGATGTATCGATATTTCCTTCAGTTCTTCCGCACCTTTAAATACCACTTCAGTGATGGGTAACATCCCTACATCTTCCTCAGTAAAGACCGAAGCAAAGAATTCATTCAGTCTCTCCGCTATCGCCTTGTCGCCTCTTAGTGCCCCTTTAACTCCTCTATCATCTAATGGACCAATTGACTCTCTCACAGGTTTTTTGTACTTGAAAAAATCTTTATTTTGCGTTTCTCCTTCCGCAGCAAACTTCTTTTCAAATTCTCCCTTTGCCTGCTTTATCAATGCCTTGCATTTGACCTGCCAGTTCTTGTGCTGTTTCGAGGTTTCGTCGTTTGGCTCTTTTTTCCATTTCCTGAAAGATGCTTTTTTGGCAACAACAGCCTCTCTGACCTCACCTTTAAACCATGCTGGCAGTTTTTTGGACTTCCTTCCACTTTTCTTAAAGCGTGGAATACAGCTGGTCTGGGCTTCCAAGATACTATTTTTGAACAACACCCAAGCTTGATGTAAGTTTTTAACCTTTGCAACTGCTGCTTTTAGTTTTTTCTTAACTATTTCTTAACTATTTTCCTCATTTTATCACAGTTTCCCCTTTTGAAAGTTAAAAGGTAGTACTGTGGATTTCCTTACTATCCCTCCTCCACTAATTAAATCAAAGGCAATCATGCTATGATCACTATTGCCAAGTGGCCCCAACACCCTTATCTCTTGCACTAGATCTGGTGTTCCACTAAGGACTAGGTCTAATATGGCTTCCCCTCTGGTCGGTACATGAACCAGCTGCTCCAAGAAGCAGTCATTTATGTCATCTAGGAACTTTATCTCCCTAGCCTGTCCTAAAGTGACACTGAGCCAGTCGGTACCGGGGTAATTGAAATCACCCATTATTATTACCGTGCTGTAACTTTTGTTAGCTTCCTTGATTTCTTTGAGCATGTCATCATCCATTTGTTCATTCTGGCCAGGCAGTCGATAGTACCCCCCCACTGCCATCGCCTTCCCCTTTTTACATGGGATTTCAATCCGTAGAGATTCTACAGCAAATTTTGTTTCCTGCAACTCTTTATTCCTTTCTGACTCAATGCCCTCTCTAGAGGGAGGAGTAGCCTAGTGGTTGGGGCAAGGTACTTCAGGCCAGAAGGTCGGGGGTTCAAATCCCACTAGAGGACAGCAACCTTGGGCCGGAAAGACTGTGGTTTCTATTCCCACAGATGCTCCTTGTGGTCTTGGGCAAGCCACTTAACCCTCCATTGCCCATGTTCCCTGTAAGTATTAGCGTATATGTCTCATATCCCCGCATGTTAAATGTATCTGCCAATTGTGCTGTGACCGTTTTGATTGAAGGATAAGGCGGTATACAAAACTGTCTAAATAAAAAATAAACATAGAGCGCAACCCCTCCACCAATTTGATCAGCTCTATCATTACGATATAGTTTGTACCCAGGAATCACAGTGTCCCACTGGTTGTCCTCCTTCTACCATGTCTCTGATATTCCAATCATATCTAACCTCTCATTTAGTGCTATATATTCTAACTCTCCCATCTTATTTTTTAGACTTCTAGCATTTGCATACAAGCATTTTAGAGACTGTATTTTATTCATATTAATTTGGCTATTGGTAGACATTTGGGATCTTTAAGCTCTGTCTGCTCCATACTCGAGGGTATTTGGGCTACTTTACTCTTTTTTGGAACCTCTCTGCTTTTGGTAGTATCCTTCAAGGATACATTCTTCCGAACCATCTGCTCTTGGGCGACTGTCGGCTTTCCCTTATTATCTAGCTTAAAAGCTGCTCTATCTCCTTTTTAAAGGTTAATGCCTGCAGCCTGGTTCCATCCCGGTTAAGGTGAAGCCCATCCCTTCGGAAGAGCCCCTCCTTTCCCCAGAATGTTCCCCAGTTCCTAACAAATCCAAACCCCTCATCTCTGCACCATTGTCTCATCCACGCATTGAGACTCTGAGCTCTGCCTGCCTTTTGGGTCCTGCACGTGGAACGGGAAGCATTTCGTAGAACGCTATCCTGGAAGTTCTGGATTTCAATTTCCTACCTAAAAGCCTAAATTTAGCCTCCAGAACCTCCCTATCACATTTTCTTATGTCATTGGTACCGACATGTACCAAGACAGCAGATTTATTTATTTTATTTAACAATCACTTCTATACCGCATCTTCCATACATCAGTTGCGGTTCACAATAAACAACAATCGACAAAGCAGAGTTCGTTTTACATGTAACATCATATAACTAAATAAACTAGATTCTTCTCCAGCACTATTTAAGACCTTATCTAGGTGGCATGTGAGGTCCGCTACCTTCGCACCAGGCAGGCATGTTACCAGGAGATCCTCACGTCCACCAGCCACCCAGCTATCTACATGCCTAATGATCGAATCACCAACTATAACGGCTGTCCTAACCCGTCCCTCTTGGGCATATGGCCCTGGAGAAACTTCCTCGGTGCGAGAGTGTTTAACATCACCTGGAGAACAGGTCCTAGTTACAGGATCACTTCCTGCCACACCAGGGTGATGCTCTCCTGTTACGTGACCTCTCTCCTCCATGGCAACAGGGATGCTGTCAGACTGGAGGTGGGACTTCAGGACTATATCCCCGTAAGTCTTGTCTATGTACCTCTCTGTCTTTCTTATGTTTTCCAAGTCTGCTACTCTGGCCTCTAGAGAACGGACTCGTTCCCTGAGAGCAAAGAGCTCCTTGCACCTAGTGCACACGTAAGACCTATCACCAACTGGGAGGAAATCATACATGTGACACTCAATGCAAAAGACTGGGAAGTCCCCATCTCGCTACTGGACTGCTGTCTGCATCTTAGTTTTAAGATTTTGTTTAGATCTTTAAGTTCTTTACTTACTAAGGGTTGCTATGGATATTTATACCAATAAAACTGTACCTAATACGTTTAATATACCTTGTTCACCTGACGCTTAATTAATCTCAGGTCCTTAGTGTATGACTGATTTGGGTAACGAGCTTCACCCGAGAACACCTCATGTCTTTTAAGATGTGTAAGTACCTATAAAGCTACGACTGGGTGGGTGTGGGGAGGGAGGGAGGGAAATAACACTTATTAAAAGAGGGCTGCTACACAGTACCCTGTCCAGTGCTGCTGAGGTAAGCTATATTCTTATTTGATTTAAATTATAGCTCTTTGCTGCTGCTAGGCTCTAACTTATTATGAAATTTAAACTACAAGCTCTCTGCTGGGTTCCAAATTTAACCAGAAAGCTCTCTTCTGTGTTTTAAATTTAAACTAAAAGTACTTTGCTGATACTAGGCCCTGAGTGACTATTAAAACTACAAGCTCTCTGCTGGGTATGAAATGTAACCAGAAAGTTCTCTTCTGTGTTTTAAATTTAAACTTAAACTGCTGCTACTAGGCCCTGACTGATTTAACAAAAAAAACAAAAAAATGAAGGGATTAACTTGAAGGATATTTGGGGAGCTTTGACGTGTATTGATGATAAAACGTCTACTATTCTTACATCTGTGTGTGTCTTCTGCCAGGAAGCTGTGGATTCGCTCCAGCAACTTGATCGGAAGGTTTCCATTGTAGATATCTTTATCTTTATCGCGGACTTAATATACTACTCATACAACAAGCATCAGAGCGGTTTACAAAAATAAAAATTTGAAACTGCTGAGAAAAGAAAAAGAACGCCAAATTGTGTAGTCAGGAGAGAGAAGACAGATACAGAGGATAGAAGCCAGGCGGGCAGGTGCACTGCTCATATGGGAAGGGAAAAAACTGGGCGTTAGCGGGGAGGAGGGATTAGGGGTGAGGCGGGAAGAGGGAGGTCAAATGCTGTGTAGAATAGGGGTGAGGAGGTAAGTCAAATGCCGTGCAGAATAGATGAGTTTTTAATCTTGTTTTAAATGTTTTGTAGGAGGGTTCCAGATGGAGGGCGGTGGTGAGCCGGTTCCAGAGACGGGGATCCATGAAAAAGAAAGCTGAAGTACGGGTATTTATTATTTATTTATTTATTATTTGTTTATATTTCTTATATACCACGCTATTATAAACAGTGCGGTTTACAGTTGAACAGAACATACTACAATGCCACAGGAACATCGAGTTTACAATGAACAGGGTAGTTAAAACTGGAGGTAAAACAGGGGGGAACTATATACAAGATATAGTAGTTTTATCTCAGGAACTTTAACAGATTAACTATTTACAAAATACAGTACACTTTTCATATATCAGAGGCATGTAAGGGTCTTTGCAAAGGTATAAGTTCAGGGGTCAGGGGTGGGGATGGGGTAGACTCAAGGTGGGCCTGGAATGGGGAGGGGAGAGACATGCGATTGGAATGGATTGACCTGAGAGAACGGTGAGGTGTGTGAAGACGGATCAGATCTGCGAGATAAAGAGGGGTACCAGTGCAAATGGATTTATGAACGAAGATGAGCACTTTGTATTGGATTCTATAGGGGACTGGGAGACGGCGCAGACGGATCAGAATGGGGGTAATATGGTCGAAGCGTGAGACATGGGTTAAAATATGGGCGGCTGTGTTATGGACAAATTGCAATCTTCGTAATTGTGATTGGGGAAGGCCGGCTAGGGAGATGTTACAGTAGTCCAAGCGGGACACTACCAGAAGTAGAGTAGTCATGGAGGGGACTGACAGGAAAGGGCGAACCGCGCAGAACTGTCTCAAGGTATGGAAGGATCGCTGTACCACCGAAGAAATGTGATCTTTAAGACAAGGAAGAATCCAGGGTGACCCCGAGGTAACGCAAGGAAGAGACCACTGGGATAGGAGAAGAAGAGAAAAGGGGAACAAGAGGGGGAGCTGGATTTCCGGAGGTGAACCAGATGGCTGAGGTTTTAGAGAGGTTGATATGCAAGAAGTTAGAGGAGAGCCAGGAAGCCACGGAGGCTAGACAGGAATTAAGAGGACTGATATCAGGGGTGGAGGCGTCTATGTCATCGAGAAGGATATTGTCTGCGTAGTAATATGCCGAGATACTGTGTTGCTGAACTAAGAGGGTGAGGGGGGCCAAGAAAACGTTAAACAGAAGAGGAGCAAGGACAGAGCCCTGGGGGACACCAGAGAGGAGGGGGTGGGGGAGGAGGAGGAAAGCCCTGAGAGAACAGAGAATGACCTATTAGAGAGAAAAGAACAGAACCAGAGGACTGAACCGGAGAGCCCGATGCTGAGAAGGTGTGCAAGGAGGGTATGGTGGTCCACAAGGTCAAAAGCGGCAGATAGATCTAAGGAGACAGCAATGGAGAAAGAACCATGGGCAGCGTGTAATTCGTTGAGAAGGGAAAGGAGAATGGATTCTGTGCTGTGGCCAGGGCGGAAACCGGAATGCTGGGGGTGGAGCGCTAGGGAGGCTTCGAGACGGGAGGAGAGTTGGGCAAAGACCAGTTTTTCTAGGAGTTTGGAAAGGAATGGAAGGTTTGAAATGGGATGCCAGTTAGCTGGGGATGATGGGTCAAGGGAATCCTTCTTTAGGATGGGACGGGTAGAGGCGTGCTTCCAGATGGAGGGAAAGGTACCTGAGGAGAGACTTGAGTTGAAGATGGAAAGAATCAGGGGAGAAAGAGCTAGGAAGGAAAAGAAGGGAAAGGTAGGCGGAGAGAATGGATTTTGGCTATTACTAAGCTGGAGTCTCAAGTCCTTCCGCCTCACATGGTCAATGTTGCTGGGATTAAGGATTCTTTGGTTTTACACGCAAGTGTGGAAGCTCTTGAAAACTATGCGCTCTCGTAACTGATCTTTTTTAAATTTTCCTCAGACTTCTCTTTTATCGCCAAAAATTCTCTTGGATAAATATTTGAAGAAAGTACTAGCCATATCAGATTCTATTGAAGTCCTTTAGATTTATTATATTCCCTCTGTCAAAAAGGTTAATCCTGTTGAGGGAGAATTGGATGTAGTGGTACCATCTGTTCAAAATCTTACTGCGTTCTTAGAGGACCCTCTCAATATTATTTCACTTTCTACCTTACTGGTAACATGTATATCTGAAGCTGTGAAACTGCGCTTTCTTAGAGCCTTTTTTTTTTTTTTTTTTTTTTAAGTTCAAGACTGCTAAGTTCTGTGGACAAACGGTGAGTGTATTTCCAGATGTGTTCCAGGGAGCACATCTCTGATGGAGACAATTTTTATCTTTCAAGCCCCAAGTATTTACTCTGGGGCTACTTTTTACTTACGTTTTCCTTGTAAATGCATCATCACTTTAGATGGTGTATCTTTTGTTTTCGTCGAGGTGTCACATCTGGAAAGGTTTTGTGAGAGAGACAGGGCACAGTGGATAGCAATACACTGTTGCTTTCTCAGCGTAGGCTTATTGCCTTGTTTTCTTTGACATTGTATAATTTTCTTTTTGTTAGATGTAGTTTTGGTTCCCTTAATGTGGGCTATTACTTCTTGTATGTATCATCTTGATTGGTTTGTGAATTTGTTCTATGAATTTAGATTGCCTTTGCATATTTTGGATTTTGTAAATTGACTAAAATTTCTATAAAAAAAAAAATTACTGAACATGTCATGGCTTAATGGGAGACAACCAACATGGCTTTAGCCAAGGAAGGTCTTGTCTAACTAATCTGTTATGTTTTTTTGAAGGTGTGAATAAACAGGTAGACAAAGGCGAGTCAGTTGATATAGTGTATCTGGATTTTCAGAAAGCCTTTGACAAGGTCCCTCATGAGAGATTCTTGGCGAAATTAAAAAGTCATGGGATAGGAGGCAGTGTACTATTGTGGCTCAGGAACTGGTTAAAAAATAGAAAGCAGAGGGTTGGGCTAAATGGCCAATTTTCCCAATAGAGAAAGGTAAACAGTGGAGTATCACAGGGATCTGTGCTGGGTCCACTGCTTTTTAACATATTCGCAAATTACCTGGAAATGGGAATAACGAGTGAGGTAATCAAATTTACAGATGACACAAAATTATACAAAGTTGTTAAAACCCATAAGGATTGTGAAAAATTGCAAGAGGACCTTGACAAATTGGAAGACTGTGCATCCAAATGGCAGATGAAATTTAATGTGGACAACTGCAAAGTTATGCACCTAGGAAAGAACAATTCAAACTAAGTTTACATGCTGCAAGGTTTCATCTTAAGAGTCACCACCCAGGAAAAAGATTAGGCGTCATCATGGATAACATGTTGAAACCCTCCACCCAGTGTGCAGTGGCGGCCAAGAAAGCAAATATGCTAGGAATCATAGGGAAAGGAATGGAGAATAAAAAAAAGGATATAATGCCTCTGTATCGTTCCATGATGCGACTGCACCTTGAATATAGTGTGCAAGTCTGGTCGCCGTATCTTAAAAAGGATATAGCGTTATTAGAAAAGGTAGAGACACCAAGATGGTAAAGGGGATGGAAGGATACCCCTATGAAAAGAGGCTAAAAAGGTTAGGGCTCTTCAACCTGGCGAAGACACCGCTGAGGGGAGATATGATAATTAATGAAGTGGAACGGATAAACGTAGATGGATTGCTTATGCCATAAAAATATAGAAAGATTAGGGGACATGCAATGAAGCTACAGTGTAACCTATTTAAGACTAATAAGAGAAAGCGTAGTTACTCACCTGTAACAGGTGATCTCCGGGAACAGCAGGAATTTAGTCTTCACATATGGGTATCATCGGTACCGACGGAGCCTGCGCGGAAACGCTCCCCAGCGTCCAATAGGAATGCTTGTGGGAGCATCCCACAGCGCATACGTGCTGCCTTCCTGCCTCTGTACCTCTCTCACTTCAGTTGAGTTTATAGCTGAGACCAAAGGAGAGAAGTAGAGAAAGAGATAGAGTAGCTACTCACCTGTAAGGTGTTCTCCAGGAGCAGCAGGAATTAGTCCTCACATATGGGTGACGACGGTGCTGACGGAGCCCCCGTGCGGAGCATTTCCCCAGCTTTCAAAGAAAGCCTTTGGGAATGCAGCGCGCCTGGGTGGTCCCCTTCCCGCCCAAGGGTGCCATCTTGCTCAGTCTGATGACATAGCTAAAAGACAGCAAAAATCAAAATAAAGTATATGACTGCAACTCCAGGGGAGGAGGGAGGGTCGTGAGGACTGATTCCTGCTGCCCCTGGAGAACACCTGTTACAGGTGAGTAACTACTCTTTCTCCAGGACCAAGCAGGAAGTCAGTCCTCACATATGGGACTCCCCAGCTCTAGGCTACCGGGAACCCAAAGCTGAAAAAATGGCTCCCTCTCAAGAGCCTCAGCATCTGTGATAAGAATATCCTCTGAGAACGCCACCGTACGGTAGCCCAACACAAGGGCCGGAGGGTAGGAATTGCCTAAACCTCAAAGAGATTACGGAGTACCGTCTGTCCGAAAGCACTGTCCCTTCGGGAATCTCTCTCGAGGTAGTAGTGGGCTGCAAAAGTCTGGCTTGAAGACCAAGTAGCGGCCCGGCAGATGTCTGCCAACAGAACAAAGCGGAGATGAGCTACTGACGCAGCTTTCGCCCTGACACGGTGGGCCGTGACTAGACCCTGCAAGGGAAGGTCGGCTGCCTTGTACGCCCCGGCGATACAATCTGCTACCCAAGTGGACAACGTACGCTTAGAGACAGGTAAGCCCAATTTATTAGGGTCAAAGGAGACAAAGAGCTGAGTAGCCCTTTGATGTTCCCGCGTACGTTCAATGTAAAAGGACAACGCCCTCTTACAGTCCAGAGTATTCAAGACTGTCTCAGCCCGGCTGTTATGTGGCCTGGGAAAGAATATTGGAAGAACCACCTCCTGGTTGAGGTGGAAAGAGGAGACCACTTTTGGAAGGAACTTCGGATGAGTCCGAAGGACCACCCTGTTCCTATAGAACCGTGTGTATGGTCTATCAGAAACCAGAGCTTGTAGTTCACTCACATGTCTGGCCGAGGTAAGAGCTACCAGGGAAGAGCGCCTTCCAAGAAAGGAAGCGTAAATGGCAAGTAGCCATCGGCTCAAACGGTGGACGAGTAAGTTGTTGCAAGACCACATTCAAATCTCACTCAGTGGCAGGTGGACGAATTGGAGGCTTGAGCAAAAGCAGACCTCTGAGGAAGCGGGACACCAAGGGGTGAACGGACAGAGACTGTCCCTCCACCGGTGAGTGGTGTGCTGAAAGAGCACTGAGGTGGACCCGAACAGAGTTGGACTTGAGGCCTAGGTCTGACAGGTGAAGTAGGTATTGTAGTACTACTGGCACAAGGCAGGAGAAAGGATCTTTATTGTGCTGAGCACACCACACTGAGAACCTGCGCCACTTGAGTGCATAGGACTTTCTGGTGGATTGCCTCCTCGAGTCCAAGACCACCTCCTCAACTTCCCTAGGTAGAAGTAAGGGAGCTAGCACTATCCTTTCAGCAGCCAGGCCATCAGACTGAGGGATCTGAGAATGGGGTGCAGAAGGGAACCCTGATCCTGAGACAGGAGATCGGGTTGCAACACCAGAGGGAATGGAGTTTCCACTGCCAACTGCAAAAGAAGTGGAAACCACGGCTGCCTCGGCCATCTGGGGGCTACCAGAATGACCGAGGCTTTTTCCCGTAGAATCTTGAACAGAGTTCGGGCCACCAGGGGCGTGGGAGCAAACGCATACAGGAGGCCCGTAGACCAAGAGATCAGAAAAGCATCTGCTGCCATTCTCAGGGGATGCGGCTGTCTGGACGAAAACCTGGGCAGCTGATGGGTTCAGTGGACTTGCAAAGAGATCGATGGATGGAAGCCCCCATCGTAGAAAGATCTGCTGGACCACTAGTGGATTCAACTGCCATTCATGAGGCTGGAGAATCCTGCTTAGTTTGTCTGCCAAGTTCTCCTGACCAGGTAGATAAACTGCTTTGAGAAACATGCCTTGTTTGACTGCAAAGGAGCAAAGGGCCTGCGCCTCCTGACACAGGAGTCTGGACCCTGTGCCCCCTTGCTTGTTCACATAGAACATTGCTACCTGATTGTCTGTCTGAACTAAGACAGACTGGTGAGAGAGGGCATGAGAAAAAGTCTGTAGAGCCAAGCAGATTGCTTGCAGCTCCAAAAGATTGATCTGCTGTGTGGCCTCCCGAGGAGATCAGAGGCCTTGAGTGCACCGGCCCTGGAAATGTGCACCCCAGCCCTTTAAGGAAGCATCGGTTGTCAGCACCCTTGTGTGTGCTGGGGCCTGAAAGGGTACCCCCCTGAAAAGGTTTGGGAGATGTAGCCACCACTGTAAGGAGTCCAAGGGGGGTTTGGACACCTTTACTCTGTCTCGGAGGTCACCTGTGGCTTGCGCGCACTGAGCTCAGAGGCACCACTGAGCCGCCCGCATGTGCAGACGGGCATTCAGGGTCACATGTACCATGGATGCCATGTGACCCAAGAGGCGCAGGAAGTGTCTGACGGAGACCTGAGAATTGCCTTGGAACTGGCTGGCCAAGTCCATCAGCCTGTGGGCCCTGTCCTCGGGCAAGTAAGCTCTTGCCTGCAGGGTGTCTAATCTTGCCCCTATAAACTCTAGGTTCTGTGAGGGGAGCAAAGTGGACTTTGCGTAGCTGATGACAAAGCCCAGATGCTGAAGAAGAGAGACAGTGTGAAGACTGGCTTGTCTGGCCTCCTGGAGAGACTGACCCCTGATGAGCCAGTCGTCCAGATATGGGAAGACAAAGATTCCCTGATTCCTGAAATAGGCTGCCACCACCGCCAGGCATTTGGTGAAAACCCTGGGGGCAGAAGTTAGGCCAAAGGGAAGTAATCTATACTGAAAATGGTTTCCTCCCACCACAAATCTGAGATATTGTCTGTGGTCTGGATGGATGAGAATGTGGGTATAAGCATCCTTTAGGTCTAAGGAGCATAGCCAATCTCCCTGCTGGGGATAGGGCAGCAGTATCCCAAGGGTAAGCATCTCAAACTTTTCCCTCTCCAGAAACTTGTTTAGGTTTCGCAAGTCTAGGATTGGCCGGAGGCCTCCTGTCCTTTTTGGTACCAGAAAGTACCTGGAGTAGAAGCCTCGCCCTTCCAGGTGGTGAGGCACCGATTCCACCGCCTGTTCCTTTAGAAGACTTGCCAGCTCCTGAAGGAGAAGGTTTCTGTGCAGAGGGAGTCTTGGAGGCTCCCCTGGAAAGTAGGAGGGGGGTATCTGGTGGAAGTGGAGCATGTAGCCCTTTTGGACTATGCTGAGGACCCAGGTATCCCCTATTATGGCTGGCCACCTGTAGGTGTACAGGGTCAGCCGACCTCCTGTGCTGAGTGGAGCCAGCTGTGGAGAAGAGGCTATGCTGTGGGAGTCAAACCCCGCTCCCTGCTGTGCAGGAGCCGGAGCTGGCAGCTTGGGGTTCTTCTACCTAAGGGGCCCATGCCCATGCCCCTTGGCATGCTGGCCCTGTTGGGGAGCTGGAGAAGCCTGCTATGTAGGATTTGTAGGCAGCACCCTTCCTCTGGAAAAAGGGCTTCTTCCCCGAGCCCTTCTGTTTCTGAGAAGGGGCAGAAGTCGTCCTGGACAGCCTTGTCCTGGTGAGAGTGTCAGTCTCGATTTCCGCAGCCTTTTCAGTCATGGGCTTACCAAAGAGGTTTTCACCTCGGCAAGGGACATCGACCAACTTGTCCTGCACCCATGGCTCCAGGTCTGATGACTGTAGCCATGCCTGACAACGTGCACCGATGCAGGCCGCGGCTACCAGGGCCAAAGCCTCAAAGCCATCATAGGCTGCTCGAGAGATAAACTTCCAGCACTCTCGAATCCCTGTTGACAAAGCCTTGAACCTCTGCAAAGGTTCCTCGGAGAGGCCAGCTGAGAACCCGGCAATCTCCTTTGCCAGGTCTCGTAGGTACATGCCCATGTACAGCTGGCAGGTCTGGACACGGCAAGACAGCATACAGCCCTGGAAGCACTTTCTACCGAGGGCATCCAGGTTCCGGGCCTCCCGGCCGGGGGGCACCAAGGAGTGCATCTTCTGACTCTTCAGGCGGTGCATGGCCGATTCCACAACCATGGAGTGGTGCAGTAGCTGCACCTTTTGGAACCCAGGGCTCTTACGGACTCGATAAATGGAATTGACCCGTTTGGTAAGAACCGTCGTCGAGGCCGGTGCCTCCCACATATGGAAGAGCAGCCATTCCAGCATCGGAGGAACCGGTACAGTAAAGGCTTCCTTCGGAGGAAATTCATACCAGAGGGCTTCGAGCTCCTCGGCTCGAGGCTCCTCCTCGGTGTCCGCAGGGAAGGCCAAGGCCTTGACCATGTCCCTCACAAAGTCCGAGAACCGGGTATCCTCCGGGAGGGGGGGGGGGGGACCTTCTCCGAGGCTCGGACTCTAGTGAGTCCAAAGGGACACACCGGGTCTGGAAGGTGTCCGGGGACTTCTCGTCCTCCGTCTCCCACTCCGACTCCTCTGAGGAGGAATCGAGCGGCTCCGGCCATGTGGGCCTCGGTGCCACTCGCCCTGATGCCGAGGTTATCGGTGTCAACGACCTCGGCCCCACATGGGAGGTCCAGGGGGACCTTGACCGAGGATCGACTCGAGACTTCATCCACTCGAGGATCGGCTCGGTCTCCGGGGTCGACTTAGATGTTGAGGTCCCGGTGGTCAGGCAGATGCATCGGTCAGACCGGTGATCAGCACCCGCTACTGCTCCATGAAGGCAGCCAAGCTGCTCTCCAAGGCCGTCAACCTGAGTCCAAGCTCAGGAGACTCAGCAGCCCCAGACTTGTGTCCTGACGGCATTGGGCCCGACGTCGGCTCCCCTGGAGGAGAGTCTACGAGCACAACCGCACTTATTTTATAGTTTTTCTATACCACGCTATTTACCATCAGCGCGGTTCACAAGAAACAAAAATTGTGCAAAGAGGAAGAGCCACATTGCACTTACATTAAAACAGGGAGAATAACTTGGTGAACAGGTAAACTATATACAGAGTGGTAACTATATACAGGTTGTTAACAGTAGGTGCAGCACCTAACTAGGCTTAATTCATAAAGAACACAACGTGAGAAATAGTTAGTATACACATTTGCATGTTGCAGGCTAGGAGATAGCTCAACAATAGCCCGAAACTTACGGGACTAGGGGACTCCAGCTCCACACAAGGTAGCTTGGAAGGCCTCTCCGACTCCGAGAGCCCGGGGCGGTGGTCAGGGCCACGCAACCTGGCCCTCGAGGAACCAGGAGCCTCCATCGCTGCCGCCCTCGCAAGCTTTTTCTTTCTTTGGTGCTCCCGTGAGGGAGACTCTCTTTCAGAGGAACCCCGACAGTGCTCGGGGTCAGACTCCTGAGATGTCGAAGCCTCTGACGAAGTCCGGGCCTGGCCGGATGCGGAGTCAGAGAAAATTCTCTCATGTTGATGCCGACGGCTCCGAAGCGCCTTCGACGACATTTTGTCACACGGGCCACAGGCTGGCTCGGGCCCGAGGCATTGGAGGCAGCAGTCATGTGTGTCGGTGAGAGACACCGATCACACTTTTTGAACCCGCTGGCAGCCATCGGGGGAAAAAGAACCCCTGCAAGGTCAAAAGACCGGGCTGCCAGTGAAAACACAAAAAGAGCGCGAACGCTAGTCACGAAGGACAAAAACCTAAAATCACAACTCCGGACTCGATACCAGTGTATCGAGCCCAGGCGGGAAGGGGAACCGGCGTCGAACTGGATAAGACAAAGCGAAAATCGCAGAAAAAAAATCAACTTTTCCCGGGTGACATGAACTCATGTCCGTCGGGCTCCGTGGAAAAAGAAAGACTGAGCAAGATGGCACCCTTGGGCGGGAAGGGGACCGCGCAGGCACGCTGCATTCCCAAAGGCTTTCTTTGAAAGCTGGGGAAATGCTCCGCACGGGAGCTCCGTCGGCGCTGACATCACCCATATGTGAGGACTGACTTCCTGCTTGGTCCTGGAGAAAGAGACAACTCCTAGGGGAGGTGGGTGGGTTGTGAAGACTAAATTCCTGCTGTTCCCGGAGATCACCTGTTACAGGTGAGTAAATTCATTCAAGAAAAAGGCGGTATAGAAATCCTTTTAAATAAATAAATTAAATAAATAAATACGCTATCTCCAGGAACAAGCAGGAATGTAGTCTTCACATATGGGGACTCCCCAGCTGAAAGATGCCAAGGGGTGACCCCAGCAAGCTGTGAACCCACGGGTCATGTTTCCTCCCATGGGCCTCTGGCATACAAACTGTGGACGGTGGGTAGGAGTTGTATTAAGTATGGAAGAGATGCTGAAGAACAGCCTGGCCAAACGAGGCATCCCGACGGGAGTCCTTGTCTAAGCAGAAGTGGGCTGTGAA
This sequence comes from Ichthyophis bannanicus, assembly GCA_033557465.1. Lineage (NCBI taxonomy): Eukaryota > Metazoa > Chordata > Amphibia > Gymnophiona > Ichthyophiidae > Ichthyophis > Ichthyophis bannanicus. The sequence continues at coordinate 1,271,346,073 of CM066033.1, read as the reverse complement.
GATGTGTACCGAAGCCCCCAAGTGGCTGCTCTACAGATGTCATCAATGGACACAGAACGAAGGTTAGCCGTTGAGGCTGCCATTGCTCTCATATTGTGAGCTGTGACATGGCCCTCAAGAGAAAGACCTTTACTCTGATATGTATAGGATATGCAATCTGCAATCCAATTTGACAGAGTTCTTTTGGAAACTGGAAGTCCCAAATGACTAGAGTCAAAAGCCACAAAAAGCTGAGAAGATTTTCTATGTGGCTTAGTTCTTTGGAGATAAAAGGCTAAGGCTCATTTACAATCCAATGTGTGAAGATTCCTTTCCGCACTAGAGGTATGAGGCTTAGGGAAGAATATAGGAAGATAAACTGACTGGTTTAAATGGAAAGGTGAAACCACCTTTGGCATAAAGTGAGGATAAGTCCTGAGGACTACTTTATCATGGTGGAACCTTGTATAAGGAGGGTCAGCTACTAACGCCTGTAGTTCACTAATGAGTCTTGCAGAAGTTATGGCAATTAGGAAAATAACTTTCCATGAAAGAAACTTTAGGTTTGAGGTGGCTAAAGGTTCAAAGGGCAGCTTCATAAGCTCACCAAGAACAAGATTCAGATCCCATGCCACCGGTGATGGTTTAATGGGAGGTTTTGTTAAGAGTAGGCCTCTCATAAATCTTGATACAAGTGGATGAGAAGAAATAGGTTGTCCATCGAAAGGTTCATGAAAAGCAGCAATAGCACTAAGATGGACTCTCACTGAATTGGTCTTTAGACCAGAAGTTGATAATTGGAGGAGATATGCTAGTAGTGACTCTACAGGTACCAAAAGGGGGTTAAGTCCCTTTTGTGAACACCAGACAGAAAACCTTTTCCACTTAAAAGCGTAGGAACGTCTTGTGGAAGGTTTTCTGGAAGCCAGAAGGATTATCCTTTACTTGTTGAGAAAGGTTAATATCCTGGAATTCTAGGCTTTCAGTAACCAGGCCCTGAGATGTAGGGACTGGGGATTAGGATGCAGTAAGCATCCGTCCTCCTGAGATAGAAGATCTCGAGCATTCCACAACTCCAGAGGAGTGGTTTGAGAGAGACACAGAAGAAGAGGATACCACGTTTGTCGGGGCCAACGTGGAGCTATGAGTATCATACAACCTCTGTTTCTCTGAAGTTTGAATAAAGTTTTGGGAATGAGGGGAATGGGTGGGAAGGCATAGTGGAAGTCCTGACCCCAGTGGAGTAGGAAAGCATCTCTTGCCTGACAGTTGTGAGCCGGGATTTTGGAAAAGAATCAGGGAAGTTTGGCATTCTGTGGACTTGCAAAGAGGTCTATATCTGGTGATCCCCAGATTTGAAATACTCGAGCAAGTTGGTATGAGTGGAGGGACCACTTGTGTGGCAGTAGTATTCGACTGAGTCTGTCTGCCCATAAGCTTTGAATGCCCGGAACGTATAACGCAAACAGGTGAAAGAGTAGTTACTCACCTGTAACAGGTGTTCTCCAGGAGCAGCAGGAATCAGTCCTCACATATGGGTGACGTCGGCGCCGACGGAGCCCCCGCGGAGCAATTTCCCCAGCTTTCAAAGAAAGCCTTTGGGAATTGCAGCGTGCATGCGCGGTCCCCTTCCCGCCCAACGGTGCCATCTTGCTCAGTCTGATGACATAGTTAAATGACAGCAAAAAAATTAGCAAAAACGAAATGATAGGACTGCAACTCCAAGGGGAGGAGGGAGGGTTGTGAGGACTGATTCCTGCTACTCCTGGAGAACACCTGTTACAGGTGAGTAACTACTCTTTCTCCAGGACCAAGCAGGAAGTCAGTCCTCACATATGGGACTCCCAAGCTTAAGGCTACCGGAGACCTCAAGCACAAAAATGAGCTCCCTCTAGCTCAGCAGAATAGAAGGAAGGAATCTTCTCTGAAAATGCCCCCGACCGGTAGCCCAACACCAGGGCCGGAGGGTAGGAGTTGCCTAAACCTCAAAGAGATTATGGAGGACTGCCTGACCGAAAGCACTGTCCCTGCGGGACTCCCTCTCCAGGCAGTAATGTGCCGCAAATGTCTGGCTTGAAGACCAAGAAGCTGCCCGGCAGATGTCTGCCAACGGAACAGAGCGGAGGTGTGCCACTGACGCAGCCTTCGCCCTAACACGATGAGCCGTGACTCGACCCTCCAACGAGAGGCCGGCTGCCCCATAAGCCCAGGCGATACAGTCAGCTACCCAGATGGACAAGGTACGCTTGGAGACAGGGAGCCCCAAGTTATTGGGGTCAAAAGAAACGAAGAGCTGAACAGCCCTCCTATGCTCCCGCGTACGGTCAAGGTAGAAAGACAAGGCCCTCCTATAGTCCATGGTATGCAGGACCATTTCAGCCCGGCTGGAGTGCGGCCTGGGAAAGAAGGTCGGAAGAACCACCTCCTGGTTGAGATGAAAAGGAGAAACCACTTTTGGAAGAAACTTAGGGTGAGTCCGTAAGACCACCCTATTCCTGTAGAACCTAGTGTAAGGAGGATCAGACACTAGGGCCTGCAGTTCACTAACACGCCTAGCAGAGGTAAGGGCTACCAAGAACAAGGTTTTCCAAGAAAGAAAACGAAGAGGGCAGGTAGCCATAGGTTCAAAGGGCGGACAGGTAATCCGCTGCAAGACCACATTCAGATCCCATTCAGGGGCTGGTGGACGCAAAGGAGGCTTAAGCAGAAGGAGGCCTCGGAGAAAACGAGCCACCAAAGGGTGGTTGGACAGAGGCCTGCCATCTACCGGTGCGTGATGTGCATAGAGAGCATTCAGGTGGACTCTGACAGAGTTGGACTTAAGGCCCAGATTGGAGAGGTAAAGCAAATATTGCAAGACCACCGCCACCAAGCAGGAGAAGGGATTCTCAGACTGCTGAGCACACCACACGGAGAAGCGACGCCACTTAAGAGCGTAGGACTTCCGGGTGGAGGGCCGCCTGGAGGCCAAGACGACCTCTTCCACCTCTCGAGGCAGTAGGAGGGGAGCAAGGACTACCCTTTCAGCAGCCAGGCCATCAGATGAAGGGACCGGAGGTTGGGGTGTAGGAGAGACCCGTGGTCTTGTGTCAGGAGATCGGGTTGAAACCCCAGAGGAAGAGGAGTGTCCACCGCCAGCTGCATTAGAAGCGGGAACCAAGGTTGTCACGGCCACCGGGGAGCCACTAGGATCATCGAGGCTTTGTCTCTGAGAACTTTGAAGAGCGTTCAAGACACCAGCGGCATGGGAGGAAAGGCATACAAGAGGCCTGTGGACCATGGAATCAGAAAAGCATCCGGCGCTACTCTGAGAGGATGCGGTTGTCGAGAGCAGAATCTGGGTAGTTGCCGGTTCAGAGGACTGGCAAACAGATCCAAGGTGGGGAGTCCCCACTTGAGAAAGATCTTCTGAACCACTAATGGATCCAATCTCCACTCGTGTGGTTGGAGGATCCTGCTTAGTTTGTCTGCCAGGTAATTTTCTTGACCTGGGAGATAGACCTCTTTGAGGAGTATGCCGTGGCCGACTGCCCAAGAGCACAGCCGTCGTGCCTCCTGACAGAGAAGGAAGGAGCCTGTGTCTCCTTGTTTGTTCACGTAGAACATTGCTACTTGATTGTCCGTCTGGACCAGTACAGACTGGTGAGAAGTGAGGTGGGAGAAGGCTCTCAGAGCTAGGCGGATGGCTCTGAGCTCCAGGAAGTTTATCTGCTGCGCAGACTCCCAAGGAGTCCAGAGGCCTTGAGTACATGTCCCTTGGCAATGTGCTCCCCATCCCAGGAGAGAAGCATCGGTTGTTAGTACCTGAGAAGGAGGAGGAGATCGAAAATCCACTCCCAGCACTAGGTTTGGCAGATGAAGCCACCACCGCAGAGAAGAGACCAGCAGGTCCGAGACTTGTACTGAGTCCGTCAGGCTCCCCGTGGCCTGATGCCATTGAGTGCGAAGGCACCACTGGGCAGGTCGCATGTTCAGGCGGGCATTGGGGGTCACATGGACCGTGGAAGCCATATGGCCGAGCAGTCTCAGAAATTGCCTGGCAGAGACCAGGGAATTGCTGCGAAAGTGGCTGGCGAGATTCATGAGCCTGTGGGCCCTGTCCAGAGGCAGGAAGGCCCGCGCCTGAAGAGTGCTTTATTTATTTATTTATTTATCTATCTATTTCTTCTATACCGCCCCTTCCAGAGATCAGGGGCGGTTTACATGGAACAATTTAACAGTTTTGTATACATTCGTATAACATTACATTGAACAAGAACTTTTTAACTTTTTACATATAACAGAACAGTAAATTATTAAAACTATTTACAAGGTGTATATCTTGATCAGAAGTTTCTAACTTTTTACAGGGAATAGGCAGCGAGCTGACATTTCTATTTACAGGTGTTATTTACAAAAAGGTTAGGATACAGTGTAGTGAGTTCATTATTCAAGTGTGTGTGTGTGTGTGTGTGTGTGTGATGGAATTTATTTCCATTTTTCGTGGGTTTTTTGTGTGTCTTTGGGAGAACTGTTTGAGGGGGGCTGTGTATGTTCAGTTAATTGTGTTTTTGCGGGTTTTTTTGTTTGTGTGTCTGTGGACGCTGTTTGGCTGGGCTTGGAGGGTAGGGGATTCCGAAGTGTTCGGAGAATAGGTATGTCTTGAGTTCTTTCCTGAATTGAGAAAGGTCCTTTATGATTCGGATGTCTATTGGGAGGTCATTCCAAAGTGTGGGAGCGGTGAATGTGAAGGCTATGGCACTGGTGGATTTTTTAGTCCTCGTGAGTGCTTAACCTTGCGCCGATGAATTCGAGATTTTGAGAGGGGAGCAAAGTGGACTTTGCGAAGTTTATGACAAAGCCCAAGTGCTGGAGCAGGGACACAGTGCGATGAGTGGCTTGAGTGGCTTCCTGGGAAGACTAGGCCCGGATGAGCCAGTCGTCCAGGTATGGAAACACAAAAAGGCCTTGAAGTCTGAGATAGGCCGCCACCACTGCCAGGCATTTGGTGAAAACCCGTAGGGCGAAGGATAGGCTAAAGGGCAGGACCCTGTACTGGTAATGGATTTCCTCCCACAACAAATCTGAGATATTGCCTGTGGTCTGGATGAATAAGGATGTGAGTACAGGCATCCTTTAGATCTAAGGAGCATAGCCAGTCTCCCCGCTGGAGGTAGGGCAGCAGGATTCCAAGGGAAAGCATCTTGAACTTTTCCCTTGCCAGGAACTTGTTGAGGTTTCGCAAGTCCAGGATGGGTCTGAGGCCTCCTGTTCTTTTTGGTATCAGAAAGTACCTGGAATAAAAGCCGTGACCTCTCAGGTGGTGGGGCACCGGTTCCACAGCCTGTTCCTGAAGAAGACTTGCCAACTCCTGAAGGAGTAAGTCCCTGTGCAGAGGGAGTCTTGGAGGCTCCCCTGGAAAGTAGGAGGGAGATACCTGGTGAAAGTGTAGAAGATAGCCTTTCTGAACTATATGAAGTACCCAGGTATCTGATGTGATGGCTGACCACCTGTGGGCAAAGTGGACCAGCCGGCCTCCTGTGCTAAGAGAAACCAGCTGAGGGGAAGAGGCTATGCTGATGGAGTCAAAAACCCCCACCCTGCTGAGCAGGGGCCGGTGTAGTGGGCTTGGGGGCCTGTTGCCTACGGGACCCATTACCCCGTCCCTTGGCCTGCTGACCCTTTTGGGGAGCTGCTGAGGCCTGATACTGAGGGTAGTATTTATAGGCAGCCGCCTTCCTCGGGTAAAAGGGCTTTTTCCCCGAGCCCTTCTTCTTCTGAGAAGGGGCAGAGGTTTTTCTGGACAGCCTAGTTCTGGTCAGAGTCTCGGTCTCGATTTGTGCAGCCTTTTCAGCCATGGGTTTGCCAAAGAGGTTTTCACCTCTGCAGGGGACATCGACCAACTTGTCCTGGACCCATGGCTTGAGGTCGGATGACTGAAGCCAAGTCTGTCGGCGGGCACCGATGCCGGCTCCGGCTACTCGAGCCGATGCTTCAAAGCCATCGTAGGCTGCCCAGTGGACAAGGCTTGGAACCTCTGCAAAGGTTCCTCGGAGAGACCAGCCGAGAACCCGGCAATTTCCTTTGCCAGATCTCGGAGATACATGCCCATATAGAGCTGGTAGGTCTGGACTCGACAAGCAAGCATAGAGCCCTGGAAACACTTTCTACCGAGGGCATCCAGGCTCCGGGCCTCTCTGCCGAGAGGCACCGAGGAGTGCATTTTTTGACTCTTGAGTCTATGCATGGCCGATTCCACCACCATGGAATGGTGCGGTAGTTGTGCCTTTTGGAAGCCGGGGCTCTTGCGGACTCGATAAATGAAATCGACCCGCTTGCTTAACACCGGTGCCGACGCTGGGTTCTCCCACATGCGGAAGAGAAGTCGTCCCAGCATTGGAGGAACCGGTACAGTAAAGGCCTCCTTCGGGGGAGAATCATACTGGAGGGCATCGAGCTCCTCGGCTCAAGGCTCCTCCTCGGGATCCGCGGGGAATGCCAAGGCCTTGGCCATATCCCGCACGAAATCCGAGAACCGGGTGTCCTCCGGGGGGGGGGCCGTCTCTGAGGTTCGGACTCGGGCGAGTCCAAGGGGACACACCGAGTCCGAAAACTACCAGGGGACTCTTCGTCCTCCGATTCCCAGTCGGACTCCGTGGAGGAGGATTCGAGTGGCTCCGGTCAGGCGGGCACCGATGCCCTCTGCTCCGACGACCTCGGTCCCGAACGGGAGGCCGAGGGAGACCGCGACCGAGGATCGACTCGAGCTCGGATGGACTCGAGGATCGGCTCGGTCTCCGGGGTCGACTTGGACGTCGACGTCCCGGTGGCCGGGGCAGACGCATTGGCAAGGCCAGCGATCAATGCCCGCTGCTGGTCCATGAAGGCAGCTAAACTGCTTTCCAAGGCCGTCAACCTGAGTCCAAGCTCAGGAGACCCAGCAGCCCCTGACTCGGGCCCCGACGGCGTCGGGCCCGACGTCAGCTCCTTCGGAGGCGAGTCCACGAGGACCACAGTACTCACGTGTCCAGGCGACTCCATCTCGAGACGAGGATGTTTCGAAGGCCTCTCCGACTCCGAGGACCCGGGACGGCTGTCGGGGCTATGCGACCTGGCCCTCGAGGAATCAGGAGCGTCCGCCGACGCCGCCCTCGCGGGTTTTTTCTTCCTATGATGTTCCCGGGTAGGAGACCCCCGCTCAGAGGAACTCCGACGATGCTCAGGACCGGAGTCCCGGGACGTCGAAGCCTCTGACAAGGTCCGGGCCCGGCCTGACGCAGAGTCAGAGAAGATTCATTCTTGCTGATGCTGCCGACTCCTCAACGCTTTTGAGGACATTTTGCCACACGGACCACAGATCATCGGGTCATGATCGGGTCCGAGGCAGAGGAGGCAGCAGTCGTGTGTGTCGGTAAGAGACATGAGTTTCTTACAGCGATCATACTTCTTAAACCCGCTGGCAGCCATCGAGGGAAAAAGGGCCCCTGCGAGGTCAAAAGACAGGGCTGCCAGTGAAAAGGAAAAAAATGGCGCGAACGCTTGTCACGAAGGACAAAAAACCGAAAAATAAAGAAACGGACCCGATACCGGCGTAGCGGGTCCGGGCGGGAAAAAGGATCCGGCGTCGAACCGAAAAAGAATAAATAATAAGAGAGAAAATCAACTTTTTCAGCGGTGAATACAAACAGCGTCTGTAGGGCTCCGCGGAAAAAAGAAGACTGAGCAAGATGGCACCCTTGGGCGGGAAGGGGACCGCGCATGCGCGCTGCAATTCCCAAAGGCTTTCTTTGAAAGCTGGGGAAATTGCTCTGCGGGGGCTCCGTCGGCGCCGACGTCACCCATATGTGAGGACTGACTTCCTGCTTGGTCCTGGAGAATTTGCAACTCTCTGGCAAGGGCCCATAGTCGCAAAGCTTCATTGCATAGCGACAGAGAGACTGTTCCTCCTTGCCTGTTCACATAGAACATAGCTACCTAATTGTCGGTTTGGACCAGAACTGTTTTGTTGCTGAGATAGATCTGAAAGACTTGACTAGCACTGAAAATGGCTCTCAGCTCTAGGAGGTTTATGTGACGGGAAACCTCCTGTGAGATCCAAAAACCCTGAGTAGAGAGATCGTGCAAGTGGGACCCCCAACCCATCTTGGATGCATCTGTTAGGGTGGCCTGATATAGAGGCTGCTGGAAAGGAGAGCTTACGAGGAGGTTTTCTAGAGATTGCCACCATTGCAGGGATGAAATCAGACGTGTGGTGTTTCTGATCTTGTCCATTAAGTGACCCGAGGCCTGTGACCATTGAGAGGATAGGGTCCACTGGGCTGCTCGCATATGGAGGCGAGCATAGGGAACCACATGGACAGTGGATGCCATGTGTCCAAGAAGTTGAAGCATCTCTCGAGCAGTAAGGAACACCTTCATAGATGCTTGAGATGCCAGTTGTATTATTCGTAGACAGCATGGCTGTGGCAGGAAAGCCCTAGACTACCGTGTGTCTAGACGAGCCCCTATGAATTTGAGAGATTGAGAGGGGGTGAGATGAGATTTTGGGAGGTTTATAACCAGTCCCAAGTATTGAAGAATTGTCATTGCTCGAGAAAGAGCGAAGCTGGCCTCTGAAGTGTTGAAAGAACTGAAATTTGAGATTGCAGACCTGCTATCAATAATCTGTGAACTATCATTAAAATCATCTCTAATACCTGAGGATTGGAGGATCGCCAATGTAACACCAATTTTTAAAAAGGGTTCGAGGGGTGATCCGGGAAACTACAGACCGGTGAGCCTGACATCAGTACCGGGAAAAAATGGTAGAAACCATCATAAAGAATAAAATTACTCAGCATATAGATAGTCATGACCTAATGGGAGACAGCCAACATGGCTTTAGACAAGGAAGATCTTGTCTTACTAATCTGTTATGTTTTTTTGAAGGAGTGAATAAACAGGTGGACAAAGGTGAGTCGGTTGATATTGTGTATCTAGACTTTCAGAAAGCCTTTGACAAGGTCCCTCATGAGAGACTTTTGGCAAAACTAAAGAGTCATGGGATAGGAGGCAGTGTACTACTGTGGATCAGGAACTGGTTAAAAGATAGAAAGCAGAGGGTAGGGCTAAATGGCCAATTTTCCCAATGGAGAAAGGTGAATAGTGGTGTACCCCAGGGATCTGTGCTGGGTCCGCTGCTTTTTGACATATTCATAAATGACCTGGAAAGTGGAATAACGAGTGAGGTTATCAAATTTGCTGATGACACAAAACTATTTAAAGTTGTTAAAACCCAGGAGGATTGTGGAAAATTGCAAGAGGATCTTGATAAATTGGAAGACTGGGCATCAAAATGGCAGATGAAATTTAATGTGGAGAAGTGCAAGGTTATGCACCTAGGGAAGAACAACCCAAACTATGGTTACACGATGCAAGGTTCCACATTAGGAACCACCACCCAAGAAAAAGATTTAGGCGTCCTTGTGGATACCATGTTAAAACCCTCGGCCCAGTGTGCAGCGGCGGCCAAGAGAGCAAATAGAATGCTAGGTATGATAAGGAAAGGAATGGAAAATAAAACAAAAGATATTATAATGCCTCTATATCGTTCCATGGTGAGACTGCACCTTGAATATTGTGTGCAATTCTGGTCGCCGTATCTTAAAAAGGATATAGCAATTTTAGAAAAGGTTCAGAGAAGAGCCACCAAAATGGTAAAGGGGATGGAAGGCTACTCCTATGAAGAAAGGCTAAAAAGGTTGGGGCTCTTTAACCTGGAAAAGAGACGGCTGAGGGGAGATATGATAGAAGTCTATAAATTAATGAACGGAGTGGAACGGGTAAACGTAGATCGATTGTTTACCTTATCAGAATATAGAAAGACTAGGGGACATGCAATGAAGCTACAGGGTAAACTATTTAAGACTAATAAAAGAAAATATTTTTTCACTCAACGTGTAATCAAACTCTGGAATTTGTTACCGGAGGATGTAGTAAAGGCTGTTAGTGTAGCTGGGTTTAAAAAAGGTTTGGACAAGTTCCTGGAGGAAAGGTCCATAAACCATTATTAAGAAGGGACCCAGGATATCAATGCTTGAACCAATACAAGCATTGTGGAACCTGTGTCCCTTGGGGAAACTGCTAGGTACGTATGACCTAGATTGGCCACTGTTGGAAACAGAATACTGGGCTTGATGGACCTTGGTCTGACCCAGTATGGCATATCTTATGTTCTTATGTTCTTATGAAGCTGTTGATGTTCAAATGAGCCAATCGTCTAAGTAAGGGAAAACGAATATTCCCAGAGTCCTCATAAATGCTGCAACCACTGCCATGCATTTTGTGAAGACTCTTGGAGCAGAGGCCAGTCCAAAAGAAAGAACTCTGTACTGGAAGTGTCTTCCTCGGACCAGGAATCGAAGGAACTTCCTATGATCTAAGTGGATGAGAATAAGCGTGTACGCATCTCTTAGATCTAGAGAACATAGCCAGTCTTGGCTTGGAAGGTATGGTAGAAGTGTCCCGAGGGAGATCATTTTGAACTTTTCTCAGAACAAATATTTGTTTAATTCTCTGAGGTCTAGTATAGGCCTGTGTACCCCTGCCTTCTTTGGAATAAGAAAATAGGGGGAGTAAAACCCCGTCCCCTGTTGGGGTATGGGTACTTCTTTGATTGCTCCTTGAGCAAGAAGTGATGCAACTTCCTGCCACAAAAGGTTGGTGGCAGGGGCCTGAGAATTGAACTGTTTTATTATTGTAGGTGGGGACAAGTTGAGAAAATGAAGCTTGTATCCCAGTCGTACAATGGACAGAGTCCAATTTTCTGATGTTATTGCTGCCATCTTTTGGCAAACTAGCATAGTCTTCCTGGAATGGTTAAGGGTTCTGGACCTTTCAGGGGCAGAATGACTAAGTTCTCTAGGTAGAAGTCAAAGACCCTGAGGGGGCTGGGTCTGTTAGGCCGGTTGAGCTCTTTGAGCTTGCGGCTTTCTTTGCTGTCTGTTCTGTTGTTGCCCCTTCTGGGGAACATGAAGCAGACAGCGGCTTTGATGGGTGTAAGATGGGTAAGGCTTCTTTTTCTTGCTGAAAAAGGGTTTTTTGAATGTTTTCTTCTTTGCTGGGTTGGCTGTAGACTTTGATAGTCTGCTCAAGGTAGTATTTTCAGATTCAAGCTGATTAGCCTGGTCTTGCCAGTCCTTGCCAAAAAGATTTTCTCCTGAACAAGGAATGTTTCCCAGCTTTTCTTGCACCCACTGTTCTAAGTCTGATGCTTGAAGCCAAGCAATACGACGTGCTCCTAATAGATATAGCTCCTTGTGGTCTTGGGCAAGCCACTTAACCCTCCATAGCCCATGTTCCCTGTAAAATAGTTATCTCCAAGTTATAATGCCCTGTTCAATGTAATTTCAGTTTGTTCAACGTAAACCGCACTGATGCAGAATAGCGCGGTATATAAGAGAATGTAAATAAAAATAAATATAAATATAAAATATAGCAGAGGTTCTGCTAATACATTCAAAGCAATCAAAGGTAGCACGGTTCATGAATTTAGCGACATTCTGGGCGTGCTTGACCAGAATAAGGTAGTCTGCTCTTTTTTCCTCAGAGACACAAGGGCTAATGAGCTCTAAGTCTTTTGTGACTTCCTCCAGGAACATTCCCATATAAAGAATGTAGGAACTGATCCTGACTGATAGCATAGAGGATTGAAAGCATCGACACCCAAAGGCATCGAGTGTCCTGGATTCCCGGCCTGGAGGATTAGAAGAATGTGTTTTAGCAATCTTGATTCTTCGCATGGCCGATTCCACTACAATTGATAACTGAGTTTTTTGAAAACCAGGACAACTTGGCACTTGGTACATACTGTCAAGGTGTCGGGAATGTGAAGATATTGTTAAAGGAGTTTCCCACATTCTCAACATCAGATCATGTAAGATCTTGTGAATGGTAAGCAGAGCTGCCTCCTTGGGAGCCATAGGGTATTGTAGAATTCTTAATTCTGCCCTAGGTTCCTTTTCTGGAATCACAGTGATTGCAAGACCCTTTGCTAAATCACGTATGAAATCCTGGAAAGACATATCTTCTGGAGGAGACATCCTGCGTTGAGGAGAAGTTGAATCCTCTAGTAGGTTCGCTCTGGTACCAGTAGAATCGTCAGAGTCATCGGAATCAGAAGACTCAAAGGTACTTTGTACCGGGTGCTCCTGTAATGCATGGTATCGGTACCGCTCAAAGTCGGTACTGAAATGTCCCGAGATAGACTCAAGGCTCGGCATGGGGGGAAGCAGTCCTGTCGAAGCAGGTACTGTCGGTACTGATACCTGTTGAACCGTCTGTAGCGGTCTTAGCGGTTCCGAAGTTGCTAAGAGGGACGCTAGACTGCGTTCAATAGCGAGGATTCTCTTGTTCATCGCTCCTGCCGAAGCCTGGGTGTCGGTACTGGTGGAAGCAGCTATGGCCCCAGAACATGGCACCAGTAGTTCTGCAGAGGTGGAAGCCTCTGGAACATCCTGGAGCCCCGTTAATGCTTTGGAGCCTGAAGCATCCCGTCGGGGCTGTTTTGCCGGTGAACTATCCTCGATGGCTACGCCAGTGGCATCTCGATACTTTGAAGGAGATTTACCCTTTGAGGACTGGCCAGTCTTAGAAGGCTTACGTTTAGTTACCTGAGATCCATGGGAGGAAGATGAAGCCCTGGAAGACGTTGATGCAAGTGAGATCATATCCACCGCAAAAAGGGTACCGAGCTTTGCAGCTCGATTCTGCAGACTCCTTTTGGTCATCCTTGTGCAGAAGAGACACTCCGTTGGACATTGTTCAGGACCTAAACATTTTAGACACCAATCATGGGTCTAAAATGGGTCGTAGCAAAAAACCTGTGAGAGAGTCAGTTGGTCCATTAGATGATAAAGGGGTTAAAGGAGCACTGAGAGGCGACAAGGCAATAGCGGAGAAACTGAATGAATTCTTTGCTTCGGTCTTTACTGAGGAAGATGTAGGGATGTTACCCATGACTGAAGTGGTATTTAAAGGTGGGGAAGAATTAAGGAAATATCGATACTTCAGGAAGATGTATTACAACTATTAGATAAACTGAAGAGTAGCAAATCACCTGGGCCGGATGGTATACATCCAAGGGTGTTGAAAGAACTGAAATATGAGATTGCAGACCTGCTATTAGTAATCTGTGAACTATCATTAAAATCATCTCTAATACCTGAAGATTGGAGGATCGCCAATGTAACACCAATTTTTAAAAAGGGTTCCAGGGGTGATCCGGGAAACTACAGACCGGTGAGCCTGACATCAGTACCGGGAAATATGGTAGAAGCCATTATAAAGTGGAGTGGAGGAATGGCCTAGTGGTTGGGGCAAGGTACTTCAGGCCAGAAGGTCGGGGGTTCAAATCCCACTAGAGGACAGCAACCTTGGGCCGGAAGGACTGGGGTTTCTAGTCCCACAGGTGCTCCTTATTTATTTATTTAGTAAACATTTGTATACCGCTACTTCCTACGATCAGTAGCGGTTTACTTTACAGATCAGAATGTATCGTACCATACATTAATTTACAAGATCAACATTTTGATTGAGTAATGATTTGAACATCACAGCCAAAACAAACAGAAGTATACATTTGATTGGAGTTCACAAATCTAAATATACATTGGATTTAGTGGGTGTGAGTGGGGCAGAATATACAAATATTGGGGACAGATATATACAAATATACAATGTTACAGACCTACATTTGAATTGCCCTTGTGACAGGCAGGAAACATTTAGTTGCAACAATCTAGATCAGGTTGTAGTGAGACTGAAAGAGGTGAGTTTTGAGTTTCTTTCTAAAGTCACCCAAGTCACTTGTTAGTCGTATCTAATGAGGGAGCTGGTTCCAATGGAGAGGTGCTGCGTATGAGAAAGATCTGTTGCTTGTTTCTGCTTTGACAGTTCTTATGCTGATCGGGACGCAGAGAGTGTTGAGATTTACAGTTCTTCTGGTCCTGTTGTGTGGTTGGATGGTGATTAGGTTGGTGAGGTATGATGGTGCAATATTGTGAATGAGTTTAAATGTGGTTACGAGTAGTTTGTAGATGATGCGGGCGGCAACCGGGAGCCAATGCAGTTCCATTAGTACTGGGGTGATGTGCTCGGTGATGCTTTTTTCCATGACGACTCTTGCGGCAACATTTTGAGCCATTTGCAAGATATTTAGGGTGCCCTTTGGAAGGCCTTGGAGAATGGTGTTGCAGTAGTCTAAGTGGGGAATGATGAGAGCTTGTGCAACAGTTCTGAAGTCGGATTTTTCAAGGATATTGCGAAGTGGTTGCAGAACTTTCAATTTATGGAAAATGGCTCGGTTTGTTGTCCGGAGGTGTTTATCCAGTCTTAGGTTGCTATCCAGTAATACTCCTAGATATTTTATTTAGGACTTAGTATGATATACGTTTTTGTTAAGTGTGACCGTGGTGGGCGGGATGAAATCTGTTTTCTTGGAGATGAACATGACCTCTGTTTTCTTGTGATTTATTGACATGTTGTTTAGTTGCAGCCAGGTTTGGAGCATGCTGAGACATTCTTCCAGTGGGGTGAAGTCCGGTTGGGTTATGTCAAGTTGAGTATACAGCATTACATCGTCTGCATATATGTGATATTTGATGTTGTGTTCTTGAAAAATCTCGCAGACCGGTTTTATGTACAAATTGAATAGGAGGGATGATAGAGCTGATCCTTGAGGAATCCCCTGGGTTTGGGGGAAGGGTTCGGCTTTTTCGTCATTGAATTGAACTTGTTGCATCCTATTTGATATGTATGATGAGAACCACTTTAACGGGGTCCCTGTTATACCTATGGATGCAAGGCGGTTTAAGAGGGTACCGTGATGTACTGTATCAAATGTGGCAGATATGTCGATAAATATAAGTATGAACATCATTTTTTTGTTTTCTAGGCCCTTGAGGAGGTTGTCGAGGAGTGCCAGAAGAAGGGTTTCCACTCCATGATGCTGCCGAAACCCATATTGATGCATATCTAAGGCTTTCTTATCGTCGATGTGGTCCTGCAATTGCTGTTGAACCGCCTTTTCGATAATCTTCGCCAGGAAGGATATGCTCGAGATCGGACGATATGAAGCGGGATCGCTCTTGTTACGTGTTTTATTTTTTAAGATGGGCCTTATAAGTGATCTCTTGAGTTGCGTCGGCATTGAACCTTGTTGGAGGGAATGGTTGACAATGTGGGAGATAGGTTGTGCAATTTCGTTCTTTGTTGCTTTTATCCAGGCCGCTGGGCATGGATCAAGAGGGGAGGTTGTGGAGTTTAAGTTAGTTATGATGTTTACTATTTGCCGTTCTTCTAAATGTTGGAAAGTACTACATTCAGTGTCATGCCCCGTTTTCGCAGATGGGTCTGTTTTTGGTGGGGTGGTGTCTACATAAGAGTCTTGCTTGATGAGGGTGGGAGCTTGCGGGTGTAGTTTCTTGGCATAATGGTCAGCAAGCGTTTGGACCTTTATTTCGCCAGCATAGACAGTGTCCTGGGAGATTTTGGTGAGGGATTTAATAAGCTCGAAAAGTTCCCTGGGTCTATTAAGCGCCTTATTGAGTAAGTTAGTGTGATGAGCTTTTTTTGCAAGGTTTACCTCGTTCTTGTATTTCATGAAGAGTGTTAGGTATAGTTGTTTGCATTCTTCAGTTTGGGTTTTTCTCCATTTTCTCTCCAGTTTGCGTAGTTCCTTTTTCATTCTGCTTAGAGTTGTAGAGTACCATGGCTCGGTTCCTGTTCTGGTTGCTTTGTTTGCGGCTTTCCAGGTTGGGCTTGCTGCTGCTTCGATTCCCGAGTTCCAAAGGTCTACCAGCTTTCCCAGGTCCTTGAGGTTGTAGTCAAAACGTGATGATATGGATGTTACCAAGGTTTCGCTATTGAATTTTTGGAACTTCCTTTGGAGATGTGCTGGAGGGCAAGTTTGTGATTGGTCTTGTATGGAGGGTAGGTAAATTTCAAATTCGATTTGGTAATGGTCTGACCAAGGGATAGGAGTTATTCGAGTTTCCGGTTTTGGTACTTCATTTTGCTGTCTTTCGGAAGATATGAACACCATATCTAGGGTGTTGCTTTTGCTATGAGTGGCCTCTTGAATAATTTGATCATAACCGAGTTGGTCCATGGCTTCAAGGAAAGTGTCCGCTTGCAAGGGAAGGACCGATGGAAGATTTAGGTCGCCCAGGATAATCCGATGTTTCTTGATTGCAGTGGTTGAGATGATTTATAGTGCAGTGGCCAGGGTTTCATGATGGGATGAGGGGGGCCTGTAGATTAGACAGATGGTTATCGTTCTATTCTCAACTTTGAGTATGTCGATACCCTCGGATGCAGTCAGGGATGTGTTTGTTAAAAGTAGGGAGGCTCTGGCAAGGATAAGGACACCTCCTCCTCTCCTGTTAGGGCGTGGGCAGTTAAATATGATATATCCAGGTTTGGATATTTGGTTTACTATTGCTGAGTCTGTGTCAGTGAGCCAGGTTTCCGTGATGCATAGCATATCAGGTTTTTTGTCTGTGAGGATGCCGTGGATGATGTGCGTTTTATTTCTTATGGACCTGGTGTTGATTAGGAAGATCGTGATAGGGGCTTGCGGTAGCTGGCATGATTGCCGGTTCTTGCTTTTCTTAGCTGGGGCTCCCGGCTTCCTGCGTTTTTTTAGCTTGGGGTTGTATTTATTACGTGGATTGCTTGTGGTCTCAATAATTGACTTCTGGTTTGGTTGAGAAATTGCTTCGCCATAAGCAGGGTAGGTTGGATAAAGCAGTGGAAATAACGGTATCAGTATTGGGTTATGTATAAATATTGGTCGCCATATTGTCAGGTGGTGTGACAGGTAAGGTACGTATGCATACGTGGATAGGGTTAGGCAAAGACAGAGCGCAAGTATATAGGAGGTGAGAGCCATGAGACAACTGGTTAAGATTCTAATCTGTTTTATACAAAGCGACAATTTCTGCTGACAGATCAATGCTGCATTTACAAAATTGCCTACGATAGTGCAAAATTACCCACAAATCATGTATGCATAACGTTACCTACGATTATGCAATTATCTATAATTATGCATTTATAAATTATCTACATTTATGGCTATAGTATGTTAACCCTCGTCTAGAGACTCTAGCTGCTACAGACAAATTGATGAGTATAACACCGTGATGCAAGATAAGCGTTTCAGATGGAGTCAATGTATAGTGATTAGGACACAATGTTGCTTATGGTTCAAAACAGTGGTGGAAATTACATTGCTAGAATAGTAGTTAGGTACATGCATCTGGTCCGAGCGTCAAAGCGGTGACTTTCGGGAGAGCATTAGTTTATATCGCTTGCTTAACAGTTAATGTGGTAAGTATTTTAAATGGGCTCGCATTGAAGCGTTTACCTGGTTATGTGCTTTGGCATTGATAACAGGAGCTGGCGAGGTCGACTTGGCAGAGGGGGCTCAAGCCGCGTGGAGCTGTACGGTCTTGTGAGTTCGAAGTCAACGGTGGTTTTCTGGGAGAACAGTCCAATTGGTTGTAGTCTTTGGTGTCAAATATGGAGCAGGTTGTTGCGACCTGGGCGATTAACGCGTTGTCAGTTGGTGATGTTCAAAACCTGGGTCCTGGTGATTCCTGACTGCTGGGCCACTGCCTAAGGGCCACGCCAAAGGGCCCTCTGGCGCGGGCGCGCCGGATGGCGCTCTCTTTTTGAAGCGGCAGCTGGCTGATCCGATTGGTCAGCGTCGTTGGATTGCAGGCATGGGTGCTCACTCGTTGGAGCTGGCTTCAGCCGGCTTGTTCCCCCGACTGGGGATGCCTCCTTCTCTGATGGTCCGGGGCTGCTGATGGAGCGCGGATGGCGCTCTCTTTTTGAAGCGGCAGCTGGGTGACCCGATTGGTCAGCGCCGTTGGGTTGCAGGCACGGGTGCTCACTCGTTGGAGCTGGCTTCAGCCGGCTCGTTCCCCTGACTGGGGATGCCTTGTAGTCTTGGGCAAGCCACTTAACCCTCCATAGCCCATGTTCCCTGTAAAATAGTTATCTCCAAGTTATAATGCCCTGTTCAATGTAATTCCAGTTTGTTCAATGTAAACCGCACTGATGCAGAATAGTGTGATATATAAAAGAGTATAAATAAAATAAAAATAAATAAAGAATAAAATTACTCAGCATGTAGACAGTCATGACCTAATGGGAGACAGCCAACATGGCTTTAGACAAGGAAGATCTTGTCTTACTAATCTGTTATGTTTTTTTGAAGGAGTGAATAAACAGGTGGACAAAGGTGAGTCGGTTGATATTGTGTATCTGGACTTTCAGAAAGCCTTTGACAAGGTCCCTCATCAGAGACTTTTGGCAAAACTAAAGAGTCATGGGATAGGAGGCAGTGTACTGCTGTGGATCAGGAACTGGTTAAAAGATAGAAAGCAGAGGGTAGGGCTAAATGGCCAATTTTCCCAATGGAGAAAGGTGAATAGTGGTGTACCCCAGGGATCTGTGCTGGGTCCGTTGCTTTTTGACATATTCATAAATGACCTGGAAAGTGGAATAACGAGTGAGGTTATCAAATTTGCAGATGACACAAAACTATTTAAAGTTGTTAAAACCCAAGAGGATTGTGGAAAATTGCAAGAGGATCTTGATAAATTAGAAGACTGGGCATCAAAATGGCAGATGAAATTTAATGTGGACAAGTGCAAGGTTATGCACCTAGGGAAGAACAACCCAAACTATGATTACACGTTGCAGGATTCCACATTAGGAACCACCACCCAGGAAAAAGATTTAGGCGTCATTGTGGATACCATGTTAAAACCTTCGGCCCAGTGTGCAGCGGCGGCCAAGAGAGCAAATAGAATGCTAGGTATGATAAGGAAAGGAATGGAAAATAAAACAAAAGATATTATAATGCCTCTGTATCATTCCATGGTGAGACCGCACCTTGAATATTGTGTGCAATTCTGGTCGCTGAATCTTAAAAAGGATATAGCGATTTTAGAAAAGGTTCAGAGAAGAGCCACCAAAATGGTAAAGGGGATGGAAGGATACTCCTATGAAGAAAGGCTAAAAAGGTTAGGGCTCTTTAACCTGGAAAAGAGACGGCTGAGGGGAGATATGATAGAAGTCTATAAATTAATGAACGGAGTAGAACGGGTAAACGCAGATCGATTGTTTACCTTATCAGAATATAGAAAGACTAGGGGACATGCAATGAAGCTACAGGGTAAACTATTTAAGACTAATAAAAGAAAATATTTTTTCACTCAACGTGTAATCAAACTCTGGAATTTGTTACCGGAGGATGTAGTAAAGGCTGTTAGTGTAGCTGGGTTTAAAAAAGGTTTGGACAAGTTCCTGGAGGAAAGGTCCATAAACCATTATTAAGAAGGGACCCTGGATATCAATGCTTGACCCAGTACAAGCATTGTGGAACCTGTGTCTTTTGGGGAAACTGCTAGGTACTTGTGACCTAGATTGGAAACCACTGTTGGAAAGAGGATACTGGGCTTGATGGACCTTGGTCTGACCCAGTATGGCATATCTTATGTTCTGTGACGGAAATGGTACCGCCACACTTTGAGCATTTTTTGAAACCACTAGCTGGTTTCTCCAGGCTTGAAGAAAAGTGGGCCTAGTGCCCAAAGTGGCGCCTAGTACCAGAAACAGGGGAAAGACTCCTGAAGAAAATACAAGTTTGTTTTTTTTAAAAGAATGAAGAACCACCGGCGGTACTGGTAGGCGTCGACTGAAGGCAGATGCGACCACAAAAAGCAAAGAATAAAAGGAACTTTTCTGTGGTGACAGGGTACACATCCTGTCGGCTACGCGGAAAACGAAGAACTGAAGTGAGAGAGGTACAGAGGCGGGAAGGCAGAACGCATGCGCTGTGGGATGCTCCCCAAAGCGTTCCTATTGGGCTCCGACGATGCCCATATGTGAAGATTACATTCCTGCTTGTTCCTAGAGATAATATTTTTCATTCAACTTGTAATCAAACTCTGAAATTCGTTACCGGAGGATATAGTAAAAGCTCTTAGTGTAGCCGTGTTTAAAAAAGGTTTGGACAAGTTCCTGGAGGAAAGGTCCATAAACAATTGGGGACCCGGGATATCCAATGCTTGTCCCAATACAAGCATTGTGGAACATGTGCCTTTTGGAGAAACTGCTAGGTACTTATGACCTAGATTGGCCACAGTTGGAAGCAGGATACTGGGCTTGATGGACCTTGGTCTGACCCAGTATGGCATATCTTATGTTCTTATATTCAGTGTTGCCGTATTGTATTGGAAGAATTGAAAGAAATATCAATAAACCCTTTCTTCCGCCTACTTCCCCTGTGTCACCCGACACTCCAGCCTCTCACACTTGGCAGTGTTTTTCTCCAGTCACCCCTTCCGATCTAACATATTAACACAGCATATGATGGCAGATAAAGAACAGCATGGCCCATCTAGTCTGCCCAGCAAGGTGGCATGTGTAAGAGCACCTGCCACTCCGAGGTGGTCACCCCTCCCCATGCCTTTGTTTAGGGTGTACCCACCACTCCGTGTAGGGCATCCCTATTTGTTGATCTCCTCCACCAAGACATCTTCTTGCCCCCTGGATCCCATTCCCTTCGAATGGCATACTGACTCCTCCATCCCTTAAGCTTTGTGCCCTTAATTGTGCTATGCTTAATCTCAGCTTCTCTTCTGGCTTTCTCATCTCTTTGTGGAAAGCAGCACTGATTTGCCCCTTCCTAAAAGATCCATGACTTGACCCTACTGATCCATCTCACTACTGCCCGATTTCCAACCTTCCTTTCCTTTGTAAACTTGCAGAGCACCTCATTCTCCCTCAGTTATCTGACCACCTGGAACATACCCTTGGCCTTGCATCCCCAGCAATCCTATTTTCAACCCTTCCATAGCAGCAAACGATTCTCACTTGTGTCCTTAATGGCATTCACAACATTCTTGATCAAGGCTTTTTCATTCTCGCCATGTCCTTCATTCTAACTGCAACCTTTGACCTTGTGGACAACAACTTCTTCCTCACCAATCTTCATGAGGTGAGTCTACGGGGTTCTGTTCTCTCATGATTCTCTTCCTTTCTTCATGCTCATTCTTATCAAGTCCTCCATTGCAATGCCTTATCCTCTCCCTACTCCCTTCCTTGCAGGGTTCCTCAAGGGTCTTATCTTTCCTCCCTCTTGTTCAACATTTTCCTTCTCTAGCACCACTCCCGACTCCAAAGAGGCATTGAGAAGGTCAGACAGTGGAGCCACTAGAACGTCCCCAAGTTCCCTCAGTATTCTTGGATGTATCCCATCTAGACCCATGGCTTTGTCTACTATTTTTATTTATTTTATTTTATTTTTATTTAACAGTTATTTTAAACCACTTTATCATTTCAATCAAAGCGGTTTACATTGTAACTTAAACTTGGTAAATGTACATTAAACAGGGACATTGATAACTTAGATTTTTCTGAGCAATGGAGGGTTACGTGACTTGCCCAAGGCCACAAGGAGTGCTAGTGGGAATCGAACCCTGGTCTCTTGGTTCCCAAGCCAGTGCTCTATCCACTAGGCTACTCCTCCACTCTACTACTTTTAGTTTAGCTAGTTCCTCACAAACAGTCTTCCGACAATCGTTTGAGATCTACGTCACTTCTGTTCCTGTTTGTGGGTGTTTTCTGAGGTCCAGCTCTTGGCCCCTCATCTATGAACACAGAACAGAAATATTTGTTAAGCATTTCTGCTTTATCCTCTTCAACTTCTACATCCTCCCTTGAGTCTGACAATATCACTTTTGCTCTTCATCCTTCTCAATAACATATCTGAAAAATGTCTTATTTCAACATTTTATTGCATTGGCTATTTTTCTTCCTTTGGTACCTTTGCTTTCCTGACTACTTTGCTAGCTTCTCTAAGTTTTTCCAAATATAGATGCCTGTCTTCCTCTCTTTGTGATCGCTGGTATTTCATGAAGGCCTCCCTCTTTTCCTTCACCTTTTCAGCTACTTCTTTTGGTAACTATAACAGCCTCCTTTTCCTTTTACATTTATGTACCTTTCTAACAAAAAGGTTTGTTGCCCTTAAAATATCCCCTTTCAGTTTTGCCCACTGTTTTTCTACATCCCCCAGCTGTTCCCATCCCACTGACTCCTCCTTGAGGTATTAGCCCATCTTGGAAAAGCTAATTTTCCTAAAATCTGACCCTCACTTCTGAATGGATTTTATCAGCCCTAGTCCTAATACTGAACCACACCATTTGGTGGATATAAGATGATCTCCCACTATAACATCAGAAACACTTTCTCCATTGTTAAGCACTAAGTCCAGTATGGCCTCATCATGGGTGGGTTCTGTTACCAATTGCCTGAATAGTTCTCCCTGTAGAGAATCCAGGATCACCTTACTTCTAGATGACACAGCAGCAGGAATGTGTCAATCTACATCCGGCTTATTGAAATCACCTATCAGTAGCACTTCTCCTTTCATGGCAATACTGTGTATGCCTTCTATTAAATCTTCATCTACTTCTATGCCCTGTGAGGGGGATCTGAATATAACTCCAATGCAAATAGATTTCCCTTTCCCTCTTTCTAGTTTAACCCCCAGTGCCTCCTCGCTTCCTTTTAAGCCTGGCAATTTTATGGCTTTAATATTTTTTTCGATCACAAAAGGCAGCAAGCCTGGTCCTGTGAGCCAACCCCACCACTCGGCTCAAATAGCACAAAACAAAAAAGCGAGGAAAACAGAACAATCCCCCGCAGAAGGAAAATATTTTTTTGTCGGACCATATAATGCCTTGTCCAGGGGTATTTAAGATCAGACTCCCTGGACTTTGGCAAATCTTAGTCCTTTTAATCAAACCAGCAGTGTATATTAAATGCAAACTTAACTGCCACGGCAAACCTCTCAGGGTGTAAGACACACACACGACACAGTCCTGTGTTTCGGGCTCAAATTTAAACGCCGTGCTTCAGGTCCATTCAGTCAACACCAATTGAAAGCCGTCCTTTAACTAAAGAATGAAAAAATCCATTCGCGGGAGAACACTTTAAACCCGGTGTCTGACGTCATCAAATCTCCGGAGCCTATCAGAACAAGCAGAGGAGGAGGGGGAAAGGAAAAGAAAATAAATGCCCATGGGCTTAATCTGGAGTTGGATTGGTACAGCCTTTTTTGATCAATTTGGCGTTTATTTTCTTTTCCTTTCCCCCTCCTCCTCTGCTTGTTCTGATAGGCTCCGGAGATTTGATGACGTCAGACGCCGGGTTTCAAGTGTTCTCCCGCGAATGGATTTTTTCCATTGAATGGACCTGAAGCAGGGCGGTTAAATTTGAGCCCGAAACACAGGACTGTGTCGTGTGTGTGTCTTACACCCTGAGAGGTTTGCCGTGGCAGTTAAGTTTGCATTTAATATACTACTGCTGGTTTGATTAAAAGGACTAAGATTTGCCAAAGTCCAGGGAGTCTGATCTTAAATACCCCTGGACAAGGCATTATATGGTCCGACAAAAAAATATTTTCCTTCTGCAGGGGATTGTTCTGTTTACCTCACTTTTGTTTTTTTAATATTTTTTTTTTACATATAGTGCTACTCATCCTCCCCTTCTTTCTACCCTGTCCTTGAATCAAGTATAGCCCAGTATAATTTGATCCCAGTCATGGTTTTCCGTGAACCATGTCTCTGTAACTGCCACTAAATCCAAGACAGCTTCTTCCATTAAAGCCTCAACATCTGGAATCTTATTTCCCATGCTACAGATGTTTATACACACTGCTTTCCTATTACCCATTTCTACAGAGGTATTTAATGTTTTACTTACCTGACAAGTTACAGCAAGTATATCGCAATGAATGCATGAGTCGTGCTCGAATTTATGACTGGTACAAAAGTTTCCAAGAGGGCCGCCAAAGTGTTGACAGTGACGAACGTTCTGAAAGGCCATCCACGAGCAGCAAAGAAGACAAAGTTGAAGCAGTGCATGCAGCAATACACTCAAATTGTCGATTGACTATCAGGAAGCTTGCTAAGGAAATGGACATCAGTTTTGGGTTGGTACAGTCAATTCTTACTGTCAATTTGGGGATGAGACGTGTGTCTGCGAAATTCGTGCTGAAACTCCTGTCCCCTGATCAAAAAAAGACCAACTGTCTGCAGCCAGGGAGTTGTTGCAATGCGTTGAAAATGACTCAGATTTCATCAAAAAGATTACTACTGGTGATGAATCATGGGTTTATGGTTATGACCCGTAAACCAAGGTTCATTCCTCACAATGGAAGGCCCCAGACTCTTCCAGACTCAAGAAAGCTTGTCAGGTGAGGAGCAATATTAAGGTCATGCTCACAGTTTTCTTTGATTACCAGGGCATGATTCATTATGAGTATGCTCCAAAAAGCTAAACCATCAATAAGGAGTATTACATCCAAGTTCTGACTCGTTTGAGAGATGCAGTTCGTTGTAAGAGGCCAGAGTTGCACAGGAATGGTAAATGGTTGCTTCATCACAATAACACCCCAGCTCACGTATCACATCGTGTCCAGCAATTCTTGGCCAAACACCAAATCCAGCAAGTCCTTCAGCCTCCATACTCACCTGACCTCGCACCCTGTAACTTTTTATTGTTCCCAAAACTTAAATTACCACTGAAAGGAAGATGATTCAACAACTTGGAGACCATTAAGCAAAGTTCAACACAGCAGCTTCACAGCATAATGAAAGAGGCATTTCAAACTGTTTCCAGCAGTGGCAGTAATGCTGGAGGAAGTGTGTTTTATCGGAACAGGACTGTTTTGAAGGAGACTGAGTGCAATAACTGTCAGTGTTATACTTCTTGTGTTATTGTACAAGTCTTGATAAGTTTTTTTATATTTAAGTGTTTTTTTATTTAAGCATGTTCCACTTAACAAAACTATGCACAAAGATAAAACACAGTCTGATTCATACATTGTCCGCCGTACACCAACTTTCAAAGATTATTAGGGCAACCAAAGTCTTGCCAAACTACATTTGGAGGAGACGCCTCCGAGGCTTAACAAAAGGGTGTTGGTAAGGCATAGGAGAAGAGGGGGGTTAGGCGTTCCGGATCTGATGAGATACTATAAGGCAGCACAGCTGCGGGCGATAATATACTGGAGGATAAGACCTGAGGCTCGAGGTTGTTTTCGGGTCAAACAGGAGATGGGGGATCAACGTTCAATAGTAGATAGTCTTTGGGCCAAGAGAAGGGAGAGGGGAGAAAGGGGGGGAGGTGACTCGGAGCAGAGTCCCTTTATGGCAGTAACTCAAAGTTTGGCATCAAGAAGAGGTTAAATTGGTGGGGGCTAGAGTATCTATTCAACTGCAGAAAATCCGACAGTGTGTAGGATTCCTAGAGGGGGGACAATCTTCTGTATATAAAAAATGGGAGGAACGGGGGTTGGTGTGGATGGGGCAATTGTTCACTGAAGTGGGCCAGTTGTATACCTTTGAGTGACTCAAAGAGGAATATTCCTTGGGGGAGGCTGATTGGCTTGGATATCGCCAACTTACATGACCCCAAATATAATATCACAGGCAACCCACCCCTCTCCAATCCATAAAGCACCCACTATATTATCTCATATGCATGTCAGTCTTTCAGCTTCTAGAGGGTTTATTAAACTCCACTCGTGCAGACTTCCTCTCCCGTCTCTCCACGCGTTGCCACTGCTTTCCAGGATCTCGGTGCTGTGTACTGCCAGGTCCCTCCATCCCAGGGATTCGCTGGATGCCTGCCTCGACCATAGTCGCCGCCAATGCTTGCAATGTCTCTGCTCTTGGAGTCACCCCGTTAAGGGTAAAAGCTAAGCCCACAGGCTACAACCACCTGTATCTGATATTGTCCTCACGCAATTTAGTAGTGAACTCCCTCCAATTCCTCCTCCTTTGGAGCGTTGCAGTGGCAAGGTCCGCATAGATAGCGATATCAAATCCCTGCCATTTAAACTTTCCCAGGGACCTCATCTTGCTGGCTATTTTTTCCTTAATCTGATAAACATGAAAACAGATTATGTCCCAAGGCTGCTCCCTTCGAGCTGTACCAAGCGATCTGTGCGCTCTGTCCAGTATGACATCCATCTCCCCTCATCCTGCGTCCTTCAACACAGCCACACAGATAACTCTCGCAGTTTTCATACAATCATTTATTTATTTATTTAGAAGGATTTAGTATACCGCCTTATCGTTAAATTAAGGCAGTGTGGCACATCAATCAAAATCAATAATAAAGTGTGGTTTGTAGCATGCAGTGTGAGAACTGAGAAGTGTAGTGTGTGGGGCAGTGCATTAGATTATATCGGTGAACTATTTACATAATGAGCTATATACATATATACAAAATGGGGCTGTTTGAGAGGCATGCTAGGATTGAGATTCTGTAACGTCTTGGAGGTAGGATTGTGATCCTGTAATGTCTTGAGGAAGAAAGTTTATGTGAGGTCCTTGAAATGTACTGTAAATAGATCAGTCTTAAGAAGAATCATGATACTCCTCTGTCTCAGGAACACCTTTTATTCTCAGATTTTGGCGACGGGCTCTATTCTCCAAATCTTCCAATTTTAAGGCCATAGCCTCCTTATCTTCTTCCAAATTCTTCATCTTTTTCTCCAACGTATCAGCACGCGCCTCCAATGCCTCAATGCACCCCTCTGCCTCTGCAACCCTGCAACCCACCTCTGTGATATCAGTTCGCAACTGTGAGAACAAACTCTCCACCTCCACTTTAAACCCTGCAATGTCAGTTTTGACAAAGAGTACAAGTAAATGGAGCTGACTCTGAGGAGAAGGATGTTACCAGTAGTGTGCCCCAGGGATCTGTCCTTGGTCCGATTCTTTTTAACATCTTTGTTAGTGATATAGCGGAAGGGCTGTCGGGTAAGGTTTGCCTCTTTGCAGATGATACCAAAATCTGCAATAGAGTAGACACCTAGGAAGGTGTAGATAACATGAGGAGGGATCTAGCTAAGCTTGAAGAATGGTCTAGAATTTGGCAGCTGGGATTTAATGTTAAAAAATGTAAGGTCATGCATTTGGGCTGCAGCAATCCAAGGGAGCAATACAGTATAGGAGGTGAAGTACTTTTGTCCACTAAAGAAGAGCGGGACCTAGGCGTGGTTGTGTCTGATGATCTTAAAGTAGCTAAACAGGTAGAAAAGGCGACGGCAAAAGCTAGAAGGATGCTTGGGTGCATACGGAGAGGAATGGCTAGCAGAAAAAAGGAGGTGATAATGCCTCTCTATAAGTCTTTGGTGCGACCTCATTTGGAGTATAGTGTGCAATTCTGGAGACCGCATCTTCAAAAGGATGTGAACAGGATGGAGTCGGTGCAGAGGGTGGCTACTAAAATGATTAGTGGGCTTCATTATAAAGCATATGAGGACAGACTTAAGGATCTTAATATGTACACCTTAGAGGAAAGGCGGGATAGAGGTGATATGATTGAGATGTTTAAATACCTCCGTGGCATAAATGTTCAGTGAGAGAGCCTCTTTCAATTGAAAGCAAGTTCTGCTACTAGGGGACATGGGATGAGGGTGAAGGGAGATAAAGTCAGGAGTGATATGCGGAAATATTTCTTTACGGAAAGAGTAGTGGATCCATGGAATAGTCTCCCAGTGGAGGTGGTAGAAATGAGGACAGTAACTGAATTCAAAAAAGCATGGGACCAACACAGAGGATCTCTAAAGGTAAAAAGTGGACTGTTGTAGTTGTTGATATGGAAGGACAGACTAGATAGGCCATGTGGTCTTTTTCTGTCATCATGTTTCTGTTTCTATCTCCATAAACCACGATTTGAGTTCCTCCTTGGTAACGGGCAGGTAAGCACCAGATGCATTCCCCGCCTCCTTCGTTCCTAGGCCACTTGCTGCCACATTCTCGGACATCCCCTCAGTCAGCAGTTTATCTCTCTCCTGATGCTTCGTCCGGGCACCTCCATAGGCAAACTTCCTCAAATCAGCAGTTTTCTTCCGTGCAGAGGCCATTTCCCAGCCGGCGCTATCCCCCTCCGCACCGGATATCCGCCCAGGAAGGTCTCTCACAACCCCCCCCCCCACCGAGCAGAGAGGAGGAGCTGTGCTGCAAACTGCCCACCAGATGGAGCTCTTGTCTCAGTGCTGCCTAGAGTACTCAGCACAGAGAATGACAACTCATCAAAGTAAAGCAGCGTTCCAAACTTGCGTTCCACTGTCATGCAGTAATGGCTGATACTGAAAGCTCCCAGGAGAAAGCACCACTCAAGCTTAGGCACATTTAGTCCAACTTGGCTCGCTAATTACAGCGCCCCTCCACCAGCAAATAACACAGAGCCACTACAATGCAAGCCTGCTCACCCTCCTCTCCGGACGGCATCCAACAGAGACATTGAAGAGAAGATAGGAAGCACAGCAACAATCAGTCATCAGCACAGCACTTCTCACCCAGATCCAACCTTTATGGAGAGATTAGGACGGATCCCACAAGCCGACATACTATTTCTGCTCCAGCGATCGGGAGCCGCGCACCTCTCCCCCAGGCTGCACGCACGTAATCAGGTGTTGTGCTGGATCGGGCATCGACCTCAGGCGTGTAGGGGAGGCATAACTGGCTGCCGGTGATCAGATACCAGCTGTTTCTACAAAATCCATTGCTCCACCTGTTCCGCCGCTTGCTGCTATTCAAATTCGGCAGAAGCAAGGGACCTCACACCCAATTTAAACGTGGATGTAAGGATCCCAGCACGGAGCCTCAGGGGAAGCCAGCCATTTCAGTGCGGGCTCGCTAGCGCCCCTGTCTCGATACGTTTTGATTGGCACCTCGTATTAATAGAAAAAAGAAGCTCCCCAGATCTCACTGTATATAAAACAGTCAATCTGTCAATCTTAGATACTGAAATACACGGTCCTTGGCTTTATAAATATTTATGCACTGCTTTATCAACTACCTCAACAGTTCCAGCCTTAGAAACAACTTTCATGTAACAATTGACCTATCTTATATTCCTAAATGTACAATATATCCTACAAGGAGGAGAAAAGACCCAGTTCAAAAGCTGGTATCCCTCTATGGGGCAGACTTCCTGCCAAAGAAGAGTTGCCTTTTACAGCATCACTGGTCTAAAAAACTCCTAATGATAACGCTTTATTCATGAATTCAAAAAGAGCTTTTTTTTTAATATAAGAAAGAAAAAAAACAGCTAAGCTTAGCTGGATATCAATAAAGCGCAGTTACTTACCTGTAAAGCGTAGTTACTCACCTGTAACAGGTGATTTCCGGGAACAGCAGAAATTAAGTCTTCACATATGGGGTATCGTCGGTACTGACAGAGCCTGCGCAGGAATGCTCCCTAGCGTCCAAAAGGAAATATTTTGGGAGCATCCCACTGCGACTGCGTCGCTGCCTTCCTGCCTTTCCAACTCTCCCTCTTCAGTTTAGTTTATAGCTGAGGCAAAGGAAAGAAGGAGAGATAGAGAGAGAGAGAAAGACAACTCCTAGGGGAGGTGGGTGGGTTGTGAAGACTTAATTCCTGCTGTTCCCGGAGATCATCTGTTACAGGTGAGTAACTACGCTATCTCCAGAAACAAGCAGGAATGTAGTCTTCACCTATGGGGACTCCCCAGCTGAGAGATGCCAGGGACATGACCCCAAAGCTGAGAAACCCAGGTTGAGATGGGTCATGCTTCCTCCCATAGATCTCTGGCATCGAAACCCGGGATGGCAGGTAGGAGTTATTCTAAGTCTGAAAGAGATGCAGAACAGCTTGGCCGAACGAGGCATCCCGACGGGAGTCTTTGTGTAAGCAGTAGTGGGCTGCACAGGTATGTACCGAAGCCCAAGTGGCTGCGCTGCAAATGTTGTCAATAGACACTGAGCGAAGGTTAGCCATAGAGGTTGCCATTGCTCTCACATTGTGAGCTGTGACATGACCTTTGAGAGAAAGCACAGTTACTTACCTGTAACAGGTGATCTCTGGGAACAGCAGGAATACGTCTTCACATATGGGTACGTCGGTACCGACGGAGCCTGCACGGGAACGCTCCCCAGCTTCCCAAAAAGGAAAGCTTTTGGGAGCATCCCACAGCGCCTGCGCGCTGCCTTCCCGCCTTTCCTAACCGCCTCTCCTCAGTTCGAGTTTTAAAGCTGAGACAAAAGAGAGAGAGGAAAGGAAAGTCAGATAGAGAGATACAACACCTAGGGGAGGTGGGTGGGTTGTGAAGACTTATTCCTGCTGTTCCCAGAGATCACCTGTTACAGGTAAGTAACTGTGCTATCTCCAGGAACAAGCAGGAATGAGTCTTCACATATGGGGACTCCCTAGTTAAAGATGCCTGGGAGATCCCCAAGGATATGAGACCCTGGGAAGGGCTCTACCTCCTCCTGTGGATCTCAGGCATCCATCCAGGGAAGGAGGGCAGGAGTTGATTAAGAATGGAACAGGTGTTTGAGAACAGCCTGACCAAACAAGGCATCCCGGCGGGAGTCCTTGTCCAAGCAGTAATGGGCTGTGAAGGTATGAACCGAGGCCCAGGTGGCCGCTCGACAGATCTGGTCGATGGACACAGAATTTAGATAAGCCATAGAGGTGGCCATGGCCCTCACATTATGAGCTGTGACATGGCTCTCCAGAGAAAGGTTCTTACTCTGGTAGGCAAAAGAAATACACTGAGCAATCTAATTGGACAGTGTACTTTTAGAGACTGGAAGTCCCAAATGAGAGGGATTAAAAGCAACAAAGAGCTGGGAAGACTTTCTATGTTGCTGTGTCCTTTGTAAGTAAAAGGCAAGAGCTCTTTTACAATCCAGAGTATGAAGATTCCTCTCTGCACTTGATGCATGAGGAGCTGGAAAAAAGACAGGTAAATATACCTCTTGATTAAGATGAAAAGGTGAGACCACTTTAGGCATAAAGTGTGGATTGGTCCTAAGGACTACCTTATTATGATGGAACCTTGTATAAGGTGGATTAGCCACTAAGGCCTGCAGCTCACTGATGCGGCGAGCTGAGGTGACTGCAATGAGGAAAATAACCTTCCAGGAAAGAAATTTCAAGGAGGTGGTGGCTAAGGGTTCAAAAGGAGCCTTCATAAGCTGACCAAGAACCAGATTTAAATCCCATGCCACCGGAGGAGGCCTAATGGGAGGTTTAGTTAAAGTTAGGCCTCTCATGAATCTTGCAATAAGAGGATGAGAGGAAATAGGCTGTCCATTGATAGGCTTAAGGGATGCTGCAATAGCACTCAAATGGACCCTTACTGAATTCGTCTTAAGGCCTGCATTGGAAAGATGCAGGAGATATTCCAATAGAGAATTCAAAGGTAGTGCTAGAGGGTCAAGATCCTTTTCAGTACACCAAATGGAAAACCTTTTCCATTTAAAAGCATAGGAACGTCTAGTAGAAGGTTTTCTGGAAGCATGGAGGATATCCTTCACTTGTTGAGAAAGATTCCAGCCTTGAAGGTCTAGGCCTTCAGTAACCAAGCTCTGAGGTGAAGGGGACTTGGGGTTTGGGTGCCACAAAGTCCCTTTCTCCTGAGACAGAAGGTCTGGGCAGCTCCCAAGTCCAGGGAGGGGGCTTGGGAGAGATGCAGAAGTAGAGGGTACCACACTTGGCGTGGCCAGCGTGGAGCTATAAGGATCATAGATCCTTGATCCCTCTGGAGTTTGAACAGAGTCTTGGGAATCAAGGGAATGGGTGGAAAGGCATACAGGAAGCCTTGACCCCAGTGAAGGAGGAAGGCATCCTTGGCCTGAACTCCCTGACACGGAATTCTGGAACAGAACCGGGGAAGTTTGGCATTCCACGGACTTGCAAAGAGGTCTATGTCCGGGGTTCCCCATTCTTGGAAGATTCTGAGTACCTGATCCACGTGCAGGGACCATTCGTGTGGAAGCAGAACTCGACTGAATCTGTCTGCCCAAGAGTTTTGAATTCCTGGGAGGTATACGGCCAGGAGATGGATTTGATGCTCTCTGGCGAAGGCCCACAATCTTAAAGCTTCGTTGCAAAGCGACAGAGAGCCAGTTCCTCCTTGCTTATGTAAAACATGGCTATTTGATTGTCCGTATGAATGAGGACTGTCTTGTAGCTGAGCAGGGTATGAAAGACCTTCAGAGCTAGAAAAACTGCTCGAAGCTCCAGGAGGTTGATATGAAGAGAGGTCTCCTGTGGAGACCAAGTGCCCTGAGTGGAGAGGTCTTGTAGATGAGCTCCCCAACCTGTCTGGGAGGCATCTGTTGTGAGGGTTGCCTGGGGCAACAACTGTTGGAAGGGGGACCCCAGCAACAGATTTTGGGTGGATATCCACCATTGGAGAGACCAAAAGAGACGTTTGGAGGTTGCTATTTGGTCTGAGAGAGCTCCTGATGCTTGAGTCCACTGGGTGGACAAAG
Source organism: Ichthyophis bannanicus (assembly GCA_033557465.1). NCBI lineage: Eukaryota > Metazoa > Chordata > Amphibia > Gymnophiona > Ichthyophiidae > Ichthyophis > Ichthyophis bannanicus. The sequence goes on along the minus strand of CM066033.1, from coordinate 1,271,313,731 downwards.
TCCATTGAGCTGCTCTCATGTGTAGGCGAGCATAGGGTACCACATGCACTGTGGATGCCATGTGGCCTAACAGTTGTAGCATCTCCCGGGCAGTTAAGTGGTTCTTTGACTGAATCTGGGAGGCTAACTGCACTAGATGTTGGCAACGGGCCGGAGGAAGGTAGGCCCTTGCAGTGGTAGTATCCAACCAGGCCCCTATGAATTCTAGGGACTGAGTAGGGGTGAGCTGAGACTTTGGGAGGTTTACCACAAGTCCCAGATACTGCAGAATGCGTCTTGTGCGGTCCAGGGAAATCTGGGCCTCTGACTGAGATGGAGCTCGGATGAGCCAGTCGTCCAGGTATGGGAATACAAAGATTCCCAGAGTGTGTAGAAATGCAGCTACTGTTGCCATGCATTTGGTGAACACTCTTGGAGCAGAGGCCAGACCAAAAGGAAGTACCCTGTATTGGTAATGTTTTCCTTGCAAAAGAAAACAGAGGAACTTTCTGTGAGATGGATGGATGAGGACATGTGTGTACGCATCCTTGAGATCTAGAGAACAAAGCCAATCCTGACTTGGAAGGAGAGTGCCCAGAGAAAGCATCTTGAACTTCTCCTTGCATAGAAACTTGTTCAATTCCCTGAGATCTAATATGGGTCTGTATCCCCGTTTTCTTTGGAATCAGAAAATAGGGGGAGTAAAACCCTGACCCTTGTTGAAGAAGAGGTACTTCTTCTATTGCCCCTTGGGCAAGAAGGGTAACCACCTCTTGACCTAGAATGTCGAGAAGAGATGTTGGAGAATTGAAGTGTCTCACCATGGTGTGAGGAGGAAGGTTTGAGAAATGAAGTTTGTAGCCCTCCCTTATGATGGAGAGGGTCCACTGCTCTGATGTAATTTGCTCCCATCTGTGAGCAAAATGAGCTAACCTTCCTGGAATGGTGAGAGGCTCTGGCTGTTTTAAAGCCAGAAAGGCTAAGTTCTCTAGCATCAAGTCAAAAACCCTGAGGTTGGGTCTGCTGAGTTGCAGCAGCCCCTGTAGACTTAGGCCTGGCCTGTTTAGGTTGCTGATGCTTAGTGGCAAAGCGACCTGTAGATGATTGTTGGCCAGAGGCAGAAGGGAATCTGCCCTTTTTGAAAAAAAGACTTCTCGAAGGGTTTTTTCTTGGCAGGAATGGAGGTTGACTTTGAAAGTCTATCCAGAGCAGAATTTTCTGCATCCATTTGAGTGGCTTTTATTTGCCATTCTTTACCAAATAGGTTTTTGCCTGTACAGGGAAGATTTCCTAAGCCATCTTGGACCCAAGGTTCTAAATCAGAAGCTTGGAGCCAAGCAATTCTGCGAGCAGCTATGGCAATGCCAGCAGCTCTGCTGGCACCTTCAAAGGAGTCAAAGGCTGCCCTGTTGGAAAACTTTGAAATGTCTTGAGTATGCTTAAGCCAAAGGAGGAATTCTTCCCTTTTATCCTCTGGAAGAAAAGGGAGGAAAGTGTGCAGCTTATCTGCAACTTCTTTGAGAAACATACCCATGTAAAGACTATAGGAGTTGATTCTGGCAATGAGCATACTGGCTTAGAAGAGTTTCCTACCAAAAGCATCCAAGGTCCTGCATTCTCTTCCTGGAGGAGTAGAAGAGTGTCTCTTTGTACTCTTTATCCTCTTCATAGCTGACTGCACCACAATGGAATGGTGAGGAAGCTGTGTTTTATGAAAACCAGGACAAGGAGGGACACGATACATAGTGTCCAATCTGCGAGAATGAGGAGAGATAGTGAGAGGAGTCTCCCATAAGTCAATCATGTGTTCATAAAGAATCTCATGAATTGGTAAGGTGACTGCCTCTTTAGGAGCCTTAGAATAGCCTAAAATATCTAATTTTTTTGCTCTAGGCTCTGTTTCAGAGGTTACTGAAATAGAAAGTCCTTTAGCTACTTCTCTTATGAAGTCTTGAAAGGACAAGTCCTCTGGAGGAGACATTCTTCTTTTTGGAGAAGGTGGCTCTTCAGGAAGGGCTTTGGATACTTCAGCAGACTCCTCTGATGTATCAGAATCATCAGAGGAATCAAAGTACCGCCTGTCAGGGTGCTCTTCTAAAGCTCAGTACGCATATCGAGCGGTATCGACATCGGGCGTCATCGGTACCGGTTTGGTACCGATGAGCAGCCCTGGACAGGGAACTGCTGCAGTCTGTATCCTGGTCGATGCCGATGCAGTCGGTACCGGTGCTGGTGCCGGTACCGGAGCCGATACCGACAACGGAGTTTGTTGTGGTATCAGCGGCGTCGCAGCTTGAATAAAGGCCTTGATAGCCTGCTGCATGGATAGAACATTCTGATCCATCGACGCCATGAATGCCTGGAATTCGGTACCGGAAGGTTGTGCCGGTACCCCAGAGCATTCTAACAGGTGATCGGTCGAGGCCGTGCCATCGATGTCAACCTGTAACCCCATAGGTGGAGCTTTGGAAGCCGGAGCTTCCCGCTGGGGTTGTTTTGCCGGTGCAGGATCCTCGAGGGCAAGCCCGGAGGCATCTCGATGCTTAGAGGGAGATCTACCCTTCGAGGACCGGCTGGATTTATGTTTGGTTACCTGAGATCCATGGGAGGAAGAAGCAGCCCTGGAAGACGTCGATGCTACTGAAGCTGCATCAGAGGGAAACAGCACATGGAGCTTGGCTGCTCGGTTCTGTAAACCCCGTTTAGACATCAAAGAGCAGGACGGACAATCCGAAATGGAGTGTTCAGGACCCAAACATTTAAGACACCATTCATGGGTGTCAGTAACAGAGATAGTACCGCTGCACTTAATGCATTTCTTGAACCCGGAGGCTGGTTTTTCCATGACGAAAAATTTCTTGTGAGGCCTAAGGCCCAAAGAAGAAAAATACACTAAGTGAGGGAAAAAATATATGTTTTTGGTTTTTTTTTTGTTTTGAAGAAAGAAAAGACCGGCGGTACCGGTCCGGAGTCGGAGGAGGCAGACACGCGACCAAAGAAATAAAATAAAACAAAGAACTTCTTCAGCGGTGACAGGGCTCGACCTGCTGGCTCCGCGGCAAAGAAGAACTGAGGAGAGGCGGTTAGGAAAGGCGGGAAGGCAGCGCGCAGGTGCTGTGGGATGCTCCCAAAAGCTTTCCTTTTTGGGAAGCTGGGGAGCGTTCCTGCGCAGGCTCCGTCGGTACCGACGTACCCATATGTGAAGACTCATTCCTGCTTGTTCCTGGAGATAGTCCTTTACTCTCATATGCAAAGGAAATGCAATCCATTTAGACAAATTTCACTTTGACTTCTTGGACTGCCAGTTTCCAAGCTAGGAAGCTTTTCTATGTTGTTTAGTTCTCCGAAGGTAAAAAGCCAAAGCTCTTTTACAATCCAGTCTATAAAGATTCCTTTCTGCATTGGAGGCATGAGGCCTAGGGAAGAATACAGGAAGGTAAACAGAATGGTTTAAATGAAAAGGCGAAACCACCTTTGAAATAAAGTGAGGGTGAGTCCTAAGAACTACTTTATCATGGTGGAACCTTGTGTAAGGAGGATCAGCCACTAAAGCCTGTAGCTCACTGATGCGTCTTGCAGAAGTGAAAGCAATCAGGAAGATTACTTTCAAAGAAAGAAACTTTAGAGATGTAGTGGCTAAGGGTTCGAAGGGCGGTTTCATGAGCTGCCCAAGGATAAGATTTAAATCCCATGCCACGGGCGGTGGCTTGATGGGAGGCTTAGTCAACAGTAGACCTCTCATAAACCTTGCTACAAGTGGTTGAGAGGAAACAGGTTGTCCATCCAAGGACTTGTGGAAAGCCGCAATGGCACTAAGGTGGACCCTTACTGAATTGGTCTTAAGACCAGAGGATGATAGTCTTATAGTCTAGATGTAAATAGTTACCCAGGTTATCCAAGTTTTAATACCTTTTCCTTGTAAACACAGATCAGCCAATGAAAGTGTAAGTTTTATGTTCCATGTAAACTGCGCTGATGTTGAATAGCGCGGTATAAAAGAGACTTAAATAAATAAATAAAATAAATAAATAAATGATAAATGGAGGACATACTGGCACTGAAAAGGGATTAAGTTCCTTTTCTGAACACCAGATGGAAAACCGTTTCCACCTGAAGGCATAAGCTTGCCTTATTGAAGGCATAGACTCGCCTTCTTGAAGCCAAAAGGATATCCTTAACCTGTTGAGAAAGGTTGATATCCTGGAATTCTAGGCTCTCAGCAGTCACGCCCTGAGGTGTAGAGACTGAGGATTCGGGTGCAATAGCATCCAGTTCTCCTGGGAAGAAGATCTGGAGAACACCCCAACTCCAGAGGTCTGGCTTGAGAGAGATGTAGAAGCAGAGAATACCACGTTTGCCATGGCCAGTGTGGGGCTATGAGGATCATATGGACCCTGTCTCTCTGAAGCTTGAACAGAGTTTTGGGAATGAGGGGAATGGGTGGGAAGGCACAGAGGAAGTCCTGACCCCGGTGGAGGTGGAAGACATCTCTTGCCTGACAGTTCTGAGCCGGAATCCTGGAACAGAACCGCGGAAGTTTGGCATTCTGAGAACATGCAAAGAGGTCTATATCTGGAGTTCCCCAGATCTGAAAAATTTGAGCGACCTGCTCTAGATGAAGAGACCATTTGTGTGGCAGCACTACTCGACTGAGTTTGTCTGCCAGGAGATTTTGTGTGCCTGGAAGATACACCGCTAAGAGGTGGATTTAAAGATTCCTGGCGAAAGCCCAGAGGCGTAGTGCTTCGTTGCACAGAGCCTGAGAACCTGTTCCACCTGCCTGTTTCACATAGAACATGGCTACTTGATTGTCGGTGTGGACCAGAACTGTCTTGCAGCTCAGGTGGGCCTGAAATACTTGAAGAGCATAGAAGATGGCTCTGAGTTCCAGGAGGTTTATATGAAGACAAGCCTCCTGCTTGTTCCAGAGACACTGAGTGGAGAGAGTGTCCAAGTGAGCCCCCCAACCTAATTTGGATGCATCTGTTTGATTCAAACCGATATTCTTTAAGCTAAATTCTCATATGTATATAGTTTCTCAGTTAACTCCATGTTATAACCCTATTTTGTTTGATACTAAATTTCATATGTATATAGTTTCCCCAGTTAATTCCATGTTATATCCCTGTTTTATGTAAACGTAGGACAAAATGTATGTCCAAGTGTTCAATGTAAACTGCACTGATGAGAAATAGCGTGGTATATAAGAAGTGTTAAATAAATAAATAAATAAATCTGTCGTCAAGGTGGCTTGGTGTAGTGGCTGCTGGAAAGGAGACCCTAGGAGAAGGTTTCCTAGCGATTGCCACCACTGTAGGGACAAAATGAGAAATGTCGAGTTTCTAATTTTGTCCGTGAGGCGACCCGAGGCCAGTGTCCACTGAGAGGTTAGGGTCCACTGGGCTGCTCACATGTGTAGTCGAGCATAGGGAACCACATGGACAGTGGATGCCATATGTCCCCGATGCTGAAGCATTTCTCGAGCAGTTAGGAAAGTCTTCAAAGCTGCTTGGGAGGCCAGCTGGAGTATTTGAAGACAACGCTGACGTGGCAGGAAAGCTTTTGACTGCCTCGTGTCTAGAAGACCCCCTATGAACTCCAGAGACTGAGAAGGGGTGAGATGAGATTTTGGGAGGTTTATGACCAGTCCCAGGTATTGCAGGATTTGCATTGTACGGGAGAGAGCAGAACTGGCTTCTGGAGCTGTTGATGCTCAGGTGAGACAGTTGTCTAAGTAGGGGAAGACGAATATCCCCAGAGTTCTCAGGAATGCTGCTATTACTGCCATGCATTTTGTGAAGACTCTTGGGGCAGAAGCCAGTCTGAAGGGTAGAACTCTGTACTGGTAATGTTTTCCTTGAAAAAGGAATCAAAGAAACCTCCTGTATGAATGAGAATATGGGTATATGCATCCTTCAGATCTAGAGAACATAGCCAATCCTGACTCTGAATGTATGGAAGAAGTGTTCTAAGGGAGATCATTTTTAATTTTCACGGAACAGATACTTGTTCAACTCTCTGAGGTCCAGTATGGGTCTGTATCACCCTGTTTTCTTTGGAATGAGGAAGTAGGGGGAGTAGAAACCCATGCCCTGTTGGGATATGGGTACCTCTTCTATTGCTCCTTGAGCAAGTAGTGAGGTGACCTCTTGACACAAGAGAGTGGTGAAAGGGCCCTGAGAATTGAACTGTCTTGTGATGGTGGGAGGGGTATACTGTGAAAATGGAGTTAGTACCCTTCTCTTACAATGGATAGAGTCCAGTGCTCTGATGTTATCTGTTGCCATCTTCTGGTGAAATGACAAAGTCTGCCGGGGATGGCGAGAGGCTCTGTATCTTTCAGGGGCAGGGTGACTAAGTTCTTAAGGAAGGAGTCAAAGCCCCTGAGGGGGCTGTGTCTGCTGAGCTGGTTGAGCTCTGGGGACTTGTGTCTTCCTTTGCCGTCCGGGTTGCTGTTGTCCCTTTTGGGGAGCATGAACTGGGCAGTGGACAGCTTGGGTGTAAGATGGGTAGAATTTATTTTTCTTGTTGAAAAAGGGTTTCTTAGTTATCTTTTTCTTAGCTGGGTTGGCTGTCGTCCTTGATAATCTGTTCATGGTGGTGTTTTCAGACTCTAGCTGATTAGCTTTGTCCTGCCAATCTTGCCAAAGAGATTTTCTCCTGTGCAAGGAATATTCCCCAGCTTGTCTTGCATCCATTGTTCTAATCAGATACCTCAAGTCAGGCAATGCGACGTGCACCGATGGAAATAGCAGAGGTTCTGCTAATGCACTCAAAGCAATCAAAGGTTGCACGGTTCATGTTTGACCAGAGTGAGGAAGTCTGTTCTTTTATCATCGCAGAGAAGTGGAGCCATCAGCTCCAGATCTCTTGTAACCTCCTTAAGGAACATTCCCATATAAAGAATGTAAGAGCTGATCCTGGCTGATAGCATCGAGGATTGAAAGCATCGACGCCCAAAGGCATCGAGTGTCCTCACTTCATGGCCTGGAGGATTGGAAGAATGCGTCTTAGCACTCTTGATCCTACGCATCGCCGATTCCACTACCACTGAATGGTGTGGTAATTGCGTCTTCTGAAAACCAAGGCATTGTGGAACTCGGTACATGGTATCGAGCCTCCGAGAATGTGGAGACACCGTAAAAAGGTGTCTCCCACATCCTTAACATGAGGTCATGCAAGATTCGGTGAATGGGAAGGGTAGCAGCTTCTTTAGGAGCTGCCGGGTATTGAAGAATTTCTAATTCTTCTGCTCTCGGTTCCTTCTCAGGGGTCACCATGATCGACAGTCCTCGTGTTACATCACGTATGAAATCCTGAAGAGACATGTCTTCTGGAGGAGACATCCTACGCTGAGGAGGAGGAGAGGGATCCTCTGGAAGAATCACTTCGGTACCGGTGGAGTCCTCAGAGTCATCGGAATCGGAGGACTTGACGTATTTCCGTTCTGGGTGTGCTTGCATTGCTTGATGCTGGAATCGATCAAAGTCAACATCGGACTGTCTCGATACCGGGCCCTCGATACCAGACACTGATTCAAGTGCCGGCAAGGGGGGAAGTAACGCGTCGGTTAAAGCAGGTGCGGTCGGTACCGGTATCGATGACTGCTGAACCACCTGGAGCAGCCTTAGTGGTACCGAGGCTGCTAAGAGAGCCGCTAGGTTGCATTCGATGGCTAGGATGCACTGATCCATGGCCCCTGCCGATGCCTGGATGTCGGTGCCGGTGGAGCAGGCCACGACTCCAGAACATGGCACCAAGAGTTCTCCGGAGGTGGAAGCTTCGGGAACATTTTTTATTATTATTTTTTTATTTATTTATGAGGCTTGATAAACCGCCCAAACCGGGGTATCAGAGCGGTGTACAATAAAAGCAGGCTGCTGGGAAATTAAAGAAAGGAAAGGAACGCCATTCAATGTATAGGAAAGCACCACAGAGATAGATAGAAAAAAAGAAAAGGACAGAATAATATGGCTAGAGAGTCAGAGACTGAAGGGAAGGACGGAGGGGGGGGGGGGGGGGGGAGAGTGGTATATGGTATGGAGGCCAGCATGACTGTCAAGGGGGTGCCGGGAGATCAAAAGCCTGAGAAAATAGATGGGTCTTAAGGAGAGCTTTGAAATGCGGAAACAAAGGCTCAGTGCGGAGTGAATGGGGAAGGGAATTCCATAAAGCAGGACTTAAGAAAAGGAAAGCAGAGTGACGGGTGAGTTCGAGATGAGCTTGGGACGGGGAGGGAAGAAAAAGGCGATTACTATGGGAAGAGCGGAGAAGACGAGGAACAGGTTGATGGTAAATAAGATCAGATAAATATTGAGGAATACCTGTGTGAAGAACTTTGTGGGTGGTAATGAGATATTTATAAACAAACCTAAATTTAACGGGAAGCCAGTGAAGAGAGAGAAGGCAAGGAGTGATGTGATCAAAAGGGGAAGAGAAAGTGATTAGACGGGCGGCAGTGTTTTGGATGAGCTGAAGGCGACGGAGTCGATAAGAGGGAAGGCCAGCAAAGAAGGAGTTACAGTAATCCAAATGGGAGATTACAAGGGAGAGAACTAGAGTAGTAAGGGAATTAGCAGAGAGGTAGGGCCGGAGGGAACGGATACGACGGAGATGAAAGAAGCAGCTACGAACGAGGGAGGAGATATGAGGATGAAAGGACAGAGAGGAATCAAGGGTGACACCAAGGTAGCGGAGAGAGGGAACGAGAGGGATGGGAAGGGAGGACATAGTGGGGGCTAGAGTGGGAGGAGGGGTAGCAAAAGAGAACCAAATAGCTGAGGACTTAGAGGGATTGACACAAAGAAGATTATCAGAGAACCAGGAGGCAATAAGGTCGAGGCAGTGGTTGAGAGCAGAGAGATCCGGGGATACAGAGTTGGTGTGATGGATAAGAAGAATATTATCGGCATAAAAGTAAGAGGAAATACCGGACTGTTTAATGAGGAGGGCAAGCGGAAGAAGGAAAATATTAAAAAGCAAAGGGGCGAGAATGGAGCCTTGCAGAACACCACAGTGCAGAGGGAAAGGGGCTGAGACGGTGGAGCCGGAGTGAACAGTAAAGGTGCGAAGTGAGAGAAACAACTGGAACCAGTGTAACACAGTGCCTCGGATACCAAAGTCAGACAGACGAGTGAGGAGGGTACGGTGATCTATGACATCAAAGGCGGCGGAGAGGTCTAGAGAAACAGCGATAGATAAGTCACCCCGGTCGTGAGAGCGGTGGAGTTCACTTAAAAGGGCAAGAAGTATAGTTTCGATGCTGTGCCCAGTCCTAAAACCAGATTGACGGGGTGAAGGGAAAGGGTGGTGTCAAGGTGCGCTGAAAGCTGGGAGAAGACTAGTTTTTCAAGAACTTTGGAAAGAAAGGGAAGGTTTGAGACAGGACGCCAATTGGTGGGGAGACTAGGATCGAGGGTAGGCTTCTTCAGGAGAGGGCGGACCATGGCATGTTTCCACCGAGTGGGGAAGGTGCCGGAGGTGAGACTGGAATTGACTATGGCCAGGATATATGGTGAGAGCTGGAGAGCGGGATCGAGAAGCCAAGTGGAGGGGAGGGGGTCAAGTGGGCAGGTTGTTTTGTGAGATCCTTCAACATCAATTGCCTGATCTATGCTGACGATGTCTTGCTATACATGCCAATCTCGACGGAGCATCCAGACCTCTCTCCGCTGGTCACCTGCTTCGATGCCGTCACAGATTGGCTACACATGAAGAAGCTCAAAATAAACTTCAAGACGGAGGTCCTCTTCATCACCAGGAACCCCGCATTCACTCCACCCTCCTCCCTAAGGTTACGCGATGCAGAGCTCCTCAGCAAGCCCACGATATGATACCTAGGAGTCACGCTGGATCAACAAGCTCAACATGAAGGCCCAGATAGGTAACATGGTAAAGGCGATCTACCACAAAATCCAGACGCTTCACCACCTGCGACAGTTGCTAGAACCAGAAGACTTCCGGACAGTCTTCCAAGCACTAATAATGCCATACTTCGACTATGCCAATGCAATACTGTATGGCCTCCCGAAAAGCACGCTTAACCCCCTACAGCTTGCAATGAATGCAGCTGCCAGAATCCTGCATGGAGCATCCAGGAGGGACCATATCACCCCAGTTCTGAAACAATTGCACTGGCTGCCGGTACAATGCAGGATCTCCTTTAAGATCTTAACAATGACCTACAAAGCCATCAACAAGTGCTCCTCCACCTCCCTCACAAATCTCGTCCAGACCACCCCCCTTAACGGAGTAAGGAGGCCAGCTGCCACCAATACTCATACTCCCGAAGGCGATCACCAAGTGCTCTCAGTCCACGAGAAACAGAGTCTTCGTCTTCTATGCACCCTCCTGTTGGACTGCCCTGCCACTGGCCATACGGGCCATCAATGACCTCGCCCAATTCAGAAAGGCACTGAAACACCATCTGTTCCTCCAGTATTATACTGAACCAGATGACGTCTCACAGCCAGTCACACACAGGACCCAGATCAGTACCCCCAGCGTAGACACCTCATACACCTTCAGCCCTGCCCTTGAGAGCCCCTCCTCCTGAAATTTACCACCGTGTGTATAGAAGACCCTAACAGTAGATAATAATGAACTGTTAATAATGATAATGATAATTAACAGTCGATAATAATGAACCCACAGATGCTCCTTGTGGTCTTGGGCAAGCCACTTAACCCTCCATTGCCCATGTTCCCTGTAAGTATTAGTGTATGTGTCTCATAACCCCACGTGTTAAATGTATCCCCCTATTGTGTTGTGACCGCTTTGATTGAAGGATAAGGCGGTATACAAAACTGTCTAAATAAATAAATAAAAATAAACAAACTGTCCACACACCCTGCGACAGCCAGATAGAAGGAACATAGTTACGCTGTTAACACTGCAGTTAAGGCTGAGCTGCCCTATAACCTGCTATAGCCAGAGTGTACATAGTTACCCTGTTAGCCCTGTATATAGAACCCTGTTCATTGTAAGTCCCTTGCAGAGCTGCCTGCACTGGACAAATGCGTTACATGTAAACCGCACTGATTTCAAATAGCGCGGTATAAAAGAAACATTAAATAAATAAATAAATCCTGGAGCCCCATTAATGCTTTGGAAGCTGGGGCCTCCCGCCAGGGCTGTTTTCCTTGAGGGCAACGCTAGTAGCATCTTGATGCTTCGAAGGAGATCTACCCTTTGAGGACCGGCCAGTCTTGGAAGACCTGGGGTTAGTTACCTGAGATGCATGGGAGGAAAATGAAGCCCTGGAAGACGTTGATGCAATGGACATCGCATCTGCAGCAAAGAGGGTGCCGGGTTTTGCAGCTCTGTTCTACAGGCCCCTCTTGGTCATCTTTCCACAGAGGAGACACTTTGATGGTAAATGGTCAGGATCTAAACATTTAAGACACCAGTCATGGGTGTCGGTAGCAGAAATGGTACCGCCACACTTTGAGCATTTTTTGAAACCACTAGATGGTTTCCCCAGCGTCCAATAGGAAAGCCTTTAGGAGCATCCCACAGTGCCTGCATGCTGCCTTCCCGCCTTTCCCAACTGTCCCTCTCCAGTTGAGTTTAAAGCTGAGATAAAGAGAGAGGGAAAGAGAGAAAGAGAGAGAGACAACTCCTAGGGGAGGTGGATGGGTTGTGAAGACTAAATTCCTGCTGTTCCCGGAGATCACCTGTTACAGGTGAGTAACCATGCTATCTCCAGGAACAAGAAGAATGTAGTCTTCACATATGGGGGGACTCACTAGCTGCAGCTGCCAGGGAGAAGGCCCCAGAAGTTGTGTGCCCCTGTGAAAGGGCTCCACTTCCCCCCATGGATCTCTGGCATCCTACCAGGGATGGTGGGTAGGAGTTGATTAAGTATGGAACAGGTGTTGAAGAACAGCCTGACCAAACAAGGCATCCCAGCGGGAGTCCTTGTCTAAGCAGTAATGGGCTGTGAAGGTATGAACCAAAGCACAAGTAGCTGCTCGACAGATGTCGTCGATAGACACAGAGTGAAGATGAGCCATAGAGGCTGCCATGGCTCTCACATTGTGAGCTGTGACATGGCCTTCAAGAGGAAGGCTTTTACTCTCATAGGCAAAAGATATACACTGTGCAATCCAGCTGGACATTGTTCTTTTGGAGACTGGAAGTCCCAAATGACTAGGATCAAAAGCAACAAAGAGTTGAGAGGACTTTCTATGTTGCTGTGTCCTTTGCAAGTAAAAGGCCAAAGCCCTTTTACAGTCCAAAGTATGAAGATTCCTTTCTGCATTTGAGGCATGAGACCTTGGGAAGAATACAGGAAGGTAAACTGCTTGGTTTAAATGAAAAGCATGCGTGGCGTTTTTTGCTTTAGTAGAGCTCAGAGTGAGACGCTTCAAGGTAATATCCATCAGTTGAACATTTGATGAAGATGTGTGTTTCCTTTTAATATCAGAAATGGACATATGAGCATTTATGATACTGATTTATTATTTCTTTAGCTTTTAGCATGAGATTAGCAGATTATTCGCTGTATGCTGCATGCTGAACATCCCTCCCCCGAAGAAGCCGCTTGACGGCGAAACGCATTAGCGCTACAAATCTGCGTTGGGTGCGGGAGACTAATCCTGACTTTGTCCAAACTTTCACAGATAAGTCTTTTGACTCCTTTTATATGAGTCAGGATTCTCCATTTAGTTAAAGTCATAAGCATTTTTTAGAGCTGTATCGAGTTTACAGTGATAAGTAACTTTTCAACAATATAGGAATATTTGGGTCATTGATGTAAAGAAGGGGATAGGGAGTCTTCAGGCGTTTCAACTCATTGTGGCCTGATAAGACCCTTCCTCATTCATTCTGAGACCCTTTTCCTGGAAAAATTTCAGTATTCATTGCATTTACATTTGAGCAATTGTCTTTGTTATTAAATGAAAAGGTGACACCACCTTTGGCATAAAGTGTGGATGAGTCCTAAGGTCTACTTTATTATGATGGAACCTTGTATAAGGAGGATCAGCCACCAATGCTTGCTATTCACTGATGAGACGTGCTGATGTAATTGCAATAAGAAAGATGACCTTCCAGGAAAGGAATTTCAAAGAGGTAATAGCTAATGGCTCAAGAGGCGGCTTCATGAGCTGCCCAAGAACTAGATTTAAGTCCCATGCCACCAGTGGTGGCTTAATGGAAGGCTTAGTTAAAAGAAGGCCTCTCATAAATATCGCTATGAGAGGATGAGAGGAAATAGGTTGTCCATTTAGAGGCTTGAAAGAAGCTGCAATAGCACTCAAATGAACTCTCACTGAATTAGTCTTAAGCCCTGCATTAGATAAATGAAGGAGATACTCCAGTAATGATTCCAGAGGTATTGCAAGAGGGTTAAGACCCTTCTGCGAGCACCAAATGGTAAATCTTTTCCACTTGAATGCATAAGAGCGTCTTCTGGAAGGCTTCCTGGAAGCATAAAGGATATCCTTTACCTGCTGAGAAAGGTTAAGACCATGAAGTTCTAGGCTTTCAGCAACCAGGCCCTGAGATGCAGAGACTGGGGATTGGGATGCCACAGCATCCCGTCCTCTTGAGAAAGGAGATTTGGAGCAGATCCTAACTCAAGAGGCGGAGCTTGAGAGAGATGTAGGAGCAGAGGGTACGGCATTTGCCGTGGCTAATGTGGAGCTATGAGAATCATATGACCTCTGTCTCTCTGAAGCTTGAACAGGGTTTTGGGAATTAGGGGAATGGGTGGGAAGGCATACAGGAAGTCCTGGTCCCAATGGAGGAGGAAAGCATCCCTGGCCTGACAACCCTGAGCCAGAATTCTGGAACAGAACCGGGGAAGTTTGGCATTCAGCGGACTTGCAAAGAGGTCTATGTCCGGGGTTCCCCAAATTTGGAAAATTTTGGCCACCTGGTCTGCATGGAGAGACCATTTGTGTGGAAGCAGAACTCGACTGAGTCTGTCTGCCCAAGAGTTTTCTATACCTGGAAGATACACTGCAAGGAGATGAATCTGATGCTCTCTGGCGAGGGCCCATAGTCGCAAAGCTTCGTTGCATAGCGACAGAGAGCATGTTCCGCCCTGCTTGTTCACATAGAACATGGCTACTTGATTGTCCGTTTGAACTAGGACTGTCTTGTAGCTGAGCTGGGTGTGGAATACTCGAAGAGCAAGGAAGATTGCTAATCTCTGCTGCATGTACATTGCTACATCTCAAAAATTTGTTACATTGTTTCTACCACATATCCAATGCTCCAAATTGAAGAATGAAACATTGTGTCTACATATTTACCAGCGGCCTACAGTCTTATACCACTCCAAAAAGGTAGCTATAAGAGGCTCTCTTTCTCCCACACCTTAACAACCTGAAACCACACCAATTGTCTCATATTTTCCTCTGCCACCCTTGTACCGGAACAGATAGACCCAAAATGAAGCACATAATCCTCACTCTAATGAGTCTTTACCTTCTACTTACTATCTTGCCATCCAGCTCTCTGGCACTAACAGCACAAAACCCCATCCCAACGCTCCGGACTAGTGGAAGAAAATGCTCTGATGACATCAACAACCCCTATCATGGAGCGAGCTATCCACGCCGCTCCCGTCTAGTCTATATCCCCCTACAAAATAACTCTAAACCAAAGCAAAATAAACCCCCACATACTAACAGCCTGAAGTGCGCTCTCATTAACGCTCGATCACTTCGCAAAAAATGGCCAGCAATCACTGAAACAATAATTCATCTTAATCTAGATGTCATTATGATAACTGAGACCTGGCTCTCACCGGAAGATAATACCATCCTCAATCAACTTCTCCCACCCAACTTCGTAACTTTCACAAGCCACAGGCAAAACAAAAGGGGTGGAGGAGTTGCCATCATCACCAGAGCTGACCTTCAATTCAAAATGGTAGAAGCCAGCAATACCAATACCCTTGAAACATTATCGATTTCCAACCACGTTTGCTCCATAAACCTTATTTATAGAGCGCCCTCCACTGATCCAGACAATCTCTCCAATATCATAAACATAGCAACAAATACCCATGTTCCACACAGACCAAGCTGGATACTAGGTGATTTTAACCTACCATCCCTACAGGTCAATCAGGCTGCCGCCTTCACAGAAGCCCTAGATATCTTGGGATACACCCAATTGGTTCATGAACCTACACACACAAAGGGCAACATTCTTGATCTGATATTCGCCCCACAAGTGGTGCTTCAACAAGCACAAAACATCACGTTATCTCTAACAGCAGTTCCATGGTCGGATCATAAGCTTATTTCATTCCAAATTCCGACCCCTACCAGGTCACAAAGGTCCATCACGAACGAACAAACAATCACAACCTCAAATGCCAGAAGTTTTCACCCGTTTAACAAAGAACGCATCCTGGATGAAATAAACTCTCTCCTTGACAATACCTCACAAGACCTGGATGTCCTAATTTCCACATGGAACAGCAAGCTCAGCGCGATCGCAATCCGCCCTCCCACGACTAAAGCCTCAAAGAAAAGACCATCCGCACCTTGGTTCACACCTGACTTAAAGGCGTCTTTAACCCTCCTACGAAGATCGGAAAAACGCTGGAGGAAATCACGTACCAGCAGCGATCAAGCAGCATACATCCAACTCTTACACACTCATCGCAGGGCTGTGACAGACAAAATGAAACAACATCACACCAACACTCTGAAACGTTCATTAAACAAGCCGCACGACCTCTTTAACCTGGTCAAATCTCTTGCCAGAGAACCGACCCCTGAGCGCACAGAATCTATACACCCTCAGGATTATGCCAACTTTATGCAATCAAAGCTATGCAGAACCGACAAGATGGTGATACCGGACCCCCCTTATGCTCAAGCATGCGCAACGTATCTATCCACCTTTACCACTCCGTCTAAGATAATTATTGAAGACACCATTGCTACCCTAAATACCTCCACTTCATACTCAGATCCATGTCCAGCATTCTGGATAAAAGATCTGCGATCTGACCTTGCCCCAATCTTAGCTAAAATGAAGTGACTATCATTTAGCACCGGATCATTCCCATCCATGCTCAAACAGACCTCTGTTAGACCGCTGCTTAAGGACACCAAATTAGACCCTCTAAAGGTCGAGTCTTACAGACCCATATCCAGTATCCCGATGCTCTCTAAAATCATTGAAAAAATAGTATACAGGCAGCTACAAGATCATGTGGACACCTATGCACCTCTAGATCCATCACAACACGGGTTCAGAGAGTCACATGGAGTGGAAACACTACTTACCACTCTCTTCAACACCATAATCTCAGGCATTGACAACTCACGTACAGGTTTCGCACTTATCTTTTTAGATATTGCGGCAGCCTTCGACTCTGTCTGCCATGAGATCCTCCTGATTCGGCTAAGAGAGAAAGGCATCACTGAAACAGCGCTGGAGTGGTGCAGGTCTTACCTGTCTGGATAATGTTGCAACCCTTATGCAACATTATCAAGTCTTTCAATGTCAACTACATGATATATGCTGACGATGTGTTACTATATATCCCTTTCTGCATAGATAAGATTAATCTCACCCCCATAACCAACTGTTTTAATGCCATCTCAGATTGGCTACTGACTCAAAATCTCAGAATCCAGAACAAAAAAACAGAGGTTCTTTTCATCTCAAGGAACCCTAAGTTTACACCACCCACATTTCTTGAAGTTCAAGATGCCAAGCTGCAAGTAAAATCCCACATCCGATACCTTGGAGTGACCTTGGATCAGAATCTAGATATGAAGACCCACATAGCCAACACCGTAAGGACAATTTATTTTAAGATTCTCTCCCTCAGACACCTCCGCCAACTGATTGATCCAGATGATTTCCGTACAGTCTACCAGGCTCTGGTTATACCGCACTTTGACTTCGCAAACTGTATATTACAAGGGCTCCCCCAATCTACCCTTAACCCACTTCAACTAGCATTAAACAGCGCAGCAAGAATACTCTTCGGGGTTCCAAAAAGAGAACATGTAACACCTCTCCTGAAACAATTACACTGGCTCCCTATCCAAGTGAGAATTACCTTCAAGACCTTGCTTCTAGCCTTCAAAGCTCAAAAAGGGCTTGCTCCTCATTCACTTTCGGAGTTAATCCTACCAATTCCTTCCAACAGGAGTAGAAGAACCACTGAACTAAACATGCTAAGAGTTCCAAAAGAGTCCTTAAGATACAACTCCGCAACTGTAAACCGATCCTTCAGTTTATGTGCTCCAAAGCTATGGAACACCCTCCCACCACAAATTAGAACCATCACTGACCTCTTCCAGTTTAGAAAGGCCTTGAAGCATCACCTTTTCATCAAATATTTCCCAGAAAACACAATAACACAAGATCACTCAAATAGCACCATTCCCGTTCTTAACACGCCACCTCTGCTAACCCAATAACTTTTCACACCTCTCTCTCATACTATGAAAATTCTTTTAGGCTTTATTCCTTTCATATGTAAATAGCCAATGTGTTGTATTCATTGTAAATAATTTCCCCGGTTATCCAAGTTTTTGTTCCTTGTTCTATGTAAAAAACAGATAACATGTACCTTATCTGATGTTTTCTTGTTCTATGTAAACCGCGCTGATTATAAATAGAGCGGTATATAAAAGATGTTAAATAAATAAATAAATAAAATAAATAAGATGGCAACACGTACGAGCAAATGGAACCACATCTGAGCCATTCCTACAAAGTCAAGGAGTCCCTCAAGGATCCTCCCTATCGTCTCTTATGTTTAACATTTATATCCAACCCATATGTAACATCATTAGACACTTTAATGTGAGTTGCATGATTTACGCCGACGATGTCCTACTTTACCTGCCAATATCCCTGGATTGCCCAGACCTCACCCCACTAACTAAGTGTTTCAATGCAGTATCCGAATGGCTCCTCTCTCAAAATCTGCGCATCCAACATAAGAAAACAGAGGTCCTATTCATCTCTAGAAATCTTGAGTTTATTCCACCTAACCACTTGGAAGTAGACAACGCCAAGCTGCAAGTAAAATCAGCCATACGATACCTCCGAGTCACAATGGATCAGAACCTCAACATGAAGCAGCACATAGCAAAAACAGTAAGAGCGATCTACTTCAAGATCAGATCCCTCAGACACATACGCCCTCTACTCGAGCTGAGTGACTTCCGTACCATCTACCAAGCCCTCATCATCCCTCATTTTGATTATGCAAACGCCATCCTACAAGGTCTCCCTCAAGCAACCTTACATCCCTTACAACTCGCCATGAACAGCGCTGCACGAATCCTTTTAGGAGCACCAAGGAGAGAGCACATCACACCCCTCCTGATGCAGCTGCACTGGCTCCCCATCCAAGCCAGGATTAACTTCAAGATCTTAGTGATGACATTCAAGGCCATCAATGGGTTATCCTCTTCTTCAATATGTGACCTCATACAACAACCCATGCCCAACAGGATAAGAAGAACTGCTGCAACCAACATGCTAGCAATACCAAAAGCTATGACAAGATGCGCCATATCAACTTCAAATAGAGCCTACAGCCTGAGCGCCCCAAGCCTCTGGAACTCCTTACCACCACACATCAGAGCTATCCCCAATTTGAGCCAGTTCAGGAAGGCCTTAAAACACCTCCTCTTTATTAAATACCTCACAGCCTCCCTCGAACCCCAGCCACCAGGTACGAACAACACACAATGACCCCATCTCACATATATACAGTTACCAATTTCAGTATCCCATTTGTGTACATAGTTTACCAATTTCAGTATTCCATTTATGTACATAGTTTCCCCCGTTATCCAAGTTGATTGCTCCTGTTCATTGTAATGACCTGACTCTTGTTCATTGTCGGATTCTGTTTTGTTTTATGTAAACCGCGCTGATCGTAAATAGTGCGGTATATAAGAAATGTAAAATAAATAAATAAATAAATAAGATTGCTCTGAGTTCCAGGAGGTTGATGTGTAGATAGGCCTCCTGTGGAGTCCAGGTACCCTGGATAGAGAGGACTTGCAGGTGGGCTCCCCAACCCACCTGTGAGGCATCTGTTGTTAGAGTGGCTTGGGGTGGGGGTTGCTGAAAAGGAGACCCTACCAAAAGGTTTCTGGGTGATTGCCACCATTGGAGGGACAAAATAAGGCGTTCTGAGTTTGCTATTTTGTCTGACAGGCAACCTGACGCCTGAGTTCACTGAGTGGATAAAGTCCACTGGGCTGCCCTCATATGGAGTCGAGCATAAGGAACCACATGCACGGTGGATGCCATGTGGCCTAGCAACTGTAACATTTCCCGAGCAGTGAGGTGAGGTTTTAGCACTGCTTGGGAAGCTAACTGCACAATACGAAAGCAGCGGGGCTGTGGAAGGTAGGCCCTTGTCTGTCTGGTATCCAGCAGAGCTCCTATAAACTCCAGGGACTGAGTGGGAGCAAAGTTGGATTTTGGGAAGTTTATGACCAGACCCAAATACTGAAGGATGCGCATTGTGCGAGAGAGAGCAACCCTGGCCTCTGGCTCTGAAGAGGCTCGAATGAGCCAGTCGTCTAAGTAAGGGAAGACAAATATTTCTAGGGTGCGAAGAAATGCTGCCACCACAGCCATGCATTTTGTGAACACCCTTGGTGCAGAGGCCAGGCCAAAAGGAAGAACCCTGTATTGGTAGTGCTTCCCTTGAAACAGAAAGCGAAGGAACTTTCGATGAGTTGGATGGATGAGAACATGAGTGTACGCATCCTTGGGATCTAGAGAACAAAGCCAATCCTGACTCTGAAGGTATGGCAGCAGAGTTCCCAGAGAAATCATTTTGAACTTCTCTTTGAACAGGAATTTGTTCAATTCTCTGAGGTCTAAAATGGGTCTGTGTCCTCCTGTTTTCTTTGGGATAAGGAAATAGTGGGAGTAAAACCCTGTACCCTGTTGGGGAATGGGTACCTCTTCTATTGCCCCTTGGGCAAGAAGCACAGTGACCTCTTGACCTAACAGGTCGTTGAGAGAGGTCTGAGAATTGAACTGTCTTACCATTGTAGGAGGGGTCATGCTGAGGAAATGAAACTTGTACCCCTCTCTTACAATAGACAGAGTCAAATCTTTTGCTGTTATCTGACCCCATCTGGGGGCAACATGACATAACCTTCCTGGGATGGTGGAGGGTTCTGGGCCGTTCAGGGCCAGGAAGGCAAAGTTCTCTAGATAGGAGTCAAAGACCCTGTGGAAGCTGAGTCTGCTGAGCCGGTTGAGGCTTAGCTGCTTTTGACTTTCTTTGTCTAGGTTGTTGCTGTTGTCCCTTCTGGGCAGACTGACAAACAATGCCCCTGTTGGGTATAGGAGGGATAAAACCTCTTCTTCTTACTGAAGAATGGTTTCTTAGAGGATTTTTTCCTCGCAGGATCAGCAGTAGATTTGGACAATCTATCCAAAGTGATTTTGTCAGCATCTATCTCATTGGCTTTTTCCTGCCAATTCTTGCCAAAGAGATTCTCTCCTGTGCAAGGAATATTCCCTAGTTTATCCTGTACCCAAATTTCCAAGTCAGATGCCTGGAGCCAGGCAATTCTACGTGCACCTATGGCAATGGAAGAGGTTCTGCTTATACACTCAAAGCAGTCAAAAGCTGCACGATTCACAAACTTGGAAACATCCTCAGTATGTTTGACAAGGGTGAGATAATCTTGCCTCTTATCATCAGGAAGGAGAGAGCTCATAAGCTCAATCTCCTGTGACCTCCTTAAGGAACATTCCCATATATAAGATATAGGAAGTGATCCTAGCAAAAAGCATGGAAGCCTGGAAGGTTCGACGTCCAAAGGCGTCAAGAGTCCTACACTCACATCCTGGAGGATTAGATGCATGCCTTTTTGCACTCTTTATCCTTCTCATTGCTGACTCCACCACCATGGCATGGTGTGGTAATTGAGTCTTCTGAAACCCAGGACAGGGAGGAACTTGATATATGGTGTCACGTCTTCGAGAGTGAGGAGATGTGGTTAGAGGTGTTTCCCACATCCTTAACATGAGATCATGCAAGATCTCATGAATAGGTAAGGTAGCTGCCTCTTTGGGAGCTTTAGGATACTGCAGGATTTCTAATTCCTTTGCCCTAGGCTCTTTTTCAGGAGCCACTGTGATGGAAAGACCTCGAGCCACATCTCGGATAAAATCACGAAAGGACATATCCTCTGGTGGAGACAACCTACGCTGAGGAGAAGAGAAATCCTCAGGAAGAAGTACTCTGGTATCGGTAGAGCTTTCAGAGTCTTCAGACTCATCTGAGGATTCGAAGTATCTCCGATCCGGGTGATCGTGCAAGGCACGGTACCGGTACCGATCAAAGTCGGCATTGGAGTGGTCCGGTACCGACCTATCGATACCGGATGGATACGCATGACTCGGTCCTGGTAGAAAACCTGCTGATGTCGATGCAGTCGGTGCCGGCACCGGGGTCAGTGCCGGTACCGGTTGAATTGTCTGAAGCGGTTTCAAGGGCATCGAGGCCGTGAGAAGAGCCGCCAGACTGCGTTCAATAGCCAAGAATCTCTGGTATATCGACGCTGCTGATGCTTGGGTATCGGTACCGGAAGAAGTGTCTGGTACCCCAGAGCATGGCACCGGTAGTTCTGTCGAGGTTGAAGCCTCGAGAACGTCCTGGAGCCCCGTTACTGCTTTGGAAAACCGAAGCCTCCCGCCGGGGCAATTTTGCAGGTGAAAGTCCCTCAAGGGCAATGCCAGAGGCATCTCGCTGTCTAGAAGGAGATCTACCCCTTAAGGACTGGCTAGATTTATGTTTAGTTACCTGAGGTCCATGGGAGGAAGACGAAGCCCTAGACGACGTCGATGCCACGGAGGCTGCATCGGAGGGAAAAAGGGTGCTAAGCTTAGCAGCTCGGTTCTGCCGGCCCCTTTTCGACATCATCCCACAGAGTAATCAGGACCTAAACATTTGAGGCACCACTCATGGGTGTCTGTGACGGAGATGGTACCGCCACACTTAGAACACTTTTTAAAACCCGAAGTGGGTTTTTCCATTCTGAAGGAAAAGTTGGGCCTAGTGCCCAAAATGGCGCGTGGCACCTGAGAGAAAATTACTGGAAAGACTCCAGAAGAAAGGTTTTTTTTTTAAAAGAAAAGAAAGAACCGGTGGTACCGGCGTAGCGTTGAGGGAAGGCAGACGCAACCACAAAATAGAAGAATAGAAGGGATTTTTTTCTGCGGTGACAGGATGTGCGACCTATCGGCTCCGCGGAAAACGAAAAACTGGAGAGGGACAGTTGGGAAGGCAGCATGCAGGAGCTATGGGATGCTCCCAAAGACTTTCCTATTGGAAGCTGGGAAGCATTCTCATGCGGGATCCATCGGTGCCGACGATACCCATATGTGAAGACTACATTCCTGCCTGTTCCTGGAGATGCCAATATTTACAGGGTGCCAGTATCTACATACAGGGTGTAAATACTATTAATATTCACAGGGCATCAGAATCTACATACAGAGGTCATGTGTAGGTCATCACTGATTCAGGTAGTGACGTGAGGAGGATTATGGGATAGATTCTTAGGAGAATTCATTCATGTGTGGCATACCATCATATACAGTGAGGGAGGAGAATTATGTTTATATGGGGAGATAAAATTAGTATGTTTAATTGTTCAGTTCATAGTATTCCTTAAAGAGCAGAGTTTTTATTGCTTTTCTGAAGTCCCAAATGTCTGTTATGGATCAGAGTAACCAGAATCCTCAATTTCCTTCTCTTTTGCTTCTGGGGAAAAGTTACTAGCCTGGCAGAGGAAGTAGGACTTGGCAGAAGCTGCAGTGCTTTTTTGAATACTCAACTGTGTAAGCTAAGATAAGCTTCTCCAGTAACTGCAGATGGACAGCAGCTTCCCCCATCCAATTAAATGTGGAAATGTTTCTCAGATCTAAGAACTTTATTACACCTAGGAACATCATCTTGAAAACTTTAGCAATCTTTTAACAGAGAGAGGCCAAAGTGACCGGAATAAGGGGTTTAAATACCATTTCTTGTGACTGCCTAAGAAAGGCTGAGGGAAGGCTAAAGTCCTACAAAGGCTGCTGCTTGCATTTGGTCAGGTAGAAAAGTAGAGTTTGCACGTTTTCATTCATTTTCAGGATTTTGTGTCTTGTGCCTAACCCAGAGAATATTTCTGCTTTAGTTTAGTGCAGGGATATAGACTGGCTGGAAGAGAAAACCACTCCCTATTCCAATACAACAAACATGACACTAGAAAACAATGCAAAGAGCACACAATTTAACACTGCCTCCTGGAGACCTGCCTAGCACAAGCTCTAGGTATAATACGGTTCCTCTCTTCAGTTTGTCACATTCGAGGAAGGGACCTGTGTATCCTTGAAAGTTGATGTACTATATGTCTTTTGTTGTTCTATGGGGGCTCAGTCCTCTGAGATTTATTTATTTAATGTCTCTTCTATACCGCGCTATTTAGTATCAGTGCGGTTTATATACAAATAGTAATTAGATCTTACCTGCTAATTAGTGTTCCTGAAGGAACGACAGTCCAGTCCCTTTACTTCTGGGGTTACGCAACCCTTCCAGCAGCTTGGAGGCTGAGCCCAACCTTTTTGGGAGTGGGGCGGTATAAATACCCCTGGGACCACCCACCAACTCCAGTATTCGAATGAAAAAGCATACTTAACGAACATCCATGCAAAAACTTATCACGGCATACCCTAACCTAGACCAATAACTCAATACTCTGAACAATAGGATATATATATATATATTTTTTTTTTTTTGGAAATATAGGAGAAGGAGAGGAGGAACGGCAACGGACGGAGGAGGAGGCTGCTTCTATCCAGCCCGGGCTTCCCCCGCACTAGCTCCCGCTGACCCAGCTCCGCGCTCGGTCCAGCGCTCCTCCATGCAT
Source organism: Ichthyophis bannanicus (assembly GCA_033557465.1). Lineage (NCBI taxonomy): Eukaryota > Metazoa > Chordata > Amphibia > Gymnophiona > Ichthyophiidae > Ichthyophis > Ichthyophis bannanicus. The sequence goes on along the minus strand of CM066033.1, from coordinate 1,271,289,861 downwards.
GTGAAGACTTGCCAGTTGCCGGAACCGGGTGGGATCAGGGACTGGACTGTCGTTCCTTCAGAAACACTAATTAGGAGGTAAGATCTAATTACTATTTCCTTATTGTCACTCCAGTCCAGTCCCTTTACTTCTGGGATGTGCCAGAGCAGTTCAACCCTGGGTGGGATCCGGCAAACCGGCCCGAAGAACCGCTATCCCGAACCGAGCATCTGCAGTGCTCTGCACGTCCAGCCTATAGTGTTTGGTGAAGGTATGCAGCGAGGACCACGTCGCTGCTCTGCAAATATCCAGTGGGGGGACAAGACTGAATTCCGCCCAGGAGGTCGCCTGTGCCCGAGTGGAGTGAGCCCTCAGACCCACTGTGACCTGTTTCCCCTTGAGAATGTAGGCGGAGGCAATTGCCTCTCGGATCCACCTGGAGATCGAGGCCTTTGCCGCCGCCTCCCCTTTGTGTGGACCTCCAAACTGAATGAACAGGCGGTCGGACTTCCGGAATGGAGCTGTGCGAGCTAGATACCGTTTCAAGGCTCTCTGGACGTCTAGCAGGCGCATCTTGTTATTCCTTCCCTCCTGCCCCTTGGCCTCGAAGGCCGGTAGGGTGACTGTCTGGTTCACATGAAAAGGAGAGATAACCTTGGGTAAAAAGGACGGCACTGTGCGCATGACTACCTTGTCCTTTAAGAAGGTCAGGAAAGGAGGCTGGGCGGAGAGCGCCTGGAGCTCCGAAACCCTCCTGGCCGAGCAGATCGCTACCAGGAAAACTGTCTTCAGGGTCAAATCCTTTAAGGAAGCTCTCTTCACTGGCTCAAAGGGCTCCCCGACCATGGCATTCAGCACTAGGTTAAGGTCCCAAGGGGGGACGACCACCCTCCGCTGAGGGCGAAGTCGACTAACTGCCCTCAGGAACCTGGATACGTCCGGGTGCTCCCCTAAGGGTTTGCCCCGGACCTTGCCTCTATAGCAAGCGATCGCCGCTAGCTGGACCCGTAGGGTGCTGTGCGCCAGGCCCTTATCAAACCCTGCTTGTAAGAATTCCAGAACCTCTGGGAAAGAGGCCGAGAGAGGTTTCCGTCGATGCTCTGCACACCAGGCTTCGAAAATGCGCCAGACCCTTACATAGGATAAACAGGTCGATCGCTTCTTCGCCTTCAGCAGCGTCGAGATCACTGCTCCTGAGTAGCCTCGTTTTAGGAACCGCGCCCTCTCAATAGCCAGGCCGTAAGCGAGAATCGATCCACGTGAGGCATGCGCACCGGACCTTGCCTTAGCAGGTCCCTTTTGCAAGGGAGCCGCCACGGGGGGTCGGCGATCATCCTCACCAGATCCGCATACCAGGGGCGGCGAGGCCAATCCGGGGCTATGAGGACTACCAACCCCTGGTGAGACTCCACCCGCTGCAGTACCTTTCCGATCAGAGCCCACGGAGGGAACACATATAGGAGCCCTTTAGGAGGCCACCTTTGAGACAGGGCATCCAAGCCCTTGGACATTCTTTCCTTCCTTCGGCTGAAGAACCTGTCTACTTTGGCTGTAGAGAACCGCGCCATGAGGTCCATGACTGGGATCCCCCAGCGTGCCACTATCTGTTCGAAGATCTCCTGATCTAGTTCCCACTCCCCGTGGTCTATCTTGCATCTGCTGAGGAAGTCGGCCGTGATGTTGTCCTCGCCCGCCACGTGCTGAGCTGAAAGGGCTAGTAGGCTGTGCTCCGCCCACCGGAAGAGGACGTCTGCCTCCTTCTCCAGGGCCGGACTGCTGGTGCCCCCCTGGTGGTTTATGTATGCCACCGCCGTGACGTTGTCGGAAAGGACGCGGATAGCCTTCCCTTGAACTAAGGTCGAGAATGCCTTGAGCGCCAGCGTGACGGCCCTCAGTTCCAGTCTGTTGATGGGCCACTGAGACTCCACCTGTGTCCAGCGGCCCTGGACGAACTGGTCCTCGCAGTGTGCTCCCCAGCCTGACAGGCTGGCGTCCGTTGTCAATAGTAACCACAGATGAGGTTCGAGGGGCATCCCGCAGTCCAAATTGCTTGGACACTGCCACCAGAGAAGGGACTGTTTGGTCCTCGGGGCGCAAGGTAACTGCATTGCCAGAGGATGATGCTGAGGAGACCATCGACGTAACAGTGCCCGCTGAAGCGGACGCATGTGTGCCCTGGCCCACGGGACTACCTCTATCGCCGCCGCCATAGTTCCCAGAAGCTGAAGATAATGCCAAGCCGAGGGACTTCGCCTGCCGAGAAACTGCATGACCAGACGCCTCAGCTCTCTTAATCTTGATTGTGACAGGAAGACCTTGCCCCTGAGAGTGTGGAATCTTGCCCCGAGGTACTCCAGGTCCTGTGAGGGAGTCATCCTGCTCTTTAGGCGATTGATGACCCACCCCAATTCTTCTAGAACCTGAACCACTCTGGCCGTTGCCGCATGACTTTCCTCTTGTGACTTTGCTCGAATCAGCCAGTCGTCCAAGTAGGGGTGCACTAATATTCCCTCCTTCCGAAGGAAGGCCGCCACTACCACCATCACCTTGGTGAATGTCCTGGGGGCCGTAGCTAGACCGAAGGGTAGGGCCTGGAACTGAAAGTGGCCTCTTGGCACTGCGAATCTCAGGAATTGCTGATGGGACTTCCTGACCGGGATATGAAGGTAGGCCTCTGTCAAGTCGAGGGACGTTAGGAACTCCCCTCCCCTTACGGCCGCTATGACTGAGCGTAGGGTCTCCATTCGGAAGTGTGGTACCCTGAGGCAACGGTTGACCTGCTTTAGATCCAGGATCGGTCGGAAGGAATCTTCCTTTTTTGGCACTACGAAGTAAATCGAGTATCGACCAGAGCCGCACTGGTCTGGTGGAACTGGGACCACCGCCCCTAGAGCTATTAGTCGGGCAAGAGTTGCCTCTATTGCCGCCCCCTTTGATGGGGAACCGCAGGGTGACTGCACAAACGCTGGAGGAATTTGTTTTGAAAATTCGAGAGCATAGCCTTCTCTGATTACCTCTAGGACCCATTGGTCGGACGTGACACGGGACCAGGCGGGAAGGAACCGCCTCAGGCGACCGCCTAGTGGCTGTCCTTCCTCCTGGACCCCCGTCATCTCATTGTTGTTTTCTGGGTCCCGAGAAGGAGGAGGAGGCCCCAAAACCCCGTCCTGCCCCCCGAAAACCTCTGAAGTTATGTCCCTTCGAGGGAAAACAGCCCCTGGGAAAGGAGCCTGACCTGGCTGGACGAAATCTCCGCGAGTCCCTAGGTTGGGAGCGCACCGGGACTGGAGGGCGCCCTTGTTTTGGTCTATCTTCCGGGAGCCTGCCTCCCTTTGACTCACCCAGGTCCTTAACTATCTTCTCCAAATCCTCTCCAAATAAGAGTTTCCCCTTAAAGGGGAGTCGGCTCAAGCGTGACTTTGAGGACGCGTCAGCTGCCCAATTTCGGAGCCACAGGTACCGTCTAGCTGCCACGACCGAGGCCATGTTCTTGGCTAGGCTTCTGATGAGGTCATAGTGACTGTCCGCCAAGTAGGCCGCTCCGGACTCCACCTTAGTCGAGTTGGCCTGTAACTCGCCCGTTGAGACCTCTGACTGGAGCTGTTGGGCCCACCGCAAACAGGCCCGGGCCACCCATGCTCCCGACACGGAGGCCTGCAAGGCGATGGCGCTTACATCAAAGGCTTGTTTCAGGAGCGTATCCAACTTCCTGTCTTGCGCGTCCTTTAGGGCCGAACCGCCCTCCACTGGTATCGTGGTCTTCTTGGTCACTGCTGATACCGCTGCATCTACTCTGGGAGATCTTAGAAGCTCTTTATCCGCCTCCGGGAGCGGGTATAACCGAGCCATGGTCCTGACTTCCCTTAAGCTTGATTCAGGCTGGTCCCATTCTTCCTGGATCATCTGGCGTACGACCCTGTGGATAGGGAAGACCCTTTGGGATTTCCTAAAGGCCTGGATTAAGGGGTCCTCCAACTCTTCTTCCTGCGAGGGCGTGTCTGAGGCCACATTGAGGACCTTTAGGGACTCATTAATTAACGCCGGGAGCTCCTCACGGCGAAAGACCCTGACTACCCGTGACTGATCTTCTTCCAGGATCTCTCCTTCTTCTAGCTCCTCTTCATCCTCCTCCAAGTCTTTAACTGAGCTATCCTCCTTTGGAGTACCCTGGGACAGGGATGCTAGGAGCTCTTCGCCGCCCAGACGTGGGCGCTTAGCAGGGATACCGGCGTCCCGAATGGTAGCCCCGGAGGCACTAGCTGATTTGTCCTCTGCTGGCGGGACAGCCTCTTCTGCCCCCCGGCCCTGCTTACGTAGGCAGTAGGCCTTATGGAGTAAGAGGATGAAATCAGGAGAGAAAAGTTCTCCGGGCCCCCCCGCACTGGTGTGGGGGGGAGGTAAAGGCTGAGGAGGCATAGGCAGGTCTGCCGGAGTGGAGATAGGAAACTGGGACTCCCCTTCTTCTTCCAGAGGATTGCCTGATCCCTGGGAGGGCTGCGACATGGCCATGCTAATCTCCTGTTCCACTGATGCAGCCTCCGCGGCACAGCCCCTACAGATTCCTGACTCTGCGGAGGTGCCCCTGCGCGTCCCACAGGAAGGACACCGCGGCTTGGATGCCATGGAAGTAAATCAAATCCCTGATAAAGCAAATAGCTTGTAATGCTTTCCTAATATGGGAGCAAACCAAGACTGGATAAGGGAAACTAAACAGCTTAACTTAAAAGTAAAATTAAATTAAAATTAACATTAAATTAAAATTAAAATTAAAATTAGCTTCAATGTGAAGAATCTGTGCCACACATTATGCACAAGCAAACTCCCCTGCCAACATAAGACTCTGTACTTGCGGTTAGGAGTTCTTCCAAGCTGTGCAGAGAGCCGATTCAGCAATCTCGGGCCGTAGGGTCCACACGTGGTAGGCCTCAGCCACGTGGAGCTCGACCCGGGGCAAAGGACGGCGCTGGGAGAGAAGAGCCAGGGCCGGGAACACCCTCCAGCGCCAGAGGCGGCTTCCTCCCGCTGCTGCCGACGATCTCCGCGGGCCTGCTGCGATCGCGGCTCCGGGGCTCAACTCCGCGTCCCTTCGGGCAGAAGCGGGACGAACGGAGGAGGCTAGATGCGGCGTGCCTCCAGCGCTCAGCCACCGGGGGGCTTCGGCGCGAGGCAGCACAGTAGCACAGGACTCTGAAGAAATGCGGGGTAAGCCCGGGGTAAGCCCGGGGCAGCCGCGAGAGGATCCTGACCTGTCCTCCTCGCTGCCGCCGGTGAAAGAACTCACCTCCGACGTCCGTCCCCGGGGGGGGGGGGGGTTGGAGGGGAGAAGGCAGGAACAATTTAAAGATACAGAGACAAAATAAATACCATACTCAAAATAAAAGGGCTAGAAATAACCTAAGCTCAATTAAGATTAAAATTAAAGTAAAATTTAAAGAAAGGGAGACTCCAGTAAGCCCTAGGCTTACGGAACCCTCCAGCTGCTTGGAGGCTGAGAATACTGGGGTTGGTGGGTGGTCCCAGGGGTATTTATACCGCCCCACTCCCAAAAAGGTTGGGCTCAGCCTCCAAGCTGCTGGAAGGGTTGCGTAACCCCAGAAGTAAAGGGACTGGACTGGAGTGACGATAAGGAACAGTAGCTTATACAGAGCAGACAGAGCTGCTCTGTATGTACAGAGAACAGGTACTGTAACTTGGACATTGCTGGGGTAACTATTTACAGAGTATGTATAATCTTTACAGGGTGTGAGGGCATATAGATGCTGCTATTTACAAGGTATGCATTATCAAGGCTGGCGCTATTTCTACCAGGGTAGGGGTATAAACAAGCTGCTATTTACAAGTAAGCATAGTTGATGCTGGTGCCAATGGTGTGGCTGCCTCATCACGTGCTTTGTGTGTTGGTGTGGTGGGCCTGGTGGTGGGGGGTGGTTGTTTGTGCGCTGTCGTCTGAATAGTGTTTGAGGAACATAAGAACATAAGATATGCCATACTGGGTCAGACCAAGGTCCATCAAGCCCAGTATCCTGGGTGGTGCTTCAATGCCTTTCTAAATTGGGCAAGGTCGGGTATAGCACAGTTACTTACCTGTAACAGGTGATCTCTGGGAACAGCAGGAATAAGTCTTCACATATGGGTACGTCGGTACCGACGGAGTCTGCGCGGGAACGCTTCCCAGCGTCCAATCAAAGAGCTTTTGGAAGCATCCCACCACGCCTTCCCGCCTTTCCCAACTGCCTCTCCTCAGTTAAGTTTTAAAGCTGAGACAAAGAGAGAGAGAGGAAAGGAAAGATAGATAGAGATACAACTCCAGGGGAGGTGGGTGGGTTGTGAAGACTTATTCCTGCTGTTCCCAGAGATCACCTGTTACAGGTAAGTAACTGTGCTATCTCCAGGAACAAGCAGGAATGAGTCTTCACATATGGGGACTCCCAAGCTGAGATGACTGGAGTCCCAGCATGTCATAGGTTGGAACATGCTATCCCCCACAACACCAGGCATCCTGAGGATGGAGGGTAGGAGTTGAAGAAAGAAAGGTGCTGTGGAACAGCTTATCTAGCATAGGACTGCAGAGAAGGAGTCCATGTGTGGATGATAATTTTATTTTTATTTATTTTTTATTTAGACAGTTTTGTATACCACTTTATCCTTCAATCAAAGCGGTCACAACACAAGTGGGGGATACATTTTAACACGCGGGGATATGAGACACACATACTAATACTTACAGGGAACATGGGCAATGGAGGGTTAAGTGGCTTGCCTAATACCACAAGGAGCACCTGTGGGACTAGAAACCCCAGTCCTTCCGGCCCAAGGTTGCTGTCCTCTAGTGGGATTTGAACCCCCCACCTTCCGGCCTGAAGTACCTTGCCCCAACCACTAGGCTACTCCTCCCTCCTTGCAATATGGACCTCCGCTAACAGGATTTCACAGAAGTATGGAGGTTCATGGATCTACTGGGGACCCAGTAGAGGAACCGTGAAGAGGACCTCACTGTAAAGTGGAGGTAATAAACCTGTAGGAAAACAGTGTAGGTCAGAATTCTGAAAGGTAACAGGTAACCCCAGTAGGAAAAACTGGGGTGGTACAAAAACGGTGGGCCTTCAGCGGAAGGCTGTATGACAAAATCCTAACTCTTTTGGCGGCAGAGTGGCTCACTCTTAGGAGCAAAAAGAGAAAGGCTAACCGATTTGGACAAACAGGCACAGTCCTTGTGGGGAGAAAGGGTATGGGAACCCCTTGTATCCCAAAAAGAGAGGACAAATGCCTGAGGCATTAAGCCTGTGATTAACTGAAGATCCACAATGTCTCTCCTAACTGGGGTAAGTTAGGAGAGATATTGGGCACAGAGAGCTTCAGAGGTACCTAAACCCTTAGGTTATGGTATAAAAATTGTTGACTACCACAGGAGTGGTTGTGTGCGTAGAACCCCAAACCTAGCATAGATAGCATAGGTATGGGTAAAGCCCCTCTGTCAGAAACATATAGCTATATGAGCATAGACAGTCAGATAGATAAGTATGTGGAGACATATCTATAATGAAATATCTCGACATATATATATATATATATAAATATAGATATATAGATAGACATATAAAAATATATCTATAGTGAGATATGGAGGGGCATAAAATACACACAAAAGAGAAATATGAATATGTAGGCCTAAATATGGGTGTCTGTAATTAAACAGACAGAGATATGCCTACAGCATGGTATTTACATAGGATATGTGGAGAGGAAAGATTCATCTAACAACAAGGAGGTGGAACCTACTTGAGAAGATATATAGAGAATCTATTCCCCCTGGTTATGATCTGCAAGGATGCTAGCTAGTGGAATAACCAGGATGGTTACATGAAAAACAGAGGATAATATCAATCTGCAGCCAGGAGTCCCGAGTCTTGCAGGACTCTAGCATGGTAAGTGGACAGAAGACGCATAGAGATGAGATACCAAGTTGACCTGCTTAAGGGCAAAAAGTATCATGCGTTCTTACCATGAGGACGAGCTGCAAGGAGAAAGAGCATATCCCCGATTGGGAATGCTATGGACCAAAGCAGGGAATTGGCAACTCCTTAAGCCTTTACGTAAGAGAAGGCCTATGTCCTTTATATCAAAAGGAGATAGTAAAAGAAGGGAGAACCTTCTAGTCATGGGAGACATGACTGAAAAGCTTTTTCCAACCATCTAAGATAGCTGTTGGAGAAAAAAACCACATGCTCTCTAGCAAGGGCCCATAGTGGAAAGCTTCTCTGTAGAATTGCAGAGAGCATGATGTAGGAGAATGAGGAGATAGAACTGGCTGCTAGAGAGCCAGTATCTCAGCCAACTATGCTGCCAAACCCAGGGGAATGGAGATGGCAGAAATAGAAGACCAATCCAGAAAGCTTGTAGTGAGATAATCTCCAAGATAGATGAAAACACTGACTTGAAGCCACTACTAAGACTAGACAAAATGTTAGTGGAGGACAAATCTGGTTGTTTGTGAACAAGAACCAGTGGACCAAACATTAAGGCTCCTGCATAGGCAGCTGCTAGCAAGACAGCAGAAAGAATCTTACTGTTCAAAAACAGAAAGGACAGAACAGGAGTAGAAAACTCTGGACATGTCTGATAAGCTGCTTCAAAGTAAGATTGAAACAGGGGAGGTAACTCAGAGAGGAAAACTCCGCACTGGAAAGTAACAAACACTAGAGAGGCTGAAGAAAAAGCCCCCCAGCAAGTAATTCCGCTCTTACAGTGGTAAGAGGGTGAAGAGAATGGAGCTGAAGAAGACTTACCAAGTAGTAAGTCTATAGAAAGGAAAATACATGCTGGCACAGGAACTATCATTTGATAGTGGTCAGACCTCTTTCCCTAGCAGGAAAAGAGGAGAAACCTGTGACCTATAGGCATGAACATCCTGACAGCTCATAGAAAAAAGGAAAACATGGATGTCTTTTGGAAAGAGATCCATGTGTAGGGGTTAGAATGAAGCAGTGGATTGTCTCTGTTGAGAAGCAGCAACTGTAGATTCTAACCCCAAGAGTCACAAGCATCTGATGATGATTGATCAGAAACCCTGCAGGTGCTGGGTTTGCTGAGCCTGGTGAGAGGTTGGATTCTTCAGACCAGGACGATGTCTCCCCTGTTGGGGAACATCTGTATGATGGGCAAGTGATGAATGAAACCTTCTTCTCCTGTGGGAAGAAAGTTTGGTAGGACATTTCCTACCTACTGGGACAGAAGAAGGTGTAGAACAACCCTTAGGAACAGGTAAATCAGTGGACAACTGAGTAACCTGACGTAAAGACTCCTTGTTGAAAAGATTTTCTCCAGTGCAAGAAGTATGTCCCAGCCGTTGTTGTGCCCATTTGTCCAAGTCTGAAGCTTGGAGCCAGGCTCTACGTCGTGCCCCTATAGCTATAGCAGAAGCCCTGCTAACAGACTCAAAAGAGTCTAGGGAAGCACGAGAAAGAAACCAAGAGATATTCTGGAGATGCTTAAGCAGTGAGGAATAGTCTGTACTCCTGGAATCTGGAAGGAGAGGAGTCAAAAGATGTAATTGCTTTGTGACCTCTTCAAGAGAAAGACTCATATAAAAAATATATGAGAGAATTCTTGCAGAAAGCATAGATGTCTGGAAGGTTTGACGTCCAAAGGCATCTAGTGTCTTAGACTCACGACCTGGCGGATAAGAAGAGTGCTTTTTCTTACTCTTTACCCGCCTCATTGCTGATTCCACTACTATGGAATGATGAGGAAGTTGAGTCTTTTGAAACCCTGGAGAGGGGGGTACCTGATATAAGAGATTAGTTGCCCTGGGAGGTGGGGGTACCCTTAAAGGTGTTTCCCACATTCCTAGAAGGAGATCCTGCAAGGAATGATGCAAAGGAAGCATTATGTTGTCCTTTGCTTTGGTAGAAACAGAGCCTTGTGCAGGATCATGTCCTGGAATAGGAATCCAGTCAGAAACGTGGAATGCAACGAAAAGACGTGAAGTAAAATATGTTTATTACTTTATTCCACTCCAGCCACCGGCCCGACACTGGCCATGTTTCGCAAAAATCTTCCTCAGGGGCAAATAATGGCTAAAATACATAAAATATACATGTAAACACAATAAAAAACAAAAAATAAAAAATATTGTATATTAAAAATTAGTTTAAGAGGAATAAGAGAATGAAAGAAAACATATAAATAAAGGGTAAAAACATGAATAAAACCGCCATTATGAACATAAACCAAAAGAAGAAACCAACAAAGTACAGCCAATATTGGGAGCACAAAACATAATTTACAAATATCAAATTATAACATGCAATTAACAAACATGAATGAATAAAAATTTTTAAAAAGATATCCATATAAAGCATTCTCAAATAATAAATTGTGTAAACAATTGTGTAAACAATACCGTGACTTAGTCATAAGAAGTACATATAAATAATCAATAAATATATAAAATGTTAAAATACACTAAAATAATGTAAACACAACTAAATACAATAGTATTCTAAAATAAAAAGTTATGTAACCAATGAAAAGACTGAGTCATACACGTATATATTGAATAAATAGGTGTGTAGAGTATTTGAATTACCACAACTAAAACAAGAGAAATGCCACAAATATAAAATCATTATTAAATATATAAAAAATAAAACTAAACATAAAAATAGGTGCTTCTAACGATGTGACCATGTATAAAAAGAAATCATACCTGTATATCGTCTATTACTACTACTATGAATTGCTCCACCTTTGAAAAATTAGAAGGACCTAAGAATGTTAAAAAATGTATAAATAAATAATATTACTACCATTCAAAATGAAAAGGACAGAAAAGGAGACAAAGAATGGAGGGATGAGGACGAATTCCCACAACTAAAATCAACTATTAAAAGAAAAAATGAATCAAAAGGAGGAAATTACCTGTGTAGTAAATGACACCTAAAACTCAGTGTGTTCTTATAGTGCCACAGTGTTACTCCTATAAAATGAATGTAAATAAATTAATAATTCTAAACAGCATCAGATTGCTTACCCCTCTTTTTATGTATGGATACATTATAAATCAAGCTGCAACCCAAGGTCAGTTATGTCTAATTGAACGTATAAAACTATCACCAACCAGCGTGCTAAACATAAGGATAACTATGGGTATATTAAAAGTATCTAAAAAGATTTTGTTTATAAAACATCACAAGCCATTATCTTTTAAATATCTCACCCAAGTGAGAATCATTAGTGAAGAAGAAACCAAATCGAAATAAACTCTGAGACGAAATAAAAAGTTAACAGTGTTTACTCAGACTTTGTGCAACATGCCTATGTTATCCAAAAATCAGAACGAGGCCACTTGCTACAAATTAGAATCAAGCTAAAAAGAAACATCCAACACTATTGTGTGCATGACCTCTCCCAAAAAAGGAAGACTGTACAATGCATACTTAAATAAAGAAAGAATAAAACTTATATCCAAAACTGGACAAAACCTTATGAATTCAGGGTCAACTAAAAAAAATGAGAAAGGGGGGCTAAGAAGCATTCTTAAATATACCATAGAATAAAATGTATTATCACAAAGGTAACTGATGTATCGTAAAACCGGCCATCTCATAGGTGTTTTAGGCTTGAAATGCGTCACTAAAAGGCGCTGGTTTAGGATACCCACCGGCAAATGCCACACTGAAGTCATTCAAAATAAACCAAGGATGGACAAGTAAAAGGAGCAATCTTTTAGAAAGGATAAAAAGAATCAGCTAGCCTACAATAAAGACATAGAAGGCCATTATGCCTTAAACCGTTGACGTCGTAAAAACTTTGGCTGGCAAAATGAAATATAATTCAAAGCAGAATAAACTTAACGTCTTACAACAATAAACTGTGTGAAAAGACAAACTCAGAAAACAAACTTACAAGATAAATCCACAGAAAATCGCTCTACTGAACTGCATAGAGGTGGCGACGCCGCTCACAAAGTTGTAAATGTAAAAACGCCGGCGGCTGCGCATTAAGCTTCTAATAAGGAAAAGGGAAACAATGACGTCATAATGAAGGCACGACGATCTATGTGCAAACATACCTATCTGTGCACCCCATAAAAGGTAAATAGGCCAAATCGTTGATGAAGATTCAAATCTATGTATATAATATCCAAAAATCTTAAAGGGAGAAAAAAGTGGAGAATTGGAGGGCATAAAAAATGAGAGATAAAACTCTAACTAAAAAGGCCACTTTGGAACCACCACATATAAAGAAAAACGTTTGACATGTCACTGAGTCCAAAAGCTTACGTCTGATGATTGGTGATAAATATGTCCCGACTAAGGGGACATCACATCAACACAATCCTATTAGACATCTAAAAAAGGGGGAACGGAAGCCATCACTCACAACAAAAAAATATATATAAATGAATAGAATGTACTTTGTGTTGTCTTTTATGTCACAATATGAAATCTATAAAAATAAAGGAGACCTAAAGAAACACAGAAAGATCTCTATCCATGTTAAGACCCTCTGGATGCAAACTATTCAAATTATAAATATAACGTTGTTCCAAACGCAAGAGGGTATCATTAATATTACCCCCTCGCCAATTCAATTTAACTTTTTTGATGACAAAATATTTCAAGTCTGATATCTTATGTCCTGTTGTCTGCCAATGGGAGACGAGTGGTTTATCTGCTACTATTCTCTTGAGACAACTTCTGTGTTCGATAATTCGAATACGTACAGGGCGTGCAGTTTTCCCAACATATATTTTTTTGCACGGGCACATGATGACATATATTACATTACTGGTGGCACAGTTGGAAAAATCATCAAGATAGAATTTACGGTTAACTCCTGGATGTAAGAAATGATTCTTGATTGTTAGTGTGTGCGTACAGACAGAACACGAACCACATGGAAAATGCCCCTTGTACTTAGAAAGGAACCTACGTTCCGTGAAGGCTGATGGTACCAATAAGTTTTGAAGATTTATGTTCCGCTTATGAGCCACAGTGAGAGAGACTTTTTCAAAACCCGGAATGGCTTGTATAAGGTGCCAATACTTACGAAGGCACTTACCAATTGTGTGGGAATGATAGGAATAGAGAAGGGAGTAAACCATCCCCACATCTGATGACTTTGGCTTATTCTGAAGTAGTTCTGCAAGTGATTAATCCCGGGCTCTAAAATATGCTTTGTCTATCTGCCGGCGGGGGTACCCTCTCTCCACAAACCTATCCTTCATAATAGATGCCTGTCTTTCAAAGTCTTGATCAATAGTGCAGCCTCTCTTGGTATGCAAAAACTGTCCAACTGGAAGATTGTTTTTGAGTGCCATATTATGAAAGCTGGAATAATGTAACAGCTTATTTCTATCTGTCGGTTTTCTATAAAGATCAGTATGCAATTTATCCTCTGATCTCACAATTAAGAGATCCAAAAACGGAATCTGATAAGGATCATACGTAAGTTGAAAACGTAGATTCTGGTCACAATCATTAATCCAAATATTAAATTGTCCTAACTGATCAACAGACCCATGCCAAAGTATAAAAATATCATCAATATATCTAATCCACTGGACAATATGATCACTAAATGGATTATTATTCCTAATATATTTGTCCTCAAAATCAGATACATAAAGGTTGGCCACATCTGGGGCCATCGAGGAGCCCATCGCAACACCTTTAGTTTGTTCATAAAATAAACCGCGAAAGCAAAAATAATTATGACAGTGCAAATTGAGCTAAATGGACCAAAAATATGGTAGGGATGCGCCTATGTGCTTTCCTCTGAAACAAAAAATGTTCGATGATATGTAGTGCCTCTGCCTGCGGTATGTTGGTGTATAAGGACTCAACGTCAAGCGTCACCAAAACAACATCTGTTCCAAGATTCTCAATAGATGCCAAAATGTGAATGACGTGAGAGGAGTCCCGAACATACGACCACATTTCTTCAACAAAAGGTCTGAGTAGGACATCCAGAAACTGAGAAATGGGTTCAAGAAGTGATCCTATAGCAGATACAATAGGTCTTCTTGGGGGATTTTGCAAAGATTTGTGGATTTTAGGAATTACATAGATAGTAGGTATGATGGAAAAATCCACAATCAAGAAATTTTTTTCTTTGTTAGTGAGGTATCCCGCATCAAATCCACTTAACACTAAGTTATCTATGGATTTTTTCAATGATGGCGTGGGGTCATCCGTCAAACGAGAATAAAATGTTGTATCCCGAAGTTGTCTCCCAACCTCCTCCACATATAAAGACTTATCCATAACCACTACTGCACCCCCTTTGTCTGCAGGTTTGATGATGATATTACTATTTAATTGTAAAGACCTAATCGCATCTCTCTCACTGATGGTAAGATTGTGATAAGGAATGCGAGCTTGACTGCTCAATTTGTCAACTTCTAAGAGGACCATTTTTTCAAAAGACTCAACAAGGGGGTCTGTATTTGGTGGAGGATTCCACCTGGATTTGTCCTTAATGATGGAAATGTCATTATCTGTACATGCTTGATTATTTAAAAAAATTTTTATACGTATCTTTCTAAAAAATTTATAAAGAATAGGAATGGCAAGGGATCTTGCTATATCCAGGAGGAAACTCTGAAAAGAGGGATCCGAAACAGGAATCTCCCTTGGACAGGTTAGATCTAAGGAACTAGCCTGAGCACCCACAGAGTTATCCAAATATATAGGAATAGAAGATCCTGCAGAGTGCAATGTGGAATGCTGAAGGGATGGTTGCTGGTACTGGCTGTCAGGAGCAGCAACCGTCCTTACCACATAGTCCATGCCAGGTATCGACTCCAAGCTTGGTATAGAATGGAGCGATCCTGTTGAAAAAAGCATGGCAGGAGTTGGCCATGATGCTACTGTGGATACCGGTACCGAAGCCAATACCGGTACCGATGTTGGAGTCGAGCCCGACAGAGACATCGGAGCAGTCATCGGTGACAGTCCAATCGGTACCGAGGGAACCAAAAACCTTCGGCTACTATCCTCGGTACCGAGCCACCGATATCGATCGGTGTCGGTACCAAAACCTATTGATACCCAGTCTTCCAGACTAGAAAGAGATTCCAAATTTCCTGACTGGAGAGGATTGGTGCTCTCCCGGGGCGTCCTGAGACCACGTGAGCACTGTGGGCTTTAAAAACTCTGCCCCCACTGCGGCACGCGCACCACGTGCGCGTGTCCGCGGGTGTGTGCTCTGAAGGGGCGTGTCCAAAGGGGCAGGCCCTGCCCCTTTGGCGCCCTTTCGGAGCACTTCGGAGCAGTTCGGAGTTTACAGAAGTTGTTTGGTTATTCTTCTATATTTGCTGCATGGGGAAACGGAAGAAGAAAGTTACTTCTACATCAACGTCATCAAATAAGGCGGTTAAGGTTGTAGGACCCATGGATAGCCATGTCATATCCCTGGTGTCCTCCCTTACTGCTCAGTCTATTTCAGAGTCCTCCATGTCAGCAAGTCTGTGCTCCGAGGATCTGTCTCCGCAACCGCGTAGGGTTATGACTCTACCCAGCATAGAGCTCTTACCGTTGGCAGCAGGCTCTCCCCAAAAGGTTGGGGTGGATCCTGCACTTGACTGCGCATTATTTTCCGATGCCTTCTTAAAGGTAAATCCTTCTACCATTACTTTGCCTTCTCCTTTTGAGTTTTCCTCTATTGTTGAAGCTCCTAAACCACCATTGGAAGTCTCTCTACAAGATATTTGGCAAGTTGTTTCTCGGACTGAGTTAGCCTTAAATTCATCTTTGGTGCAGCTTTCTAAATTTACTCAGGATACGGTGACTGCTTTGACTAACTATCAGACTCGGTTGACGGAGTTGGAACATTCCCAAACTAAACTGGAGGGTTCAGTTTCCTCAATACAGAGTGTCTTGGCATCTGCAGTCCAGGACTCTTTAATATTACATCGTCATGATGAAATGCTGGAAAATGCCTTGCGTGTTAGAAATCTTCGTTTATTGAATTTCCCCAAGACGCATTACCTCTCACCCAGTACAAAACCTTATACACGCCAGTCACACCTCCTACTTATCCCATTACAAACCCTTAACAAAACCAAATCCGAAAAACGACCCCAGCACATCCACCTTAGATGCGCACTTGCGAATGCCCGATCTATACGATCAAAATGGCCCATAGCCATCGAGCTTATATCTCACCACAACCTTGACCTATTAATGATAACTGAATCATGGTTATCCTCATGCGACAATGTCATCCTCAACCAGATGACACCCCCAGGCTACTCATTCTTCGCCTGCTACAGAGCCAATCAGAGAGGAGGTGGCACTCTGATTATTGCCAAATCTTCACTCCAATTTAGATTAAGTAACACCACAAGTACAACTCACCTTGACACACTCTCTATAACAAATGACACCTGTACCATTAACCTTTTATACCGAGCTCCCACGCCATCCCCAGATGACCTTCCTTCCATAATCAACATTGCTGGTAACCCCAACAACCCCCGCACCCCAAACCGCACCCCTCCCCAAGACCAAATGCCTCACCCACAAATCTACTCAAACTACCTTCAGTCAAAAATAATCCAAACAAACTTTAACAATTCCCCCACACCCCTCGTCCCTGCAGACCTCACCTTTCAACCAGCGGCGCTGTCTCAATTCCAAGAGGTCTCCACCAAACAAATTGAGGAAATCATCTCATCTATCAACCTCACTACAGCACCTAATGACCCCTGTCCCTCCAGCTGGATAAAAGAGCTGCGAACCACCCTCAGCCCAACCATCAGTAGAATCCTCAACCAATCCTTCATAAAAGGCTACTTCCCGCAAAGCTTAAAGTTCACATCAATCCGCCCACTATTAAAAAACTGCAAACTCGACCCATCTAAAGTCGAGTCGTTCAGACCCATCTCAAGCATCCCTCTACTTGCAAAAATTACAGAAAAGGTAGTTCAACTACAAATCCAACAGCACATTGACACTGAAGCACCACTGGACCATTCACAACATGGATTCAGAGAAGCACACGGTATAGAGACCATCCTTACTACATTATTCAACAACCTGGTCATGGGAATCGATGATATACACCAAGGATTCATCCTTATTTTTATGGACATTGCGGCCACGTTTGATTCTGTGAACCACGAGACACTTTTAATCCGCCTCAAAGAAAAAGGTATACAAGGAACAGCCTTAGCATGGTGCAGGTCATATTTGAGCGACAGGTCACAACAAGTCAGAGTAGGATCCAATACATCCGATCCATTCACACTCAAACAAGGAGTCCCCCAAGGCTCATCCCTTTCATCTCTCATGTTTAATATTTATATGCAACCCATCTGCGACCTGATCCGTTCTTTCAATATTCAGTGCTTAGCATATGCAGACGACATCCTGATGTACTCATCCTTCAAGCTTGACCGACCAGATTTCTCAGCAATAATAAAATGCTTCAATGCTGTCTCCGAATGGCTCCTATCCCAAAACCTGCGCATTAATCACAGCAAGACTGATGTCCTTTTTATCACTCGCAATCAGAACTTCATACCACCGACATCTCTGCGAGTCAACAACTACGACCTCACAGTCAAACCTACCATCCGGTACTTGGGCATCATCCTCGACCAGAAGCTGGACATGTCACCGCATATCAAAAATACTGCCAAATCTATTTACCACAAGATACGTTCACTACGACACCTACGACCACTACTTGATCCGTCTGATTTCCGCACCATATTCCAAGCACTGGTAACCCCCCCACCTTGACTTCGCTAACATCCTCCTCCTTGGGCTCCCACAAGCAACATTGAACCCCCTGAGGTTAGCCATGAACTCCGCTGCAAGAATACTTTCCGGAATATCTAGATTGGAGCACATAACTCCAGTGCTGATGAACCTACACTGGCTGCCTTTACAAGCTAGAATTGTCTACAAAGCCCTCGTACTAACCTTCAAGGCCTCAAGAAATCAGCCCACCACCCCGCTTACCAAGCTTATCCAACATATACCACCAAACAGATACAGACGCTCGTCATGCTTGAACAAATTAGAAGTGCCTAAAGCAATCACAAAATGTTCAAAGACAACATCCAATAGAGCCTTTTCATTATTTGTACCAGGAGCATGGAACTCCCTCCCCCCAGAAATTCGTTCCATTACCAATATAATCTCGTTCAAAAAGGCTATCAAACACCATCTTTTCCTAAAACACTATTCCGATCTTATCCCCCCTAGCCAACCCCGACATAATACACGTACTCTCCAAGATTCACAATTAACGCAACCCCAACTACAAAAACCGTTAGCCTGATACCCCTCCTGTTACATATCCACTCTTTACATTACAACCCTTAACCATGCCCTCATTTGATCTTTAATCCTCCACTTCTATAACACTGTACATAGTTTTTCCCCTGTTTTTCCAAGTTTGTATCCCATGTTTTATTGTAAACCCAATGTAACTGCTACATTGTTTTATGTTCTGTTCCACTGTAAACCGCACTGATTGTAATAGCGCGGTATATAAGAGATGCAAATATTGTTTCTTAAATATATTAAGGAAGTGTTGAGATTATCTGACCCCGATGGCATAATTCTATCTAAACTTTATTACTTGCCGGTCGGAGTCAGAGAATCCCCACCTTTGGATTCGGCGGCTGGGGGGGGGGGGGTGATTGTGGTCAAGGGGAGATGGATCGTTTAAATATGCCTAGTTTAGATCTTTCTGAATTCTTAGAAACTTTTACCGAGGAAATTCCCTCTCGTGCTACTTTGCTTGTAACCTTTTCACTAGAGAGAGATAAAGAATTAGTGTTACGTTCTTATTTTAAATATCGTCAAGAAAAGTTTTTTGGTCAATCGATTCAGATATTTCCTGATGTTTGCCGCACCACACAATTGAAACGGAGAGCTTTCCTTGTGCTTAGACCTCGTGTTCTAGCTTTAGGAGCTACTTTCGTTTTAAAATATCCATGCAAATGTGTTATTAAGTATCAAAGTAAATCTTATATTTTTTATGATTCACTTCAGTTGGAAACCTTTCTGAAAGGCTTGGTTAAAGCGTAATCATTATTATTATTGTGGCCCTAGCTAAGTATATAAGAGTCTGTTTTGTTTCTCGCTCCTTATCAGGATGTTTTTTTTTTTTCTTTGTTATTAGTCCTTAGTTTCACACTCCATATTGTGGGCTGGAGACATTACTGTTTTGTGTTATCCATCTGGAATGTATATTGTTTCAATGGTTTATTGTTTCAATGTATATTGTTTAATGCTTTGTATTGCCTTTATATTACCTTAATAAAGAGGTTTTGAAACTCAAAAAAAAAAAAAAAAAAAAAAAGAAAGAGATTCCAAACGCGGCATCGAGGGCAAAGAGCCTGAGAAGCGAGGCATGGAAGGCACTGACCGTAAGGGTAATGAAGACATCGGTACCGACTTCGGTACCGTGTCCGATACCGGTGAATGAAGGTCAACCAGTGGCAACTCAATTGGCCTCGGGGGAACCGAGAGTTGCGGATCCGAGCCATCGGAACCGAGCCTTCGGTACCGCCGTGAGACGGTACCCAGTCCTCCAGACTGGAGATCGATTCCAGACGCGGCATCGAAGGAAGCGAGGCTGTCGATGCACATCTGGAGGGTACCGACGTCGGTGGTAGTATCGTTGTTGTTACCTATAATGGAAAGTCAATCTGGGAAGTATCCACCGGTCCCGAAGGCACCGAGGAGGCCAGATGACGATCCCTGGTGAGGAGTGTTTCATCCAACACCAGTGCCGATGCCGGGGTATCGGTACCGCTCGAAGCGGATGCCACCACCGTACACGGCTTAGGTATGTTCTGTGGGGGGTGAACCCCAGGAACAACCTGAAACCCCTTATACGCTTTGGAGACCGAAGACTCCCGCCGGGGTTTTGAAGCCAGGGGGCCGTCGAGGGCAAGGCCGGAGCCGTCTACATGCTGTGCATGAGACCTACCACTCGAGGACTGGCTAGTCTTAACAGACTGTTTGTGGGTTACCTGATTCGGTGTGGACGAAGAAAGGGACAGTGCCCCGAAGTTGGAGGGCAACCGTGTATCGAGGGAATCTCGATGCTGAAGACGTCTTCTCACCAAACTGTTGTCAGGACCCAAGCAGGTTAGACACCGACTGCGAGGGTCTAAAAATAAAGTTGTATCGCCACAGTCTGAACATTTCTTGGAGAAAGTGTCTGGCGGTTCCATGAAGGAAAAAGAAGAGGCCTAAAAGGCCTAAGACACCGTGGGACACTGTTGTTGTTAAGTGCCGTCGAGTCGGAGTCGACTCATGGCGACCCTCTGGATAGCTATCCTAAATTGTGTTCGGTCTTCAGTCAGGCGGCTCATTGACGACAGACTGGTACCCGTAGCTGCTGTTATTGTAGCGATCCATCTCATTGCTGGCCTTCCTCTTTTGCGTTGACCTTCTATCTTGCCAAGCATGATGTCTTTCTCTAATGATCTCTCTCTTCGCATGATGTGTCCGAAGTATGAAAGTCGAAGTCTTGTCATCTGAGCTTCTAAAGAAAGCTTAGGTTTGATCTCCTCTAGTACCGACTGGTTTGTTCTTCGGGCAGTCCATGGTATACACAGTATTCGCCGCCAGCACCATAATTCAAAGGCATCAATTTTCTTCCTGTCTGTCTTTTTCACTGTCCAGCTTTCACATCCATATGATGTTATTGAAAATACCATGGCTTGAACAAGTCGAATCTTTGTATGGAGAGACACATCTCTGCTCTTGAGAATCTTATCTAGGTCTTTCATAGCCATTCTGCCAAGAGCAATGCGTCGTCTGATTTCTTGACTGCTTGTTGCTTCTTTATTGATAGTTGATCCAAGTAGGTTAAAGTTGTTCACAATTTCAATTTCTTCTCCTTCAACGATGAACCTGTTGATTATGCCAGTTGTCATGATCTTTGTCTTCTTTACATTAAGGTGCAGGCCCATTTTGAGACTATGTTCTTTGATTGTGAGAAGCAAATGTTTCAGGTCATCTTCGCTTTCAGCCAGTAATGTGGTATCATCAGCATAGCGAAGGTTGTTGATGAGTCTTCCACCAATCTTCACACCTCTGTTGTCTTCATACAGTCCTGCTTCTCTGATGATTTGTTCTGCATATAAATTAAACAGGTAGGGGGAAAGTATGCAGCCTTGTCTTACACCTTTGCTTATTTTAAACCATTATGTTTCTCCTTGTTCCGTTCGAACTGTTGCTTCTTGATCAATGTACAGATTACGCAAGAGAACGATCAGGTGTTCTGGTATACCCATGCTTCTTAATGTGGCCCAGAGTTTCTCATGGTTTACACAGTCAAAAGCCTTGCTATAGTCGATAAAGCACAAATAGATATCCTTTTGGTATTCTTTAGTCTTTTCAAGGATCCATCTCACATCCGCAATGATGTCTCTCGTTCCTCGCCCTTTCCTGAACCCTGCTTGCACTTCAGGTAGTTCTTGTTCTAGGTATGGCTGTAGTCTCTTTTGAATAATCTTCAGTAGAATCTTGCTGGCATGTGGGATCAGAGCGATTGTGCGATAATTTCCACAGTCAGTTGGATCACCTTTCTTTAGTATTGGTATAAACACAGATCTTTTCCAGTCAGTTGGCCATGATGTTGTCTTCCATATTTCTTGGCAGAGCCTTGTAAGTACGGTAACAGCTGCATCAGATTGCTGCAATACTTCTATGGGAATGCTATCAATGCCTGGTGCTTTGTTCTTTGATAAGGCTTTCAATGCTGCTTCAACTTCTTCTTTCATCACCAATGGTTCCTGATCATAAGGTATAGGTTGAAACGGCTGTTGGTCCACTTGATCTTTATCATATAGAAACTCTGTATATTCCTTCCACCTTTTATTGATCTTCTCAGCATCATTCAACATAGAACCTTGAGCATCTTGTAACATTCCAATTCGGGGCTGGAATTTTTTCTTTAACTCTCGCAGCTTTAGGAAAGCCGATCTTGTTCTTCCTCTAATAGTTTCTGCTTCTATTTCCTTGCAAGTGTCATTGTAGTACTTTTCCTTGTCCTGTCTTGCTGCACGTTGGAAATCTCTGTTGAGTTCTGCGATTGTCTTTCTTTCTCCTTTGGCTTTAGCTTCTCTGCGTTTCTGGGCAATTTTCAGAGTTTCTTCCGTCATCCATTTTGGCCGTTTTTGCTTTTTCACCTTTTGTAGAGACTTCTCGCTTTCTTCCAGCACAACCTTCTTGATGTCATTCCATAACTCTTCTGGAGCTCTGTCATTTGTATCTAAAGCAGCAAATCGATTTTGCAGGCAGTCTTTAAATTCCAGTGGTATATTCTCAAGGTCATATTTTGGTGCATTCATGAGTGGTTTGCTCTTTTTCAACTTTAGCTTGAGTTTGCATACTAGTAGTTGATGATCTGTACCACAGTCAGCTCCAGGGTTTGTCTTTGTTGATGTTACAGAGCTTTTCCATCGTTGACTTCCACAGATGTAGTCAATTTGATTTTTATACAATCCATTGGGTGAAGTCCATGTGTACAGTCGTCGCTTGTGTTGCTGGAAGAAGGTGTTTGAGATGAATAGATCATTGGTCTTGCAGAATTCTATCAATCTTTCTCCAGCTTCATTTCTGTTGCCAAGTCCATATTTTCCAACTACTTTGCCTTCTTCTTTGTTGCCAACTTTTGCGTTCCAGTCACCCATGACTATCAGGATATCCTGTTTGCATGTTCTGTCAATTTCAGCTTGTACTTGTTCATAGAACTCTTCAATTTCATTCTCTTCTGCAGCTGTTGTTGGGGCATATACTTGAATTATAGTTGTGTTGATAGGCAATCCTCGTAGACGAATAGAGATTAAGCGTTCGCTGACTGCATTGTATTTCATTACAGTTCTTGCAAGTTTCTTCTTTATTATAAATGCAACACCATTTCTTCTTTGTCTTTCATTTCCAGCATAGTAGACCATGTGATCATCTGATGCAAAGTGCCCGATGCCAGTCCATTTCAGTTCGCTGACACCCAACAGATCAAGTTGTACACGTTCCATTTCATTCTTGACCACCTCCAACTTCCCTTGGTTCATGCTTCGTACGTTCCATGTTCCAATGTGTAAGACATCTTTACAGCTTCTGACTCTCATTTCATGCTTCGTACGTTCCATGTTCCAATGTGTAAGACATCTTTACAGCTTCTGACTCTCATTTCATGTCTCATTTCATGGGACACTATGAAGAAAAAATCTCCCATTGAAAAGGAAAATTTTACAAGAAAAGAAAACACCGGCGGTACCGGTGGCATAGGGAAGACAGCCGCGACCACAAGAAAACTAAGAAATAAGAACAAAAATTTTCTGCGGTGACAGGAGGACGTCCTGCCGGCTCCGCGGAAAAACGAAAACTGAGGAGAGGCAGTTGGGAAAGGCGGGAAGGCAGCACGCAGGCGTGGTGGGATGCTTCCAAAAGCTCTTTGATTGGACGCTGGGAAGCGTTCCCACGCAGACTCCGTCGGTACAGACGTACCCATATGTGAAGACTCATTCCTGCTTGTTCCTGGAGATTGCCCTTATGTTGGGTGGGAGGGCATTCCAGCATCTGGGCGCATAGAACCTAAAAGCCCTGTTTGTCGTTGCCTGCGTGCACTGTGTTATTTCCTTCGGGATTACCAGTGTGTTGACTGCTGCGGATCTTCTGGACCTGTTAGAGGGCATAGGCTGGATAAGTTCGATGACGGAGGTGGAGAGCCTGTTGATGGCCTTGAAAGTCAGTAGTAGGGATTTAAACGAGATGCCGTGGACGGGGAGCCAGTGGTACGCAATACAGTTGGGGTCACTTCCCGGGGTGGTAAACACTGTCAGAAACCAAAACTGAAACACACTCCACAGATATCAGAAAGGTTGCTATGATGCAGCTCTATCAGCAAATTGTGATTAACATATGAATTCTTATCTGCCATTAATCATAGCAACCTTTTGATATATGTGGAACGTGTTCCCAAGTTTAGGGCGGCATTGCTAAGGTATGCAAGTGCTGGTATTGGGAGATGATGCTGCTGCGCAGGGCCCAACAGCCTGACTCTCCATGAGGCTTTGGATAGTGGAGCCTGTGGGTGTGGGTGTTTATGGCCCTGTTGGCCGCTGCTCTAGGGCAGAGGTTCCCAACTCCGGTCCCGGTGGGCCAAACACTGTTCAGGTTTTCATGCTGTCCCTAATGAATATGCATGAGATACATTTGCATACAATGGGGGCAGCGCATACAGGTGCAGCACAGGCATATTTATTAGGGACAGCATGACATGGGGGCTAAAAAGGTTAGGGCTCTTTAACCTGGAAAAGGAGACAGCTGAGGGGAGATATGATAAAAGTCTATAAATTAATGAACGGAGTGGAACGGGTAAACGTAGATCGATTGTTTACGTTATCAGAATATAGAAAGACTAGGGGACATGCAATGAAGCTACAGGGTAAACTATTTAAGACTAATAAAAGAAAATATTTTTTCACTCAACGTGTAATCAAACTCTGGAATTTGTTACCGGAGGATGTAGTAAAGGCTGTTAGTGTAGCTGGGTTTAAAAAAGGTTTGGACAAGTTCCTGGAGGAAAGGTCCATAAACCATTATTAAGAAGAGACCCAGGATATCAATGCTTGACCCAGTACAAGCATTGTGGAACCTGTGTCTTTTGGGGAAACTGCTAGGTACGTATGACCTAGATTGGCCACTGTTGCAAACAGGATACTGGGCTTGATGGACCTTGGTCTGACCCAGTATGGCATATCTTATGTTCTTATGGAGATGTCTCAGGATGGGTGTCACATGATCCTTCCTGGAAGCACCGTGTAGAACTCTGGCCTCAGTGTTCATTGCTAGCTGGAGTGGATTTAGGGTGGATTGTGGGAGCCCTTGTAGAATTGCATTTGCGTAATCAAAATGCGGGATCACCAAGGCTTGGAAGATTGTCCAGAAGTCATCAGACTCAAGCAGGGAGCGCAGGTGCTTGAGTGTCCGGATCTTGTGGTAAACTGCTCTTACTGTGTTGCTTATGTGGGCCTTCATGTCCAGGCATTGATCTAATGTGACTCCTAGGTAGCGGATTGTGGATTTGGTAGTTAGTTCCGCCTCCTTGACCTTTAAGGAGGCTGGAGGGGTGAAGCTTTGGTTCCTCGTGATGAAGAGGACTTCTGTCTTCTTGTGCTGTATTCGAAGGTTTTGAGTCTGGAGCCAGTTTGATACGGCATCTAAACAGCTTGTCAGTGGGGAGAGGTCCGGCTGGTCGGTTGAGAATGGCATGTAGAGCAGTACATCATCGGCATATATCAAGCAGTCGACATTGAAAGATCGGATGAGGGTGCAGATGGGCTGCATGTATATGTTGAACATCAAGGAGGAGAGGGAGGATCCCTGCGGTACACCCTGCCACTGGTGGAATGGTTCTGAAGTTGTAGCACCGGATCTTACATGCTGCCATCTGTCGGACAGGTATGATTTGCACCAGCTTAGGGCTGTGTCACGAATACCCTTCTCCTTAAGCCGTACCAGGAAGAGCTCGTGGCTTACTGAGTCGAAAGCAGCGGCCATATCCATAAAGATGAGGGCAAACCCTTGTCGGGTGTTGTTGATTCTAGCGATTATGTTATCGAAGAGGGTGGTGAGGAGTGTTTCAACACCATGAGAATCCCTGAATCCATGTTGGCAGGGGTCCAGCGGAGCAGCGGTCTCGATGTGGTATTGTATTTGGTGTTGGGCTTCTTTTTCAATTATCTTGGCGAGTAGTGGTATGCTTGATAAAGGCCTGTACGAGTCAACCTTCTGGGGGTCTAGTTTGTTATTTTTCAGCAGCGGTCTGATAGATGTGTGTTTGAGGCTTCGTGGGAACGAGCCTGTTGAGAATGATAGCTCCATGATTCTGACTATGAACGGGCTAAATTCGCTGTGTAGCGTCTTTATCCAGAAAGCAGGACAGGGGTCGGTTTGTGCGGTGGTGGTGTTGATAGTAGCGATGGTGTCCTCAATGCTTCTCTTCAAGGGAGTGGCGAAGGTGGTCAGTGGTGTTGGATAGGGTGACTCCTGTGCGGCGGCGGTCACTGTGGACTTATTGGTCTGGCATAACTTTGATTGCAAGTAGTCCGAGAATTCCTGGGGTTGGATCTCGCCTTGTTGGCTAGGGGATGGTTCTTTTGTTAAGTTGTTGACAAGATTGAACAAGTCGTGTGGTTTGTTTAGTGAAAGTTTCAGGGTGTCGGTGTGGAATTGCCTATTTATCCTATAGCCTAATGGTTAGAGCACACGTTTGGGAACCAAGAGACCAGGGTTTGATTCCCACTAGCAGTCCTTGTGGCCTCCAGCAAGTCACTTAACCCTCCATTGCCTCAGAAAAATCCAGGTTATCAATGTCCATGTATAATGTACATTACCAAGTTTAAGTTACAATGTACACCACTTTGACTGAAATGCTAAAGCAGTATTAAAAAACCCTGTTAAATAAATAAATATAGTTTCACAGTCAGATGGAATCTTCTATCATGTTCAGAAAGAACTCACTCCAGCCAGCAAAGATAGGATTTTACCTTGTTTAAAGATATCTGCCATAAATCCTAGAAATTATAGACTCAGCACAGGATTCTAACGCCATGTTACAGTGCAGGATGTTATGGCTGGTGCAGCATTTTCAAATTGCTGACGTTAAAATTTCACCTAGGGCAGCAGTTCCCAAACTATGGGTTTTCACAAAATTCTCATTTGAGGTTGTGGCCGCATGCAGAGTTTTGGGGCAAAATAAAGAAGACTGTCACCAATACTCTGCCACAGCTGCCTTCAATCAACTTCCCCTATCCCGATCCAGTGTCAACCCTTCCTTTCCTTCTGCAGCCAACTGAATCTTGCCCCTTCTCCGTTCCCTGGAACTTCTAAATCTTTATTTATTTATTTTTTTTATTTAGTATACATTTGTATACCGCTACTTCCAGCGATCAATAGCGGTTTGATCATAAACCATTAGACCACAGCTTCTATTAGCAAGTGCTCAGATAACCGAAAAGAAGTGCAGGGACCTCATGCTGGAAGTCTGTGCATGCCTCATTCATGTCCCGCCCCCTCCCAGACTTCCTGTTTCTATGGGGCGGGACACAGCTAAGGCTGAACCTTCTGCACATGGAACAGACCCAAGCTTGAGATTCCCGCATGACATATCTGTACACTGAGCGCAAATAGAATGCTAGGTATCATCAGGAAAGGAATGGAAAATAAAACAAAGGATATTATAATGCCTCTGTATCGTTCCATGGTGCGACCGCACCTTGAATATTGTGTGCAATTCTGGTCGCCGTATCTTAAAAAGGATATAGCGTTATTATAAAAGGTTCAGAGAAGAGCCACCAAAATGGTAAAGGGGATGGAGGGATACCCCTCTGAAGAGAGACTAAAAAGGTTAGGGCTCTTTAATGTGGAAAAGAGACAGCTGAGGGGAGATATGATAGAAGTCTATAAATTAATGAACGGAGTGGAACGGGTAAACGTAGATCGATCGATTACGTTACCAGAGTATAGAAAGACTAGGGGATGTGCAATGAAGCTACAGGGTAAACTATTTAAGATAAATAAGAGAAAATATTTTTTCACTCAAAGTGTAATCAAACTCTGGAATTTGTTACCAGAGGAGGCAGTAAAGGCTGTTAGTGTAGCTGGGTTTAAAAAAGGTTTGGATAAGTTCCTGGAGGAAAGGTCCATAAACCATTATTAAAGAGGGACCCAAGATATCACTGCTTGACCCAATACAAGCACTGTGAAACCTGTGTCTTTTGGGGAAACTGCTAGGTACCTATGACCTAGATTGGCAACTGTTGGAAAAAGGATACTGGGCTTGACGGACCTTGGTCTGACCCAGTATGGCATAACTTATGTTCTTATGATGGAAGTTCCAGGGGAGGGAGTAGTGGCCCGATTCAGTTGGCCAGAAAAGGAAGGAGAAGGCTAATGCTGGACGTGGTGGGGGAAGTTGGTTGAAGGCAATAGTGTGAGTGCTTGCTGCTGCAGGTTCGGAGGATACAGGGGCATAATACAGTTAGCCACAGCCTGGCTAAGATAGTGTAGGATTTGGGGAAGATGCTGGACTGCGCAGGAGGGGGAAGGAAAATAGGAAGGAAGCTGGACATGATAGGAGTTGGAATAGTTTGAATGGCAGGGAGATGTGTGACATGAGGGTGGTACAGGTGCAGGCAGGCAAAGGAGATGCTGGATATGGGGGAGGAGGAACTAAGCAGACAGAAGAGATGCTGGCCATGGGAGGGAGGGAGACAAGAGATACTTGACATTAGAGGAGTACTGAGGAGAGGAGAGAATGGAGCTGCTGGACGAGGGGGCACAAAGTACTGATGAGACTGACCAGAAATGCTGAACATTAGTGGTGGGGCTAGGGAGACGAAAAGAAAAGACAGTGGAAATGAGAGGGAGGCAGATGAAAAAATGTTGGGCATGGAGGAGTAGGGAGAGAGAAGAGATGCTGAAGAGCTTAAAGATCCCAAATTAACCATGTCTACCAATAGCCAAATTAATATGAATAAAATACAGTCTCTAAAATGCTTGTATGCAAATGCTAGAAGTCTAAAGAATAAGATGGGAGAGTTAGAATATATAGCACTAAATGAGAGGTTAGATATGATTGGAATATCAGAGAAATGGTGGAAGGACAACCAGTGGGACACTGTGATACCTGGGTACAAACTATATCATAATGATAGAGCTGATCAAATTGGTGGAGGGGTTGCGCTCTATGTTAGAGAGGGCATTGAGTCAGAAAGGATTAAAGTTTTGCAGGAAGCAAAATTTGCTGTAGAATCTCTATGACTTGAAATTCCATGTAAAAAGGGGAAGGAGATGGCAATGGGGGTGTACTATCGACCGCCTGGCCAGAATGAACAAATGGATGATGAAATGCTCAAAGAAATCAAGGAAGCTAACAAATGTTACAGCGCAGTAATAATAATAGGTGATTTCAATTACCCCGGTATCGACTGGGTCAGTGTCATGGCAGGACATGCTAGGGAGATAAAGTTCCTAGATGAAATAAATGACTGCTTCTTGGAGCAGCTGGTTTATGAACCGACCAGAGGGGAAGCCATATTGGACCTAGTCCTTAGTGGAACAACAGATCTAGTGCAAGAGATAAGGGTGTTGGGGCCACTTGGCAACAGTGATCATAGCATGATCGCCTTTGATTTAATTAGTGGAGGGATAGTAAGGAAATCCACAGTACTACCTTTTAAGTTTTGAAAGGGAGACTATGATAAAATGAGGAAAATAGTTAAGAAAAAACTAAAAGGAGCAGTTGCAAAGGTTAAAGACTTAAATCAAGCTTGGATATTGTTGAAAAATACTATCTTGGAAGCCCAGACCAGCTGTATTCCACGCTTTAAGTGGAAGGAAGTCCAAAAAACTGCCAGCATAGTTTAAAGGGGAGGTCAGAGAGGCTGTTGCCAAAAAAGCATCCTTCAGGAAATGGAAAAAAGAGCCAAACGACGAAACCTGGAAACAGCACAAGCACTGGCACGTCAAATGCAAGGCTTTGATAAGGCAGGCAAAGGGAGAATTTGAGAAGAAGCTTGCTGAAGCTTGCTGACCCTTGCACTACTGCTATTTTATGTAAATAGTTTTTTTTCATGCTATCGAACTAATTGAATATTTATTCTATGTATATAGTTCTCCCATGTTATCCAAGTTTATACTCCTGTTATATGTAATACCGAACAGCCTGTTGTTCTGGTCTTTGTGTTCATCTGTAAACCGCGCTGATTATAAATAGTGCGGTATATAAAAAACTGAAATAAATAAATAAATAAATAAATAAAAAACGCGAAATAAAGACTTTTTCAAGTACATTCGTAGCAAAAAACCTGTGAGAGAGTCAGTTGGTCCATTAGATGATAGAGGGGTTAAAGGGGCACTAAGGCGACAAGGCGATAGCGGAGAGACGGAATGAATTCTTTGCTTCGGTCTTTACTGAGGAAGATGCAGGGATGTTACCCATGACTGAAGTGGTATTTAAAGGTGCGGAAGAATTGAAGGAAATATCGATACATCAGGAAGATGTATTACAACTATTAGATAAACTGAAGAGTAGCAAACCACCTGGGCCGGATGGCATACATCCAAGGGTGTTGAAAGAACTGAAATATGAGATTGCAGACCTGCTATTAGTAATCTGTGAACTATCATTAAAATCATCTCTAATACCTGAAGATTGTAGGATCGCCAATGTAACACCAATTTTTAAAAAGAGTTCCAGGGGTGATCCGGGAAATTACAGACTGGGGAGCCTGATGTCAGTACCAGGAAAAATGGTAGAAACCATCATAAAGAATAAAATTACTCAGCATGTAGATAGTCATGGCCTAATGGGAGACAGCTAACATGGCTTTAGACAAGGAAGATCTTGTCTTACTAATCTGTTATGTTTTTTTGAAGGTGTGAATAAACAGGTGGACAAAGGTGAGTCGGTTGATATAGTGTATCTGGACTTTCAGAAAGCCTTTGACAAGGTCCCTCATCAGAGACATTTGGCAAAACTAAAGAGCCATGGGATAGGAGGCAGTGTACTACTGTGGATCAGGAACTGGTTAAAAGATAGAAAGCAGAGGGTAGGGCTAAATGGCCAATTTCCCCAATGGAGAAAGGTAAATAGTTGAGTACCCCAGGGATCTGTGCTGTGTCCGCTGCTTTTTGACATATTCATAAATGACCTGGAAAGTGGAATAACGAGTGAGGTTATCAAATTTGCAGATGACACAAAAATAGAAATTACATTTACCTGGTAACTGTAGTTCCTGGAGGATCCAGTTTAGTCCTCCACATCCGGGTAGTGCACCTCCTCCTGCAGCCTGGAGACTGGACCCATCAGAATCTTCTTATGCCAGGATGTATGCTGCTGGAGCTCCCATCAGCCCCAGTGAACTATTAACAAAGCAGACTCAAAGAAGCAACACATTAAACTAGAACAGAATTTAGTCCCCTCAAGAATTAAATGACCCCCTCCCCAAACGAGGAAGCCAAAACTCTGCACAGCGCCGCTGACTCCACTCGAAGAAGCAGGCCGAACCAGCCACAGGAACTGAAGAGCTGGCAAAAAGAAAGTAGAAGCGAGCTGCAGATATGAAAAAACCCGAAGAAATATACTGAGACAATGTAGCGCCGCTCACAGTAAGCGCGCCGACCAAACAGACTTGACAGAAGGGAGGGAAGGAGGACTAAACTGGATCCTCCAGGAACTACAATTACCAGGTAAATGTAATTTCTATTTCCTGAGCGGTTATCCAGTTTAGTCCTCCACATCCGGGATGTAACAGAGCAGTCAACACTGGGCGGGACCTTGCCAACCGGCACGCAACACTGCCGAACCAAAACAAGCATCCTGAGCGGCGAACAGATCCAACCGGTAGTGTTTACTGAAGGCATGAAGAGACGACCAAGTAGCTGCCCTACAAATTTCTACAGGCGGAACAAGACTATGCTCAGCCCAGGATGTCGCCTGAGCTCTGGTAGAGTGGGCCCTCAAACCCACCGGAACCGGCCGATTCTGTATAATGTAAGCCGATGCAATCACCTCCTTAATCAACCGGGCGGTGGACGCCTTAGCCGCCGCTTCTCCTTTGCGGGCCCCGCCAAAAAGTAGGAACAAGCGATCTGTCTTACGAAACGCCTCTGACACCTTTATATAGTGACGAAGGACTCGCCGCACATCTAGGCAATGTAATCCCCCGTCCGCTGAAGTCTCTGCATCCGAATTAAGGACCGGCAGAAAAACAGGCTGATTCAAATGAAAAGGCAAAACTACCTTAGGCAAAAATGAGGGCACTGGCCGAAGAACCACACGATCCCGAGAAATAGACAAGAACGGCTCCCTACATGATAGCGCCTGCAACTCGGAAATGCGCCTCGCGGAACAATCGCCACCAGAAAAACCGTCTTCAGGGTCAAATCCTTCAGCGACGCTTTTCGTATGGGCTCAAAGGGTTGCGAACCAAAGCCTGCAAGACGAGATTCAAATCCCACGGTGGAACTGACACTCTGCGGGAAGGCCTCAACCTGGAGACCGCCTTAAGAAAACGTTGAACATCCGAATGCGCCCCTAAGGGAACTCCCAGAACCTTGCCCCGGTAGCACGCCAGCGCTGCCAACTGTACCTTCAGGGAACTGGCTGCCAGACCTTTGTCAAAACCGTCCTGCAAAAAACTGAGAACTACCGACACAGAAGCCGTAGCCGCGCGAACCCCACGCCGTGAACACCAAACCTCAAAAAACCTCCATACCCGCACATATGCAAGCAATGTGGAAGGCTTCCGCGCCCGGAGGAGCGTAGCAATAACTTCAGGAGAATAACCTTTCTTCCTCAACCGAGCCCTTTCAAGGGGCAAACCGTAAGCGAGAATCGATCCACTTGAGGCATCCGCAGCAGATCCGGAAGCAGAGGCAGTCTCCAAGACACCCCGTTGCGCAATCAAACCAGATCGGCATACTACGGCCTTCTGAGCCAATCCGGCGCCACCAGTAAAACCCGCCCCAGTGCGCCTCGATGCGCTGAACGACGCGACCGATCAACGCCCAAGGGGGAAAGACATAAAGGAGGCAGTCCTCCGGCCACGGCTGGATGAGCGCGTCGATGCCCTCGGACATGCGTTCTCTCTGCCTGCTGAAGAACCACCCTGTCTTTGCAGACTGAAAAGTCGCCATGAGATCCATAACCGGAGGCCCCCATCTGCGAACTATCTGCGCGAATACCTGCGGGTGCAGTTCCCACTCCCCGGGGTCGACCTGCACTCTGCTAAGAAAATCCGCCGTCACATTGTCTTTTCCCGCGATATGTACCGCCGAAAGAGCTGGCAGACGAGCCTCCACCCATTCGAATAAGGCCTCTGCCTCGCTTTCCATGGCCACACTGCCGGTGCCTCCCTGGCGGTTGATGTAGGCCACCGTTGCCGAGTTGTCCAAGAGAATCCGCACTGCCTGCCCCCTCACCAACGTTTCTAGGGCTTGCAGTGCGAGCCTCACCGCTCGCAGCTCGAGGCGGTTGATCGACCAAGTAGTCTTGAGAGGGCACCACGTCCCCTGCGCGTACTGCCCCTTGCAGTGGGCTCCCCAACCGAACAGACTCGCATCCGTAATGAACGGAATTCCAAGTGGGCTGCTCCAGAGGAACCCCCATCCGCAGGCTCGCTGAGCACAACCACCATCTGAGAGACAGACGAACTGATTTCGGGCAAGGCAAGCGCTTGTTCAACGAATGCAACTGGTTCGACCAGCGGCGTAACAGGGCTCTTTGAAGAGGCCGCATATGAAACCTGGCACACGGAACCACCTCCAACGTTGCCGCCATAGTGCCTAAGAGCCGCAGGCACCACCATGCTGACGGAGCGGGAATCCTCAAGAATGAGCGGACGAGCCCCTGCAACGCCTGGACGCGGCGCTCCGGCAAGCACACCAAACCTCTCGCCATGTCGAAACGAACCCAGAGGTATTAGAGGGATTGGGTTGGCACGAAACGACTCTTTTTCTCGTTGATCACCCAACCGAGAGACCGCAGCAAAGCCACTACTCTGTCCGTTGCCTGCACACTCTCCGCCTCGGACTTCGCACGAATCAACCAATCGTCGAGGTAAGGATGGACTAAGAAACCCTCCTGTCGCAAGGCCGCTGCCACGACCACCATTACCTTTGTGAAGGTGCGTGGAGCCGTTGCCAGGCCGAATGGCATAGCTCGAAATTGAAAGTGACCCCAGGGAAAGGCAAACCTGAGGAACCTTTGATGGACCACTCGTATGGGAATGTGCAAATAAGCCTCCGAGAGATCGAGGGCGGTCAGGAACTCCCATTGACGAACTGCAACAATGACGGACCGCAAGGTCTCCATCCGGAAATGCGGCACCCGGAGAAAACGATTCACCCCTTTGAGATCCAGAATCGGACGAAGCGAACCGTCCTTTTTTGGCACCACAAAATAGATGGAGTAGCGACCGACACCGTGCTCGGAAGGAGGAACGGGAATGACCGCACCCAAATCGGAGCCGACGCAACGTCACCTGAATGGCTTGCGCTCTCTGCACGCCTCTGCAAGGGGAAAGGACAAAGGCGTCTGGAATCGGACAAGCCAACTCCAGCGCATAACCCTCTCTGATTATCTCGAGCACCCACTGATCTGATGTTATTTGGGCCCAGAAAGGAAGGAAGTCCCGTAGACGTCCCCCGATGACTTGCTTCCACTCTGGAGCCCGCCTCGCTTCATTGCGGCTTTCGACCAAAGGAAGAGGACGCCGAGGACGACGCCGTTGCGAATCCTCTGCCCGCTCCTCGAAAACCTCGAAAGCCTTGGCCTCTGGAGCCATAGCGGCCGCGCTGGGAGCCCCAAAGGCAGGAAGAATGAAATCTGCGAAAGTCTCGAAACTGACCCCGCGCCAGCGGTAAGTTCCTACCCAGCTTAGGCTTATCTTCTGGCAGTCTACCGTCCTTGGACTCCCCGAGGTCTTTCACCAATTTATCCAGGTCGTCTCCGAACAACAATTTGCCCTTAAAGGGAAGCTTACTGAGTCGTGACTTAGAAGATCCATCGGCCGCCCAGTTCCGCAACCATAAAGATCTGCGCGCCGCCACCAAAGAAGCCATGCTATTCGCCAAGGTTCGAATCAAATCATAATGTACATCTGCCAAATACGCCGAGCCAGACTCCAACCGAGTCACCTCCAGCAATCCCTGCTGATCCAATCCAGAGGCTTGCCTCAAGTGCTGAGCCCATCGTAAGCAGGCTCTAGCCACCCAAGCCCCACAAATGGAGGCCTGCAAAGATAAGGCATTGGTCTTAAAGGCCTGTTTCAACAAACCATCCACCTTTTTGTCTTGCGCGTCCTTTAAGGCCGCACTGCCCTCAACGGGAATGGTGGTTTTCTTGGTGACCGCCGACACTGCAGCATCCACACGCGGCGACTTAAACCTCTCTTTATCTTTATCCGCCAACAGATAGAGGCGGTTCATAGTCCGGATCCCCCTCAGACCGGATTCGGGTTGATCCCACTCAATTTGAATCATTTGCTCCACCACACGGTGCACCGGAAACACCACCTGAGAGTCCCGCACCGCTTGAATGAGAGGATCCTCCAACCCGTCCTCCTCAACAGAACGAGAAGCAGTGAGATTGAGAGCGTGAAGAGATTCCGTGGTCAAAGGCACCAGCTCCTCTTTACGGAACACCCGAATAATCCGGGCTTGATCCTCGGGCTCCGGGATTTCACCATCTTCCAACTCCTCAACACCAGCCTCTGGATCCACTTCAGCATCAGGATCTTGCCAGCCCAAGTCGTCGTGGTCTAGGTCCAGGGCCCGAAAGCGCTTGGAGGAAGGCTGGCCCTCCTGCCGGGCCTCCCCACCTGGAAGAGACGACAGAGGCACCGGCCAAGCATCCGGCAACTTGCCCGAGCGTCTCAAGCGAAAAGCCTGGTGCATAAGAAGGACAAAGTCAGGTGAAAAATCCGTGAACGAAGACTCCGCTGTCGCAATCGGCCACGCGCCCCCCTGCCCTTTAGGAGGGGCCGTAGAACCAGATGCAGAAGGGCCAGGAGAGGGATCTCCGTCCGCCTGAACCACCGGGCTTCCCGGTCTGGACAACTCCTTATGCTCCATTTGTTGTTCTAAAGTTGTGGAAACTGAGGCGCAGGCCCTGCAGACCCCAGAGTCATCCACCGCCCCCCTGCGCGAAACGCAGATAACACACTGCGTCCTGGAGGCCATGCAGGCAGAGCAGCCCCCACAAAGAAAAATAAAGGGACCTGCTGTACTTTGAACTGAAAAGAACTCAAAGAAACCAAACACTTTTTTTTTTTTTTAAACTAGCAACTGGGAATGGAGAAGCCCCCCCCCAGCAAAAACGCCAGGTCAAACACGCGTTAAGTGGAGAAGAAAAACGTTGCAGACCACTTCATGCCGGGCGGGAAAAAGAAAAACCGGAGCTCTAAAATGGCCACCGGCACATTTCAGCCGGCGAGAAAAAAATGGCGCGAAAATCAAATAAAAGGTAAAATTAAAGAGAAAGGAAAGCAAAGCGGCAATCAGAGCACTAAAAACACCGAAAACTCACCGCACTTGGGCAGGATCGCGGTAGCTTACACACCACTCGAAGCCTGAGTAGGAGCCCGCGATTACACCAGCCTGCCAGACAGAACAAGGAAGGCAGTGTGAAAGGTAAGCCAGCCTACCGTTTCGGGGCTGCCCAGACATAGACAGGTGACTGACAAGGCAGAGCTCTCCTCCGGACAGTCTAGGAGGAGTGAACTCGCCGCGGATGGGAAAAACACGTCTGCAGCAAAGTCAGCAGTGCAGTGCAGACTCGGCCCCCCGATCGTTCAAGTCTTCAGTCAATTTTTTTTTTTTTTTTAAAGCTATAGCTACCTATTAAATAAATGAAAGAAAAAGGAGTAGTGTAAAAGAAATTCCCAAACAAAACTCTCTCTAGTGTTGCCTCCAAGCTGTCCCTAAGTGAGCCTAACCCCAGGCACACACGTCCTCCAGCTGCAAGGAGACTGGACACACTGGGGGCTGATGGGAGCTCCAGCAGCATACATCCTGGCATAAGAAGATTCCGATTGGTCCAGTCTCCAGGCTGCAGGAGGAGGTGCACTACCCGGATGTGGAGGACTAAACTGGATAACCGCTCAGGAACTATTTAAAGTTGTTAAAACCCAAGAGGATTGTGGAAAATTGCAAGAGGATCTTGATAAATTGGAAGACTGGGCATCAAAATGGCAGATGAAATTTAATGTGGACAAGTGCAAAGTTATGCACCTAGGGAAGAAAAACCCAAACTATGGTTACACGATGCAAGGTTCCACATTAGGAACCACCACCCAGGCGTCATTGTGGATAACATGTTAAAACCCTCGGCCCAGTGTGCAGCGGCGGCCTAGAGAGCTAATAGAATGCTAGGTATCATAAGGAAAGGAATGGAAAATAAAACAAAAGATATTATAATGCCTCTATATCGTTCCATGGTGAGACCGCATCTTGAATATTGTGTGCAATTCTGGTCGCCGTATCTTAAAAAGCATATAGCGATATTAGAAAAGGTTCAGAGAAGAGCCACCAAAATGGTAAAGGGGATGGAAGGATACTCCTATGAAGAAAGGCTAAAAAGGTGAGGGCTCTTTAACCTGGAAAAGAGACGGCTGAGGGGAGATATGATAGAAGTCTATAAATTAATGAACGGAGTGGAACGGGTAAACGTAGATCGATTGTTTACCTTATCAGAATATAGAAAGACTAGGGGACATGCAATGAAGCTACAAGGTAAACTATTTAAGACTAATAAAAAAAATATTTTTTCACTCAACGTGTAATCAAACTCTGGAATTTGTTACCGGAGGATGTAGTAAAGGCTGTTAGTGTAGCTGGGTTTAAAAAAAGGTTTGGACAAGTTCCTGGAGGAAAGGTCCATAAACCATTATTAAGAAGGGACCCAGGATATCTTACCACCAGCACCCCGGCTCTCCTTCAGCTCTCCTGGCGTGGATCGAGCGAGCCGGGGCACCAGGACCGCCACCACCAGCTTCAGCTGCCCAATCGGGGCAGCCGGCGGAACAATTTAAAAGGAAGCGCCGTTCGGCGCGCAGCCCTCTTACCACCAGCACCCTGGCTCTCCTCCAGCTCTCCCGGCGTGGATCGAGTGAGCCGGGGCACCAGGAACGCCTTCACCAGTTTCAGCTGCCCAATCGGGGCAGTCGGCGGAACAATTTAAAAGGAAGCGCCGTTTGGCGCGCCCGCGACTTGCGGGCCCACATCTGAGGGCCTCACCAGAGGGCCCTTTGGCTTGGCCCTTAGGCGTGGGCCCGACGGGACGGGCCAACGAGAGACCCTCTTCTCCGCAGCCTCATTAACTACATCATTCCGCCTCCAAACGGTCAGCATTCCCAACTCGCCAACAGGATCGCCATCTGCCTCCCTGCCCGCTGCACCTGAAACTCCAAGAATCATCTGAGCAACAACTCCACCTGTGACAAAACACAAAGCCGTTCCTCCCCAGGATTCGTATGTCTCCCACCACGCCTGACCAGAAGAGCTGCCTTCACTTCGCTACTTTCTTCTCCGAGAAGGTACATTATCTCCGTTCCTCCTTCAGTACTTCCCCCCCCCCCGCCTTTATCCCCTCCTTACTCCCTCCCTCAGACTCCCGGCAGATTTTCTCTCCCTGAAGAGTCTGCTGTTGCCTCAGATACTCCAAACAAAGCTTTATCACATACTTGGTCCACCTTCCACTCCCTTACTACTGCAGAAGTTCTCCTGGCCCTCTCTAAGGCTCGAAAAACCACCTGTTCATTAGATCCTATCCCTTCAGCTTGGTTGATAGAATCGTCCTTACAGCTGATACCTCTCATCACTGCTATGTTTAATTCTAGTTTATCCTCTGGTCATTTCCCCTCCTCATGGAAGTCAGCCATAGTTCATCCTCTCCTGAAACAGCCCTCTCTCGATCCCTCAGTGCTCTCTCATTGGCGTCCGGTTTCTAACCTTTCATTCTTAGCAAAGGTGCTAGAACGTTTTGTCTTTCTGCAGTTATCATCTCATGCTGAAGCTACTAATTCCCTTCATCCCCGTCAGGCAGGTTTTCGGGCAGGACACAGCACTGAGACTGTCCTCCTGGCCCTGCTAAACGAGCTTCATGTCGCACATGACCCTGTGTAATATTTCACTCTTGGTTTCACTAGATCTGTCAGCAGCCTTTGATTTAATCGACCATCGTACCCTTCTCTCACGCCTGTTTGACATTGGTTTAAGGGGCTCCGTATTAAGCTGGTTCCGCTCCTTCCTTACTGCCCGTTCCTTTGTCGTCCATGCCAATCACCAATCCTCTCCATCCACTCCCCTGCCCTGTGGGGTACCCCAGGGTTCAGTCTTATCTCCTCTGCTTTTTAACATCTTTCTTGCCCCTCTCCCCCTCTTAGTCCAACAATTCCCAGTTTCCATCTATATCTACGCAGATGATATAATCCTCCTCTTCCATACCTCTCCGGTCAATATTGACATCTCCCCGCTTAACACTTGTCTCACCCATATTGCAAACTGGCTTTCCTCCAACTTTCTTCATCTGAACCCCTCCAAATCCACAGCCATGTGGGTCTCGCTAAGTACCTCTTGCCCCGACATTACGCCTCAAATAAATTCTGTTTCCGTGCCACTTACCTCTTCTTTCCAATATCTGTGAGTCATCTTGGACTCTTCCATGTCTTTCCATGAACATATTTCCAATCTTTCCCGTCGCTCATTCTGTGTATTACGACAGCTCTGATCAGTCCGTTCCGTTTTGCCCACTGACTCCTTTGTCACACTTGTACTTGCTTTGGTCATGTCACGACTAGATTATTGTAATGTGGTTTATGCGAATCTTCCGGCCTACCAGATCCAACGCTTGCAGCTTTTGCAAAATACAGCTGCTCGACTTGTTACCTCTGCCCGTAGATCCGATCATGTCACCCCTCTTCTGTATCACCTTCATTGGCTTCCTCTGCGTTTCCGGTTCAAATATAAGTTTCTCATACTAACACAGAGTCATTTATTCCTCCAATCCTCATTATTTAGCTAACTTGATCTCTCTTCATACTCCCTACCGACAGCTTCGCACCTTGCATGCTAATCGTTTATCTCTTCCTTCCCCTGCACAAGCTCATCTAGAACAAACACGCCATGCTGCCTTCTTTTTTCTAGGACCCTCCCTCTGGAACTCACTGCCATCCTCCCTCCGGTTAGAACCCTCTTACCAGAATTTCAAAACATTATTAAAAACCCATTTATTCCAACAGGCATTTGACCTCCCCCCTGGGCATCCTATGTAGTCCTCCATCTGTCTGTTTTTCTGTTGTCTTACCGCCTTGTTTTGACTATTGTTTAATTTTTGTTAGTCTTTATTGGTTTGTTCTTTGACTTTAGATTTGTCTGATTATTGTTTTTTGGATTTATTGTTGTGTCCTTGGTGGCCCCTTTGGCCCTTCTTTCTCTTTATTTCAATGGAGTTCTTTTCTTTTCTGATGCTAGCGTTTATATTTTATTGTAAACCGCCCTGTTTCGACAAGGGCGGTATATAAAATGTTTAATAAAGATAAAGTACCCTGACATTAACACTGTTATTACCAGTATCATGCTTTATGACCTCTACTGTTACCAATTAACTGGCCTCAACTACTGCTAGCCTGACCTTCTTCTACGATTGCCAGTAATCTGCCATAACCATCACTATTGTCCCTATTACTGTCACCAGAAGCTGCCCTCTGCTACCAAATAATTTGCTGCCAAGTAATCTGCTGTAACCGTTGCTATTTTGACCACCCCCACCGTTGCCAGTAATCCATTGTATCTGTTGCTATTTAACTCTGCTACTGTTGCCAGTAGTCTATTGCCAGTAATCTACTTGACCTCTACTACTGTTGACAGTAATCTATTGCCAGTAATCTACATGACCTCTGCTACTGTTGCCAGTAATCTTTTGTCAGTAATCTACTTGACCTCTGCTACTGTTGCCAGTAATCTATTGTATCTGTTACAATTTTGACCCACTGCTACTGTTGCCACTAACCTGCTGTAACTATTGCCTGGTCATTAACCACCCCTACTGTACAACCTTCTGAATCGACCCAACCCAATACCCACCCACACACTCATAAACATAAAACAGATCAAACTCAAAATGGCTCTTACTGCTACATCCATAATTTTTAGCTACCTTCTCTTAGAATTGATCAGTAGCTCCCTAGCCCTAACTAGCATCCACAAACACATACCTACCCTATATGACTATGGGAGGAGATGGTCAAGAAACCCCACCCACAAGGTTGTAAAAGACACACAACCAACCTACCAACACCTACTACACATTGCAATCCAACACACCCCAAGGGTAAGAAAGGATAGCTTGCCTCCCCAAGATTTAAAAGCTGCCCTCATAAACATGCGTTCAGTCCGCAACAAATGGCCTGTCATCATAGACTTACTAGCCCTCTACGATCTAGACATCCTCCTTATCACAGAGACATGGTTATCAAACGATGACATTGTCCTCATCAACCTCCTTCTACCCCACAACTTCACTCTACACAGTTGCCACAGAGTCAACAAGAGGGGCGGAGGAGTTCTCATACTCACAAAAACCGACCTCAAATTCCACCTCTCCAACAGCACCAACAAAACCAACCTTGACATAGTAGTCATATCAAATGATCTATGCTCCATCAATCTAATATACAAAGCCCCGTCACCTTCCCATGATGACCTGGCCACTATAATCAAACTAGCCTGCAACCCCCCTAACCTACGCACCCCAAACTGGATACTAGGAGATTTCAATCTCCCAACTCTTCATGACTCGCAAGCATCAGCGCTCCATGAAGCACTTAAGGATCTAGGTTACCTACAACTAATTAACGAACCAACTCACACAAAGGGAAACATGCTGGACCTGATCTTCGCCCCACTAACCGTCCATGACGCCACCAATTTCACTCCGCCCACCTACACTGCAGTACCTTGGTCCGATCATAAACTAATTACGTTTCAAATTCCCTTGGACAATCCACTCAGGAAACACCATGGAAACAAGGCAAATCCCACGAACCTACCACCACGACGATTCCAACCTTTCAACAAGAATACCATCCTGCACAACGCACAACCACTCCTCAGCATGACAACAACTTGTCCAGATAAGCTAGTCTCCATTTGGAATGACAACCTTAGTGCCATTGCACTACACACAGGACACAACCAAGCCCCAAGGAAAAAAGAGCACGCACCTTGGTACTCTAATGAACTACGGTCCTCTCTCCTCAAACTCAGAAAACTCGAAAGGCGATGGAGGCGATCATGATCTACAGAAAATCTAGAAGCCTACAACCTCCAGCTCGCAAGACACCGCGAGGCGATAACCGAGAAAATGAGACAAGCCCACACAGACACACTAATGCGATCACTTCGAAAACCCCATGACCTATTTAACCTTGTCAGAAACCTAATGAAAGAACCAGGATCAGAGCAAATACCTCAGATCCCCGCCCAAGACTACGCTGACTTCCTCCAATCAAAATTATGCCAAACCGACAAGACCGACCCACCCTCCCTCATCACTGATCCATCAAACGCAATGACTCTGACAATATTCACCACCCCATCTAATAAGCAAATCATTGACACCATCTCTACAATCAACACCACTACCGCTCAGACCGACCCCTGCCCAGCCTTTT
The DNA here is from genome assembly GCA_033557465.1 of Ichthyophis bannanicus. Lineage (NCBI taxonomy): Eukaryota > Metazoa > Chordata > Amphibia > Gymnophiona > Ichthyophiidae > Ichthyophis > Ichthyophis bannanicus. The sequence goes on along the minus strand of CM066033.1, from coordinate 1,271,247,656 downwards.
GGATAAAGGAACTTCGGTCAGAATTTAGCCCATTCATAGCCAGACTCATGGACTCGTCCTTCACGTCAGGCACTTTCCCCCGAAATCTCAAACACACATCCGTCAGACCCCTGCTAAAGAACAGCAAGTTGGACCCCCAGAAAGTAGAATCATATAGACCAATTGCCAGCATTCCACTATTGACCTGATAGGAATCTTTATGTGGACTTCTTACAGAAGGGGGAGGAGTTCTGTAAGAAGTCCACATAAAGATTCTTATCAGCCCCAGATCGCATGCGCGGCGTTTTTTCGATTGAAAACGAGGTGAGAGTTTGGCAGATACAGTTTCCTTTTGCTTGCAGAGAATTAATGGAGAGGATATTGAAGTTTGCAATGTCTATATGCAATCCCCTGAGGAAACACACAGTGTGAAACGCTTGGGCGCCTTAGAAGCACGGCATTGGGATTTGAATTGCAGCCGCCAGCAAAAATAAAGGACAGCACTTCAGTAAAGTGAAAGATATTCCGTGTGGCATTGAAGCTAAGTACCAGCTATATTGCTTTTTCATACGCTGTACTAAAGCCTACAAATATGATGAAGGATATTACGTATTTATTTATTTATTTATTTACAGTTTCTTTTATACCGCACTATTCAACATCAGCGCGGTTTACAATGAACAGAAACTACACTTACCAAATATTGATCAGTGCTTACAATGAACAGCTGGGTATACATTAAACAGGTTTACATTCAACAGGTTCCATAAACAGAGGAACATAATAACTATGTACAAAAAGCAACTATGTACAGAACAACTAGGCGCAGCTATATGTTTCTTGATGAGGGAAGAAGCAAGGTGAGATTGCAGCTCTTCGCGTTAAGACTATGGAGAGCATGGGTTTAACGTGTTGACATGGGGTGTAGAGGTAGGTTGGTGTGAGGCAGTGTCTGAAATATTGTAGTGCTGCAAGAACAGGTGATGCTTCAGTGCCTTCCTGAACTGGGAGAGGTCACTGATGGTTCTGATTTCTGTATGGAATTGAAATTAAGTATTAGCTGGATTGCTATTCCCATGCGTTGCAGTAGAGTTTTCCATATGATTAGCTGGAGGAGCAGTTCCTGACAGTTTAAAGAAAAATAAGAAAATCATATTAACTAATTTTTATGACAAAGAACAAAAAAGTAAGAAAAGAACAGCTAAGAGAAAATCATATTAACTATTTTTTACGACAAAGCACAAAAAAATAAGAAAAAAACAGCTAAGGTGTACGTAAAGAAAAGGTCATTGATGTGAACAGCAGCAAATAGTAAGGGTGGTGATCATAAAACCCTTTACAAACAGCTGCGGTTGTTTTTACTGAGACCTTAGTACACAGCGTTAAATAGATGAAACCATAATTAATGTTTCTTTAGTTGCAAGTGGTGAATATTTGAGCAGATAACAAGATATTAACGTATCAGCAGTGACTGCTCAATCAATTGACCAGTAGTGTTTGTAGCATTCCACTATTGGCAAAGATAATCGAGAAAGAAGTCCTTTACCAGATTCAACAACACATCAACAATACCTCACCACGAGACCACTGCCAGCACGGACTCAAGAGAATCCCGTGGGGTGGAGACGTTACTTACCACCCTCTTCAACAATATTCTCAGCGCAGTAGATAACATACATCATGGAGTTGCCCTTATATTCCTGGACATAGCGGCAGCGTTTGACTCTGTGTGCCACGAAACCCTTCTGAAGCGACTCAAAGAAAAGGGCATCTGCGACCTAGCACTAACCTGGTGTAAATCATACCTTTCCAATAGATGGCAACATGTACAAACAGAGACCTTCACCTCTAAACCGTTCCACCAGAAACAAGGCTTCCCGCAAGGATCCTCCCTATCAGCCTTACTGTTCAACATTTATATGCAGCCTATCTGCGACCTCATACGATCATTCAACGTCGAATGCATGACCTATGCCGATGACGTTCTACTTTACAAACCATTTCAGATCGACAAGATTGACCTCTCATCACTAACCAACTGCTTTGGCACAGTAGAAAAATGGCTCCAAAACCAGAACCTCCGAATACAACACAAAAAGACCGAAGTGCTGTTCATCACCAGAAACCCCAACTTTTCCCCTCCAGCCTGTCTAAAAATTGGAGAGATAGAACTACAATCTAAACCCTCAATTCGATACCTAGGTATTACAATGGACCAGAGACTGGATATGAAGACACACATTAGCAACATGGTAAAATCAACATACCATAAAATCAAGTCCCTCAAACATCTACGTCCCCTACTTCAACCAGACGACTTTAGATCAATTTTTCAAGCACTAACCATTCCTCATCTTGACTACGCAAATGCAATCCTCCAAGGACTCCCACAATCCACCCTGAGTCCGCTCCAACTTGCCATGAACGCTGCAGCGAGAGTTCTAAATGGGACCTCAAGACGTGACCACATAACACCCATCCTCAAAAGTCTTCACTGGCTCCCCGAGGAGTGGCCTAGTGGTTGGGGCAAGGTACTTCAGGCCGGAAGGTCGGGGGTTCAAATCCCACTAGAGGACAGCAACCTTGGGCTGGAAGGACTGGGGTTTCTAGTCCCACAGGTGCTCCTTGTGGTCTTAGGCAAGCCACTTAACCCTCCATAGCCCATGTTCCCTGTAAAATAGTTATCTCCAAGTTATAATGCCCTGTTCAATGTAATTTCAGTTTGTTCAATGTAAACCGCACTGATGCAGAATAGCGCGGTATATAAGAGAATGTAAATAAATAAAATAAATAAATTACAAGATCACATTCAAGATCCTACTGCTAACATTCAAATCCATTAACGGACTCGCTCCCTCATCACTTGCTGTTCTCACGCACATCACCCCCCCAAATAGAATCAGACGATCCACTGCAATAAACACCTTGGTAATCCCCAAAGCAATGACCCATTGTACACAAGCAACTGTCAACAGGGCCTTCAGTCTCTGCGCACCCAGATGCTGGAATGCTCTTCCACCTCATATACAAGCAATCCCGGACCTAATCAAATTCAGGAAAGCACTGAAGCACTACCTCTTCCTCAAGTGCTACCCGGAAGATGGTAAAACAACCCCCCCCACACACAACAATGCTTCACGGCCATATGTAACCACCCTCAAAGTGTTGTATATATGTGTAAATACTTTTTCTGTTAGCCATTCAGATGTAAATAGTTAATACTGTTATCCAAGTTATGTTACCTGTTCTATGTAATTACGGTGTAACCCCCACTGTAAACTCTCCTATGTTCCACGTAAACCGCACTGATATCGAAGAGCGTGGTATATAAGAAAAATAAATAAATAAAATAAATGTTTGACCCAGTACAAGCATTGTGGAACCTGTGTCTTTTGGGGAAACTGTTAGGTACGTATGACCTAGATTGGCCACTGTTGGAAACAGGATACTGGGCTTGATGGACCTTGGTCTGACCCAGTATTTATTTTATTTATTTATTTATTTACATTCTCTTATATACCGCGCTATTCTGCATCAGTGCGGTTTACATTGAACAAACTGAAATTACATTGAACAGGGCATTATGACTTGGAGATAACTATTTTACAGGGAACATGGGCTATGGAGGGTTAAGTGGCTTGCCCAAGACCACAAGGAGCACCTGAGGGACTAGAAACCCCAGTCCTTCCGGCCCAAGGTTGCTGTCCTCTAGTGGGATTTGAACCCACGACCTTCCGGCCTGAAGTACCTTGCCCCAACCACTAGGCCACTCCTCCACTCCAGTATGGCATATCTTATGTTCTTATGTATGGGAGGGATGAGGAAGGCAGGCAGGAGACAGTGAATGTGGGAGAGAGAAAGAGACCCTAGATGGGGAGGGTGAGAGGCGAGATGCAGGACATGGGGGAGGAGAGATGGGGATAGTTAGTGAAAGACTGGGCAATAAGAGGCTTGGGAAGAAGAGAGATGGGGATGGGAGAGCTGAATGAAGGAAAGTGATAGAAAGCTGTGTGTAAATACAGCGAAAAGCAGGAGAAAGAAGAAAACTGGAAAGAAGAGATCACTATTACAGATTGATATAAGTAATGAAGTGAAGACAGGAGGAGAGAGAAGAAATGACAAATAAACAGGTGACACTGGAAATAAGAGTTAAGAGAAGGCAGAGAAAAGCAGAAACCAGATGCTGGGACCAACACGATTAGAAAACTAAAATGGCCAGAAAACAATTTTCAATTTAGTGATTAGAATATGTGAGCTTTTGGAATGCACATCTGCTAGGACTGGTATTAGATGTGGTTGAGGCCCAACTCAAGGCAAAAATTTGGAGGGGACCTCAAAACCCACTATCAGGCTGTGCTTTCTTCAGTTTCAGACGCACACCCCTGCAACCATGCACATATAGTGCTCCCAGACAGTGAGCCCCCACGTATGCACATATAGTGCTCCCAGACAGTGAGCCCCCGCACATGCACATATAGTGCTCCCAGACAGTGAGCCCCCGCGCAAACACACACACTGCCCCAAGACATTCAACCCCCCTACCACACTCACACTGCCCCAAGACATTCAACCCCTCCCCCACCACACACTCACACTGCCCCAGGACATTCAACCCCTCCACACCACACACTCACAATGCCCCAAGACGTACAACTCCTCCCCCACCACACAAAAACTCCCCCAAGACATTCACCCCTCCCCCACCACACACACACTGCCCCAAGACATCCAACCCCTCCCCTACCACACACACACATACTGCCCCAAGACATTCAATCCCTTCCCCACCACACCCACACATTGCCCCAAGACATTCAACCCCCCTCACCACACTCCCCAAGACATTCAACCCCCCCACCACCACACACACTGCCCCCAGAGATGCTCAGCCCCCACAGTGCATATGTTCAAGAAGTTGTGTCATAACTTCCAAGCCTATATGTGTCAGGTGAGTTAGGTACATCAGATAATTGAAGTGGCAGTTTGCAGGAGTGAGAGGGGGAGCTTCCCCCTGCATTTGCCATGTATCGGGACTTTAAATTTGAACGCACTGCGGCCCGAAGAGAGCGGCAGTCTGCAGGAGTGAGAGGGAGCTTCCCCCTGCATTACCCCCGTCATTGGGACTTTAAATTTGAACACGCTGAGGCGCGCCCGCACATGAGGGCCTCATCAGAGGGCCCTTTGGCATGGCCCTTAAGTGTGGAGTTAGGTGTGGAAGTGGGTGTTTGAAATCTTAAGCTGCCGCTGCCAAGAGGATTCAAGTTTGTGACTGAGCAGTTGGCCTTGGTCTGCTTATGATTGATTATGTTTTCCCTGATGCCTTAAAGGAAGGCCAAGGGAAAAAGTGGTCTCCCCTCCATCTCTGCTACATCATCAGTGGACAGCAGACTATGGATGATTTTACGCATATGAAACATGCGGGCGAACCTGCGGTTGGGGTAGGGGAGAGCACCGACTTGGCAGCGATATTTCGCTGAGCCCGGCTGGCTCATCCACTCCTCCTGCACCTCGGGTGGCTGAGTATAGTGCATATGGTGTTACATAGTAAATGACAGCAGATAAAGACCAGTATGGTCCATCTAGTTTGCCCAGTACGATGTCCAGAGTAGGTACACCTGCTGCTCTGTGCAGGTCCTCCTTCCCCATGTCTTTGTTTAGGGGTGATTCCACCACTCCTTGTAGTACAGCCCTATTTGTTAAGGAATTAGATGTTTCAGATTATTTTGATATTTTCTTGTTGCTGTAAAGGGATCCACTGTGTCTGTCCCGTGCCCTTTTGAACTCTGTCACCGTATCTGCCCCCACCACTTCCATCGGGAGCGCATTCCAAGCATCCACCACCCTTTCAGTGAAAAAGTATTTCCTGACATTGCCTTTCAAATTTTCACCTTGTAGCTTCATGTTATGCCCTCTAGTTTTGCAGCTTCCCCATCTTTGGAAGAGGTTTGTTTGTTCATTATTTCTCTTTAAGTATTTAAAGGTCTGAATCATATCTCCCCTGTCCCTCCTCTCCTCCAAGGTGTACATGTTTAGGTCTTCATGTCTCTTCTCATAAGGCTTCTGACGCAGGCTCCAAATCACTTTGGTCGCCCTTCCTCTGAACAGTTTCCAGTCTTTTTATATACTTTGTAAGATATTGTCTCCAAAACTGAACACAGTATTCCAAGTGAGGCCTCACCAGTAACCTGTACAGTGGCATAAGTACCTCTTCCTTTCCCTCTTTGTATGCAGCCCAACATCATCCTGGCTTTTGCCACCGCCTTGTTGCACTGTTTTGCTACCTTGAGATCTTCAGAAATAATCACTCCAAGGTCTTTCTCCTGATCTGTATACACCAATCTCTCGCCCCCTATCGCGTACATTTCCATTGGATTTCTGCTTCTCAAGTGCATGACTCTGCACTTCTTCACATTAAATCTTAATTGCCAAGCATTAGACCATTCTACCAGCTTTTGTAGATCATTCCTCATGTTAACCACTCCCTCGGGGGCGTACACTCTGTTGCAAATTTTTGTGTCATCTGCAAATAGACAGACTTTTCCATGCAGTCCTTCAGCAATATCCCTCACAAATACATTGAACAGTGCCGGGCCCAGGACCGAACCCTGGGGCACCCCGCTAATCACCTTCCTCTCATCCGAGTGAGCTCCTTGTACCATCACCTTCTGTCGTCTGTCAGTCAACCAATTTCTGATCCAATTTACCATCTTGGGATCTATCCCCAAACTACTGAGTTTATTGATAAGCCTCCTATGAGGAACAGTATCAAAGGCTTTGCTGAAATCCAGGTAGATGACATCCAGTGCATGCCCCTGATATAGTTCCCTGGTCACTTAGTCAAAGAACTCAATCAGATTTGTTTGGCAAGATCGTCCTTTGGTAAAACCATGTTGCCTCGGATCTTGCAACCTGTTGGCTTTAAAAAAAGTTCACAATTTGCTCTTTCAGGAGCGCCTCCATTACTTTTCCCGCCACTAAGGTAAGGCTCACAGGCCTGTAGTTTGATACTTCTTCTCTGTCACCACTTTTGTGTAGAGGTACAGCATCAGCCATTCTCCAGTCCTGAGGAACCTCTCCTATTTCCAAGGATCTGCTGAAAACATCCTTTAACGGCCCTGCAAGAACCTCTCTGAGCTCTTTCAGTATCCTGGGATGTATCTCATCTGGTCCCATGGCCTTTACATTTTCAGTTTTGTAAGTTGTTCTAACACTTCATCTTCTGTGAATGGTGTGGTATCTACTTCATTCCCAGTTTTATATTTGGGAGTCAGGACTTTCCTTAGTAAAAACAGAGCAGAAGTATTCGTTTAGCAATTTTGCTTTTTCAATGTCACTTTCCACGAGTGCGTTCCCAGCACTTCTGAGTCCTGCAATTCCACCTGTGATCTTCTTCCTTTCTCCAATATACCTGAAGAAAGTTTTGTAGCCACACTTCACTTCTTTAGCCATCTTTTCCTCTGCCTTTGATTTTGCTATCCTTATTTCTCTCTTTGTCTCTGAGTTTGATCCTGTATTCATTTGTTTGCAAGCTTTTGAATTTTGCGAAAGCTGTGTTTTTTGCCTTTATTTGAGCAGCCACTTCTTTGGAAAACCAAATAGGTTTTCTTCTCGTCTTGTTTTTGTTTACTTTTTTTTATATATTTATCTGTTGCCCCTTCTATTGCCACCTCTAGTTTAGCCCATTTCAATTCCACTTCCCTTATCTCCTTCCACCCTGTCAGCTCCTCCTTTAGGTACTTGGCCATTTTAAGTGTCTCTGGACAGTAGGCTGTTCCTAAACTGGGGAAACCACAGATATCTGCTCCAAGGCTACACAGGAAAGCAGTCAGTCAGAATATCCCCAAACGTAATGTATAGCTACAGTTAAACCTTATATTACGATATCCCCAAAAAACAAACACTTAAACTCTATATTGGTAGCTAGAAACCAGCAGAGATAATAAAGAAAATTATAGTCTTAGCTGATGGCTTTTTGAGCACTCCAGAGCTCATGCAGTCTGCCTTAGACCGGTATTGTGTGTCCAGGTGTGAGATGGTCTACAATCAGTCCCTCCCCTGGGAGCAAGTTATTCTCTCAGTGGACCTCGGCCTTGGCGTTGGCTGCTGAGGGTGAGGGGAGCAGTTGCCTCCAAGATAGGGATTTGTCCCGTTTGAGTAGGTGTTGTAAGCCAGGAACTTCCTCTGTTGATAAGACCTAAGGAGGTGACCCTAGACTCCATTTGGAATGCAATGCAGCCTCTTCACAAGATATGTGCTGGGGTGTTGCAGGATTCAACCTCATACTCACCAACGTTGGAGAGTTTGGAGCAGAAGGTGCACCTCCAGCAAGGACAAGTGGATGGACGAGGTTAAAATACAACATTTGCAATTAGAGGTCACGTGATGCGGACAGGGTAGTGGTCGCATCCTGAGTGTGCTCCACAACCCCTAGCCCAAACCGGCGGTATTGTACCGTTTGAAGAAGTGGAATCAAGCTCTACTTTGGTAGGAACTGCACCGGAGCTTCCGCCGTCCTTAATAGCCGGTCTTCGTGTGGAGGAGAGTGGTATGGCGACGGCAGTAAAGTCAGCCCGCAGAGACAGAGAGCGCGTGGCTGGGACCAGCAAGATGGCGGAGGTGGCCGCGGCGCCGAACTCCCTGAAAGCTCCTGCATACCTCGATGAAGTGTCGGCGGCGGTAGCAGCGGCTTTATCCTCTCAATTCTCAGTCCTTCATGATAAGATGGACGGGTTGCAGAGCTCTGTCGATGCTTTGGGGAACAGGCTACGAGAGGCGGAGGACCGACTCGGCCAGGCCGAAGATAATGTGGAGATGCTGCTCAGAGAGGTGGCAGGCCTGAAATCTCAAATCGGGCTGCAGGAAGCAAAGCTCGACGACCTGGAGAACCGGTCTCGAAGAAAGAACCTTAGGATAATGGGGGTCCCAGAGTCGGTGGCGGATAAAGATCTACAAAGCTACTTGGAATCCCTGATAGCACTGCTGTTGAAAGGCTCAGGGCAGGATGACCCGGTGTGCATCGAGCGGGCTCATCGTGTAGGCAATACTCAGGCCCGAGACCGCCGGCCTCGGATTGTACTTGTAAAGTTTCTGCGCTTTCCCCAGAAAGAACTGATATTGCGGGCGGCCCGGCAGATGGGTGAAGTGGTGCATAACAATGGCAAACTTCGGATAGCACAAGATTACTCCGTTGCACTCAGTCGGAAGCGCAGAGAGTATGCACCGCTATGCGAGAAGCTCATAAGTGCCAAGATTCGTTTTTCTATGCAATATCCCGCCCGATTACATGTGATGCACGATGGAGCACATCGCGCCTTTGAGTCAGCTGCTGCAGCAAAAGTCTACGTGGACCAGATTGTCAATCGGGAGAAAGTGGATCTGACACCCCCTTAAACGACATGAGGATCGCGCTGATTTTTATTCGGCTCTGGAATGGACTCGCTCCCCCTCTGCACTTCTGAGGCAGAATGCCCTACTGCTTCAGAGTGATGAGTGTCGGCTGGAAAAAGTAGACTAAGCGGGACTTGGAGGGAGTGTGTGGGGGGCGCTGGGGCTCCGGCGTTCCCCCCTCCGTAATCCCCCTGATCGGAGCCGGGGGAGCTTGGCCTTGCCGCTCTCCTGGCAGGGGGGTGGTGGGGCGCCCATCGTAACGGGGTTGGCGTATTCTCCTCTGTTGCTGACCTTTGGCTGGGGCCTTATGGGGCTTGGCACTGTCGCTCTGTGCGGGCCGGGGTAGCAGCCGGGATACTGGGTGCTCCCCCGTCCTCCTTTTCTCCCTCCCCCCTTCTTTTTTTTGCGTGTTTTGGTGAGTTTGGCTTGGTGTTGTGTTTGTGGGGGTGTTTGGTTTGGTGTGTGTTTGGGGGGGTATCTAGAAGACAGCGGCCTCTGTGTCTTATAAGGCAGAGGTTGAGTTTGCTCCCACAAGTTTATGGGGCTCTGTTTGATATTAGCGGGGTGGGGTACAGTGTGGAATAAGGGGTAAGATTGTGCTGTTTGGGAAAGGGGGGGGGTTGTGGATCGCGCTTAGTGGGACCTCAATAGGCTCCCCAGGGAGGGGGGGGAGAGAGACTATGGTTAAAGGATTAGGGTGGGGTGGGAGTAGGGTTAGGTGGGGAGGGGGTGGAGGGGGGAAGTTGGGAGAGGTCTGGGCGAGACACTACGGGGACGGTTGGAGCAGTAGGTTTAGCGGAGTTGGGGTTAGTCCATTTGCTGATGTGTGTGGCATAGAGAATATCGTGAATGTATGGCGGATACTTTGGAGTGTTGAGAGTCTCTTGATGGGGTGTAATTCGGATGGGGTGGGTGGGGTAGGAGTGAGAAGGGGTAGTGAGAGGGTACGTGTAGGGGGGGAGGGGGAGGGAGAGTGGGGTTGGGGATAGAGCAAAACCATTATCTTATGATGGGAGCTGAATCTGGGACTATAGTGTTGTATAGGGGTGGACTCCAGGCTGGGGGGGTCCATCTTGACTATCTGTCACATCGGTCAACCTGTTGTGTTTCCATGAAATGACTTTCATTCTAGAGTGTGAATGTCTGCGGACTAGGTAACCCTATCAAACGATATAAAGTGTTACAGGAAGAGATCACGTGACGCATGAGCGAGTGAGGACGGCTCCTGACTCGCTCCGGGGCTGCCCCGATTTATCTTTGCAAGAATCCTGCTCTTGTTGAACCGGATCGCCGAGGTTTCCTCGGGTGCTGAAGGGACGCTGAGCTGCTTTGAAAGAGCCGACTCTCGGCCCTCTACCATGCCGATAACCCAAAAAAACGAAAGGGAGAAGAGTGGGAAAGCAGGGCCCGCGGCGGCCGCGTTGTCGCAGCCGGCATCCCCGGGAGCCGACAGTACAACGTCTGCAACGGAGGAAGTGGCCAGAGATGTGGTCAAGTTACTAGACCCCAAATTTGACCAACTACTGAAAAAGCTGGATGCAATGGGGGACCCTCTGACTGAGGTTGGTAAACGTGTGGAGGAATTGGAGCACCGCGTGGCCACCATTGAAGAGGAGGAGGGCCGGCGGGAAAACGTGGCCTCTGCCCAGGTGAAATTAATAGAGTCTTTACAGGCTAAAGTGGAGGATCTAGAAAACAGATCCCGGCGGAACAACATTCGGATTATTGGAGTCTCGGAGGACAAGCCTGATTCCCAACTGGTGCCGTTCATCGAAGTGTGGCTTCTGGAGGAATTGGGCCTGCAGGCCCTGGTCAGAGAGCTGCGCGTGGAGCGTGCGCACAGGATTGGCCCCAGATCGGAGCTGCAAGGCCGGCCGAAAGTAGTCATCGCCAGGATTTTAAATTTCCAGCACAAACAACAGCTTCTGCAAGCTTATCGGCGTAAAGGTGGCCTGACTTACAATAATCAGAAGCTGCTTCTTTTTCAGGATTATTCTGCAGCCGTGGCAGCCAAGAGGAAAGAGTTTTCTCCCATTTGTGCCTCCCTGTTTCAGAGAAAAATTTGTTTCACTTTGGCTTATCCTGCGATCCTGAGAGTCTCCAAGCAGGGCCAGGATCTTTCTTTTGCTAATGCAGTGGCAACCAAACGTTTTGTGGATAGTATGGAGAGAGTCCCTGGAGCCAGCAGTGCCCAACAATAATTTGGACTACCATGCTGTTTAATTTGAAGGGACATGATGCTTAGACTCTGGTGAAGGGATTTCATCTGTTTACTTTGTTGAGTGATGTGGTAAATATCTTGGGAGATGCTGGTGTGCAAGAAACTGGAGGTGAGGGTGGCGGGAGAGTGTGTTCATGGTGACTGTGCACTTACTGGTGTCCTCGACTGCTGAACTTGAGTAGTGGTGAGCAGTTATTTGACGGGGCAGCCCTGCAGCGACACATTTGATCTCGATCCTGGCGATAGAGCTGGGGGTGGTATTGTGGAGGGGTGATGCAATGGGGACCGGGGGATTGGGGTAGGGGGGGTAAGAGGAATGGGAGGGGGGGTGTGTATGGGGGTGGGTGTGGAAGGGCGAGGATGGAAGGAGAGTGAGTGACAGGGACCATGAGTGTGGGTTGTCAACGGGTGGGAGGCGAGAAGCGGAAAGGAGGCCCGGGGCCATGGCTGGGAGGACCTGGGCTTTTAAAGCAGTGTATGACTTGAGTGATGTGTCGAGAACTGTAGCTTATTATGCCTGATGTCCGTATAGTAACGTGGAATGTGGGAGGGGTGAGCACGCCTGTTAAGCGGACTAAGATTCTGCAAGCCCTAAAGCGAGCTAAAGCCCAGATCGCTATGCTGCAAGAGACGCATCTGAGTGTGCAAGAGCATGCGAAGCTGAAGCAGGACTGGGTGGGGGATGTGTATGCGGCCTCTTCGGGAGGGCGGAAGAAGGGAGTGGCCATACTGGTAAAGAGGGGTGTTCCGATGGAGGTGTTGCATGAGGATGCGGACCCCCAGGGTAGATATCTGCTTCTTCATGAAAGACTGGTAAGGGGGACTGTTGCTTCTGGAGGGAGATCTGCAACTGTGAGTATTTACTTTTGGTAATTTTCTAAAAGGAATTCTTTGTATTAAAGCTAATTAATCTGTGATCCACTATTTTTGTTAAATCAGTCAGGGCCTAGTAGCAGCAGTTTAAGTTTACATTTAAAACACAGAGGAGACCTCTCTGGTTACATTTCATACCCAGCAGAGAGCTTGTACTTTAAATTTAGTAGTCACTCAGGGCCTAGTAACAGCAAAGTTCTTTTAGTTTAAATTTAAAACACAGAAGAGAGCTTTCTGGTTACATTTGGAACCCAGCAGAGAGCTTGTACTTTAAATTTCATAAGAAGTTAGAGCCTAGCAGCAGCTAAGAGCTATAATTTAAATCAAATCAGAATATAGCTTACCTCAGCAGCACAAGACAGGGTACTGTGTAGCAGCCCTCTTTTAATAAGTGTTAATTCCCTCCCACCCTCCCCTGGGATAATCGTAGCTTTATAGATACTTACACATCTTAAAAGACAGGAGGTGCTCTCAGGTGAAGCTCATTACCCAAATCAGTCATACACTAAGGACCTGAGATTAGTTAAGCTTCAGGTGAACAAGGTATATTACACGTATTAGGTTCAGTTTTATTAGTATAAATATCCATAGCAACCCTTAGTAGGTAAAGAACTTAGATCTAAACACAAACTTAAAACTAAGATGCAGACAGCAGTCCAGCAGCGGGATGGGGGCTTTCCAGTCTTTTGCACTGAGTGTCACATGTATGATTTTCTCCCAGTTGGTGAGAGGTCTTACGTGTGCACTAGGTGCAAGGAGCTCTTTGCTCTCAGGGAACGAGTCCATTCTCTAGAGGCTAAAGTAGCAGACTTGGAAAGCATAAGACAGACAGAGAGGTACATAGACGAGACCTACAGGGATATAGTCCTGAAGTCCCACCTCCAGTCTGGCAGCATCCCTTTGCCATGGAGGAGAAAGGTCACGTGACAGGAGAGCATCACCCTGGTGTGGCAGGAAGTGATCCTGTAACTAGGACCTGTCCTCCAGGTGATGCAAAACCCTCTCGCACCGAGGAAGTTTCTCCAGGGCCATGTGCCCATGAGGGAAGGGTTAGGACAGCCGTTATAGTTGGTGATTCGATCATTAGGCATGTAGATAGCTGGGTGGCTGGTGGACGTGAGGATCGCCTGGTAACATGCCTGCCTGGTGCGAAGGTAGTGGACCTCACGCGCCACCTAGATAAGGTCTTAGATAGTGCTGGGGAGGAGTCTGCTGTCTTGGTACATGTTGGTACCAATGACATAGGAAAATGTGGTAGGGAGGTTCTGGAGGCTAAATTTAGACTTTTAGGTAGGAAGTTGAAATCCAGAACTTCCAGGGTAGCGTTCTCCGAAATGCTTCCTGTTCCACGCGCAGGACCCAAAAGGCAGACAGAGCTCCGGAGTCTCAATGCGTGGATGAGACAATGGTGCAGAGATGAGGGGTTTGGATTTGTTAGGAACTGGGGAACATTCTGGGGAAAGGAGGGGCTCTTCCGAAGGGATGGGCTTCACCTTAACCGGGATGGAACCAGGCTGCTGGCATTAACCTTTAAAAAGGAGATAGAGCAGCTTTTAAACTAGATATTAGGGGAAAGCCGACAGTCGCCCAAGAGCAGATGGTTCGGAAGAATGTATCTTTGAAGGATACTACCAAAAGCAGAGAGGTTCCACAAAAGAGTAAAGTAGCCCAAATGCCCTCAAGTATGGAGCAGACAGAGCTTAAAGAGCCCAAATTACTCATGTCTAACAGACAAATTAATATGGATAAAATACATTCTCTAAAATGCTTGTATGCAAATTCTAGAAGTCTAAAAAATAAGATGGGAGAATTAGAATATATAGCACTAAATGAAAGGTTAGATATGATTGGAATATCAGAGACATGGTGGAAGGAGGACAACCAGTGGGACACTGTGATACCTGGGTACAAACTATATCGTAATGATAGAGCTGATCAAATTGGTGGAGGGGTTGCTCTCTATGTTAGAGAGGGCATTGAGTCAGAAAGGATTAAAGTTTTGCAGGAAACAAAATCTGCTGTAGAATCTATATGGATTGAAATTCCATGTAAAAGGGGGAAGGCAATGGCAGTGGGGGTGTACTATCGAGCGCCTGGCCAGAATGACCAAATGGATGATGAAATGCTCAAAGAAATCAAGGAAGCTAACAAAAGTACCAACACAGTAATAATAATGGGTGATTTCAACTACCCCGGTATCGACTGGGTCAGTGTCACGTCAGGACATGCTAGGGAGATAAAGTTCCTAGATGAAATAAATGACTGCTTCTTGGAGCAGCTGGTTCATGAACCGACCAGAGGGGAAGCCATATTAGACCTAATCCTTAGTGGAACACCAGATCTAGTGCAAGAGATAAGGTTGTTGGGGCCACTTGGCAATAGTGATCATAGCATGATCGCCTTTGATTTAATTAGTGGAGGAGGGATAGTAAGGAAATCCACAGTACTACCTTTTAACTTTCGAAAGGGAGACTATGATAAAATGAGGAAAACAGTCAAGAAAAAACTAAAAGGAGCAGTTGCAAAGGTTAAAGACGTACATCAGGCTTGGCTGTTGTTGAAAAATACTATCTTGGAAGCCCAGACCAGCTGTATTCCACGCTTTAAGAAAAGTGGAAAGAAGTCCAAACAACTGCCAGCATGGTTTAATGTTGAGGTCAGAGAGGCTGTTGTTGCCAAAACAGCATCTTTCAGGAAATGGAAAAAAGAGCCAAACGACGAAACCTGGAAACAGCACAAGCACTGGCAAGTCAAATGCAAGGCATTGATAAGGCAGGCAAAGGGAGAATTTGAGAAGAAGCTTGCTGCAGAAGCAAAAACACGAAGTAAAGACCTTTTCAAGTACATTCGTAGCAAAAAACCTGTGAGAGAGTCAGTTGGTCCATTAGATGATAAAGGGGTTAAAGGAGCACTAAGAGGCGACAAGGCGATAGCGGAGAGACTGAATGAATTCTTTGCTTCAGTCTTTACTGAGGAAGATGTAGGGATGTTACCCATGACTGAAGTGGTATTTAAAGGTGCAGAAGAATTGAAGGAAATATCGATACATCGAGAAGATGTATTACAATTACACAGGTACACTAAAAAAATTTTTTTTTAAACTGCTTCTAATGTTTCGATTGATTTTTACGTTTTTTGGTGCGCTGAATCCAAATCTGGTAACCAATTTGCTCCATCACGTACAGATTTTTTGCTACATTGGGTTAGCAGTTTGAGGTGAACGTTTCAGATTGAGTGCGATCGAGATAAAAGTTTCTTGGATGAATTCTTTATACTAATTGTTTAGTAGTTATTCAAATAAGAATAAAGAAAATTGTAACAAGGCAGCACATAAGAATAGAGTAATGTCAACAAAACACACTGTGATGGAAGCAAAATTGTCTGCACTTAAAACAGCCACATACATGTGCACAAACATTGAGCATATAAGAGCGAGGTTAGACACAAAGCAAAGCAAAGAAATGTGCAAAAGATGTTGTACAGGTATGTATGTAAGAATAGAAAATGCAAACCGCACCATTGCAATACATGAAGACAAACACCCGATGGTGTGAAAATAAAATTCTAATAAATGAGATCCGACACTGTGGTAATAACTAGCAAATTTTTATTTCAAAGTTTAGTAAAAACACGATATTTGTCAACACAGTTTAGATTTTAAAGTCATTCTTGGGTCAATCAATCTCCTGGTGGGCTCGTTTCTTCTTCCCCCGAATGCTTCTCTTGGTGCGCTGCTTGGCGTATTTTTCATCTGGGGTTTCCCGCAGCAGCAACCAGCAGAAATCAGCCATCATAGTGGTGTTCCATCTTCCTTGGTACCTTCTCTCTGCGTCCTTGATGTCCTGGTGAAACCTTTCACCTTGTTCTTCACTGTACGCCCCCAAGTTTTCGGGAAAGTAGTTCACATGGGAGTGCAAGAAATGGACTTTCAGGCTCATGTTACAGCCTTGTTCTTTGAAGGCATTGAGCATCCTGGCAACAATATCCTTATAGTTCTCATCCTGCCTGTTCCCCAAGAATTTGAAAACAACATCCTTGAAGGAATCCCAGGCTTCTTTTTCCTTCTCAGACATCGTTTCAGCGAATGCTCCATCTGAAATGAGTTTCCTTATATCAGGGCCAACAAACACTCCTTCCTTTAGCTTTGCTTCAGAAAGTCGGGGGAACTTTGAGCAAAGGTACCGAAAGCACTCACCATCTTTTGGAAGGGACTTGATGAATTGCTTAATGAGACCCAACTTAATGTGGAGAGGTGGTAATAGAATTGTATCACGAGGTACCAAGCTCTCATGAAGAACATTTTTCTCACCGGGTCTCAAATACTCCCGAATTGGCCAGTCTTTTTTCCCCCAGTGTAGGTCGCGGGCCTGGCTATCCCACAAGCAAAGGAAGCAGGGATATTTGGTGAAACCGGATTGCTGCCCTAATAGCATGGATAAAATTTTAAAGTCTCCACAAATCATCCACTTATGCTCATCATAACGAATCTTCTGAAGAATCAGGGCCAAATTCTCGTATTTTTCTTGGAGAATAACAGAGTGAGCAATAGGAACTGAAGCGAATGTGTTGCCATTATGAAGAAGAACACCTTTTATGCTGTCTTTTGACGAATCAATGAACAGCCGCCATTCAGCAGGATCATACTTGAGTTTAAACTTTTCCATCACTCCGTATATATCGTTGCAAAATACCAAATCTTCCTCTGTGCTGAAATACTTCAAAAATTGTGTCTCGCGGTTGCGGTACCAATAAAAAGTTGTTCCTGGTGACAATAGATTTTTCTGTTTAAGCCGAGAACCTAGCAGTTGGGCAGCATCTTTTGGGAGTCCTAAATCCCGGACTAAATCATTCAATTCAGCTTGAGAGAAAAGTTCAGGTTTCGGATCTGGTTCAGTTTCAAACTCGGAAGTACTGGACTCATCGGGAAAAGCCATCTGATGAGTCTCATCATGATCAGAACCGTCCACACAAATATGATCCAAAGATTTTGGTGGTTCAGGCACTGGTACTTCGTTGCTATGAGGCATAGGCCTAATTGCTGAGGGAAGGTTGGGGTAACTTATTACGTTCTTATTTTTTAAGTTGTATCCCTTCACAATGCAAGAGCAAAAATAGCAGTCACTGCTGTGGTCTCTTTGTTCACGCCACATCATAGGTATTCCAAAATGAAATGCTTGTTTTTTACCTTTCATCCATAAGCGTAGATCTTCCTCACATGTCTTGCACACTTTGTGAGGAGCCCACGGTTTGTCTTGATCGCCTAACTTCAAACCGAAATAGGCGAAATATACTTTTTTTAATAAATGCAGAAATGTTCCTCTGCCGCTTTTTCACGGTATATTCCCCACAAATAAAACAAAAACTGTCCGGAGAGTTGACGCAACCTCTGGCTCTGTGAGCCATCACAAATACACAGCACTGCAAACTACAACTGTAGTGAACCACTTCGGAATAAAGCTGGATTACGACTGAGCAAACAAAAGGTAATAATGAACTTGCAAGAAACTGAAATTTGACAGGAACGTTCATGTCGCAACCACCGTGTCTGAGCGAGCGAACGAGGTGAGGCGAACAGGAAAGAACATGCGCCAGCGCGAGTACTGGATTTAGCCCCCCGCCTCCCAATTGTCCTGTTAATGTATAAAATGAACACAAAACACTCTAAAATATCATGAGGGAGTGTTTCTAGTTAGTTAACCATTACAACCTCTATTTTGGGCCAAGAAAATAAACTGCAGTCGGCTAAAAAGAAATTATGTGAACATTCCTTATATGGGTAAGAAATCTAATTTTGCAAGAAAACGTGATGTGATGGAACATTTTGGCTATTTTTCCTGGATTCAGCACCCCAAAATCTATAGGAATCAGTTGCAAAACTGGAGGCAGTTTTTTGGTAGTGTACCTGTGTTATTAGATAAGCTGAAGAGTAGCAAATCACCTGGGCCGGATGGTATACATCCAAGGGTATTGAAAGAACTGAAATATCAGATTGCAGACCTGCTATTAGTAATCTGTGAACTATCATTAAAATCATCTCTAATACCTGAAGATTGGAGGATCGCCAATGTAACACCAATTTTTAAAAAGGGTTCCAGGGGTGATCCGGGAAAACTACAGACCGGTGAGCCTGACGTCAATACCGGGAAAAATGATAGAAACCATCATAAAGAATAAAATTACTCAGCATGTAGATAGTCATGAACTAATGAGAGACAGCCAACATGGCTTTAGACAAGGAAGATCTTGTCTTACTAATCTGTTATGTTTTTTTGAAGGAGTGAATAATCAGGTGGACAAAGGTGAGTCGGTTGATATTGTGTATCTGGACTTTCAGAAAGCCTTTGACAAGGTCCCTCATGAGAGACTTTTGGCAAAACTAAAGAGTCATGGGATAGGAGGCAGTGTACTATTGTGGATCAGGAACTGGTTAAAAGATAGAAAGCAGAGGGTAGGGCTAAATGGCCAATTTTCCCAGTGGAGAAAGGTGAATAGTGGTGTACCCCAGGGATCTGTGCTGGGTCCGCTGCTTTTTGACATATTCATAAATGACCTGGAAAGTGGAATAACGAGTGAGGTTATCAAATTTGCAGATGACACAAAACTATTTAAAGTTGTTAAAACCCAAGAGGATTGTGGAAAATTGCAAGAGGATCTTGATAAATTGGAAGACTGGGCATCAAAATGGCAGATGAAATTTAATTTGGACAAGTGCAAGGTTATGCACCTAGGGAAGAACAACCCAAACTATGGTTACACGATGCAAGGTTCCACATTAGGAACCACCTCCCAGGAAAAAGATTTAGGCGTCATTGTGGATACCATGTTAAAACCCTCGGCCCAGTGTGCAGCGGCGGCCAAGAGAGCAAATAGAATGCTAGGTATGATAAGGAAAGGAATGGAAAATAAAACAAAGGATATTATAATGCCTCTATATCGTTCCATGGTGAGACCGCACCTTGAATATTGTGTGCAATTCTGGTCGCCGTATCTTAAAAAGGATATAGAGTTATTAGAAAAGGTTCAGAGAAGATCCACCAAAATGGTAAAGGGGATGGAAGGATACTCCTATGAAGAAAGGCTAAAAAGGTTAGGGCTCTTTAACCTGGAAAAGAGACGGCTGAGGGGAGATATGATAGTAGTCTATAAATTAATGAGCGGAGTGGAACGGGTAAACGTAGATCGATTGTTTACCTTATCAGAATATAGAAAGACTAGGGGACATGCAATGAAGCTACAGGATAAGCTATTTAAGACTAATAAAAGAAAATATTTTTTCACTCAACGTGTAATCAAACTCTGGAATTTGTTACCGGAGGATGTAGTAAAGGCTGTTAGTGTAGCTGGGTTTAAAAAAGGTTTGGACAAGTTCCTGGAAGAAAGATCCATAAGCCATTATTAAGAAGGGACCCAGGATATCAATGCTTGAACCAATACAAGCATTGTGGAACCTGTGTCCCTTGGGGAAACTGCTAGGTACATATGACCTAGATTGGCCACTGTTGGAAACAGAATACTGGGCTTGATGGACCTTGGTCTGACCCAGTATGGCATATCTTATGTTCTTATGTTCTTATGTAAAACTTCAGGGGGAAGAAGTCCTTTTGGGGAATATCTATGCACCTAATATTTATGATCACTTTTTCTTCAAGCATGTGTTGGCTAAGGTGGTGCGGACTCCACACATACCGGTTATTGTAGCGGGGGATTTTAATTGCCAACATGACCCGCGATTGGACAGGCAACAGTCGAGGCCTGAAGGAGGCTGGAGCAAGAAAGGCATGAGCTATTTGTGCAGGCTGGGGCAGCTAATTGATGCATGGAGGGTCCTACATGAAGGAGAAAGAGATTACACCCACCTGTCACAAGCCCACCAATCTTGGTCTCGGATTGACTATATCCTCGTCTCGAAGCCATGTTTTGGCAGGGTGCTAGCGGTGGAGATTAAACCGGTGGTAATTTCGGATCATGCCATGGTACGGATGGATTGGAAGGGGAAAGGGGGAGCGCCCTTTAAGTGGTCCTTTCCTAGGCACCTTTCGCACAGTGTAGCTTTTGCAGACTACTTGAAGCAGTGTTGGGCGGACTACGTTCGGTTTAATGAGCATAGTGTTGAGCAGGTGGCGGTTTTCTGGGAGACAGGAAAGGCAGTGATGAGAGGACACGTCATGGCGTATGTTGCCAAAGAACGGAAGAGAGTGAACGATACTGTCCTGCAGCTGGCTCAGGAACTACAACGCTTAAAGCAGCGGAACGTGCAGGGGTTAGGTAGAAGTGGTAGGGCTGAGTATTTGGTCGTGCAAAAGCGGCTGAACCAGGTGCTTCATGAACGGGCTGTATACTCGATGCAGTATTATCGCCATCAATTGTTCCGCTATGGTGATAAGATGGGGCGCCTGCTTGCGAACTTGGTTAGAGAAGGGGGAGGCTCACGGGTGATAGCTACTATGAAGGACAAAGAGGGGGTCCGGCACACTTCTACTCAGGAAATTATGAGGGTCTTTCAACGGTTTTATCAAGACTTATATTCGGCGGGGGAAGGCGAGGCTACCCAAGGGAGGGCATTTCTGGAGCGGCTACAGTTGCCGCAGTTGCAGGAGACGGAAGTGCAGGAATTGAATGCGGAGATTTCGGGCTCGGAGATTCAGAAAGTTATCAAGGGGTCGTCGCCGCATAAGGCTCCAGGGCCGGATGGCTATGGGGTGGAATTTTACAAACATTTAGAGATCCAGGTTACGCCTTCTTTGGCGGCTTTATATCAGGTAGTGCTGGAGGTGGGAGTATTCCCGAGAGATATGCGCACCGCAGCGATCACTGTTCTCCCTAAAGCGGGGAAGGACACAGAGGATCCGGCGTCCTACCGCCCCACCTCTTTAATCAATTACGATATGAAAATCTTAGCGTCTGTGTTGGCGGCGAGGCTGCAGCGGTTTCTGCCGGGTTTGGTGGGGCAACACCAGTCAGGGTTTGTGAAGGGTAGAGGAGCATGCTTAAATATTAGCAAGGTTTTGATGGGTATGGAATTGTGCCTGCTGCGGGAAGAACCATTAATCCTGGTGAGTTTGGATGCCGAAAAGGCATTTGACCGTGTGTCTTGGTCCTACATGTTTGCGGCACTCCAGAGGTTTGGCTTTACAGGCGCTTTTCTCAGTTGGATTCAGGCCTTATACTGTGACCCTCTGGCTTGCTTGACTATGGGAGGGGAATTTTCAGAGTCTTTCTCTCTTGAGAGAGGCACGAGGCAGGGATGCCCTCTCTCCCCCTTGCTATTTGTTCTGCAACTAGAGCCGTTGTTGGTGTCTCTGGTGCGCAATGAAGCAATCCAGGGGATTCAATGGGGACGGAGTGGAATCAAGGTGAGTGCATTTGCTGACGATATGCTCCTGTGTTTGCGTGACCCACAGTGGCCTTGCAGCAGATTGAGGAGTTTGGTGCTTTCTTGGGACTGCGGGTTAATCGGTCTAAGTCGATGGTGCTGGATGTGGGTGGGCGGATCTGCTCTCAGTGGGTTGGGGAGTTCCCATTGCTGTGGGCACTGGGGCAACTCCGCTTTTTGGGTGTGCAGATTCCAGGGGATATCTCTCAACTTTACGCTGTTAATATAGGACCGCGATTGGCACAGACCATTGCAACGTTGAAACGGTGGAGGGAGCTGCCTATTTCTTTGATGGGCCGTATCGTATTGTTCAAAATAGTGGAGCTGCCCAGATGGTTGTATCTGCTCCGTCACGCCCCGCTTTGGATTGCCCGCAGGGACCTGGGTCTTCTGCAGACTCATTTGGGCAAGTTTTTATGGAGAGGCAAGAAGGCCAGGATTGCGTTAGAGGTTCTGATGGGGCCGTTGGAGGAGGGTGGGGGGGGGGGGGGTTGGTGTCATTACGGGACTATAATGTGGTTAGCCTGATGCGGCCTCTCCGAGACCTATGGCTAGGTACGGCTGAAACGATACCCCTTGAACTTGTTGATGAGATGTCAACCCCGCAGCATAGGCTGGTTCTGCTTCATAGTAGAACTAGGGATCTACCTGAGTGGTGGAGGACGTCCGTGTGCATGAAAGCGGTTAGACAGGTGTGGCGGGTACTGTGCCAGAGGCGGAGTCAGTCGTGGCGCAGAACGGATCTCCTCCCTATACGGGGCAATGCAGATTTCATGCCGGGTAGGCAAACCTTGGTGGCTAGGTGCTGGGAGGAGTGTGGAGTGCAATGTATTGGACATTTGCGGATGGCCTCGACGCCGGAACTGGATTCGTTTCAGTCGTTGCAGCACAGATATGGGCTGCAGGCTAAGGAGTTTTATTTCTATCTGCAGGTTCGTCATTATGTGCGCCAAGTGCAGAAAGAGGGGGGAGAAATCCTCGGACCGGGTAGTATGTTAGCTTTGATGCAGAGTTTGGAGGCGAAGATCACGGTGCATGACTTGCGGCGGGAGTTGGCGAGTTTTGGTTCGGGAAAGGCCCTCGAGATGTTACCTGCCAGGCTTGACCATCGCGCAGTTGGCGGAGGCATTTACTGCAGTGAAAGGTTTGTCGGAATCCGTACGTCTGCGTGAAGTACAATATCGATTTCTTTGGAGGTCTTATGTGGCAGAGGCCTGGGCGGCAAAAGTTGGGATAATTTTGACAGCGGTGTGTCGATTTTGTAAGAGGGAGATTGGAACCTTCACGCATCGCTTCTGGCTATGTGATACTGTGCAAAGTTTTTGGCGGGCGGTGTGGGGTCAAATTTCTCGCTCGGGAGCTGGAGCCCCTCCCCGACTGTTGCCTGTTTGGACTGCGGATGCAGGGGGTGGCCCTGGGGCAATATCAGGGGCAGTTGCTGCAGAAAGTATGGTGGTGGGGAAGCAGTGTATTTTGCGTCACTGGATGTCCGAGACCCCTCCAGGGGTTGCGAAGTGGATAGGCCTGATGCTTGAGCTTAAGGTTCTGGAGGGGCGGTCAGCCAAATTGCTTGGGCCTCGGCAGCAGGACGTGTGGGGTGGGATTTGGGAACCCATCCAGGAAGTGGGAGGGGACCCTGGGCTGCACACAAATGCCGGCCTGTCTCCGTCCTGACTTGGATGAAGCCTGACCGGTCTCCTTGGGGGCTGTTGGGTGGTCCTTAGCGTGCTAGATTCTTTTTAGCGACTGGCAGTTGTTGGAGGGGCTTACCTTGGAGGGGATGGGGGCTTCCTTGGGTGGTCTGGAGTGGTGTTGGCTGGTGTGGAGTGCATCGGGTGGAGGTGTTTGAGGGTGGTTGAAAGGGAAGCCGAGACTGACAGTCTGGGCTGAGTGTGCCTGTGGTGTGCGTTCCTGTCAGGTGAGGGGAGGGGGGCAGAGTGCAGTGATAGAAGGCGAATGATTGTGAGGGGTTGGGTGGGAGGGGTTTAAGGGGCTATGGGGTTGGAGGGAATGGGGTTCTGGTTATTATTATTATTATTATGTTTTGTACAGAAGTGCGGTATTGCTGTATTTTCGGAAGTATATGTAAACTGCTTTGGCGCTGCCGCATATTGGCGTTTGGGGAGTTGTTGCGGGCTGGGGGGGGAGGAGGGGGTTGGGGGTTGTGAATCTTGCTGTGTTGTGTTAAGGTGCATTGCGCCATGTTATCTCTGAGACTTATACTCTTAATAATTTTAATAAAAATGATTTTCATAAAGTGTTACAGGCCTTAGCAAGGTTAAATTGTGATATTGCCTTTTTGCAAGAAACCCACCAGAACGCTGAGGAACTTACTAAACTGCAGAGAGCTTGGGTGGGGCAAGTGAGGGGTGCCCCTGCTGCCGGGAAAAAAGGTGGAGTGGTCACTCTGATTCATAAGAGGGTTCGCTTCGAATGTGTGAAGGAATGTGTAGACTCAGCGGGTAGATATATTTTGCTGTTTGGCCATCTGGAGGGGCGGCCAGTAGTGTTGGGTAATATATATGGACCAAATACACTGGACCGGGAGTTGTATGCCCGTTTGGCCTCCAAAATCGAGCAATTGCCGGACGTCCCCTTGATTCTGGCTGGCGATTTGAATGGGGTGTTAGATATTGAGATGGATACATCTGGGGGTGGAGGGGAGCGACTGCGCGCTCCAACTACCAAAGTGCTGCAGGCTTTCCGGCGTCATGTGGGGCTGGTAGACCCTTGGAGGCTATTACATCCGTTGGAGAGAGACTTTACTCATCAATCGCGAGCCCATGGTTCGAGCGCTCGAATAGACTATGTGCTGGTTTCGGAGCGGCTCTTTGTGCAAATTGGAGATGCGCAAATTGGCCCTACCGAGGTGTCGGATCATGCGCCGGTTTGGGTGGATCTTCTGTGGGGTGACCTGGACGGCCCAGAAAGAATATGGCGGTTCCCTATGGGCCTGTATGTGGATGGTGAGTTTCGCAGGTATTTGGGGCAACGATGGCAGGAGTTTTTGGCTCACCATGAGTGTCATCAGGCTGAGCCGGAGTTGCTTTGGGAAACTGCGAAGGTGGTACTGCGTGGTGATATAATTGTCTATGTGGCGCGGAAGCGAAAGTTATTGGCGGCACGGATTGTACAGTTAGAGAACCAGGTAGTAAAAGCTCAGCGACGGTGTGCGGGGGCCCCCACTGCGGCCAACAAGAGAGTACTTTGGGAAACGCAGTCATCTCTTAACGAACTGCTTCATCAGAGGGCGAAGAAATCCTTTTTGTATTATAGATATCAACTTTACCGTTTTGGGGATAGACCAGGGAAGCTTTTAGCTCGTTGCCTTCGGGGTAGCCGGGGTCCCCGATCAATAGTCTCGTTGCGTGATGAGCAGGGACATATGCATAAAAATAATCGGGCGATAGCCCGTGTATTTAGATCTTTCTTTCAGAAGCTTTATATGGGTGAGGAGTGCTCTCGGACCTTGATAGAGAACTATATTTGTGCGGCGAGGCTGCCACAAGTAACAGCCGAGCAAAAAGCACAGTTGGACGCGCCCATATCGGTGGAAGAAGTGCATAATGTTATCTTGCGAGCTAGTTGTTATAAGTCACCGGGCCCGGACGGATACGGGGCGGAATTTTATAAGCTATTGGGAGATTAAGTGGTTCCGGCCCTGGTGGCGATGTACCATAGTAGGGTAGCCCGGGGAGGATTTTGCTGGGGGACGAACCATGCCTATATCACCTTAATACCTAAACCGGGAAAAGACCCCCTGCAGGCGGCTTCATACCGACCCATTTCCTTATTGAATTTTGATCTGAAAGTGATGGCTAAGGTTCTGGCAGACCGACTTGCTCTCGTTTTGGGGGATTTAGTGCATGACTCACAGGTAGGGTTTGTTAAGGGACGTTATGCTGTGCGGAACCTGCAAAAAATCCTGACATCGATTGAATGGGTGCGTGAGCGGGACTTGCAGTCACTGCTGATTAGCTTTGATGCAGAAAAGGCATTCGACTGCGTGAATTGGGACTATCTCAAATTTCTTCTACCCCATTACGGCCTGGGCAAGTCCTTTTGTCGGATGGTGGATTTGCTTTATACCTGCCCCACGGCTAGTATACTGTGTAATGGGGTGTTGTCAAAAAATTTTAATCTTGAAAGAGGTACTCGCCAGGGTTGCCCTCTCTCTCCTCTGCTTTTTGTGTTGACTTTGGATCCCCTGTTGAGGAGGATAGAGGAGACTTCGGATATAAGTGGTGTTCGTCTTGGATCCTATGGGTTCAAGTTGGCTGCGTTTGCAGACGATATGCTGGTTCATTTGCTGACCCCGCAGCAGTCGTTGCCCCGCTAGCTTGAGGAATTCACCCTCTATGGTAAATTTGCAGGGTTGCGTATTAATGGAGATAAATCGGAGGCCTTGGATGTGGGAGGTTTGCTCCGGGGGACTTGGCAGGGAAACTTTCCCTTAAGGTGGGCGGGCAAATCCTTTATCTATTTAGGTATAGTGTTGACGAGAGACCCAGCAGTGTTATATAGGAGAAATTTTGATCGAACCTTCTCTAAGTTACGGGCACAGTTGCAGGCCTGGGCTCCCCTTCCCTTGTCTTTGCTGGGTAGGGTGGCGGCTCTGGGGATGGTGATCCTCCCACGGGTGTTATACTGGATGCAAACTTTGCCTGTGTGGTTACTGCGCCGCGATCTTCTGCTTCTTGAGCGGCAGATCTGGGGGTTCCTTTGGAAGGGGGCCAGAGCACGTATACCACTGCGCCGTTTAAAAGGGGGGTGGCGAGTGGGTGGTTTCGGAGTCCCAGATCTCTGGAAGTATGCCATAGCTTGTCAAGCCCGACATAGAGGGGATTGGTTAGCTGAAACAGAGGTTTACACCCCCAGAGCTCTTGAGGAGGCTTTTGTGGCTCCGCAAGCCTTGACGGCAGTCTTACATTTGCAGCGAGTAGCCTTGCCGGCTCGGGTGAGGAAGAGTATTTTGGTTCAGGCGGCACGGCGTACATGGCAGCAGTTGAACAAACTTTGGGATTCCTCCCCTGGGATCTCAAGCTGGCTGCCCTTGAAGGGCAATGCCTGTTTTTTGCCGGGTTCTGACTCCGCTTCCTTTCGGCGGTGGGAACGGGTGGGGATACGTAGTCTGGGGCACGTTGTCGACCTGGAAGGTCGCTGTAAGACCTTGGAGGTGCTGTGCAGAGAATATGATTTGAGCCCTAGTACCTCTCTGTTTCCTTATATGCAGCTCTCCCACTATGTGGGTTCTCTGTCTGGGAAGGAATTGGCGGTAGAACACTCGGCGCGGATTTTGGAATTTTTTGCTTTGGGAACGGGGTCCCCGCCCACTATCGCAGAGTTGAAGAGAAGGCTTGACGTATATGGTACTCCTCCTGGTTATGGGGCAGAGGAAGCTTCGTGGGCCCTGGAATTGGGGTGTGAGATAGCCCCAGGTTCTGTTAGTGGTACGTTGAGTCGGATTGCACGGCTGGTGGAGGGGGCTAGGTGGCGTGAAATGCAATTTAAAAGTATTGTTTGCGCCCACTTTTATCCGCGGCGGGCGCTACGTAGTCGTTTGACGTTATATGGGGGTGCCCGAAATGCACCTGTTCATTGGCAGATTTGGGTCATATGTGGTGGCATTGTCCCTGTATTCATAGATATTAGATGAGGATTGAGTTACCTACGTGGCCTGGTGCGGCAGCGGTTTTCTTGGACAGGGGCCATGGTAGTCTTGGATCAGCTAGGACCACTCCACCCAAAGGGTACATGGGAGAGACTTCTGGCGAGGAAAGCCTGCCTGGTGGCTAAGGGCCCGATACTTCGGCGGTGGAGGGAGTCGGTGGCACCTTCCTTTTGGGAGTGGCGGAACAGTTTTCACCAGTTTATGCTCTTGGAAAGGAGGAGTGCCCGAGGGCACCCCCAGCGATGGGCCTCCTTTCTTTTAGTATGGATGCCCTATATTCAAAGCCTGGGTCCTAAGGTCCGTAGTGAAGTCCTTAGCATAATATAGCATTGGGTTAGATTACGTTTTTGCTCCCCAATAAGATGGGTACTATTATTGGAGTTAGGGGAAGGGAGTGGGGGTAGAAGGGTGGGAATCTGGGTGGGTGTTACAATTTGTGCTCTGGAGTTTTTTTCTTTTGTTTAGTACCTGTGCAGTGACATATCCCCGGGTAGTGGACAAGAGCTAACCATGCCCGGGAAGTGGTGTATATTCTGTGTATTATATGTACTGGAAGAGTGTTGTGGTTGTATTATAATATTGGTTTTTGTTTCTGTGTACTTTGTGAATTCAATAAATAGATCTTTGAAGAAAAAAAAAATACAACATTTGCAGGAGCAGCAGGGGACCCTGGCTCAGGATAGATTGTTTTTTTCAACATAAAATAGAACATTTGGAAAACCAACACAGAAGTTTAAATCTTTGATTACTGAATTTTCCACAGGTTTCATTATGTTCTCCTAGGGATCTGTTTATTCGTTTCCTTAAGGAGTTATTTAATTATCCTAAGTCTGGGATCCCCCCAGTTCAAAAGATGTATTTCCTCCTCCATCTTCTACTAAGGGATGCTTTGCAGAAGGCCAACACTTCCCTGGTTGAAGTTTCTTCTGACTCCTTAGACTTGAGGAACCTGTCTGAGTTGTTAGAACAATCCACCAAGGCGGTTGAAGCTACGGCTACAGTGTTGGTATCTAGTGCTATGTTTATATTTTTAAAAAACCCTGATGTTTCCTTTTTGGGGGGGTAGGATACAGATCTTCCCAGACATGTCGCGGTGGACACAGGCTAGGAGGAAGAAGTTTTTGGAATATCACGCTAAGGTGTTTCTTTGGGCGTGAGCTTCCAATTAAGATTTCTCTGTACATGTGTGCTTAGGTATCAGAATAAGATTTTTCATTTCTTCGAGCCCTCTCAATTACATTTCTTTTTAGATGCTAAGAGACTGTGAGGCTATCCTGTGGTAGTAATGTGGGCTTATTAGCTGTGTTTCGCTCAACATCTTTTTCTACTCTCTTTTTTTCATGTTGTTTTTCCTTTTTTACAGTCTCCCATGGTGGTGTATTTTTTAATCCTCTTTTTTTCTCTCTCTCTTTCAGAATAGTGGACTAATAGCACTTTGTCATGCTTTGTTTAAGTACTGCTGGTTTCCTGTAATTGTATGGTTGATGAAGCGTGATATTCTTGATCCAAGGATTCCTTGGTGTAATGTAAAAATTCAATAAATATAAAATTGAAAAAAAAGTACATCAGATAATTACTTTAAACAGCTTGGATTTACATGATTATTATTTATGTTATTTGAGTGATAATTTTATTATCTGGGGTTACGGGAATTTTAGCTGCTAAAATGGGATCACACTCGAAAAACTGGCCTAGAATTTCGCTTTTTCAGGGATTCTTATTCAGCAAGGCTTAGTGCCCAACGAGGCTCCAAGTTAGTGGCAGCAGAAGGCACTTGCAAAGATGTGTTGAATCTTACAAAACAGAATTCAATGAAATACAAATGTTCTAAGTATATTCCATCCAAGTATTGAACTCTAGCACAACCTTCTGTACTACATTTTAGAACATAGATCTATATATGGAGAATATTAACAAGGAAAGAAAGCATACACAATTCTGTTCTTACCAGATCAGTGTCCTGATACAGGATGGAATACCTGGTGACCGTTGACAGATAAGATTTGGAATCAACTGTTGGTGACTGTGCCCCATCCCTTCTGGTCTCCTGCACGTCATCTGAGGTTCTGTCTACAGCAGGTGTCGTTACAGATGCACATATGAGGAGGTCTGCTTTGTAGACTGGCTGATTGCAGATGGAGAGAGAGAGAGAGATAAAAGAAAAATAAACCTGCTTATTTTGGATGCATGCAAATGATTGTGTTGTATTACACAATGGATATAGAACGTTATACCTGGGGCTATTTTTAAGAGATTAGAAAGCAAGTGCAGTATTTCACACATTCACTTATAAGACATGAGATTATTTTAAAAGTGGCGCTTTCCTCCTCTTTCTAGATACAAAATGGGCAGACTACATGGGTTTTATGATCATTTTGTATTATCATATCTTTCTGAATGAGCATATAACACAGATGTTCCATGAGACAGCTGGCAGCAGAATAATAATAGCCCCTGATGGTAGAAAACTTCTATACAGAAAGGCACAAGGTGGCACATCTCATCCACTGGAAACGTTGTAAACACTAACACTGCGGAGTGGAACAACACTGGGATCACGACCCCAGGAGAACAGAGAATGCAGAAGTTCTGATAACTTGGGCATTCTCATTTTGACAGATAAGAAGTTGGATGTGAGGAAACCTGACATGGCGGTAAAGGAGAAAAACACCAGAACGACATTGATAATGGAGGTGTTGGTTCCAAATGATTATTCTGTGAATTGTGTGGAGAGGGAAAGGATCCTGAAATATCAAGAAACGTAGTCAGAGACCACAACAATGTAGAAGAAAGATACAGAAATATTTCCCATTGTATAAGGAGCCACAGACCTCCTTAAGAAGAATTTCCAATCACACCTTCACATGTTGCTTATACATGTTAAGAACATAAGATATGCCACACTGGGTCAGACCAAGGTCCATCAAGCCCAGTATCCTGTTTCCAACAGTGGCCAATCTAGGTCATACGTACCTAGCAGTTTCCCCAAAAGACACAGGTTCCACAATGCTTGTATTGGGTCAAGCACTGATATCCTGGGTCCCTTCTTAATAATGGTTTATGGACCTTTTCTCCAGGAACTTGTCCAAACCTTTTTTAAACCCAGCTACACTAACAGCCTTTACTACATCCTCCGGTAACAAATTCCAGAGTTTCATTACACATTGAGTGAAAAAATATTCTCTCTTATTTGTCTTAGTTTATCCTGTAGCTTCATTGCATGTCCCCTAGTCTTTCTATATTCTGATAACGTAAACAATCGATCTACGTTTACCCGTTCCACTCCATTCATTAATTTATAGACCTCTATCATATCTCCCCTCAGCCATTTCTTTTCCAGGTTGAAGAGCCCTAACCTTTTTAGCCTCTCCTCATAGGAGTAGCCTTCCATCCCCTTTACCATTTTGGTGGCTCTTCTCTATACCTTTTCTAATAACGCTATATCCTTTTTTTCATTATTTATTTATGATATTTTAACAAATAATCAGGAATAAACCTGTACAGAAAATAATCTTGCAAGCGCATAAATACAAGAAATTTAGCAAACAACAAATTCAATGCAAGAGTTATACATATAGCCCACAAACTGAGGGGGGAGATAGCAAAACAGTATATCAAACCACATTACAATTTACAAGGAAAAAAAAGAGGACGGGGTCCTAGGAGACCTTAATTAACAGATGGTATTTGCAATGTATCAGGAGAAGAGGTAGTAGGCAATTGCAAACTTAGGAAAGCAGAAAGATCTTCAGGAGAAAAGACGACATATTTCTGTGATCTAAAGGTAACTAAACATTTACAAGGGAATCTCAACACAAATTTATTTATTTATTTATTTATTTACAGTCTCTTCTATACCACGCTATTCAGCATCAGTGCGGTTTCCATGTAGCCCCAATTCGCATTGCCCCAGGTTTCAATAGCAAGAAAGCCCTCCTACGTTTCTGTGTTTCACGTGCTACATCGGGAAAGAGAAGAATCTTTTTCCCATAAAATAATTTATCACGCTTTCTGTAGAACAATTTAAGGATCCAGTCCCTATCCGAAGATAAGTCTAATGTGACCAACAATGTAGAAACAGCAATATCCTCTGCTTTGGGAGTAAGAAGCAAATCTGAAACATTGAGAGAGTCCATCTCCAACGGTCCAACAGATATTCCCCCCCCTTCTTACCCAAGGAGAGAAAGTAAGCTTTAGTAACAGGAGGTAACAATTCCGGAGGCACTGATAATATATCCCGCAAATAGGTCTTAAATATCTCCGAAGGGGACACTCCAGGTAAAACCGGAAAGTTCAAAAGCCGAAGATTAGATGCCCGCACTGCATTTTCCAATAACTCAGTTTTAGAACGAAGAGCAATATTATCCTTAACCAAAGCATCGGTTTAGTCTGTAACTCTTGTTAACCGTTGATCCATACCTGACTGTTTCTCAGTTAGTTCAACAATAGCAGATTGAGCTGAAGTAGACGTTGATTCCAAAGCAGACATCCGCTCAGAAAAGGTGGAAAATTGAGTGGCCACCATATTGCCAAGATGTGAAATGGCATCCCATAAATTATCCAAAGACACAGAAGCCGGTCGAGGAAGTGTAAATGAAAACCTCGGGGAAGGAGATGAAGATCGAACTGCCGCTTTAGAGGAAACAAAAACAGTCTCGACTGCTGACACAGAGTCCCTGGTATTGGGCTGGAGCGAAGAAAACAAAGCTCCAGCCTGCAAATCTCCCTTCTGACCTCGACAAATCTCCGGTGTTGAGTCCTGCTCAGAAGACACAACTTCTCGCACATCAGGTGAAAGCACATCCTCACCCAGCAACCGGGCAGCCGGAGTCCCAGGAGGCACCGGGGGAGAGCGTCCATCCGGGGAGAGCGTGATGTCAAGGGCGATAGACGCCGACTCAGAGTTCATCGACGCTGCCAAGCCCGCTCTGATCCCCTGTACTTGCTCCTTGGACAACTGAACAAAGCGGTCCATAGGCCCCTCTCACAAGAAGGTAATAGCTTCGCGGGAGAAGCTTTAGCCTTAGCTTTACCTTTTCTCTTAGGCATAGTCAGTCGGACGATACCACCACCGTCGCCATCTTAGAAAAGCACCGCCCCCCCACGCTATATCCTTTTTAAGATACGGCGACCAGAACTGCACACAATATTAAAGGTGCAGTCGCACCATGGAACGATACAGAGGCATTATAATATCCTTTGTTTTATTTTCCATTCCTTTCCTTATGATACCTAGCATTATATTTGCTCTCTTGGCTGCCGCTGCATACTGGGCGGAGGGTTTTTAACATGTTACCCACGAGGACCCCTAAATCTTTTTCCTGGGTGGTGGTTCTCAATGTGAAACCTTGCATCGTGTAACCATAGTTTGGGTTGTTCTTTCCTAGGTGCATAACTTTGTACTTGTGCACATTAAATTTCATCTGTCATTTGGATGCCCAGTCTTCCAATTTATCAAGATCCTCTTGCAATTTTCCACAATCCTCTTGGGTTTTAACAACTTTAAATAGTTTTGTGTCATCTGCAAATTTGATAACCTCACTCCTTATTCCCTTTTCCAGATCATTTATGAATATGTCAAAAAACAGCGGACCCAGCATAGATCCCTGGGATGCTCCACTATTCACCTTTTTCCATTGGGAAAATTGGCCATTTAGCCCTACCCTCTGCTTTCTATCTTTTAACCAGTTCCTGATCCATAATAGTACACTGCCTCCTATCCCATGACTTTTTAGTTTTGCCAAATGTCTCTGATGAGGGCCCATGTCAAAGGCTTTCTGAAAGTCCAGATACACTATATCAACCGACTCACCTTTTTCTACCTGTTTATTCACACCTTAAAAAAACCATAACAGATTAGTAGGACGACTGACTGACAAAGGCATTAATGGACGAGCGCTCGAGTGGTGCAGATCCTACTTGTCCGAAAGATGGCAACACGTTCGTTCTGGAGGGATAAATTCTGAACTTTTCCACCAAAGTCAAGGAGTCCCACAAGGATCTTCCCTTTCGGCGCTCTTGTTCAATATTTACATGCAACCAATTTGTAATATCATCCGGTCCTTCAATGTTGATTGCATGTTATACGCAGATGATGTCCTGCTCTACTTACCCTTCTCTACTGAGAATCTGGACCTATCCCCATTGACGAACTGTTTCAATGCAATATCTGATTGGCTTCTTTCCCAAAACCTCAGAATACAACATAAGAAAACGGAAGTACTCTTCATTACGAGGAACTCCAACTTTACCCCACCGCAATATCTTAAAGTAAAAGAAGCTGAGCTGAACTCTAAATCCTCAATACGATACCTGGGAATCACCTTAGATCAACGCCTGGATATGAAGGCCCACATAGGAAACATAGTCAGATCAGTCTACTTCAAGATCCGCTCACTTAGGCACCTACATTCCATACTTGAACCAACTGATTTTCGGACAATCTTCCAGGCTTTGTTCATACCCCATTTTGATTATGCCAATGCCATATTACAAGGTCTTCCCCAATCTACATTAAACCCTCTTCAGCTAGCCATGAATGCGGCAGCAAGAGTCCTCCACGGAGCCTCCAGGAGCAACCACGTGACGCCTCTGCTGATACAGCTACATTGGCTACCCATTCAGGCAAGAAAAATTTTCAAGATCTTGACAATCACCTTTAAAGCTGTTCAGAATCTCTCAGCTGCATCCTTAACCTCCCTCATCCATTCCACATCCACAAATAGAGCAAGAAGATCCACGGCTATAAACTCCCTAAAAGTCCCAAAGGCACTTACTGTTTGCACCAAATCAACAGCCAACAGGGCCTTCAATCTCAGTGCCCCAAGATACTAGAACGCATTACCCCATGAGATCCGAGCTATTAAGAACCTACCACAGTTTAGGAAAGCCCTCAAAGGCCACCTCTTTAACAAGTACCTTATAGAGCATAACCGTACCCCCTAGAGCTCTAAGATACTCCGATACCATTCCCAGACAAATGTACAGTATATCATGCAACCTCTTTGATTATGACCCCATATAGTAAGTATTGTACATAGTTTTCCCCGGTTATCCAAGTTTTTGTTCCCTGTTATCTGTAAACTCATACATGTTAACTGTACTGAGCATTTTGTTCCATGTAAACCGCGCTGATGCTGAATAGTGCGGTATATAAGAGATTGTAAATAAATAAATAAATAAAACCATGTTGGCTGTCTCCCATTAGGCCATGACTATCTACATGCTGAGTAATATTTTTCTTTATGATGGTTTCTACCATTTTTCCCAGTACTGACCTCAAGCTCACCGGTCTGTAGTTTCCCGGATCACCCCAGGAACCCTTTTTAAAAATTGGCGTTACATTGGCGATCCTCCAATCTTCAGGTATTACAGATGATTTTAATGAAAGTTCACAGATTACTAATAGCAGGTCTGCAATCTTACGAACTCCAGAAAAGGCTCTCTATTTTTATGGCAGGATTTATATACAGCTTTTCACAGAGGTCAAAGTGGTTTACATGGAAGCCTGAACATGTCAAACAATGTTTACATTGAAAAAGCAACTTTATACAATAAAGATTAAGGAACAGAAATTGTTGTTACAGATTTGGGGAAGTTTAGCTTCCTTTAACTATATACAGTATGTTCTTCATGGCGGAGGGGGTGGAGGGAGGGGGTGTTAGGCGGAGGGGGGGATCAAAGTAGTAGGTGAAGAGGTGGGTCTTGAGGAGCTTGCGGAAGGTGGGGAGATCTGTGGTGTTTCTTAGGGGATCAGGGAGGGAGATCCAAGACGACGGAGCATATAGCTCAAAGGATCTGGCACATGTCTGTTGGGTGCTTCTTCTTCTTGACTGG
The DNA here is from genome assembly GCA_033557465.1 of Ichthyophis bannanicus. Lineage (NCBI taxonomy): Eukaryota > Metazoa > Chordata > Amphibia > Gymnophiona > Ichthyophiidae > Ichthyophis > Ichthyophis bannanicus. The sequence goes on along the minus strand of CM066033.1, from coordinate 1,271,212,316 downwards.
GGAGTGGTCAGGGTGTTTGTTTGTGGAGGATCACCATGGTCTGCTCATCTGCAGTGGTGTGATGAGGGATTGGAGGTGGGGGATGATTGGTGATTAAGGGGTTTTTGTATTATTAGTAGAACTTTGCAGAGTATCCTGCTTTGCAGTGGAAGCCAGTGAAGGTGTTTAAGAATGGGGGTGAATCAGACACTGTCCTCATGTCCACCAACTCCACTGGGAGAGCATTCAAAGCATTTACCACTCTTTCCGTAAAGAAATATTTCCGCATATTACTTCTGAGTCTGTCCCCTTTCACTCTTATCCTATGTCCCCTCACAGCAGAGCTATTCTTCAATTAAAGGAGACCCTCCTGTGCATTTATGCCACAAAGGGATTTAAATGTCGCTATCATATCACCCCTATCCCGCCTTTCCTCTACATATTTTTTTATGTCTGTCCTCATATGCTAAATAACGAAGACCACTAACCATTTTAGTAGTCATCCTCCGACCTGACTCCAACTTGCTTACATCCTTTTGAAGGTGCGGTCTCCAGAAATGCACACAAAGCTCCAAATGTGGTCGCACCAGAGACTTTTTGATCTTACCCTGACTGGTTTTCTCCTGTTCTGCTGTCTACCTGACTCCACCCCCGGAACCTGCGTAATCGCGCACAGCGCGATTACGTCTGTGCCCTGCACCTGGCACTCTACTTAAAGACGCTCCCAACGGCGTTCCGTTTGATCTTACCCTGACTGGTTTTCTCCGTATGTAATAGTTGTATCCTCTCTCATATCACTGTATACTGTATACATTATTTTTGTGCTCTGATATTTACTGCTTTCTGTGTACTGTTGGTGGCCTGTTATTCTTTGTCTCCTCTCTGTTATTCTTTATTTACCTCTATTTTTCTCTTTCTCTTTCTTGTTTGTTTTCTTAGTATGCTGCTGTCTACCTGACTCCACCCCCAGAACCTGCGTAATCGTGTGCAGCGCGATTACGTCTGTGCCCTGCACCTGGCACTCTACTTAAAGGCGCTCCTAACGGCGTTCCGTGCCGAAGGAGCGCGCCCAAGGAGCAAGTCTTGCTCCTTGGGCGAGCTCCTTGGGGCGACGACTTGGGCGACTTCTCACTACCCGCTCCCAATACTCCCTCCCTACCCCTCTGTGCCTTAGACACAGACTATCCTGCCTTCTCCTCGCCCTCTAAACTGCCCTATGCACTTCGTTATAAGCTTCCATTCCTTTCTTTGCCTAATCTCTGCTTCACTCTTTGTTTATTGCTGCTTTGGTCGTTGTTTATGTCGGCCATTCCAGTAGTCTGGGGTCGCCGGCTCCTGCATCCTCTGTCGTCGCTCCCCCGCCTGCAGGCTCCCTCTCGAGCCCATCTCCACTCTATTACATTGGCCCCTTCGTCTTGTGTTTCTGCTTGCTCTCGCTCTTCTTTATTTTCCGTCTGCATGTCCAGCGCCCCTTCGTTTGAGTCTACTAAACTGCCGATCTCTGCGCTCGAAGACGGCTCTAATCTATGATCTCATTGACCGCGAGCTTATTGACGTCCTCTTTCTGGTTAAGACTTGGCTTAAGGAAGGAGAGGAGTCCCTCCTCCATCGCTGCCTTCCCCCTGACTATGTAGCCATTTCTATTCCACGTCTTTCCAGGTCGGGTGGTGGGGTCGCAGTTATTTACCGCTCCTCGGTTCCACTTTCCAGGATCTCTTCCGCCTCCCTTTCTTATCCTGAATCTCTCCTGCTCCAGCTAGATAGCCTGCCTGTTCTCCAGTTCCTCCTAGTCTACTCCCCTCCGTCTTCCTCTTCCTCTATTTGGGACTCTCTCCTGTCCTCTATTTCTGATTTGGTTCTGCAGTTTCCTCAGCTCCATCTACTAGGCGATTTTAACGTCCATTTTGACTCCCCTACCTCGGCCAGTGATGTCGCCTTTACCACCTTACTTCGGGATCTTTCCCTGTTTCAGCATGTCTCCTCACCCACTCATATTGCGGGTCACACCCGCGATCTAGTTATTTCTCCGCTGTCCTCTCCGTACTGTATCTCCTGTCCCTCCGCAGTCCCTATTCCGTGGTCCGACCATTTCTACCTCCTATTTTCTTTCCAGGCTCCTCCCCCTGCTCCTCCTCTCCCCACTTTCCAGGCTCCTCTCCCCACCTGTCTGCCCCTCCCGGCGTCTTCACTCGTCCACCCTGCAGGCCTTCTCCTCTGCTCTTCATCCTCCCCCATCTGATTTCTCGTCTCTTTCGCCGTCTTCCCAGGTCACTGTATGGAACTCTGAACTGTCACGCGCCCTTGATCAGGTTGCCCCTGTTAAGCTCTTCAAACCCCGGCGCCGTGCTCACCAGTCTTGGTACCACTCCGGGCTCTTTCTGCTTCACTCCCAATTGCGGAGAGCCGAGCGACTTTGGCGCAAAGCCCCTTCTGCTCCATCCTATCAGCATTTCAAATCCTGCCACGCCTACTACCGGTCTGCCATCCATCAGGCAAAATGTTCTTTCTACTCCTCCTCGATCACAGCTACCCCGAATAGGTCCCGCCAACTCTTTGCTACACTGACTACCCTCTCTCGCCTACAATCCCCTACTGCTCAGGATGCTCTCCTTCTTGAACAAGCCCCCAGCCCCACCTCCTTGGCGACATTCTTTTTCTCTAAAATTCAGAACCTTCGCTCTTCCTTACTGTCCTCCAGCTTTGATGTCGCCTCCCCCCGTCTCTCCCCCTTCTTCCCCCTCTCTTTCCCACACCTGGTCTGCCTTCTCTCCAATTTCATCCCCAGAATTGCTCCAACTTTTGTCAACCACCCGCAAAACTTCTTGTACTTTGGATCCCATTCCCTCCGTCTGGTTCTCTGAACCTCCCGTTGTACTCCTTCAACCCCTTCTGACGATCATTAATTCCAGCCTTTTGTCCGGTCTTTTCCCTACCCCCTGGAAACACGCCACAGTTCGTCCTCTATTAAAACAACCCACCCTTGCTCCTTCCGTCTCCGCTCATTATCGTCCAGTTTCCAATCTTCCTTTCTCCTCCAAGCTCCTGGAAAAGGTAGTGTTCTCACAGCTCTCTCATTTTCTTGACTCCACACTCTTTCTTCATCCCAGACAGTCCGGGTTCAGATCTGGTTTTAGTGTTGAGACCACCAGAATACTACATAGATAAAATTTACAACTTAATTGAATTACTAGCATCATCCACTGACACAAATCCTGTAATACTTATGGGTGACTTTAACCTTCCATCAACACCCAATAATCATTCTAATCACTTCTTAGAAATGATAAATAATTTGGATTTTCACCAAATAATAACTGAACAAACACACAATAAAGGAAAAACACTTGATATGGTCTTCCTACCAAACTCTATATACAACCTATATAACTCTGAATCCCTCTCAAACATTCCAGTACCCTGGTCTGACCATTATCTTTTAAAATTCAATATAACCTTTAAATACAACAATCATACTAAAAAACCACAACCTCCTCAAATTAAAAGATTCAGAAAATTCAATGAAGAGGAATTTTTAGATCAAATAATACCACACCTTACACAAACACCCACAAATCTCGAAGAATCTATCAAAAACTGGAACAATATAATCTCCAAAGCAGCAGAAAATAACCCAAATCAATCAAACCAAAATATAACCAATAAAATTGAAAAAAGACATGCTCCATGGTTTAATACATCTATCAAAACATTAAAAAGACAACTAAGAAAAGAGGAAAGGAAATGGAGACAATCAAAATCATTAATAAATCATGAGAATTACACTAAAACACTACAAATTTATAAACAAACAATAAACTCCAAGCAAAATTATTATTCTAATATAATATCAAGAGCCACTAATCGACCAAGAGAACTATTCTGTATAGTACAGAAATTAACAAACAAAACACTAAATAATGATGAAATATCAATAGATATCTCCCCACAAGAATTAGCTCAATACTATAGCGACAAAACAAACCTACAAATAACACCATCAAATATTACTCAACCACAAATTAAAACACAATTAAAGCAAACTACAGTTGATAACTGGACCAACTTCAACTTAATATCAAAAACTACTCTCAAAACTACAATAACTAACATTAATACAACAACTTCATACCTTGATCCATGCCCAGTTGATTGGATAAAGAAGACTTTCCCAATACTCTCTTCTTTCATTCTACCCTTAGTGAATCTATCCTTGCAAAAAGGCTATTTACCACCATCTCTCAAACATGTTCAAATACGTCCTATACTTAAAAATAACACATTAGATAAACTTTCCCCAAAATCTTACAGACCTATATCAAGTATTCCTTTTATGGCTAAACTTATTGAAAAAATTGTACAAATTCAACTACAAGATTTTATTGACACATTAAACATTCTTGATGAACATCAATATGGCTTTAGACCCTTCCATGGAGTAGAAACCTTACTAACGATCCTTTATGACACAATATTAAGAGGTATTGATAATACTAAACAAGCCTTTATTCTTGTTTTCCTTGACATATCAGCTGCCTTTGACAGTGTTGATCACTTAACAATGTTAAACAGACTTCAAAAAATTGGTATAACATCTACTGTTTATAATTGGTTCAAATCCTATCTATCAAACAGAACCCAAAATGTAAGAATCCACACCCAAATATCTAACACCTTCAAACAAACTCAAGGTCTTCCGCAGGGATCTGCTTTATCTGCACTATTATTTAACATTTACTTACAACCAGTTTGTAACATCTTTAAACGCCACAATGTCTTTTATCATATTTACGCCGATGATATAATGTTCTACCTCCCATTTGAAATCCCACACCCACCTCTCCAAAAAATAACAGAATGTTTTAATGAACTAACTGAATGGCTCAAAGAACAAAATCTACTTATCAACTTTACTAAAACAGATATTTTATTTATCACTAAAAATCAAACATATATACCCCCAAACACGATTACACTAGATACTCATGAAATTAATATAAAAAAGAAGTAAAATATTTAGGTGTGATACTTGACAATAATCTAAATATGGATTCACATATAAAATATTTAACTAAAAATATACATTACAAACTCAAAACACTAAAACAACTAAGACCTTTGATTCTTCTACAAGATTTTATTAACATAATTCATGCTATTATTACCCCACATTTCGATTTTGCAAATACAATACTTAATGGTATTTCGAAACAAAATATTAAAAAGATACAAATAACTCAGAACTTAGCTGCTAGAACGATTATGAATATAAGCCCACTTGAACATATTACACCAATTTTAGCTGAACTTCATTGGCTACCAATTTACTCCCGAATCAAATATAAAATTCTTGTCACTACATTTAAACTTATAAATAAACTTGCACCATCTGCACTAAATACACTGATTAACATTGACATTGATAAACGATCTCAAAGGAGCAGAAACAAATACTTTAACAATACCAAAAGATTTTACAAAAGCCAGAAAAAAAACCAATAAGAGAGCTTTCTCACACTCTGCTCCAATTCTCTGGAACAATTTACCTGACAACATTCGCCTACTGTCTGACATAAAAGAATTTAAAAAAAAATTAAAAACTCATTTATTTACATTACACTATAATACACTCCCAAAACAGAATTCTCAAAGGGATACAGGTTAACATTTATTTTTAATATTATATACCCTATATTCAAAAATAAATGACACTAATACACTAATTTAACCATACTACACACTCATTTACATGATGATTAATAATTTAACTAGCAATGTATATATGTTCTAATATGTTATACTTGTAATGTTACAATTTTCCTTGTAAATTATAATTATCTGTTCTATGTAAAATGTCCTGGTATATTTCATACCAATTAACCTACTGTTACATGTAAACCGCACTTGAAACAAGGGAAAGAGCGGTATATAAATAACTGTTAAATAAATAAATAAATAAATAAATTGCAGCAGTTTTGAATGAGATTCACACCTCTCATGACCAAGGTAATATCACTCTAGCTGTCTCACTTGACCTCTCTGCAGCTTTCGACTTGGTGGATCACGCTCTTCTCCTCTCTCGCCTTCGGGACGCGGGCATTCGAGGTTTGGTGTATCACTGGTTTCACTCATTCCTCTGTCACTGGTCCTTTGCTGTCTCTTCTGCTCTTTCCACCTCTGATCATTTCCCACTCCCCTGTGGTGTCCCTCAGGGATCGATTCTGGCCCCCTTATTGTTTAATGTTTTTCTTGCCCCCTTGGCCCTACTCATCCAACAATCTGGGATTTCTAGCTACTTCTACGCTGATGATATCTTTCTTCTGCATCATACTTCACCATCTCACCCTGACATATCTCCTTTGAACGATTGTCTGGCCACTATTTCTTCTTGGCTCTCTTCTAACTGATCTAGTACTTAACGTCACCAAGACTGCTGCCATTTGGTTCCCGCACACCTCCCCCATTCCTTCACTTGCTCCATCTCTTTCAGGCTCCAGCATTGCTTTAGTCTCCCAATTCCGTTATCTTGGAGTTTTTCTTGATAGTGCCCTCAGTTTTCACAACCACATTTCTCATGTCTCCAGGTGCTCCTTCCTGCGCCTTCGGCAAATCCGTGCTATTCGTCCCTTCTTGTCCACTCAAGCTATCACCACTCTCCTTCTCTCCCTGATCATCACCAGATTAGACTTCTGCAACATCATTTTTGCCGGTCTCCCCCAGTATCAAAGACGCCGCTTGCAATTAATTCAGAATACCGCCGCTCGTATGATCTTACATTCTTCTTCCCCCCGCGATCATGTCACCCCTTTACTACACCATCTACACTGGCTGCCGATTGATTTCCGGATATCTTTCAAGGTCCTCACTTTAACTCATAGAGCCATTTATCTGTCTACACCTACCTATCTCTCAGACCTGCTTACTTATCATACTCCCTCACGCAGTCTTCGGTCCATTCACATCAGCCGCCTTCACCTCCCAGCACCCTCTAAAGCTTACTTGCAATCTACCAGGAAAGCAGCATTTTTCTACTTAGGTCCATCTCTCTGGAACTCCCTTCCCACTGCCCTCCGTACAGAAGAATCATATTTCAAATTCTGCTCCCTCCTTAAAACTCATCTGTTTTCCCTAGCCTTTCCCCCCTGAGTCTTAACTTTTGCTCCTATTACTCTATTTGCTTGACTCTTCTGTCCTTACTCTCTTCCTGCTCTATCATTTATTGTAATCCTTCTTTTCTTCTTCTATAATTGCTATTGATTTTGTTTTTGTAAACCGCCCCGATGTTATGGGGGGGCGGTATAACAAGTGTGAAATAAACAATAAACAAACTTATACAGAGGCATTATCGCCTCCTTTTTTCTGCTGACCATTAATCTCCCTATATACCCTAGCATCCTTCTGGCTTTGGAAGTCGTCTTTTCTACCTGTTTAGCTACTTTAAGATCATCAGATAAAATTATGCCCAGGTCCCGCTCTTCTTTTTTGGACAGAAGTACCTCACCCCTACATTGTACTGGCTGTTTGGATTTTTGCATACAGAGAGGAATTACCAGCAGAAAGGAAGAGATACTAATGCCACTGTACAAGTTGACGGTGAGGCCTCACTTGGAATATTGTGTTCAGTTTTGGAGATCATACGTCGCAAAGGATATGGAGTGGAGGAGTGGCCTAGTGGTTGGGGCAAGGTACTTCAGGCCAGAAGGTCGGGGGTTCAAATCCCACAAGAGGACAGCAACCTTGGGCCGGAAGGACTGGGGTTTCTAGTCCCACAGGTGCTCCTTGTGGTCTTGGGCAAGCCACTTAACCCTCCATAGCCCATGTTCCCTGTAAAATAGTTATTTCCAAGTTATAATGCCCTGTTCAATGTAATTTCAGTTTGTTCAATGTAAACCGCACTGATGCAGAATAGCGCGGTATATAAGAGAATGTAAATAAATAAATAAAAAGACTGGAAGCGGTTCAGAGGAAGGTGACCAAAATGATTTGGAGCCTGCGTCAGAAGACTTATGAGAAGAGACTTGAAGACCTAAATATGTACACTCTAGAGGAGAGGAGGGACAGGGGAGATATGATTCAGACCTTTAAATACGTGAAGAGTATTAATAAACAAACAAACCTCTTCCAAAGATGGTGAAGCTGTAAAACTAGAGGGCATAACATGAAGCTGCAAGGGGGTAAACTGAAAGGCAATGTCAGGAAAGCGTAGTTACTCACCTGTAACAGGTGTTCTCCAGGAGCAGCAGGAATCAGTCCTCACATATGGGTAACGTCGGCGTCGACGGAGCCCTCGGGCGGAGCATTTCCCCAGCTTTCAAAGAAAGCTTTTGGGAATGCAGCGCGCATGCGCGGTCCCCTTCCCGCCCAAGAGTGCCATCTTGCTCAGTCTGATGACATAGCTAAAAGACAGCAAAACCAAAAATGAATTATATAACTGCATCTCCAAGGGGAGGAGGGAGGGTTGTGAGGACTGATTCCTGCTGCTCCTGGAGAACACCTGTTTGGCGAGTAACTACGCTTTCTCCAGGACCAAGCAGGAAGTCAGTCCTCACATATGGGACTCCCCAGCTCCAGGCTACCGAGAACCCAAAGCTGAAAAAATAAGCTCCCTCTAGAGCCTCAGAATGCGAGATAAGAATCTTCTCTGAGAAAGCCCCCATACGGTAGCCCAACACAAGGGCTGGAGGGTAGGAGTTGCCTAAACCTCAAAGAGATTACGGAGTACCGCCTGTCCGAAAGCACTGTTCCTGCGGGACTCCCTCTCGAGGCAGTAATGGGCCGCAAAAGTCTGGCTTGAAGACCAAGTAGCGGCCCGGCAGATGTCTGCCAACGGAACAGAGCGGAGATGAGCTACTGACGCAGCCTTCGCCCTGACATGGTGGGCCGTGACTCGACCCTGCAAGGAGAGGCTGGCTGCCCTGTATGCCCAGGCGATACAGTCTGCTACCCAAATGGACAGGGTATGCTTGGAGACAGGTAACCCCAGCCTATTAGGGTCAAAAGATACGAAGAGCTGAACAGCCCTTCGATGCCCCTGCGTACGGTCAATGTAGAAAGACAACGCCCTCCTACAGTCCAGGGTATGCAAGACCATGTCAGCCCGGCTGGCATGCGGCCTGGGAAAGAAGGTCGGAAGAACCACCTCCTGATTGAGGTGGAAGGAGGAGACAACCTTTGGAAGGAACTTAGGATGAGTCCGTAAGACCACTCTGTTCCTATAGAACCGTGTACGGTCTATCAGAAACCAGAGCCTGTAGTTCACTCACACGCCTGGCCGAGGTCAGAGCCACCAAGAACAATGCTTTCCAGGAAAGGAAGCGTAAATAACAGGTAGCCATCGGCTCAAACGGTGGTGAGTAAGTTGTTGCAAGACCACATTCAAATCCCACTCAGGGGCTGGTGGACGAATCGGAGGCTTGAGCAAAAGCAGGCCTCTGAGGAAGCGGGTCACTAAGGGGTGGACCGACAGAGACTGGCCCTCCACCGGTGAGTGGTGTGCTGAAAGAGCACTGAGGTGGACCCAAACCAAGCTGGATTTAAGGCCTAGGTCCGACAGGTGAAGCAGCACCACTGGTACCAGGCACGAAAACGGATTCTCTTGGCGCTGAGCACACCAGGTGGAGAACCTACGCCACTTGAGGGCATAAGAACCAACCCAAGAAACACAAGCACCAGTGCCTACTCAAGTGCGCACTTATAAATGCCAGATCAATTCGCTCAAAATGGCCTGTAGCCAATGACTTGATAACCTACCATGACCTTGATCTACTAATGATAACTGAGACATGGCTATCCGATTGCGACAATGTTCTCATCAACCAGATGTCACCACCAGGATTCTCGCTCTATGCCTGCCATAGGACCAATCAGAGGGGAGGCGGTACACTCATCCTTGCGAGATCCACACTCCATTTTAAACTAAGCAGCACCACCAGCTCAACCCACTTGGACACACTCTCCATATCAAACGAGCACTGTACAATCAACCTACTGTACTGAGCTCCAACTCCATCACCAGATGACCTACCGTCCATAATCGACCTTGCCTGTAACTCCACCAACCCACGCTCCCTAAATTGGCTAATCGGTGATTTCAACCTGCCTTCCCTCCAAGATACACATTCATCAGCCTTCCTTGAAGCAATGAACCAGTTGGGCTACGAACAACTCATTGACTCTCCCACCCACAATAAGGGGAGTACACTGGACCTGATCTTCGCTCCCTAGGTTGCTGTCAACTCAACCCAAAGCCTTCTGATCTCAATAACACCAGTACCCTGGTCCGACTATAACCTACTCTTATTCCACATTCCCACCAACCACTTCAGCGATAGCAGCAATAAAATATGTGCCCCCTCCCCCAAACCATAACATCACGTTTTCGGCCCCTTGTTAAGGATAAAGCTCTCAAGAAGATCCTTCCTCTCCAACGCCTCCCTAAACCCTGACGAATTGGTGTCCAACTGGGATGACGCCCTCAGAGCCGCCGCTTGCCTCCCACCTACCAGCAAGAAACCAACAAAACGGGAACGCACACCATGGTACTCCCAAGACCTACGAACATCCCTTCTCCACCTGCGCAGGCTCGAGAGACAGTGGCGCCACACCCGGACCTCCGAGGCACTTTGTGCATACTCCTCACACCTACAATCACACCGACAAAAGACGATGGATAAGAGAAAACAATACCACTCAGAGTTACTAAAGCGGTCAATAAACAAACCACACAACCTATTTTCTATTGTAAAGTCCTTAACAGGTGATCCAACCCTAGGTCAACCACACATGCCCCACCCACAAGACTACTCCAACTATCTACAATCGAAGATGATCCAGACTAATATGAATACTACCTCCATATCCCCCTCCACCCCGCACATCACTTCCCAGCCAGCCGCTCTGCTGAAATTCTGCAAGGTATCCATTTCCTCCATTAACCTCACCACCGCACCCAATGATCCCTGTCCAGCCAGTTGGATTAAAGAGCTGCGCCACGCCCTCAGCCCAACCATAAGCAGAATCTTGAACCAATCCTTAACAGGATCCTTCCCACAGAGCCTAAAGTACACATCAATCCGCCCACTACTGAAAAATAGCAGACTCAACCCATCTAAAGTCGAATCATTTAGACCAATTTCGAGCATCCCCTTGCTAGCCAAAATCATTGAGAAGGTAGTCCAGGGACAAATTCAACAGCATGTCGACACCGAAGCACCACTTGACCCTTCCCAACACAGCTTCAGAGAAGCACACGGTGTCGACACCATCCTCACAACCCTCTTTAACAACCTAGTCACCGGACTCGACAACATTCATCAAGGATTTGTCCTCATCTTTATGGACATTGAAGCTGCTTTTGAATCGGTGAACCACGAGACACTACTACTTCGCCTCAAAGACAAAGGCATATAAGGCTCAGCCCTAACCTGATGCAGATCTTACCTGTGCAACAGATGGCAACAAGTCAGAGCAGGCTCCGCTACATCAGAACCATTTACACTGAAGCAAGGTGTACCTCAGGGATCATCCCTATCTGCACTTATGTTTAACATCTATATGCAGCCCATCTGTGCTTTGATTCGCTCTTTCAATATCCAATGCCTGGCCTATGCAGACAACATCCTGATGTACACACCTTTCAAGATTGATCAACCAGACTTCTCACCAATAATAAGATGCTTTGAAGCAGTAGCAGACTGGCTCCTAACTGTGGCTTCTGGTTCCCACAACGGTTGCCCAAATATCACCAATCAAAGAATTACTTAGACAGCAGTTGCTTTATCTACAAAGACTTTTATTCCAGCATCATGCAGAACAGCAAGGTCTGTCTATAGAAATGGCAGACAGTACTTTCTCTCTCTCTCTCTCTCTGTGAAGGGGGAGAAAATACTGCCCACCAATCCCCCAAAATGGCTGCCTTATATACATTTCTCCTTGTCTCAAATGTCTGTTTCAAATTAATTTTCAGTGAATCCATCATACATTCTTAAGTGTCAGCAGGGCCTCAGGATCCTACAACACTTTTCCCAGGGGAAGAATCTCTTTACATTGATACATCTGGATCTGCTTATAGGTCTGTTCATCTATGCATAGCTTGTGACCTCTGACCCTTCCTGTGTTGTTCTTCTTCTGGCACTAATTGAAACCAGTCAGAGAGTATTTTGTGCTCATTAGTTTGAATTCTTTGCTTGACCTGTAATTTCTTGTTAGGCCCAATATTCTGCATACTTCTATCCAGAATATGGTTTCCCAGAATCCTTCCATAGCAGGCCGCATCCATTATCTTATGGCAAGCATATACTCTCATATAGCTATTGTCTTCTTGTCTGTCTTCTTGTCTTCTGTGCCATCCATCCTCCTGTGTAGTTTCACCAGGCAAGGGTTCAGTCATATAAAGCCAATATATAAGCAGACCTAACTCAAATTTCCCAACATAACACAAAACCTACGTATTAACCACAGCAAAACTGACGTCCTATTCATCACGAGAAATCAGAGGTTTACGCCACCTCCTTCACTTCAAGTTAACAACATTGAACTTAAGGCCAAATCCACAATTCGCTATCTGGGCATTACACTTGACCAACGACTTGATATGTCAGCGCACGTCCAACACACCACGAAAGCAATTTATCACAAGATCTGAACACTGCGCCATCTCCGCCCATTACTTGACTTCACCGACTACCGCTCAATCTTCCAGGCCTTGGTTATTCCACACCTGACTTTGCCAATATCATCCTCCACGGACTCCCACAGTCTACACTAAGCCCACTCTGACTTGCCATGAACTCAGCGGCAAGGGTACTTGTAGGAGTATCAAGATCAGACCACATAATACCTGTCCTGAAGAACCTACACTGGCTACCTCTGCAGGCTAGAATCCAATACAAGACTCTAGTCCTGACATTCAAGGCCTCAAAGAATCAGCCCCCCACGCCCATCACTAAGCTTATCCACAGCACGCCAGTCAACAGGAGCAGGAGGTCCTCATTTCTGAACACATTAGAAGTCCCTAAGATGTTGACAAAATGCTCAAAGATGACAGCCAGCAGAGCCTTCTCCTTATTTGCACCTAGAGCTTGGAACGCCCTCCCACCTGAAATCCGAGCCATCACGAACCTAATGCTATTCAGAAAGGTTCTCAAACATCACCAGTTCCTAAAATACTACCCTGATTCCTACTCTGAAAGACCCACAGCCGTCACCCTTTCCCCCCTACCCAGACTGTGGATACCATGTTAAAACCCTCGGCTCAGTGTGCAGCGGCAGCCAAGAGAGCAAATAGAATGCTAGGTATGATAAGGAAAGGAATGGAAAATAAAACAAAAGATATTATAATGCCTCTATATCGTTCCATGGTGAGACCGCACCTTGAATATTGTGTGCAATTCTGGTCGCCGTATCTTAAAAAGAATATAGCGATTTTAGAAAAGGTTCAGAGAAGAGCCACCAAAATGGTAAAGGGGATGGAAGGATACTCCTATGAAGAAAGGCTAAAAAGGTTAGGGCTCTTTAACCTGGAAAAGAGACGGCTGAGGGGAGATATGATAGTAGTCTATAAATTAATGAACGGAGTGGAACGGGTAAACGTAGATCGATTGTTTACGTTATCAGAATATAGAAAGACTAGGGGACATGCAATGAAGCTACAGGGTAAACTATTTAAGACTAATAAAAGAAAATATTTTTTCACTCAACGTGTAATCAAACTCTGGAATTTGTTACCGGAGGATGTAGTAAAGGCTGTTAGTGTAGCTGGGTTTAAAAAAGGTTTGGACAAGTTCCTGGAGGAAAGGTCCATAAACCATTATTAAGAAGTGACCGAAGATATCAATGCTTGACCCAGTACAAGCATTGTGGAACTTGTGTCTCTTGGGGAAACTGCTAGGTACATATGACCTAGACTGGCCACTGTTGGAAACAGAATACTGGGCTTGATGGACCTTAGTCTGACCCAGTATGGCATATCTTATGTTCTTATGACTGCCCCATACCCAAGCCTCCTGCAGAAAATGGTTAATCAGCTCTCCCTCCTCTTCCACCACGTCCTATATACCCTTCCAATAAACGCTCCATCTATGTCTCTCGCATAAAACCTACATTTATGTACATAGTTACCATAATATGTAAATAGTTCCCCCGGTTACGTCCATGTTTGCTACCCCTGTTCACTGTAAAACTCAGTGTAGCCTGTTCATTGTGGTGTGTTCTGTTCAAATGTACACCGCACTGATTATAATAGCGCGGTATATAAGAAATGTAGATAAATAAGATTTCCGGGTGGATTGTCTCCTAGAGGTCAACACGAAAAAAGTCCCCACGAAAATCTACCTTACTACTATAGACTCATCCTACCCATGAATACATGTTCAATATTCACTCGAGTTTAAATATGGTACATAATTAAAGCATATAAATAGTATATTGTTTATTGTACATAGTTATCCCTGTTATTCCATGTTTTATATTCCCTTGTTCTCTGTAAACTCGATGTTACCTGTACACATTGCAGTATATTTTGTTCGATGTACACCGCGCTGATTTTAATAACGCGGTATATAAGAGATGTTAAATAAATAAATAAATAAAATAACACCACCTCCTCCACTTCCCTAGGCAGAAGTAAGGGGGATAGAACTACCCTTTCAGCAGCCAGGCCATCAAATGGAGGGACTGGAGGTTGGGGTGCAGGAGAGATCCCTGATCTTGAGGCAGGAGATCGGGTTGCACCCCCAGAGGGAGTGGAGTGTCCACCGCCAACTGCAGAAGGAGTGGGAACCACGGTTGCCTCAGCTACATGGGGCTACCAGGATCAGCGAGGCCCTGTCCCGAAGAGCCTTGAATAGGGTTCGAGCCACTAGAGGCGTTGGAGGAAACGCATACAGCAGGCCTGTAGACCAAGAGAGTAGGAAGGCATCTGCTGCTATCCGCAGAGGATGCGATTGTCTGGAACAGAACCTGGGCAGCTGACGGTTCAGAGGACTGGCAAAGAGATTGATGGTTGGAAGACCCCACTTTAGGAAAATCTGCCAGACCACTAGGGGATTCAAATGCCATTCGTGAGGCTGCAGAATCCTGCTCAACCTGTCTGCCAGGTAATTCTCTTGGCCAGGTAGATAAACTGCCTTGAGAAACATGCCATGCTTGACTGCAAAGGTGCACAGGGCCTGTGCCTCCTGACACAGAAGCCTGGATCCCGTGCCCCCTTGTTTGTTCACATAGAACATTGCTACCCGGATGTCTGTCTGAATCAAGACAGACTGGTGAGAGAGGACATGAGAGAAAGTTTGCAGAGCTAATCGAATAGCTCACAACTCCAACAGATTGATCTTCTGTGTGGCCTCCCAAGGGGACCAGAGGCCCTGAGTGCATGCCCCCTGGCAATGTGCACCCCAACCTTGAAGAGAAGCATCGGTCATCAGCACCTGTGTGTGTGGTGGTGCCTGGAAAGGCACCCCTTTGATCAGGTTTGGGAGATGCAGCCACCACTGCAGGGAGGCTGCTAGTAGTTTGGACACTCTTACTCTGTGTCTCTTAAGTCTCCTGTGGCCTGTATCCACTGAGCTCTGAGGCACCATTGAGCAGGCCGCATATGCAGACGAGCATTTGCAGTTACATGGACCGTGGATGCCATGTGGCCCAAAAGCCTCAGGAAATGTCTGGCAGAGACCAGAGATCCACTACGAAACTGCTGGGCCAGAGACATCAGTCTGTGAGCCCTGTTTCCGGGCAAATAAGCCATTGCTTGCAAGGTATCCAACCTTGCCCCTATGAACTCTACGTCCTGTGAGGGGAGCAAAGTGGACTTTGCGAAGTTTATGACGAAGCCCAGGTGCTGGAGAAGAGAGACAGTACGAAGAGTGGCTTGTCTGGCCTCCTGTGGAGACTGAGCCCTGATGAGCCAGTCGTCCAGGTATGGAAAGACAAAGATGCCCTGGTTTCTGAGATAGGCCGCCACCACGGCCAGGCATTTGGTGAAAACCCTGGGTGCGGAGGTTAGGCCAAATGGAAGAACCCTGTACTGAAAATGATTTCCTCCCACTACAAATCGGAGATATTGTCTGTGGTCTGGATGAATGAGGATGTAAGTATAAGCATCCTTTAGGTCTAAGGAGCATAGCCAATCTCCCTGCTGGAGGTAGGGCAGCAGTATTCCAAGGGTAAGCATCTTGAACTTTTCCCTCTCCAGGAACTTGTTGAGATTCCGCAAGTCTAGGATGGGCCTAAGGCCTCCTGTCCTCTTTGGTACCAGAAAGTACCTGGAATAGAAGCCTCTTCCTATCAGGTGGTGAGGCACCGGTTCCACTGCCTGCTCCTGTAGAAGACTTGCCAACTCCTGAAGGAGGAGGTTCCTGTGCAGAGGGAGTCTTGGAGGCACACCTGGAAAATAGGAGGGAGGTAACTGGTTGAAGTGGAGCAAGTAGCCCTTTTGGACTATGCTCAGTACACCCAGGTATCCCCTGTTATAGCTGACCATCTGTGGGCGTACAGTGTCAGCCGGCCTCCTGTGCTGAGTGGAGCCAGCTGTGGGGGAGAGGCTATGCAGTGGGAGTCAAAACCTCGCTCCCTGCTGTGCAGGAGACGGAGCTGGCGGCTTGGGGGTTTTCTGCCTACAGGGCCCATGTCCCTGCCCCTTGGCCTGCTGACCCTGTTGGGGAGCTGCAGAGGCCTGGAATTGACGGTAGGATTTGTAGGCAGAGGCCTTCCTCGGGTAAAAGGGCTTTTTCCCTGAGCCCTTCTTCTTCTGAGAAGGGGCAGAAGTCTTCCTGGACAGCCTTGTCCTGGTGAGAGTCTCAGTCTCAATTTCTGCAGCCTTTTCAGCCATGGGTTTGCCAAAGAGGTTTTCACCCCGGCAAGGGACATCGACCAACTTGTCCTGGACCCATGGCTCGAGGTCCGATGACTGTAGCCAGGCCTGACGGCATGCACCGATGCCAGCCGCTGCTACTCGGGCCGAAGTCTCGAAGCCATCATAGGCTGCTCGAGATATAAAGTTCGAGCACTCTCGAATCCCCAATGACAAAGCCTTGAACCTCTGCAAAGGTTCCTCGGAGAGGCCAGCAGAGAACCCGGCAATCTCCTTTGCCAGGTCTCGAAGGTACATACCCATGTACAGCTGGTAAGTCTGTACACGGCACGCCAGCATAGAGCCCTGGAAGCACTTTATACCGAGGGCATCCAGGTTCTGGGCCTCCCGGCCGGGGGGCACCAAGGAGTGCATCTTCTGACTCTTCAGACGATGCATCGCCGATTCCACAACCATGGAGTGGTGCGATAACTGTGCCTTCTGGAACCCAGGGCTCTTACGGACTCGATAAATGGAATCGACCCGTTTACTGAGAACCGGCGCCGAGGCCGGTGCTTCCCACATGTGGAAGAGCAGCCGTTCCAGCATCGGAGGAAACGGTACAGTAAAGGCCTCCCTTGGGGGAGAGTCATACTCGAGGGCCTCGAGCTCTTTGGCTCGAGGCTCCTCCTCGGGATCCGCAGGGAAGGCCAAGGCCTTGGCCATATCCCTCACGATGTCCGAGAACCGGGTATTCTCTGGGGGGGACCTTCTCCGAGGCTCGGACTCCGGTGAGTCCGATGGGACGCACCGGGTCTGAAAAGTGTCTGGGGACTCCTCATCCTCCGTCTCCCACCCCGACCCCTCTGAAGAGGAGTCGAGCGGCTCCGGCCGGGTGGGCACCGATGCCATCCGCCCCGATGTCAGGCCGAGGGAGACCTTGGCCGAGGATCGACTGGAGACCGAATGGACTCGAGGATCGGCTCGGGCTCTGGGTTCGACTTGGACGTTCAGGTCCGGGTAGTTGGGGCAGATGCACCGGTCAGACCCGCGATCAGCACCCGCTGCTGTTCCATGAAGGCAGCCAAACTGCTCTCCAAGGCCGTCAACCTGAGTCTGAGCTCAGGAGACTCAGCATCCCCCGACTCGGCCCCCGATGGCGTCGGGGCCGACGTTGGCTCCCCTGGAGAAGAGTCCACGAGGACTACAGTACTCACGTGACTCGGGGACTCCGGCTCCACACGAGGCAATTTTGCAGGCCTCTCCGGCTCCGAGGACCCGGGACAGCAATCGGGGCTATGCGACCTGGCCCTCGAGGGACCAAGAGCATCCACCGATGCCGCCCTCGCGGGTTTCTTCTTCCTTTTGTGTTCCTGTGAGGGAGATCCCCGCTCAGAGGAGCCCTGACGATGGGCATGTACCAGAGGGACCTGGCGAAGGAGCTCGCCGGGTTCTCGGCTGGACTGTCGTGTGAACCAGTACTGTTCTATGTATTTGTGAATGATACCGCTGAAAGACTGATGGGAAAATCTGCCTTTTTTGGAAATGACAGAAAAATTTGCAAGAGTGGACTCCTCTAAGGCAGTGGACAACATAAGGAAAGATCTACAAAAACTGGAAGAATGGTCTAATGTTTGGCAGTTATGACTTAATGCAAAGAATTGCAGAGTCATGCACTTGGGATGCAGAAATCCAAAGAAATTGTATGTGATAGGGGCTGAGAGGTTGGTGTGTACAGACCAGGAGATGGACCTCAAGACTGATAGTGTCTGATGATCTCAAGGTGGCGAAACAATGTGAGAAGGCAGTAGCCAAAGTCAGAAGGATGCTGGGTTGCATAGAGAGAGGAATAACTAGCAGAAAGGAGGAGGTATGAATGCCCCTGTATAAGTCATTGGTGAGGCCTCACTTGGAGCACTGTGTTCAGTTTGGAGACCCTATCTCACAAAGGATAGAAAAAACTTGAAACGGTTCAGAGGAAGGCAACCAAAATTATTTCGAGCCTGCGCCATTAGACGTATAAGAAAAGATTTGAAGATCTAAATATGAATAGCAAGAGGAAAAGAGGGACAGGGGAGATATGATGCAGACCTTTAAATATGTAAAGGGTATTAATGAACAAACCAACCTTTTTCAAAGAAGGGGAACATATAAAACTAAAGGGTATAAAATGAAGCTGCGAGGAGGTAAACTTAAAAGCAAAGTCAGGAAAGAGTAGTTACTCACCTGTAACAGGTGTTCTCCAGGAGCAGCAGGAATCAGTCCTCACATATGGGTGTCATCGGCGCCGATGAAGCCCCAGCGGAGCATTTCCCCAGCTTTCTATGAAAGCCTTTGGGAATGCAGGCACGCATGCGCAGTTCCCTTCCCGCCTAAAGGTGCCATCTTACCTCAGTCAAATGACATAGCTAAGAACAGCACACAAAAATGAAAAATAAACTATGTACAACTGCAACTCCCAGGGGAGGAGGGAGGGTTGTGAGGACTGATTCCTGCTGCTCCTGGAGAACACCTGTTACAGGTGAGTAACTACTCTTTCTCCAGGACCAAACAGGAAGTCAGTCCTCACATATGGGTGACTCCCTAGCTCTGGGCTAC
Organism: Ichthyophis bannanicus; assembly: GCA_033557465.1. NCBI lineage: Eukaryota > Metazoa > Chordata > Amphibia > Gymnophiona > Ichthyophiidae > Ichthyophis > Ichthyophis bannanicus. The sequence goes on along the minus strand of CM066033.1, from coordinate 1,271,192,956 downwards.
CAGGAACCCAGGCTGAACAAGAGAACTCCCTCTAGTCTCAGCAGCAAAGAAAAGGCTTTTCACTGACACAACCTCCACCGGTAGCCCAACAGAGGGCAGGAGTTGCCTAAACCTCATAGAGATTCCGGAGTACTGCCTGGCCAAAAGCACTGTCCCTACGGGACTCCCTCTCCAGGCAGTAATGGGCTGCAAAAGTCTGGCTTGAAGACCAAGTTGCAGCCCTGCAGATGTCTACCAAGGGCACAGAGTGGAGATGAGCCACTGAGGCAGCCATTGCCCTGACACGATGGGCCGTGACCCTACCCTGCAAAGGAAGGTCAGCCGCCTTGTAAGCCCAGGTGATACAGTCAGCCACCCAGATGGACAAGGTACGCTTGGACACAGCTAACCCCAACTTATTGGGGTCAAAGGATACGAAGAGCTGAGTAGCCCTCCTATGCCCCTTCGTACAGTCAAGGTAGAAGGATAAGGCCCTCCTACAGTCCAGGGTATGCAGGACTGCTTCAGCCTGGCTAGCATGAGGCCTAGGGAAGAATGTTGGAAGAACCACCTCCTGATTGAGGTGGAAAGAGGAGACAACCTTAGGGAGGGACTTTGGATGAGTCCTAAGGACTACCCTGTTCCTGTAAATAATGGTGTAAGGCCTGTCACAGACCAGGGCTTGAAGCTCACTTACTCGCCTAGCCGAGGTAAGGGCTATTAGAAAGAGTGTCTTCCAGGAGAGGAAGCGTAGTGGACAAGTAGCCATCGGCTCAAAAGGTGGGCGAGTCAGCTGCTGCAAGACCACTTTCAGCTCCCACTCAGGGGCAGGACGACGGATGGGAGGCTTGAGCAAAAGCAAGCCCCTGAGAAAGCGGGACACCAAGGGGTGACCAGAGAGAGACTGCCCCTCTACCAATGAGTGGTGAGCTGCTAGAGCTGAGAGGTGGACCCGAACAGAATTGGATTTAAGACCTTGATTTGACAAGTGCAGTAAGTACTGAAGGACTACTGGCACAGTACAGGAGAAAGGATCTTCTGTACGTAGCTGACACCACACAGAAAACCTCTTCCATTTGAGAGCATAGGTTTTTCTAGTGGACTGTTTTCTAGAGGCTAGGACAACCTCCTCAACCTCCTGAGGTAGGCCCCAGGGAGCCAAGACTAGCCTTGCAGCCTCCAGGCCATCAAATTGAGAGACTTGAGATTGGGGTGCAGAAGCGAACCCTGGTCTTGTGTGAGAAGGTAGGGTTGCAACCCCAGAGGTAGTGGAGGATCCACCGCCAGTTGAAGCAGAAGAGGAAACCAAGGCTGTCTCAGCCATCTGGGAGCTACCAGCAGGACCGAGGCTTTGTCCTGAAGAATCTTGAACAGAGTTCGAGCCACCAAGGGCATGGGAGGAAACACATAGAGGAGGCCCTGAGACCAAGATATCAGAAAAGCATCCGGTGCTATCCGCAGAGGATGTGGTTGCCGGAGCAGAACTTTGGCAGTTGCTTGTTCAATGGGTTGGCAAAAAGATCCATCAAAGGAAGACCCCATTTGAGAAAGATCTTCTGAACTACCGAAGGATGCAGCTGCTCAACCTGTCTGCCAGGTAGTTGTCCTGGCCTGGAAGGTACACAGCCTTGAGGAGCATGTGGTGCTTGAGGGTAACAGAACAAAGGTCCTGAGCCTCTCGACAAAGGATCCTGGACCCAGTTCCGCCCTGTTTGTTCACATAAAACATGGCAACCTGGTTGTCTGTCTGAATCAGGACAGACTGATGAGCCAGGGTAGGTGTGAAAGCTTTGAGTGCTAATCGAATAGCTCTGAGTTTGAGGAGATTGATCTGCTGTGCAGCTTCCCAGGGAGACCAGAGGCCCTGGGTGCACTTGCCCAGACAATGAACTCCCCAGCCTTGCAGGGAGGCATCTGTTGTCAGCACTACTGTGTACCCTGGAATCTGAAAAGGCATCCCCTTTCAGTAGATTGGGTGGGTACAGCCACCAGTTGAGGGAGTGCAGAAATGGTCTGGACACCCTTATCCTGTCTCTGAGGCTGCCTGTGGCCTGTGACCACTGAGTCTGAAGGCAAAACTGTGCAGGCCTCATATGGAGCCTGGCATTGGGGGTCACATGTACTGTCGAAGCCATGTGGCCCAGAAGCCTCAGGCAGAGTCTGGCGGAGACCAGGGAGCTGCTGAGAAACTGATTTGCCAAGGCCATCAACCTTTGGGATCTGTTTTCTGGCAAGAATGCCTTTGCCAGGAGAGAGTCCAACCTTGCCCCTATGAACTCCAAGTTCTGGGAAGGGAGCAAAGTGGACTTTGCGAAGTTTATGATAAAACCCAGGCGTTGTAGAAGAGCAATGGTCCTGAGGGTGGCTTGATTGGCCTCCTGACCTGTCTGAGCCCTGATGAGCCAGTCATCCAGATAGGGGAAGACAAAGATGCCCTGATTTCTCAGGTAGGCCACCACCACTGCTAGGCACTTTGTGAAGACTCTGGGGGCGGAGGTGAGGCCGAAAGGCAGCACTCTGTACTGATAATGGTTTCCTCCCACGATGAACCTCAGGTACTTTCTGTGGTCTGGATGAATGAGGATGTGAGTGTACGCATCCTTTAGATCTATTTATTTATTTATTATTTATTTATTTACATTCTCTTATATACCGCGCTATTCTGCATCAGTGCGGTTTACATTGAACAAACTGAAATTACATTGAACAGGGCATTATAACTTGGAGATAACCCTCCATAGCCCATGTTCCCTGTAAAATAGTTAAGTGGCTTGCCCAAGACCACAAGGAGCACCTGTGGGACTAGAAACCCCAGTCCTTACGGCCCAAGGTTGCTGTCCTCTAGTGGGATCTAAGGAGCATAGCCAATCTCCCTGCTGGAGGTAGGGCAGAAGGGTTCCAAGAGTAAGCATCTTGAACTTTTCTTTCACTAGGAACTTGTTGAGGTTCCTGAGGTCCAGAATGGGACGAAGGCCACCGGTCCTTTTGGGCACCAGGAAATACCTGGAGTAAAATCCGTGACCTTGCAAGTGGGGAGGCACAGGCTCCACCGCGCTGTCCACCAACAGACCCTGAAGCTCATGACGGAGAAGGTCTGTGTGCAGAGGAGGCCTTGGAGGCTCCCCTGGAAAGTATGGGGGTGTCAGTTGAAGGAAATGGAGGGCATAGCCCTTGTGGACTATCTCCAGCACCCAACTGTCCCCGGTGATAAGGGGCCACTGGTGGGCAAAGAGGGCGAGACGACCTCCTGTGCAGGGTTGGGAGAGCAGTGGAGGAGAGGCTATGCTCAAGGAGTCAAAAACCCACACCCTGCTGAGTGGTAGCAGGGGCCGGAGGCTTGGGGGTCCTCTGCCTACGGGGCCCATTACCCTGGCCCTTGGCTTGCTGACCCTGGGGGGCAGCTTGGGCAGCCTGATACTGTGGGTACTGTTTGTAGGCAGTGCACTTCCTCGGATAAAAGGGCTTTTTACCCGAGCCCTTCTTTTTATGAGAAGGGGCAGAGGTCTTCCTCGACAGCCTTGTCCAAGTGAGGTGCTCGGTCTCGAGCTGAGCAGCCTTCTCGGTCATGGGCTTGCCAAAAAGGTTTTCACCTCAGCAAGGGACATCGACCAACTTGTCCTGAACCCATGGCTCGAGGTCCGATGACTGCAGCCATGCCTGGCATCGAGCCGCGATGCCGGCTGCCGCAACTCGGGCCGAAGCCTCGAAGCCATCTAGGCGGCGCGGGACGAACTTCGAGCAGTCCCGAATCCCCGAGGACAAGGACTTAAATCTCTGCAAGGGTTCCCCGGAGAGACCAGCAGAGAACCTGGCCAACTCCTTGGCCAGATCCTGCAAGTACATGCCCATGTACAGCTGGTAAGACTGGACACGGCAAGCAAGCATTGAGCCCTGAAAGCACTTTCTACCGACGCCATCGAGGTTTCGGGCCTCCCTGTCAGGAGGCACCGTGGAGTGCATCTTCTGACTCTTCAGACGATGCATGGCCAATTCCACAACCATGGAATGATGTGGTAGCTGTGCCTTCTGAAAACCAGGGCTCTTCCGGAGCCGATAGATGGAATCGACTCACTTGCTAAGAACCGGCGCCGAGGCCGGTGCCTCCAACATACGGAAGAGGAGCCGTTCCAGCATCGGAGGAACTGGGACAGTAAAGGCCTCCTTCGGAGGAGAGTCATACTGCAGTGCCTCGAGCTCTTCAGCTTGAGGCTCTTCCTCGGGATCCACCGGAATAGCCAAGGCAGTGGCCATATCCTGGACGAACTCCGAGAACCGGGTGTCCTCCGGGGGGGAACTACTCTGGGGCTCAGACTGCGGTGAGTCCGAAGGGACGCACCGAGTCTTAAAGGTATCAGGAGACTCCTCATCCTCCGTCTCCCAAGCCGACTCGTCCGAGGAAGAGTCGGGGTCCGACCACGCGGGGCCCTGGAGCATCCGCCCCGACGCCAGAAGCACCGGCGTCGACGCCCTCGGTCCCGAACGGGAGGTCGAGGGAGACCGCGACTGAGGTCGACTCCAAGCCACGATGGACTCGAGTATCGGCTCGGTCTCCGGGGTCGACTTCGACGTCGATGTCCCGGTGGTCGGGGCAGATGCGCCAGACAGGCTGGCCATCAGTGCCCGCTGCTGCTCCATGAAGGCAGACATTCTGCTCTCCAAGGCTGTCATCCTGAGACTCAGCTTGGGAGACGCAGCAGCCACCGACTCGGGCCCCGGCGGCGCCGGGCCTGACATCGGCTCCCTGGGAGGAGAGTCCACGAGGACTACGGCGCTTACGTGTCCAGCAGACTCCGGCTCCACACAAGGAACTTTGGCAGGCTTCTCCGGTTCCACAGGCCCGGGGCGACGGTCAGGGGTCTTAGACCTGGCCCTCGAGGAGCCAGGGACCTCTTCCGACGACGCCCTCACGAGCCGTTTCTTCCTCTTGCGTTCCCGGTCGGGGGACCCGCTGTCCGAGAAGCTTCGACAGCGCTCGGGATCGGAATCCCAAGATGTCGAGGCCTCAGACGAGGTCCGGGCCCGGCCGGAGGATGAGTCAGAGAAAAGCCTTTCCTTTTGCTGCTGGCGACTTCGAAGTACCTTGGAAGACATTTTTCCACAGGCCCCGCACGACTTAGGATCGTGGTCGGGGCACCGAAGGCAGCAGTCATGTGTGTCGGTGAGACACATTAGTTTCTTACACCGATCACACTTCTTAAAACCACTGGAAGCCATCGGGGAAAAAAAAAGAGTCCCCGCGAGGTCTAAAGACCGGCCCTCCAGGGAAAAAGAGAAAAAAAGGCGCGAACACCAGCCACGAAGGGCAAAAACCGAAAAAGAAGAATCGGGCTCGATACCGGTGTACCGAACCCGGCGGGAGGCGAACCGGCGTTGAACCGGTATAAAAAGAGCAAAAGAAATCGCTGAAAAATCTACTTTTAACCGGGAAAACTGAACACACGTCAGGTGGGCTTCACGGAAAAAAAGAGACTGAGGTAAGATGGCACCTTTAGGCGGGAAGGGAACTGCGCATGCGTGCCTGCATTCCCAAAGGCTTTCATAGAAAGCTGGGGAAATGTTCCGCTGGGGCTTCATCGGCGCTGATGACACCCATATGTGAGGACTGACTTCCTGCTTGGTCCTGGAGAAATACTTTTTCACTGAAAGGGTGGTAAATGCTTGGAATGCCTTCATGATGAAAGTGATGAGGGAAAATAATCGTAGCTTTATAGGTACTTAAACATCTTAAAAGACAGGAGGTGCTCTCAGGTGAAGCTCATTACCCAAATCAGTCATACACTAAGGACCAGAGATTAGTTAAGCTTCAGGTGAACAAGCTATATTACACATATTAGGTACAGTTTTATTAGTATAAATATCCATAGCAACCCTTAGTAAGTAAAGAACTTAGATCTAAACACAAACTTAAAACTAAGATGCAGACAGCAGTCCAGCAGCGGGATGGGGGCTTTCCAGTCTTTTGCATTGAGTGTCACATGTATGATTTTCTCCCAGTTGGTGAGAGGTCTTACGTGTGCACTAGATGCAAGGAGCTCTCTGCTCTCAGGGAATGAGTCCGTTCTCTAGAGGCTAAAGTAGCAGACTTGGAAAGGTACATAGACGAGACCTACAGGGATATAGTCCTGAAGTCCCACCTCCAGTCTGGCAGCATCCCTGTTGCCATGGAGGAGAGAGGTCACGTGACAGGTGAGCATCACCCTGGTGTGACAGGAAGTGTTCCTGTAACTAGGACCTGTCCTCCAGGTGATGTAAAACCCTCTCGCACCGAGGAAGTTTCTCCAGAGCAATGTGCCCATGAGGGAAGGGTTAGGACAGCCGTTATAGTTGGTGATTCGATCATTAGGCATGTAGATAGCTGGGTGGCTGGAGGACGTGAGGATCGCCTGGTAACATGCCTGCCTGGTGCGAAGGTAGCGGACCTCACGCGCCACCTAGATAAGATCTGTGCTGGGGAGGAGTCTGCTGTCTTGGTACATGTCGGTACCAATGACATAGGAAAATATGGTAGGGAGGTTCTGGAGGCTAAATTTAGGCTTTTAGGTAGGAAGTTGAAATCCAGAACTTCCAGGGTAGCGTTCTCCGAAATGCTTCCTGTTCCACGCACAGGACCCAAAAGGCAGGCAGAGCTCCGGAGTCTCAATGCGTGGATGAGACAATGGTGCAGAGATGAGGGTTTTGGATTTGTTAGGAACTGGGGAACATTCTGGGGAAAGGAGGGACTCTTCCGAAGGGATGGGCTTCACCTTAACCGGGATGGAACCAGGCTGCTGGCATTAACCTTTAAAAAGGAGATAGAGCAGCTTTTAAACTAGATATTAGGGGAAAGCCGACAGTCGCCCAAGAGCGGATGGTTCGGAAGAATGTATCTTTGAAGGATACTACCAAAAGCAGAGAGGTTCCACAAAAGAGTAAAGTAGCCCAAATACCCTCAAGTATGGAGCAGACAGAGCTTAAAGATCCCAAATTACCCATGTCTAACAACAGCCAAATTAATATGAATAAAATACATTCTCTAAAATGCTTGCATGCAAATGCTAGAAGTCTAAAAAATAAGATGGGAGAGTTAGAATATATAGCACTAAATGAGAGGTTAGATATGATTGGAATATCAGAGACATGGTGGAAGGAGGACAACCAGTGGGACACTGTGATACCTGGGTACAAACTATATCGTAATGATAGAGCTGATCAAATTGGTGGAGGGGTTGCTCTCTATGTTAGAGAGGGCATTGAGTCTGAAAGGATTAAAGTTTTGCAGGAAACAAAATCTGCTGTAGAATCTATATGGATTGAAATTCCATGTAAAAGGGGGAAGGCAATGGCAGTGGGGGTGTACTATCGAGTGCCTGGCCAGAATGACCAAATGGATGATGAAATGCTCAAAGAAATCAAGGAAGCTAACAAAAGTTACAGCACAGTAATAATAATGGGTGATTTCAACTACCCCGGTATCGACTGGGTCAGTGTCACGTCAGGACATGCTAGAGAGATAAAGTTCCTAGATGAAATAAATGACTGCTTCTTGGAGCAGCTGGTTCATGAACCAACCAGAGGGGAAGCCATATTAGACCTAATCCTTAGTGGAACACCAGATCTAGTGCAAGAGATAAGGTTGTTGGGGCCGCTTGGCAATAGTGATCATAGCATGATTGCCTTTGATTTAATTAGTGGAGGAGGGATAGTAAGGAAATCCACAGTACTACCTTTTAACTTTCGAAAGGGAGACTATGATAAAATGAGGAAAACAGTTAAGAAAAAACTAAAAGGAGCAGTTGCAAAGGTTAAAGACGTACATCAGGCTTGGCTGTTGTTGAAAAATACTATCTTGGAAGCCCAGACCAGCTGTATTCCACGCTTTAAGAAAAGTGGAAGGAAGTCCAAAAAACTGCCAGTATGGTTTAAAGGAGAGGTCAGAGAGGCTGTTGCCAAAAAACATCTTTCAGGAATTGGAAAAAGGATCCAAATGACGAAAACTGGAAACAACATAAGCATGGCAAGTTAGATGCAAGGCACTGAAAAGGCAGGAAAAGTCAGAATTTGAGAAGAAGCTTGCTGTGGAAGCAAAAACGCGTAATAAAGACTTTTTCAAGTACATTCGTAGCAAAAAACCTGTGACCTTATCAGTTGGACCATTAGATGATAGAGGGGTAAAAGGGGCACTAAGAGGGGACAAGGCCATAGCGGAGAGACTGAATGAATTTTTTGCTTCGGTCTTTACTGAGGAAGATGTAAGGATGTTACTCATGACTGAAATGCCACAGAAGATGCTGCAGAAGAAATGAAAGAAAGTGTAGTTACTCACCTGTAACAGGTGATCTCCGGGAACAGCAGGAATTTAGTCTTCACATATGGGTGATGTCAGTACTGACGGAGCCCACGCGGGAATGCTCCCCAGCATCCAATAGGAAAGCTTTTGGGAGCATCCCACTGCGCCTGCGTAGCTGCCTTCCCAGCTCTCCCTCCTCATTTGAGTTTGTAGCTGAGATAAAAGGAGAGAAGGAGAAGAGGAGGAAAAGTACAACTCCTAGGGGAGGAGGGTGGGTTATGAAGACTAAATTACTGCTGTTCCCAGAGATCACATGCTACAGGTGAGTAACTACGCTATCTCCAGGAACAAGCAGGAATGTATTCACCACATATGGGACTCCCTAGCTTGGAGATGCCAGAGATATACCACAGATTGAGATGTGGAACACTGGCCTAGGTAGTAGGTCATATATCCTCCAAGGATGTCTGGTATCGAAACCCGGGATGGGGGGTAGGAGTTGATCTAAGTCTGAAAGAGATGCTGGAGAACAGCTTGGCCAAACGAGGCATCCCGGCGGGAGTCCTTGTCCAGGCAATAGTGAGCAGCAAAAGTATGAACAGAGGACCAGGTTGCTGCCTTGCATATCTCATCAATCTCTACAGAGCGTAGGATTTGCCATGGAGGTAGCCATTGCCCGAACATTATGTGCAGTGACGTGACCCTCAAGAGAGAGTCCTGCACTCTCATAAGCAAAGGAGATACAAGCAATAGAACACAAACAGTAAAAATTGGTAACCTGACATCTGAGACATACAATCAGGAACTAGGTCTCCCTCAGGGATTGGCATTATCAGCACTCCTTTTTAATATATACATAAAGCATGTCTGCAATATATTTAAAAAATTCAAGGTTTATTACCACTTATATGCAGACGACATAATTTATTTATTTATTTATTTAACATTTGCTTCTATACCGCGCTATTAAAATCAGCGCGGTGTACATCAAACAAGCATACTACAATGTATACAAACAACATTGAGTTTTACAAAGAACAGGAAATTGAACATGGGAAGGAAACCAGGGGAACTAAATACATATTAACTCAAACTATGTACAATACTTTAATGTAAATGATGTACATCCCATTTACAATCCCCAACATACCACTTCAATTGCTCACAGAGTGTTTTAATGAACTCTCTACATGGCTAAATGAAAATAACCTCTACATCAATCATGCAAAAACAGAAGCCCTAATTGTAACAAAAAACCTCATATACTCACCTCCCACACACATCAAAACCAAGAAATCAAATTAAAAAATGAGGTACGATATCTAGGTGTAATACTTGACACACACCTTAACATGGAAACACATATAAGAAACACAACGAAGAAAGTATACTTCAAACTTAAAGTCCTAAAGCAGCTTCGCCCACTAATGCACTTACAGGACTTCCAGCGCATAATACAAGCCATAATTACTCCCCATTTTGACTTTGCAAATCTAACACTACTAGGCACAACAAAACAAAACTTGAAAAGACTCCAAATTGCACAAAATGCTGCGGCTAGAACCATTATGAAGGTCCCCCCATTTCAACACATCACACCGATTCTGGCGTACTTACACTGGCTACCGATACAAAGCCGAATAATATATAAATCCCTAATAACTACATTCAAAACTCTAAACAACATGGCTCCACCTACTCTATTCAACCTAATCACTAAAGAACCTGCCAAATCCCAACACTGGAGAGATCACACTAACAAACTAAAGACTCCAAAGGAATTTATAAAAGCCAGAAAGACAACAAATAAAGCATTCTCACATGCAGCCCCCATTCTATGGAATGCCCTTCCAGACGAAATTAGATCTCTCTCAGAGATCATCGAATTCCGCAAAAAACTCAAAACACACCTGTTCACCTCACACTACGGACCTCTGTCAAACACACCTACCCAACTAGAAAACGGATAATATAAGGCCAGTCCTCTTAAGTCAATTCGGTCTTGACATAGGATTTGAAACCCAAATGCTTATATATTACGACTCAACCATGTTTCACTCACAGCTGTATATAGTTTTCTCTCTGTTCCATGTAAACAGTTCATAATGTTTCAAGTAATGTAATTTAAGATGTTATGGTTTAAGGCTGTTCTATGTAATGTAATATAAGTTGTTTTAAATTGTTCTCTGTATTAACAGACGTTGACCTGTTACATTGTTGTTCCATGTAAACCGCACCTGATCTCTGGAAGGTGCGGTATATAAGAAACTGTTAATTAAATTAAATTAAAATTAATTAAATCTGCTATCCATCTGGAGAGAGTTCGCTTGGATACTGGTAGCCGTAGGTGATGAGTCAAAAGCGATGAAAAGTTGGGAAGCTTTTCTGTGCTCCCGAGTTCTCTGGAGATAAAAGGCCAAAGCACGTTTGCAATCCAGAGTGAAGGGTTACTTCTGCCCTAGAGGAATGAGGTCTAGGGAAAAAAGCAGGGAGGTAAACTGACTGGTTTAAATGGAAGGGCGAGACCACCTTAGGCATAAAGCGAGGATGAGTCCTAAGGATTACCTTATCATGGTGGAATCGTGTATAAGGGGGATCATCCACCAAAGCCTGAAGCTCACTGATGCGTCTTGCTGAAGTGAGGGCAATAAGAAAGGTGACCTTCCAGATGAGAAACTTCAGGGAAGTAGTGGCTAGGGGTTCAAACGGCGGCTTCATAAGATGTCCTAAAACAACATTGAAATCCCATGCCACTGGGGGTGGCTTAATGGGAGGCTTAGTTAATAGAGGACTTTTCATGAAGCATGCTACAAGAGGCTGAGAAGAGATGGGTTGACCATCTAAAGGCATATGAGAAGCCGCAATGGCACTTAGGTGGACTCTTACCAAGTTGGTTTTGAGTCCAGAAGAAGAGAGGTGGAGAAGATATTCAAGTAATGCATCCACCGGAGCTGAAAAGGGGTTAAGATCCCTGTCCGAACACCAGAGAGAATCTACACCACTTAAAGGTGTAGGAGCGCCTTGTGGAAGGTTTCCAAGAAGCCAAAAGGATAGGTTTTACCTGTTGAGAGAGTCTGGTGTCCTGGAAGGCTATGCCTTCAGCAGCCATGCTGTAAGATGTAAGAACTACGGATTGGGATGCAGCAGTGTCCCGTCCTCCTGTGAGAGGAGATCTGGAGCAGACCCCAAATCTATTGGTTGAACTTGAGAGAGACGTAGAAGCAGAGGATAACACGGTTGTCGTGGCCAACATGGGGCTATAAGAATCATGTGGCCCCCGTCTCTCTGGAGTTTGAAAAGAGTTTTGAGGATGAAGGGACTAGGAGGGAAGGCATATAGGAAGCCTTGACCCCAGTGAAGATGAAAAGCATCTACTCCATGGTTTTTCAGGAGTTCAGGAGCAGAAGCAGGGAAGTATGGTATTCTGAGGACTTGCAAACAGGTCTATGTCTGGGGTTCCCCAGATCTGAAAAATGTGAGCAACCTTGTCCGCATGGAGAGACCACTTGTGGGGTAAGCAGGACTCGACTGAGTTTGTCCGCCAAGAGATTCTGTTTGCCTGGAAGATACACCGCAAGTTGGTGAATCTGATGCTGTATGGCGAAGGACCACAGGTGTAGGGCTTCACTGCAAAGCGTCCAAGAGACAGTTACGCCCTGCTTGTTCAAGTAGAACATGGTTATTTGGTTGTCCGTCTGGACTAGAACTGTACAGAAGTGAAGGTGGTCGTGGAACACCTTGAGAGCATTACAGATGGCTCTGAGTTCCAGCAGATTTATGTGGAGTTCTGACTCCTGATGAGACCAAAGACCCTGAGTGGAGGGATTGTCCAGATGAGCTCCCCAGCCAAATTTGGATGCATCCGTTGTTAGGGTACATTGATGTGGAGCCATCTGAAAAGGTGACCCTACGAGAAGGATTTTTGGGGATTGCCACCACTGGAGAGACTAGATGAGACATGTAGAGAGCATTATTCTGTCTCCCAGGCAACAGGAAGCCTGAATCCACTGGGAAGCCAAGGTCCATAGAGCTGTACACATATGCAGACGAGCATATGGAAGAACATGTACAGTAGATGCCATATGGCCCAGGAGTTGGAGTATTTCTTGAGCGAGTGAGAAAGGTCTTGAGGCATGCTTGAGATGCAAGCTGTGAGTCGAGCACAGCGGACTTGGGGCAGAAAAGCCCTTGACTGTTGAGTGACTAAGAGAGCCCCTATGAACTCTAGAGTTTGAGAGGGAATGAGTTGGGATTTTGGAAGATTTATTACACTTCAAGCTACCATACACACAATAGAATCCGTCTCCCGCATCACTCAGATAACTACTACACATAACAATCCAGAACAAAGGATCAAAATGTGAATACACTATATTCTTATCAAATATCAAAACTTGATGTAACCTATTCAATGTATATATAATTATGTATAATTATGTAGATAGTTATTCCCCAGTTAACTCCCAGTTTATCTTCCCTGTTATCTGTAAACCTAGATCAGTCATGGATTGACAGGTATGTTGATGTTCAATGTAAACCGCACTGATGATGAATAGTGCGGTATATAAAAAATGTTAAATAAATAAATAAATAAAACAAATCCCAAGTGTTGCAGCACCTGCATGGTGCGCGAGAGTGGATCCCTTTACAGCAACAGGATAAAATCAAAATAAACTTAACTATCTAATGGGCAGACTAGATGGACCATACTGGTCTTTATCTGCTGTCATTTACTATGTTACTATGAGAGGGAAAGATTGGCCTTTAGAGATGTGCTTGCTCGAATGAGCCAGTTGTCTAAGTGGGGGAAGACAAATATCCCTAGAGTCCTTAGGAATGCAGCTACCACTGCCATGCACTTTGTAAAGACTCTTGGGGCAGAGGTGAGGCCGAAAGGCAGGACTCTGTACTGATATGTTTCCCCTGGAACAGGAAACACAAGAACCTTCTGCGTGAATAAGAATGTGAGTATATGCGTCCTTTAGATCTGGAGAACAGAGCCAATCCTGACTGGAGATAGGGGAGAAGAGTACCTAGGGAGATCATCTTGAATTTCTCCCGAAATAGATACTTGTTCAGTTCTCTCAGATCCAGAATAGGCCTGTAGCCTCCTGTCTTCTTTGGAATGAGGAAGTAAGGAGACTAGAAGCCCAGACCTTGTTGGGAGAGTGGCACCTCCTCTACTGCACCCTGTGAGAGGAGGGATGTGACCTCCTACAACAAGAGAGCAGTGAGAGGGGTTGAGAACAGAACTCTCTTGGAGGAGATTGGAGGAGTAGACTTCAGAAGTGAAGTTTGTACCCTTCCCGTACTATGGAGAGAGTCCAGTGCTCTGATGTTACGAGATGCCACCTGTGGACAAAGTGACATAGTCTGCTGGGAATGAGGATGTGATCTGGAATCTCCAGAGGCAAGATGGCTATGTTCTCCAGAAAGGAGTCAAAGACCCTGAGGAGGTTGGGTTTGCTGGAGTGGCTGAGAACTGGGAGTCTGAGCCTTTCTCTGCTGTTTTGGTTGCTGCTGCCCCTTCTAAGGAGCATGGATGGGACAGTGCACCGCAGGGGTGTAAGAAGAGTAGTACTTCTTTTTCTTATTGAAAAAAGGTTTCTTCAATGTCTTTTTCTTAGATGGGTTGGCAGTAGATCTCGAAAGTCTATTGAGAGTGGTGTTCTCAGATTCCAGCTGAGAAGCTTTATCCTGACAGTCCTTTTTTCACCTGTGCAAGGTATATTACCCAGCTTATCTTGAACCCACTGTTCAAGATCAGAGGCTTGGAGCCAAGCAATCTTGCATGCAGCAATGCATATAGCTGAAGTTCTGCTGATGCATTCAAAACAGTCGAAAGTTTCCCTGTTAAATTTTGAAACATTTTGGGCATGCTTCACAAGGGTGAGATAATCAGCTCGTTAACAGGGAGGAGAGGAGCCATCTTTAGCCACCTCCCTAAAGAACATACCCATAAAGAGTATGTAGGAGCTGATTCTGGTCGATAACATGGAGGCCTGAAAACATCAACAACCAAAAGCATCGAGGGTTCTCGATTCCCTGCCTGGAGCATTGGAGGAATGTGTCTTAGCACTTTTTATTTGACGTATTGCCGATTCCATCATCATAGAATGGTGTGGTAATTGCGTCTTCTGAAAGTCGGGACACTCTGGTACCCGGGTACATTGTATCGAGTCGAACATGTGGAGAGATGGTTAGGGGTGTCTCCCACATACAAAGCATAAGGTCTTGAAGTATTCGATGAATAGGGAGAGTAGCAGCTTCCTTTGGGGCTGCAGGGTATTGAAGGATTTCAAGCTCTTCAGCCCTAGGTTCTTTCTTTGAAGTCACCATTATGGACAGACCTCGAGCAACATCGTAAATAAAGTCTTGGAAAGACATGTCCTCCGGAGGGGACATGCGACATTGTGGGGACGGAAATGGGTCCTCCGGGACAGTTCTCATCTCCTGGGTACCGGCCGATTCATCGTCCGACGAATCAGAGTCAGAAGACTCAAAGTATCGATGGGCAGGGTGCTGGTGCTCTGCACATACTCGATACTGCTCGAAGCCGGTAGCTGAAAGTTGCGGCAATGGAACCTCGGTACTGGAAATGGATTCGAGGGCCGTCATGGGTGGTACTGTGGTAAGTGGCAAAAAAGTTGATGCAGGCTCTTTCAGTACCGTCGTCGGTACTGATGCTTGAGGAATCGACTGAAAAGGCTTTACCAGTATGGAGGCCACCAGTAAGGCTGCTAAGCTCTGCTCGATGGCCAGGATACGTTGATCCATGAAGCTTGCCGATGCTTGGGTATCAGTACTGGAGTTGCGGGACACAATCCCTGAGAATGACACCAAGAGCTCTCTGGAGGTGGAGGCCTCGGGAGCATCTTGAGAGCCCACTAAGGCTTTGGAGGAAAGGACCTCCCTCAGGGGTTGTTTGGCCGGTGTGTCCCCCTCCAGGGCAACGCCTAAGGCATCTTGATGCTTAGATGGAGATCTACCTTTGTAGGGCCGGCTAGTCTTTGATGAAGACCTAGGTTTCGAAACCTGAGATCCTTGGTAGGAAGATGAAGCTCTCGATGACATCAATGCTACCGACATTGCATTGATAGCAAAGAGGGTGCCCAGTTTTGCAGTTCTGGTCTGTAGGCCTCTTTGTCATCTTCCTACAGAGAGGACATTCTGACGGTTGATGGTCTGGTCCCAAACATTTTAGACACCAGTCATGGGTGTCTGTGGCCAAAAATGGTCACATTTGGAACACTTCCTAAAACCACTAGCTGCTTTTTCATTTTGGGAAAAAGGAAAGGCCTAAGCCTAAGATGGCGTTGATGCACCCTGAAGGAAGAAAGTTTTCTTCTTTAAAAGAAAAAAAGTAAGTACCGACAGGGTCGTTACCAGTATCTACGGGAAGGCGGACGCGACCACAAAAAATAAGAAAAAGAAACACATTTTCTGCGGTGATAGGAACTGCTTCTTGTTGGCTCCGTGGAAAACAAAGAACTGAGGAGGGAGAGCTGGAAAGTGGGAAGGCAGCTACGCAGGTGCAGTGGGATGCTCCCAAAAGGTTTCCTATTGGACGTTGGGGAGCATTCGCACACAGGCTCCATTGGTACCGATGTCACTCATAGGTGAAGACTATATTCCTGCTTGTTCCTGGAGATGTATTGATACACCGGGAAGATGTATTACAACAATTTTATAAACTGAAGAGTAGCAAATCACCTGGACCGGCTGGAATACATCCAAGAATGTTGAAGGAACTGAAATATGAGACTGCAGACCTACTATTTGTAATCTGTGAACTATCATCAAAAACATCTGTAATACCTGAAGATTGGAGGATGCCAATGTAACACCAATTTTTAAAAAGGGTTCTAGGGGTAATGAAGGAATCTACAGACCGGTGAGCCTGACGTCAGTACAGGAAAAATGGTATAAATTATAAAGAACAAAATTACTGAACATGTAGATAGTCATGGCTTAATGGGAAACAGCCAACATGGCTTTAGCCAAGGAAGGTCTTGTCTTACTAATCTGTTGTTTTTTTGAAGATGTGAATAAACAGTTAGACAAAGGTGAGTCAGTTGATATAGGTTATCTGGATTTTCAGAAAGCCTCTGACAAGGTCCCTAAAGAGAGATTTGGCAAAATTAAAAAGTCATGGGATAGGAGGCAGTGTACTATTGTGAATCAGGAACTGGTTAAAATATAGAAAGCAGAGGGTAGGGCTAAATGGCCAATTTTCCCAATGGAGAAAGGTTAATAGTGGAGTACCCTAGGGATCTGTGCAGCGTTTGCTATTTAACATATTCGTAAATAACCTGGAAATGGGAATAACGAGTGAGGTAATCAAATTTGCAGATGACACAAAATTATTCAAAGTTGTTAAAAACCATGAAGATTGTGAAAAATTGCAAGAGATCCTTGAAAAACTGGAAGACTGAGCATCCAAATGACAGATAAGATTTAATGTGGACAAGTGCAAAGTTATGCACCTAGGAAAGAACAACGCAAACTATGGTTACAGGGATACAAGGATCCACATTAGGAACCACCATCCAGGAAAATGATTTAGGCGTCATCATGGATAGCATGTAGAAATCTCCACCCAGTGTGCAGCAGTGGCCAAGAGAGCAAATAGAATGCTACATATCATAAGGAAAGGAATGGAGAATAAAACAAAGGATATTATAATGCCTCTGATTCATTCCATGGTGCGACCACACCTTGAATATTGTGTGCAATGCTGGTTGCCGTATCTTAAAAAGGATATAGCATTATTAGAAAAGGTAGAGAGAAGAGCCACCAAAATGGTAAAGAGGATGGAAAGATACCCCTATGAAGAGAGGCTTAAAAGGTTAGGGCTCTTCAACGTGGAAAAGAGATGGCTGAGGAGAGATATGATAGAGGTCTATAAATTAATGAATGGAGTGGAACGGGTAAACGTAGATCAATTGTTCATGCCATCAAAATATAGAAAGACTAGGGGACATGCAATGAAGCTATAGGATAACCTATTTAAGATTAATAAGAGAAAATATTTTTTCACTCAACGTGTAATCAAACAGACACAGTGGGTCCCTTTTATAGCAACAGGATAAAATGAAAATAAACATAACTCTTTCTTATATCTCAACAAATAGGGACGACCTACATGGAGTGGTGGGTACACCCCTAAACAAAGGCATATGGAGGGGTGACCTGCATGGAGAAGCAGGTGCATCTACTCTTGCTGCCTTGCTGGGCAGACTAGATGGACCATACTGGTCTTTATCTGCCGCTGTATACTATGTTACTATTACCGGAGGATGTAGTAAAAGCTGTTAGTGTAGCCGGGTTTAAAAAAGCTTTGGACAAGTTCCTGGAGGAAAGGTCCATAAATCATTATTAAAGGGGACCCGAGATGTTCACTACTTGCCCCAATACAAGCATTGTGGAACCTGTGTCTTTTGGGGAAACTGCTAGGTACTTGTGACCTAGATTGACCACTGTTGTAAACAGGATACTAGGCTCCATGGACCTTGGTCTGACCCAGGATGGCATATCTTACGTTCTTATTATTGAAACTAGAAAGGTTAGAATCAAGTGCTTTTTTTGTTTTCATTTTGGTTTAGAAGCCTTTGAGGCACTGTGTGGGGATTGCGTTGAGATAGCATAGTTACAGGAACAGCAGGAATAAGTCTTCACATATGGGGTATGTCGGTACTGACGGAGCCCGTGCGGGAACGCACACCAGCGTCCAAAAAGAAAGCCTTTGGGAGCATGCCCATACGCATGCGCGCTGCCTTCCCGCCAATTCACTTCCCTCACATCAGTTGAGTTTGTAGCTGAGATCGAAGGAGGGAAGTAGACAAATTAGAAAGAGAGAAAGAGAAAGAGAGAAACAACTCCTAGGGGAGGTGGGTGGGTTGTGAAGACTTATTCCTGCTGTTCCCGGAGATCACCTGTTACAGGTGAGTAACTATGCTATCTCCAGGAACAAGCAGGAATGAGTCTTCACATATGGGGATTCCCAAGCTAAGAGATGCCTGGAGGAGGCCCCAGCATGTTACTAATCTAATGGATGGGCCATGCTTCCTCTCGAGGACCTCAGGCATCCAAAGGGATGGAGGGTAGGAGTTGAACTAACAGTGTAAAAAGGGTACTGTGGAACAGCTTGACTAAACAAGGTATCCAGAGGGTGTCCTTGTGTAGAAAATAACTGTTTTTTTTTTTTAATTCTTTATTTTCGTTTTATAACAACAGAGGAAAGGAAGACATACAGCTAAAGACAAATACATAACATGTAATACATACACCAAAGTAAACCCCTACCACCCCCCTCCCCCCTGCTTCTTCTCTAGAAAACTAAGCATTCCCAAAGCGGGCGTGTACTTACATGATTGCATTACAAAACCTAACGGTGACCTAAAACATGATGAGTGCACATTATACAGGCATGTTGGAACAATAAGCAGATTGTACATAATCATTAGGGATCTGCCATTTAGACAAGCAGGATTAAGTTTGGACATGGGGAATAGCTCTCCGAGGTATCTGCTCATATTTACTATATAAGCAGACAAGGTTCCACCATTCATGGACAGTAAGTCGAGAGCTATCCTTCCAATTCCTCGTGATTAAGCATATGGCTATACCTAGCATGAAATAAAGGAGAAAGCGACCCTTCTTAGGAAGAGAGGGGACCTCCGCCACGGAGCAGAGTCCCACGACCTTCCAAGAAAAGGAGCATGGAAAGTGTAAGATTGATTGAATACGACCCCAGACCCGCCCCCCAATAGACCTGCAGTTGAGGACATTCATATAGAACATGAACGAAGGATCCCACATCAGTATGGCTAGACCAACACAGGTCCCTAGCATTTGGGTTCCATTTGACCAATTTTCTGGGGCATAAAAGCATCTGTGTGCAGAGAGGAAGAGAGTCTGGGTAACAGAGGCAGACCGGGAAACCCGCACCACTTTACTCCAAAACGCTCCATTGCACAGGGGTTATAGTGGTTTGCAATTCGCGCTCCCCCATGATCAGTGAAGTATTAGGAGAAGCTTGCGCAACCTGAGCAATGGTAGAAAAAGGCAGGGTCATCAACATTAGGAGCGGAAAGGCATATACATGTAACTTCTAGACAACCTATCTTGAGGAGAACTCTAGACCATCTACCTTCTGTATCTGAGCTAGTCGCAACAACAGTAGCATGCAGAGATTTCCAAACCAGTATGGCAACCCCACATTTCTTAGAAACTGCAGGGGAATAAGCGGCCACCATGTAAGGTTTAATATGAGTTCAAGAGTTTCCTTCGAATTTAAGTGCGTTTATTGGAGAAAAAGCAGATCCGCTGCTTCCTAAGTAAGGTAGCTTAGGATTTTCTTCCGTTTTATCGGATTATTGATGCCTTTTACGTTCAATGAAAAAATCTTACATGGTGCCATCAGTCGGTAGAAGACATTGTAGGTAAGGACGCTTAATAACAGAGAACATAAGCAGAAGCGGTACAACAATGTCGTAATCACCGAGTATTCTAGCTAATACACCCCATATTGAAAAGTATGTACCAACGTATCTTAGAGAAGAAGCAAAACCCCCAAAGAATATGGCGACCAGATGTCTGCGGGAGGAGGCCCTAGAGAGGAAATAGAAGACATGTATGTGAAAGAAAGAAACACCAGAGTCCATAATAACACTGTCTCTGATACTCATCGAGGCTGCTGTGGGTAGATGGAGTCGGGTCACAGATACCATCAAGAATAAGGCAACAGACTACCCACGCCAGACTCTTTGCAAGGCTGCGGCGGATCCAATATGGCAGGTACAGCGGGTAGAAGAAGGCTTGCAGGAATATTCTGGGAGTCAGCGCATCAAGTCGGCTTCTTTGGAATCCAAAAACTCCGCTAGTAGATCAGGGTCCTCGAATGTTCTTGTCTGATTGTGAAGCGTGACTCGGAGCTTGGCCGGGTACATCAGGCTGTAGCGTGCTTGTAGTTGCTGAAGCCTCGGCCGGAATTCCAGAAAGCGCTGTCGGCGGTCGACTGTGGGTTTAGACAAGTCGGGATAGAAGGAGATCTTGTGGCTCTCAAACTCCATATGGCCCTTTGCCCGAGAGGCACTTAGAATTTGCTCCACGTGTTGATATCTCAATAGTCGAAAAATGATAGGCCGCGGGGTCTTCCTGTTGAGCGTTATGCTTGTGGGTACACGATGAGCGCAATCAATCTCCAAATCTTTGGTAAAGGTGATTTGGAGCAAGGAAGGGAGGACCTTGCATAAAAACTCTTTCATGTCACCCGATTCCGCTCCCTCCGGTATGCCCACGAGTCGTAAGTTATTGCGGCGCGCTCTATTATTGCCATCTTCCACCTCTTTCTGCAAGGCCCGCACTTGTCGTTCAACTTTGTCGAGTTTGGACAACCGGGCCGCATGGGAGTCCAATATGCTCTCCATTTTGTCCTGACGCGAAGAAAGCCCTTCTAGCTTGCTTTGCAACACACCAAAATCGTCCCGCAGCGCTCGGAGTGCTTCACCGTTTGCCTGCACAAGGGTTTTGACCCCTCTAATCTCTACGAGGATTTCCTGCTGCATTTCGGGGCCCTCGCACGAGGCCGGCCCCTTCTGCGGGGACGGAGGTTCAATTTTGGAACGTTTGCCGTGAGAAGCCGCTGGAGACCCGAATTCCAGGCGCGTTGGTTTGGTCCCCGCCATCTCACCAATGTGCCCCGGCAAAATCAGAGTAGAAATTCCAAATATGTGAGGTGTTAATTCAGGATTCTGAGTAGGCCTCTCGGGAGCCTCAGCGTTATGCGACCATCCCGCTGGACATCAGGCTCCGCCCCCCAGAAAATAACTGTTAGTAAGGGATAGTAAGTCCGGATTCTTAAAAATGGATCTTACCCAAAATATTGCGAGAGTATATATATGGGGAGGCTAATATGGGTCTATTGGTTAAGAACCATCACATTGTCCTCACATGGAATTTCTTTACTGTGGGAAGTACAGGAATAAAATTAGCAATACAGACAGAGATAAGAAACATTAATGTCTAGAACTAACCCCAGGGAAACAGGGGAGTTTTAAAAGAAGTTGGGACTTTGGAGAAAAGCTGAGCTTCTGTATAGTCCAAAGTCTAAAATCTTTCTGTCCCTAGAGCAGAATGGTGCCCAGGGAAAGAAAAGAAAAGACAAATCTGACTGGTCCGGATGAAAAGGTCAAAGTACCTTTACAGAAAAAGAGGATGGGTTTCTAGAACCTCTTTATCCAGACGAAAAATTGTACTAGGCGGTTTAGCCTCCAATTTCTGAAGATCAGTGATGTGTGTTCCCTAAGTGATAGCAC
Organism: Ichthyophis bannanicus; assembly: GCA_033557465.1. NCBI lineage: Eukaryota > Metazoa > Chordata > Amphibia > Gymnophiona > Ichthyophiidae > Ichthyophis > Ichthyophis bannanicus. The sequence continues at coordinate 1,271,171,392 of CM066033.1, read as the reverse complement.
TTAGGATAACAACTTTACCTGGAGAGCTTCAGATATAAGGTAACCTGATTATGACATAAAAAAAAGGTTACGGTAAAAGAAGGAGTTTCCTAACTTCACCAGATAAATTGGATGTCCATTTAATAATCTTATGGTATGCTGGAACAGCATTGATGTTGACAGTAAACAAATATTTCAGGGTCAGATTGTATAAGGAGATTCGTCTAACCACAAGAAGGGTTAAGACCTCCTTGAGGATAGTCGTTGAGAATCACTTATTAGTCAAAGGTGTAAGAATCCTATGCAAGGTTAATGGAAACCAGTAGGATGATTCTTACTTATGACAAGAGGTCTAGGTCTTAAAAGACTAGTCCTTGGATAACTAGGTCTTGAGACATACTTGAAGGAGTGCAAAGGAGATCCTTAATCCTAAGATAGAGGATCTGGATCCTTCTATAACTTCAGAGTAGAAGCTGGAAGAAAAAACGCAATATAAAGGGGATACCATGCTTGCCTCTCCATGAGAGCAGTATGAGTATCATGCGTTCTTTGCTTATCCTAAGCTTCAATGAAGTATTGGAAATTAGAAGAATTGCAGTAGATAAGGACCAACTGCAATGATCAGGAATGCATCCCTGTTGTAAGAGTTCCTTTGAGGATGTGGAACAACCCAGGGAGTCGTGCTATTCCTTAACTTTCAAAGTCGTCTAGGCCCTGGTTCCTTTTCTTGAAGGGGAATTTTAAGGAAGATGATAAAAATAGGAAGAAACAGTCATGTGGCAGCATGACTGGGTAGAGCCCACCAGTTGAAAGTTGTTTAACCGCCTGGAAGCTACGTACCAGGGGTGGACTCTGACACTCTCTGGCAAAGGCCCATAGTTGCAGAGCTTTATTGCATAGTTGCAGAGAGCATGCTGTAGGTTGCTTAGGTGAGACCTGGCTGTCAGGTAGCCAGTGTGCAACCAAATCTATTCTGCTGGAATAGAATTGAAGATGGCCAAAAATAGTAGACAGGCTTTTTGCCTTGCAATGATAAATTATAAAAGAGGGTTCTGAAACCTCCTTTGGAACCATCTGTTATTAAGACAGCAGAAAGATATCAGGTCCTACAGAGATTAAAAAAGGACTAACAGACATAATTAGGAATGGTAAAGAGTAGTTACTCACCTGTAACAGGTGTTCTCCAGGAGCAGCAGGAATCAGTCCTCACTTATGGGTGATGTCGATGGAGCCCCCGTGTAGAGCATTTCCCCAGCTTTCTAAGAAAGCCTTTGGGAATACTGCACGCATGCGCGGTCCCCTTCCCGCCTAAAGGTCCATCTTGCTCAGTCTAATGACATAGCTAAAAAACAGCACACAAAAATGTAAAAATGAACTATGTACAACTGCAACTCCCAGGGGAGGAGGGAGGGTTGTGAGGACTGATTCCTGCTGCTCCTGGAGAACACCTGTTATAGGTGAGTAACTACTCTTTCTCCAGGACCAAGCAGGAAGTCAGTCCTCACTTATGGGACTCCCCAGCTTCAGGCTACCTGGGACCCAGAGCTGAAAAATGAGCTCCCTTTAGCCGCAGCATCAGAGAAAGGATTTCACTGAAACATACCCCCACCGGTAGCCCAACCAGAGGGCTGGAGGGTAGGAGTTGATCAAACATCAAAGAGATTCCGTAGTACTGCCTGACCAAAAGCACTGTCCCTACGAGGCCTCCCTCTCCAGGCAGTAATGGGCCGCAAAAGTCTGGCTTGAGGACCAAGTTGCAGCCCTGCAAATGTCTACCAACGGTACAGAGCGGAGATGAGCTACTGAGGCAACCATTGCCCTGACACGGTGGGCCGTGACCCGACCCTGCAAGGGAAGGTCAGCTGCCCTGTAAGCCCAGGTGATACAGTCAGCCACCCAGATGGACAAAGTACGCTTGGAGACAGCTAACCCTAAGTTATTAGGGTCAAAAGAGATAAAGAGCGGAGTAGCCCTCCTATGCCCCGGTGTATGCTCAATGTAGAAGGATAAGGCTCTCCTACAGTCCAGGGTATGCAGGACTGTCTCAGCCCGGTTGGCATGGGACCTAGGGAAGAACGTTGGAAGAACCACCTCCTGGTTAAGATGGAAAGAGACAACCTTTGGGAGGAACTTAGGATGAGTCCTAAGGACTACCCTGTTCCTATAGAAGCGAGTGTAAGGCCTGTCTTTTGGGTCCTGCTTCCTGTTCCACACGCAGGAACCAAAAGGCAGGCAGAGCTCCGGAGTCTCAATGCGTAGATGAGACAATGGTGCAGAGATGAGGGTTTTCGATTTGTTAGGAACTAGGGAACATTCTGGGGAAAGGAGGGGCTCTTCCGAAGGGATGGGCTTCACCTTAACCGGGATGGAACCAGGCTGCTGGCATTAACCTTTAAAAAGGAGATAGAGCAGCTTTTAAACTAGATATTAGGGGAAAGCCGACAGTAGCCCAAGAGCGGATGGTTCGGAAGAATGTATCATTGAAGGATACTACCAAAAGCAGAGAGGTTCCACAAAAGAGTAAACTAGCCCAAATGCCCTCAAGTAATGAGCAGACAGAGCTTAAAGATCCCAAATTACCCATGTCTAACAATAGCCAAATTAATATGAATAAAATACATTCTCTAAAATGCTTGTATGCAAATGCTAGAAGTCTAAAAAATAAGATGGGAGAGTTAGAATATGATTTATATTTAGATATGATTGGAATATCAGACACATGGTGGAAGGAGGACAACCAGTGGGACACTGTGATACCTGGGTACAAACTATATCGTAATGATAGAGCTGATCAAATTGGTGGAGGGGTTGCTCTCTATGTTAGAGAGGGCATTGAGTCAGAAAGGATTCAAGTTTTGCAGGAAACAAAATCTGCTGTAGAATCTATATGGATTAAAATTCCATGTAAAAGGGGGAAGGCGATGGCAGTGGGGGTGTACTATCGACCGCCTGGCCAGAATGACCAAATGGATGACGAAATGTTCAAAGAAATCAAGAAAGCTAACAAAAGTTACAGCGCAGTAATAATAATGGGTGATTTCAACTACCCCGGTATCGACTGGGTCAGTGTCACGTCAGGACATGCTAGAGAGATAAAGTTCCTAGATGAAATAAATGACTGCTTCTTGGAGCAGCTGGTTCATGAACCGAACAGAGGGGAAGCCATATTAGACCTAGTCCTTAGTGGAACACCAGATCTACTGCAAGAGATAAGGTTGTTGGGGCCACTTGGCAATAGTGATCATAGCATGATTGCCTTTGATTTAATTTGTGGAGGAGGGATAGTAAGGAAATCCACAGTACTACCTTTTAACTTTCGAAAGGGAGACTATGATAAAATGAGGAAAACTGTTAAGAAAAAACTAAAAGGAGCAGTTGCAAAGGTTAAGGACGTACATCAGGCTTGGCTGTTGTTGAAAAATACTATCTTGGAAGCCCAGACCAGCTGTATTCCACGCTTTAAGAAAAGTGGAAGGAAGTCCAAACAACTGCCAGCATGGCTTAAAGTTGAGGTCAGAGAGGCTGCTGTTGCCAAAAAAGCATCTTTCAGGAAATGGAAAAAAGAGCCAAACGACGAAACCTGGAAACAGCACAAGCACTGGCAAGTCAAATGCAAGGCATTGATAAGGCAGGCAAAGGGAGAATTTGAGAAGAAGCTTGCTGCGGAAGCAAAAACGCGAAGTAAAGAACTTTTCAAGTACATTCGTAGCAAAAAACCTGAGAGAGAGTCAGTTGGTCCATTAGATGATAAAGGGGTTAAAGGAGCACTAAGAGGCGACAAGGCGATAGTGGAGGGACTGAATGAATTCTTTGCTTCGGTCTTTACTGAGGAAGATGTAGGGATGTTACCCATGACTGAAGTGGTATTTAAAGGTGCGGAAGAATTGAAGGAAATATCAATACATCGGGAAGATGTATTACAACTATTAGATAAACTGAAGAGTAGCAAATCACCTGGGCCGGATGGTATACATCCAAGGGTGTTGAAGGAACTGAAATATGAGATTGCAGACCTGCTATTAGTAATCTGTGAACTATCATTAAAATCAACTCTAATACCTGAAAATTGGAGGATCGCCAATGTAACACCAATTTTTAAAAAGGGTTCCAGGGGTGATCCGGGAAACTACAGACCGGTGAGCCTGACGTCAGTACTGGGAAAAATGGTAGAAACCATCATAAAGAATAAAATTACTCAGCATGTAGATAGTCATGACCTAATGGGAGACAGCCAACATGGCTTTAGACAAGTAAGATCTTGTCTAACTAATCAGTTATGTTTTTTTGAAGGAGTGTATAATCAGGTGGACAAAGGTGAGTCGGTTGATATTGTGTATCTGGACTTTCAGAAAGCCTTTGACAAGGTCCCTCATGAGAGACATTTGGCAAAACTAAAGAATCATGGGATAGGAGGCAGTGTACAATTGTGAATCAGGAACTGGTTAAAAGATAGAAAGCAGAGGTTAGGGCTAAATGGCCAATTTTCCCAATGGAGAAAGTTGAATAGTGGTGTACCCCAGGGATCTGTGCTGGGGTCCGCTTCTTTTTGACATATTCATAAATTACCTGGAAAGTGGAATAACGAGTGAGGTTATCAAATTTGCAGATGACACAAAACTATTTAAAGTTGTTAAAACCCAAGAGGATTGTGGAAAATTGCAAGAGGATCTTGATAAATTGGAAGACTGGGCATCAAAATGGCAGATGAAATTTAATGTGGACAAGTGCAAGGTTATGCACCTAGGGAAGAACAACCCAAACTATGGTTACACGATGCCAGGTTCCACATTAGGAACTACCACCCAGGAAAAAGATTTAGGCGTCATTGTGGATACCATATTAAAACCCTCGGCCCAGTGTGCAGCAGTGGCCAAGAGAGCAAATAGAATGCTAGGTATGATAAGGAAAGGAATGGAAAATAAAACAAAAGATATTATAATGCCTCTATATCGTTCCATGGTGAGACCGCACCTTGAATATTGTGTGCAATTCTGGTCGCCGTATCTTAAAAAGAATATAGCGATTTTAGAAAAGGTTCAGAGAAGAGCCACCAAAATGGTAAAGGGGCTGGAAGGATACTCCTATGAAGAAAGGCTAAAAAGGTTAGGGCTCTTTAACCTGGAAAAGAGACGGCTGAGGGGAGATATGATAGAAGTCTATAAATTAATGAACGGAGTGCAACGGGTAAACGTAGATCGATTGTTTACCTTATCAGAATATAGAAAGACTAGGGGACATGCAATGAAGCTACAGGGTAAACTATTTAAGACTAATAAAAGAAAATATTTTTTCACTCAACGTGTAATCAAACTCTGGAATTTGTTACCGGAGGATGTAGTAAAGTCTGTTAGTGTAGCTGGGTTTAAAAAAGGTTTGGACAAGTTCCTGGAGGAAAGGTCCATAAACCATTATTAAGAAGGGACCCAGGATATCAATGCTTGAACCAATACAAGCATTATGGAACCTGTGTCCCTTGGGGAAACTGCTAGGTACCTATCATCTAGATTGGCCACTGTTGGAAACAGAATACTGGGCTTGATGGACCTTGGTCTGACCCAGTATGGCATATCTTATGTTCTTATGAGATGAACCTTAGATGCTTCTGTTAAAAAGAAGTAGGCTCAGAGGTTCTAAACCTCACACAGAAAAACTGAGAATAGAAATATCAGAAACCCTGCGACTGCTGGGCTTGCTGAGGCTGTTGAGGGCTTGATTTTCTTAGCCTGGTTTGATGTTGCCTGTCTTTGGAAACATCTGCATGATGGGTAGGAGATGGATAAAACTTTTTTCCCCTAGGGGATAAAGCTTTTTAGGAGAGTTTTTATTGGCTGGGATAGAGGAAAGTTTTGACAATCCTCTGACAGTAAGAGCCTCAGTGTTTAACTGAGTAGTTTGAAATAAAGCATCCTTGTTAAAGAGATTTTCACCAGTACAAGAACATAACATAAGAACATAAGATATGCCATACTGGGTCAGACCAAGGTCCATCAAGCCCAGTATTCTGTTTCCAACAGTGGCCAATCTAGGTCATACGTACCTAGCAGTTTCCCCAAGGGACACAGGTTCCACAATGCTTGTATTGGTTCAAGCATTGATATCCTGGGTCCCTTCTTAATAATGGTTTATGGACCTTTCCTCCAGGAACTTGTCCAAACCTTTTTTAAACCCAGCTACACTAACAGCCTTTACTACATCCTCCGGTAACAAATTCCAGAGTTTGATTACACGTTGAGTGAAAAAATATTTTCTTTTATTAGTCTTAAATAGTTTACCCTGTAGCTTCATTGCATGTCCCCTAGTCTTTCTATATTCTGATAAGGTAAACAATCGATCTACGTTTACCCGTTCCACTCCGTTCATTAATTTATAGACTTCTATCATATCTCCCCTCAGCCGTCTCTTTTCCAGGTTAAAGAGCCCCAACCTTTTTAGCCTTTCTTCATAGGAGTAGCCTCCCATCCCCTTTACCATTTTGGTGGCTCTTCTCTGAACCTTTTCTAAAATTGCTATATCCTTTTTAAGATATGGCGACCAGAATTGCACACAATATTCAAGGTGCGGTCTCACCATGGAACGATATAGAGGCATTATAATATCTTTTGTTTTATTTTCCATTCCTTTCCTTATCATACCTAGCATTCTATTTGCTCTCTTGGCCGCCGCTGCACACTGGGCCGAGGGTTTTAACATGGTATCCACAAGGACGCCTAAATCTTTTTCTTGGGTGGTGGTTCCTAATGTGGAACCTTGCATCGTGTAACCATAGTTTGGGTTGTTCTTCCCTAGGTGCATAACCTTGCACTTCTCCACATTAAATTTCATCTGCCATTTTGATGCCCAGTCTTCCAATTTATCAAGATCCTCTTGCAATTTTCCACAATCCTCCTGGGTTTTAACAACTTTAAATAGTTTTGTGTCATCAGCAAATTTGATAACCTCACTCGTTATTCCACTTTCCAGGTCATTTATGAATATGTCAAAAAGCAGCGGACCCAGCACAGATCCCTGGGGTACACCACTATTCACCTTTCTCCATTGGGAAAATTGGCCATTTAGTCCTACCCTCTGCTTTCTATCTTTTAACCAGTTCCTGATCCACAGTAGTACACTGCCTCCTATCCCATGACTCTTTAGTTTTGCCAAAAGTCTCTCATGAGGGACCTTGTCAAAGGCTTTCTGAAAGTCCAGATACACAATATCAACCGACTCACCTTTGTCCACCTGTTTATTCACTCCTTCAAAAAAACATAACAGATTAGTAAGACAAGATCTTCCTTGTCTAAAGCCATGTTGGCTGTCTCCCATTAGGTCATGACTATCTATATGCTGAGTAATTTTATTCTTTATGATGGTTTCTACCATTTTTCCCGGTACTGATGTCAGGCTCACCGGTCTGTAGTTTCCCGGATCACCCCTCGAACCCTTTTTAAAAATTGGTGTTACATTGGCGATCCTCCAATCCTCAGGTATTAGAGATGATTTTAATGATAGTTCACAGATTACTGATAGCAGGTCTGCAATCTCAAATTTCAGTTCTTTCAACACCCTTGGATGTATACCATCCGGCCCAGGTGATTTGCTACTCTTCAGTTTATCTAATAGTTGTAGGACATCTTCCCGATGTATCGATATTTCCTTCAATTCTTCCACACCTTTAAATACCACTTCAGTCGTGGGTAACATCCCTACATCTTCCTCAGTAAAGACCGAAGCAAAGAATTCATTCAGTCTCTCCGCTATCGCCTTGTCGCCTCTTAGTGCTCCTTTAACCCCTTTATCATCTAATGGACCAACTGACTCTCTCACGGGTTTTTTGCTACGAATGTACTTGAAAAGGTCTTTATTTCGCGTTTTTGCTTCCGCAGCAAGCTTCTTCTCAAATTCTCTCTTTGCCTGCCTTATCAATGCCTTGCATTTGACTTGCCAGTGCTTGTGCTGTTTCCAGGAGTATTTCCCAGCCTTTCTTGTACCCAATCTGTCCAAGTCTGAAGCTTGGAGCCAGGCCAGGCGTCGTGCTCCTATGGCTATAGCAGAAGTTCTGCTAATAGACTCAAAACAGTCTCGGGAAGCACGATTAAGGAACCTAGAGATATTTTGAGCATGATTGACTAATTAAGAAATAGTCTGCTCTCTTCTGCTCTTGAAGGAAAGGGTTCAGAAGCTTTAAGCTCTTTGTGACCTCTTCAAGAGACAATCCCATATAGAAAATATATGAGATAATTCTTGCTGAAAGCATGGATGCCTGGAAGCATCGACGTCCAAAGGCATCTAAAGTCCTAGACTCACGACCTGGCGGATAAGAGGAGTGCTTCTTTGCACTTTTAATACGCCTCATTGCTGATTCTACAACAATAGAATGATGAGCAAGTTGAGTCTTTTGAAAACCTGGAGAAGGTGGCACTTTGTACCTAGTTTCAAGTGTTTCAGAATGTGGTGATACCGTTAAAGGAGTTTCCCACATCTTTAAAAGTAGATCTTGTAAAATCTGATGCAAAGGAAGCATGATTAGCTCCTTTGGCAACCAGGGGGATTGCAGGGTCTCTGAATCCCCTGGTAAGGATTCTTCACCAGGTAGTAACCTCGCCATATCAAGCAGAAAAGCTTGAAAAGAAATCTCCCCTGAGGAGGACCCTCTAAAATGAGGGGTAAAGGCTAGACTTGTTGAAAATTCATCCTTGGTACCGATGGGCTCATCCCAGTCATCGGTATCGGAAGACTTGAAAGGATGACGCATCAGATTTTCCCTAAATCGATGTCTTCGGTAGCACCCGAAGTCGGTATCGAGACGGGTCGGTACCGAATCATCCATGCTAGGGATCGATTCCAGGCTCGGCATCGAAGGAATCGAGCCTGTCGAAGCAAGTATAGACGGTACCGACACCGATGCCGAGACTGGTACCGAAGGCGATACGGATACTGGAGGAACGGTCTGCAGCCACTCTAACGGTACCGAAGTAACCGAGAGCGCTAGACTACGTTCATCAGTGAGGAGCGTTTCATCCATCACCGTAGCCGATGCAGGGGTGTCGGTACCACTCGAAGCGGCCACAACCACCGAGCATGGCCCAGGTATGTTCACCGAGGTGAGAACCCCGGGAACGACCTGAAGCCCCGTTAATGCTTTGGAACCCGAAGACTCCCGCCGGGGCTTTATTGCCAAAATGTCCTCGAGGGCAAAGCTGGAGCAATCTCGATACTGGAAAGGAGATCTACCACTCGAGGACTGGCTAGTCTTTACAGATTTTTGTTTGGTTACTGATTCTGTGGAGATATTCTAGCTGGTGACATCGAGTGCGATCTGAACCGGGTATCGAGCCGTGCTCGATTCTGAAGATTTCTTCTGTTTGAACTCCAGCAGGAAAGACACTCCAGTGAGCAATGGTCAGGACCCAAACATTTTAGACACCAAGTATGGGTGTCTATCATAAGATCATAAGATATGCCATACTGGGTCAGACCAAGGTCCATCAAGCCCAGTATTCTGTTTCCAACAGTGGCCAATCTAGGTCATATGTACCTAGCAGTTTCCCCAAGAGACACAAGTTCCACAAAGCTTGTACTGGGTCAAGCATTGATATCTTCGGTCACTTCTTAATAATGGTTTATGGACCTTTCCTCCAGGAACTTGTCCAAACCTTTTTTAAACCCAGCTACACTAACAGCCTTTACTACATCCTCCGGTAACAAATTCCAGAGTTTGATTACACGTTGAGTGAAAAAATATTTTCTTTTATTAGTCTTAAATAGTTTACCCTGTAGCTTCATTGCATGTCCCCTAGTCTTTCTATATTCTGATAACGTAAACAATCGATCTACGTTTACCCGTTCCACTCCGTCTGGTCTGGGCTTCCAAGATAGTATTTTTCTAAAAGAATATTTGTACCGCCACACTTAGAGCATTTAAGGGTAGTGGCTGGCTTTTCCATAGCGGAAAAATGGAGGCCTAGTGGCCTAGAAACTGACAGACACTAACAGGAAAAAATTTTTTGAAAAGAAGAAATTATTTAGAAAAAACAAAAGAAAAGCACCGGCGGTACCGGTGGCGTCGAGGGAAGGCAGACGCGATCACAAAAAAGTAAGAATAAAAAGAAGAATTTTCTGCGGTGACAGGAATACGTCCTGCTGGCTCCGCGGAAAACTGATGTGAGGGAAGTGTTTAGGCGGGAAGGCAGGGCGCATGCATGTGGGATGCTCCCAAAGGCTTTCTTTTTGGACGCTGGGGAGCGTTCCTGCGCAGGCTCCTTCGGTACCGACGTACCCATATGTGAAGACTCATTCCTGCTTGTTCCTGGAGATACTTGTTACCTGTAGGCATGAGATAGCTCAATAGCTCTTGGAGCTAGAAGAGTGAACTTCCCTTGAAAACAAGAGATTCATGCCTAGAGTTAACTCAGTGTATCAATGTTGTCTCAGCATGGATGAGATACAAATCAGACGCCTCTTTCGATAAAAAGGCAGGTCTATAGGTTCTGAACCTCATACAGGAAGAAAAAGAAATCAGGAACCCTGTAGCTACTGGGTTTGCTGAGCCAGTTGAGGTTTTGGTTTTCTTAGCCTGGTTCGATGTTGCCCCTCTTTACGGAAAGAGTAGTGGATCCGTGGAATAGTCTCCCAGTGGAGGTGGTAGAGATGAGGACAGTAACTGAATTCAAGAAAGCATGGGACCAACACAGAGGATCTCTAAAGGCAAAAAGTGGACTGTTGTAGTTGTTATGGAAGGACAGACTAGATAGGCCATGTGGTCTTTTTCTGTCGTCATATTTCTATGTTTCTATGTTTCTGTTGAGAAACATCTGTCTGAGGGGTAGAAGATGGATAAAACTTTTCCCCCTAGGGGAATAAAGTTTCCTAGAAGATCTGTTATTAGCTGGGACAGAGGAAAGTTTTGACAATCCTCTGAAAGTAGCACTATCAGTGTTTAACTGACTAGCTTGAAACAGACAATCCTTGTTGAAGAGATGCTTTCCAGTATAAGGACTATTCCCCAGCTTTTCTTGTACCCATTTATCCAAGTCTGAAGCTTGGAGCCAGGCAATGCGTTGTGTTCCTATGGCTATAGCAGAGGATCTGCTAATAGATTCAAAAGAATCCAGGGAAGCATGATTAAGGAATCTAGAGGTATCAAGAGCATGACTGACTAGTAATAAATAGTCTGCTGTTTTATGCTCTTGAAGAAAAGGGTTCAAAAGTTTTAAGTTTTTTGCATCCTCTTTCAGAGAGAATCCCATATAGAAAATATATGAGATGATTCTTGCTGAAAGCATAGATGCTTGGAAGCATCGATGTCCAAAAACATCTAAGGTCCTAGACTCACGACCTGGCGGATAAGAAGAGTGCTTTTTTGCCTCTCTCTGCTCTGGGAAGAGCAGTGCCCTCACAGTGCTCTGCTAGAGAGGTAGATATTTAACTCCTGTGACAACTTGCTGTGAGTTCTAGCTGTTTAGTTAATTATTTGCTGAGTTCTAGCTGTTTATTTAATTATTTATTGTTTGTCTTTATTGGTGTGCTACTTCACCTCCCTGTTCCCTTTAGTTTTGCACTTAAGCTTGTCAGACGGCTGCCTGGGTGAAAATCTTCACAGTCTTGGCAAGTGCATATATCTGTATGATTTGCAAGGTATTGTGGGCAATGTAGTTCATTCACACCAGACACAGCTGCTGACAATAATTTAGTTGTGCTCTTGGGTAAAGCCAATAAGATTTTTATTTATGGGGTTATTTCTCCCAACACAGATATGCTTGGTAGCACATAAATTAGGTTACTTGCTTTCAGTGTTAACTTGGAAAAACAAAACAAAATCAGGAAAACAACAAATGAAAAGCCACAAAGCAAGAAACAAACTGTTCTTTTCAGGTTAACTTCTGATTACTTCCCACATAGATACAGAAGTGATTCTCTCCTAGCTCACAAGCAATTAGGTACGGCTTAATTGCTAGCAGTTATCCAGCTGAAACCCCTTAGCTGGCTTGCTTTCTACTGTGTGGGTCAAATCCTGCTTCAGGAGCTTTTCTGGGTAGATTAAAGAACAAATTTGTATTACTTTGTGATGGTTGCTGTACTTTATAACAGAAAGTTACCAACGGAGTTTAGATAGAGAGCAGTCCATATAAACAGGATCCTCATCTGCTATTATTCCCCCTTGTTCAACAAGCATGGGTTCAATATCATGGATTGGCACAGATGAATCTCTCAAGATGAAATTAGTTCTTACCTGCTAATTGTCTTTCCTTGAGCCTTCTCCGGGCCAGTCCAGGGAAAGGTAGGGTTGTCAATCCCCCATAGTGACTGAGGACTGAAGACTTCAAGCTTTTCCTTGTGATGTGAAGCCACTCCCCCTGAGGTTAATCAAGCAGTCTCCTTCTGACAAAGCGACTAAAGAGAAAGAAACTAAACACAGCAGATTAACCCTGCACATATTGCTAACATTCTATAGTCCGTGAAAAAAACATTTACTACAAACTCTTTTTTTTTTTTTTTTTTAATATTTACATATGCAAGCTATAAGAGCTGCCAGCAGTGTAGACTGAATACTAGAGGCCCCTAAGCATCCTCCTTTAGAAGATATAGACGATGTAATTCTGTAGAGGCGTGAGAAAGCGAACACCGATCCTATAATGCACGTAGGAGATAGAGAACCGGGTGGGACCCTGGACTGGCCCGGAGAAGGCTCAAGGAAAGACAATTAGCAGGTAAGAACTAATTTCATCTTCCTTATCGCTTCTCCGGGCCAGTCCAGGGAAAGGTAGGGCAGTACCAAAGCAGTACCTAAGAATGGGAGGGACCCGCCAAACCGGCGATGAGAGCGGATGCTCCCACTCTGGCATCGTCCCTAGCCTGGACATCTAATCTGTAATGCCTAGCGAAAGAATGCAGTGTAGACCAAGTCGCCGCTCTGCAGATATCCACTAGGGGAACAAAAGCAAATTCTGCCCAGGATGTTGCGAGAGCACGAATAGAATGAGCTTTGAGACCCGCAGGTGGGGAAATCCCCCTAGCTTGATAAGCCGCTGTAATAGCAGAGCGAACCCAACGAGCGATAGAAGATTTTGACGCAGCTTGTCCCTTCCGTGGCCCAGTCCACTGGACAAAAAGTCTGTCCATCTTTCGAAACGTTCGTGAGAGCTTAATATACTTCTTTAAGACTCGCCCAAGATCCAAATGTTTAAGCGCTCGATCAATTGGCGAGCCATCGCTCTCCGAAAATACAGGCAATGTAATTGATTGGTTAATATGAAAAACGGAGAGGACTTTAGGCAAAAAAGAGGGAACTGTTCGTATGACCACTCGCTCCGGCAGAAATTGCAGATAAGGCTCTTGGCAAGATAAGGCCTGCAAATCGGAAATTCGTCGAGCGGAACACAAAGCCACCAAAAAGGCCGTTTTCCAAGAACACTCCCGAATTTGCGTAGCGCAGAGGAACTTTAAATGCGACCCAGACAAACCGTCCAAGACAATATTCAAATCCCAAGGAGGAACGATAGGGCGCCGAGGAGGACGTATAATTTGTGCTGCTCGTAGAAAGCGGCGAACATCCGGATGAGCGGAAAGACGGCGATGTTGCACCAAGCCCCTAAAACAAGATAGTGCGGCGACATGCACCTTAAGGGTACTGAGAGCCAACCCCTTATCTAAACCCTGTTGCAGAAAGAGGAGAAGATGAGGCACGGTAGACGCCAGAGGTGATACCTTTTGTCGCTTGCACCAAGCTTCAAAAAGACGCCAGACGCGAACATATCCCAAGGAAGTTCCTGGACGTTTAGATTGGAGAAGGGTAGTTACAACCGAACTTGCATAACCCCTCCTTTCTAAGCGAGACCTTTCAAGAGCCAAGCCGTAAGCAAGAAGCGATCCACTCGCGGCATGAGAATGGGACCCTGAAGCAACTGGTTGATACGAACTGGAAGGAGCCACGGCGGAGCTACAAGAAGTCGAATAAGATCGGCATACCAAGGTCGACGAGGCCAATCGGGAGCAATGAGAATCACCTTCCCTCGGTGATTCGTTATGCGCTGAATAACCAGACTCAACATTGGCCAAGGCGGGAACACATAGAGGAGCGCATCGGAAGGCCAGGGTTGAACTAGGGCATCGAGACCTTCCGACATGCGTTCCCTGCGCCTGCTGAAAAAACGGCTGGCCTTGGCATTGCTGTAGGAGGCCATGAGATCCATCACTGGCTGTCCCCAACGCAATGTTAGCTGATGAAAGATCGCCGCATTTAATTCCCATTCCCCTGGATCGAGAAGATGACGGCTGAGAAAGTCCGCCTGTAGATTTTCTTTGCCCGCAACATGTGCTGCGGAAATGGCCAGGAGATTGCTCTCTGCCCAATCCATCAATTGTTGGCATTCAGACAGTAGAGAAGGAATCTTCGTTCCCCCCTGATGATTGATATAGGCGACGGTCACGGCATTGTCGGAAAAAATCTTGACCGCTGTCCCCTGGAGCAGCGGTGCGAAGTGAAGCAGAGCTAAGCGAGCCGCTCGGAGCTCCAGATGGTTGATCGACCATGAACTCTCTATTGCGGACCATGTCCCCTGTGCAATGCTTGACTGACAATGAGCACCCCACCCCGAGAGGCTTGCATCCGTGGTTAGTAACACCCACGAGGGGTCTTGCAAGGGCATTCCCGCTGTGAGGTGCTCCCGAACTAACCAGCAGTCCAGACTGTGACGGACGCTCTCGGGATAGGGGAGACGCTGAGAGAGCGGATGAAGCTGCGGAGACCATCGTGTAAGCAACGCCTGCTGCAAGGGGCGCATGTGCGCCTTGGCCCACGGAACAAGATCCAGTGCCGCCGCCATGGAACCCAACAGTTGCAAATACGTCCAAGCCGACGGCGCCGTTAAGTTGAGAAACGCTCGGATCTGTTGTAGCAGCTTTTCCACACGAACCTCGGGCAAAAAAACCTTTCCTTGCGCGGTGTCGAAAAATGCACCGAGATAAGTCAGCTGCTGCTGCGGTTGCAGGTGACTTTTGACTTGGTTGATCACCCAGCCGAGTTGCTCGAGAAGTTGCACCACTCGAGCCGTCGCTTGAACCGAGGCAGATCGCGACTCGGCTCTGATCAACCAATCGTCGAGATAAGGGTGTACTCTGATCCCTTCCTTCCGAAGCGCTGCTGCCACAACTACCATAAGCTTTGTGAAAGTACGCGGAGCCGTAGCCAGACCGAACGGCAACGCTCGAAACTGGTAATGGCCCATGGGGAGAGCGAAGCGCAAAAAACGCTGATGCGAACTCCTTATGGGAATGTGCAGATACGCTTCCGTAAGATCGATGGATGAGAGAAACTCCCCCGGTTGAACTGCCCGAACTACAGTACGGAGGGTTTCCATGCGAAAATGAGGCACCCGTAAGGAACGGTTGACCCCTTTGAGATCTAGAACGGGCCGAAAAGAATCTTCTTTCTTGGGAACCACAAAATAGATCGAGTATCGACCGCAACCGTATTGGTCCCGAGGCACCGGAACGATAGCTTTGAGCTGCAACAGGCGAGTCAGGGTGTCCACAATGGCCTGCTTTTTCCGACCGGGACCGCAGGGAGACATTACGAAGGCGGGCAACAGCGGGCATGCGAAATCGAGCGCGTAACCTTCCCGGATGACCTCCAACACCCACTTGTCTGAGGTAATGGTGGTCCAGACCGCTAGAAAGTCCTGTAGGCGTCCTCCCACCGGAATTAGCGGCTGGACCAACTGACCTTCATTGCGGTTTCTTATTGGAGGGCTGGGATGCCCCAAAGTAGGACCTGCCAAATCCTCTGGCTCCCCGAAAGGAGGAACGCCCCCTGGAATAGGGCGCAAAGCGCGCCCCCCGAAATCTACGGGACTCCCTTCCGAACCCCCTGCCGGAAGGAAGCAATCGGGAAGGTTTGGGTTTGTCCTCAGACAAACGACCGCCCTTAGCGTCGCTCAAATCCTTAACAATCTTCTCCAAAGCCTCCCCAAAAAGCAATTTACCCTGATAGGGCAATTTGCTAAGTCTCAATTTGGAAGAAACATCCGCCGACCAGTTGCGTAACCAAAGAAAACGCCTGGCAGCTACCAGAGAGGCCATGGTCTTAGCCGCAATCCGCAGTAAATCATAAAAAGCATCTGCCATATAAGCAGCGGCTGATTCCAGTTTAGGAGCATCGGGAACTGCAGCAGGAGCATCAGGAGACGTATCGCCTTGCAACCAACGAATGGAGGCGCGAGAGACATAAGCCCCACAAACGGCCGATTGTAGAGCCAAGGCACTAGACTCAAAAGCCTGTTTGAGTAGAATCTCCAATTTTCTATCTTGAAGATCCTTTAGAGCTGCAGCCCCTTCCACAGGAATAGTAGTCTTTTTAGTCACTGCGGATATAATTGCATCCACTTTTGGCATGCGAAATAAATCCTTTACGTCCTGAGGAAGCGGGTACAGGCGAGTCAACGCTCGGCTTCCACGTAAGGAAGACTCCGGACACTCCCACTCCGAGTCAATCATCTGTTTGATTACTCTGTGTAAGGGAAAACACTTCTGTTCAGTTTTAACACCCTGCAGCAAGGGATCCTCCAAGGGTTCCTGAGAAGACGCGGGAAGGGAGAGATGGAGCGCTGCCAAAGACTGGGATATGAGAGCTGTGAGTTCTTCCTTACGGAAAACCTTGAAAACATTAGGATCCTCCCCTGGAGCTATCTCCCCTTCTTCCAACTCTTCTGTGTCCCACTCCCCAGGATGTCCTGTAAAAGACTCTGAATCTCCCTGCTCCTGCAACAGCGGGGCCTGAGACAACAAGGGATCTAAGGAATTCTGAACCATATTTTGAATATGAGAGGATCCCTCTCCGGGATCATCAGGCAGTGGTAGGGAAAGTGGCACTGACACAGGTTCAGAAAGTGAAGAAAGCCGCGGAGGCTCAGCAGATCGCATAAGAAATGCCTTGTGCATAGCCAGAATAAAAGCTGGCGAAAAAAAATGAGTCCATGTCCTCCTGAGGCAAAGTTGGAGCTGGGGAGGGTAAATCCGGTAAAACCGCCGCTCTAGAGGACTTCGCTTTCCGTTTATGAGGCTTTGGAGGCTCTGCCAGAGCATTGCCTGACGCCGGTAAAATGGCGGACTTTCCCGCCTTTTCGGCGTGAGGAGAAGGCTCCGGTGAATTAACCAAAGGCTTTTCAGCCATTGATCAAAAACAACTCCGGGATCTCCAAAAAAAAAACCGGTAAGCTCAAAAAGGCAAACTGCCCCGGAGTCCGCGGGCGCGAGCGCCGAAAATCAACCCGGAAGAGAAAACAGGCAAAAAACTCACCGCAGAAGTAAAACTGTGCCCGGCTGAATGGAGCACAGTTTAGCGGGATCACCGGCAAACTCACCGCGGGTAAGACAGAGGAGAAATCTGGGGCCCCCAGTATCACTCTGCACCGGGAGACGGAACAGTGATAGAGGCAGGCTCTACCTCACACTGTAAGAATTAAGTCCCCCACGTCTCCTGCGGTCTTAAAGTGACAGCGTATTTTAAAAGAAAAGTTAAAAGGACTATAGAAGATTAGCTCTGCTAGAGCCAATCATAAATTTAAGAAAGGAAAAAAAGTAAAATGAAACCACTACAGGTGTACTTTGAGGGAGAAGGTAAGTTCGATCCTCTCTAGTCACTGAGGACTGAAA
This sequence comes from Ichthyophis bannanicus, assembly GCA_033557465.1. Lineage (NCBI taxonomy): Eukaryota > Metazoa > Chordata > Amphibia > Gymnophiona > Ichthyophiidae > Ichthyophis > Ichthyophis bannanicus. Next base: position 1,271,153,782 of record CM066033.1, on the reverse strand, counting down.
GACTGCTTGATTAACCTCAGGGGGAGTGGCTTCACATCACAAGGAAAAGCTTGAAGTCTTCAGTCCTCAGTCACTATGGGGGATTGACAACCCTACCTTTCCCTGGACTGGCCCGGAGAAGCGATAAGGAATGGAGCATTTTCAGGAGAATACTTGTTTCCCTGCTGTCTTTCAAGGTTATAGCTAGGGCATAGATCAGTGTTCATACCTGAGCTTCCATTGCTGCTAGAGTTCCTCTCTATATAGCCTGGCCAGTATGTAGTCCAGTTCTTATGTCCAGCCTTCCAATCCAGATCCCTGGACACTGGATCTCTCTTCACATACCTTCTGGCACAGGTCTTAGGGTCCCTTCCACGTGCAGCCTTCTCCCTCACAGGTAGCCTCTGGTGATTCCTAGCTCTGCAGCACCATTCCTCTGGCTTTCCACAGTCCAATGGTGTATGCTGGCCCTTGGAATACTTCCCAGTATACGTACTGCTTTGGACTCTTCTAGACCTCTCAAAGGCTTTTCTCCTCTTTCTTCCAGAGGGTTTCTTTTTCTCTCTGTCCGTCCGGTTTGGCTTCTGCCTCTGATGATCTTTCAGATGAAACTGATGATCCTTCTCTGGATATCCAAGGTGATCATGAAGATGGTCATCTGTAGAATAAACTCTACTCTTATTCTGCTTAGATGAGTGCTCCTCCCTAACACAGCCCAGCTGTGCTGAATCAGGCCCTGCCCTTTGAGATGAGTGCTTAGGGATTACCTCATAGCCCTCCTGATTGAACACACGTTTTCTCACTTCAGCTCCTCTCATGGCTGTTGGAAACCTGGTGCATTCTGGGACTGGTAGTCTTTTATGGGAAAATTCTGTTTTCTCATTTCTACCAGCACTGACAGGTTGCTTGTTCAGAGACACTTCACCTTTTCTATAGCCCCTTCCTGAGCTATGATAAGCTTCCTTATCACAAGCTTTCTCAGCTGTATAACTTACCTTGCCTCTCTCAACTAACTGGGCTTTGTGTGGTAGCCAGGTTAACTGTTACTTTAAATTAAATATCTCTCCCTGCTTTGTCCCCAGAACCTGCTGTGTTTTAAACTTTTTTTCCAGCTCTAGCCTACCTGAGGGACTAACCCCTCCCCCCTGCTGAGGGTACAGGACAGGGTACCTTGTAACAGCCCTCTTTTAATAGGTCTTATTTCCCTCCTTCCCTCCCCAACACCCACCTGCCCCTGGGGTAATTGCAGCTTTATAGGTACTTACACGTCTTAGAGGAAAGGGGCTGCTCTCAGGTGCAGCTCTTTATCCAAATCAGTCATACATTGAGGACCAGAGATTAATTAAGCTTCAGGTGAACAAGGTATATTAGAGATATTAGATACACTTTTATTAGTATAAGCATCCACACCAACCTTTAGTAAATACAGAATTTAAAGACCTAAACACAAGCTTTAAACTAAGATGCAGACAAATGTCCAGCAGCGAGATGGGGGCTTTCCAGTATTTTGCAATGAGTGTCACATGTATGATTTTCTCCCAGTTGGTGAGAGGTCTTACGTATGCACTAAGTGCAAGGAGCTCTTTGCTCTCAGGGAACAAGTCCATTCTCTAGAGCAGGGGTCTCAAACTCAAATTGCTTTGAGGGCCAAATGAGGACTTGTAAAGTAACCCGGGGGCCGCACAAGACGCAGGCCTAATTTGCATAAGGGACCTCATTTGCATAAATATTTGCATAATGTTACCATAAACTAACTTTTAGTAAACATGCCTCTTAATGAGCGTATGGATAAAGAAAGACTAAAAGATTTCTACATTACTATAATCCAGTGCCAACCGCCAGGCACATTAGGAACTACTACAAACACTACCCATTTAGAACCCATAGCAAACCCACCGTATCGTAACAGCACTACCAGGACTCACAAAGCACCATACCCTAACTATCAAAAGGCAACACTGCAAATATTAAACCAATACATTTCAGAGAATAACAATACATGACCTACTGGGGAAAGAGAACAAGTGGCAATGTCAAATAGGAATTACATAAACAGAATACCTCAGCTCAGTTACACATGCAGAACATACACCATCACCAAACAAGGAATCAAAATTTAGAAACAGGAAGACAATAATTAAACTGGGAACCCCAAAAGCCAAACTTGGAATGTACAACAACACTGTAGAAATAAAACTATAAATTAATTTCCTCTTGTATTAAATAAAGCACAGACGTTAATGATGCACATTTCCCAGAGCTGACATATTCCAGTTAATTCAAAATAAAGAGATATTTTTCTACCTTTTGTGCATTTTTTTTTTCAGTTGCAATTGTGCCAGCCACTTTCTTCTGGTTTCTTGGTGTCTTCTGCTAACTCTCCATGGTCTGCTGTCCATTTGTACTTTCTTCTCTCTTCTAGTTTTTTTTCCTTTCTCTCTCTGCATCTGCTTTAACATACTAATCTTTTTCCTTTTGCTCTTTCCTCATTCCTATTTCATCCACTCAAATTTTACCCCTCCATTCTCAATCCACACTTACTCACCCAGTACCTGGCCAATTGTAGATTTTTCTTCCCTCCCACACAAAATATTTTTTCCCCTCTCCATTTTACTCTCCCAGCCCTATCCCATTCTAATCCTCCCCCAACATCAGCTCCCTTGTAGTTTCAGCCCCACCCAGCATCTGCTCCCTTCTAGTCCCCGCATCATCAGCCCATTCCAGTCCTATTCTAGCCCCACCATCAGCCCATTTCCTGTCCTTGCTCCCCCCAACTAAGCCCATTTCCAGTCCTAGCTCCCTCCCCTCACAGCCCATTTCCTTTCTAAGCCCCCTCCCCATCAGCCCATTTCCATTCCAAGCCCCCCTCCCCATCAGCCCATTTCCATTCCAAGCCCCCTTCCACTCAGCCCATTTCCATTCCAAAACCCCGTCCCCATCAGTTATTTGCAGTTCAAGCCCCCCCTTCTACTCAGCCCATTTCCAGTCCTAGCAACCCCCCCAGTCCATTACCAGTTCTAGCCCCCCCATAGCCCATTACCAGTCCTAAGCCCCCCAACAGCCCACTTCCAGTCCTAACCCTCCCATCACCCCATTTTCATTCTTAGCCCCCCCATAACCCCATTTTCAGTCTTAGCCCCCCCCAATCAGACCACCTCCAGTCCTAACCCCATCTGCCCATTTCCAGTCCTCGCCCCCCCCGAGCCCAGTACCATTCCTAAGCCCCCCAACAGCCCACTTCCAGTCCTAACCCTCCCATCACCCCATTTTCATTCTTAGCCCCCCCATCACCCCATTTTTAGTCTTAGCCCCCCCAATCAGACCACCTCCAGTCCTAACCCCATCTGCCCATTTCCAGTCCTCGCCCCCCCATAGCCCATTACCATTCCTAAGCCCCCCAACAGCCCACTTCCAGTCCTAACCCTCCCATCACCCCATTTTCATTCTTAGCCCCCCCCCCATAACCCCATTTTTAGTCTTAGCCCCCCCCCAATCAGACCACCTCCAGTCCTAACCCCATCTGCCCATTTCCAGTCCTAACCCCCCCCCCCAATCAGGCCAAGTAAATAAACTAAAAACAAAACCCTGTCTGCTGCTGCTGCTGCTGCTGCCGCCGCCGCCGCCGTGGTAGCAGCACAATCAGCTGTTCGCGGTCCCTTCTCCTATGCCCGGAAGAGCCCCGAGTCTGCTCCTTTAGCGGTGAGCTTTTCAAGCCGCGAAGAGAGTATTTTCCTCTCGCGCGGCTTGACAAGCCGCGCGAGAGGGAAATATTCTCTTTGCATCTTGAAAAGCCCGCCGCTAAAGGAGCAGACTCGGGGCTCTTCCGGGCTGAGGAGAAGGGACCGCGAACAGCTGATTGTGCTGCTACCACGGCGGCAGCAGCAGCAGAAGACAGGGTTTGTGTTTTTTTTTTTTCCTCCGTCGCGGGCCGCACAAAGTTCGGTTGCGGGCCGCATGCGGCCCGCGGGCCGCGTGTTTGAGACCCCGGCTCTAGAGGCTAGAGTAGCAGACCTGGAAGACATAAGAAAGACAGAGAAGTACATGGACGAGACCTACAGGGATATAGTCCTGAAGTCTCACCTCCAGTCTGGCAGCATCCCTGTTGCCATGGAGGAGAGAGGTCACGTGACAGGAGAGCATCACCAGCAGGACGTGATCCTGTAACTAGGACCTGTCCTCCAGGTGATGTAAAACCCTCTCGCACCGAGGACATTTCTCCAGGGCCAAGTGCCCATGAGGGGAGGGTCAGGACAGCTGTTATAGTTGGTGATTCAATCATTAGGCATGTAGATAGCTGGGTGGCTGTTGGACGTGAGGATCGCCTGGTAACATGCCTGCCTGGTGCGAAGGTAGCGGACCTCACACACCACCTAGATAGGATCATAGATAGTGCTGGGGAGGAGTCTGCTGTCTTGGTACATGTCGGTATCAATGACATAGGAAAATGAGATAGGGAAGTTCTGGAGGCTAAATTTAAGCTTTTAGATAGGAAGTTGAAATCCAGAACTTCCAGGATAGCATTCTCCGAAATGCTTCCTGTTCCACGTGCAGGACCCAAAAGGCAGGCAGAGCTCCGGAGTCTCAATGCGTGGATGAGACAATGGTGCAAGGATGAGGGTTCTGGATTTGTTAGGAACTGGGGAACATTCTGGGGAAAGGAGGGGCTCTTCCGAAGGGATGGGCTTCACCTTAATCAGGATGGAACCAGACTGCTGGCATTAACCTTTAAAAAGGAGATAGAGAAGCTTTTAAACTAGAAAATAGGGGAAAGGCGACAGTCGCCGAAAAGCGGATGGTTCGGAAGAAGGTATCCTTGAAGAATACTACCGAAAGCAGTGAGGTTCCAAAAAAGAGTATACTAGCCCAAATGCCCTTGGGTACGGTGCAGACAGAGCGTAAGGATTCCAAATTATCCATGCCTACCAATAGCCAGAATAATATTAATAAAATACAGTCACTAAAATGCTTGTATGCAAATGCTAGAAGTCTAAACAATAAGATGGGAGAGTTAGAATATATAGCAGTAAATGAGAGGTTAGATATGATTGCAATCTCAGAGACATGGTGGAAGAAGGATAACCAGTGGGACACTGTGATACCTGGATACAAACTATAAGGTAATGATAGAACTGATCAAATTGGTGGAGGTGTTGCGCTCTATGTTAGAGAGGGCATTGAGTCAGAAAGGATAACAGTTTTGCAGGAAACAAAATTTGCTCTAGAATCTCTATGGATTGAAATTCATTGTATGAAGGGGAAGGTGATGGCAGTGGGGGTGTACTATCGACCGCCTGGCCAGAATGAACAAATGGATGATGAAATGCTCAAAGAAATCAAGGAAGCTAACAAAAGTCACAGCAGAGTAGTAATAATGGGTGATTTCAATTACCCCGGTATCGACTGGGTCAGTGTTATGGCAGGACATGCTAGGGAGATAAAGTTTCTAGATGAAATAAATGACTGCTTCTTGGAGCAGCTGGTTCATGAACCGACCATCGTGTTTGATTTAATTAGTGGAGGAGGGATAGTAAAGAAATCCACAGTACTACCTTTTAACTTTTGAAAGGGAGACTATGATAAAATGAGGAATATAGTTAAGAAAAAACTAAAAGGAGCGGTTGCAAAGGTTAAAGACTTACAGCAAGCTTGGGTGTTATTTAAAAATACTATCCTCGAAGCCCAGACCAGCTATATTCCACGCATTAAGAAAAGTGGAAGAAAGTCCAAAAACCTGCCAGCATGGTTTAAAGGTGAGGTCAGAGAGGCTGTTGCTGCCAAAAAAGCATCTTTCAGGAAATGGAAAAAAGAGCCATACGACGAAAACTGGAAACAGCACAAGCACTGGTAAGTTAAATGCAAAGCATTGATAAGGCAGGCAAAACGAGAATTTGAGAAGGAACTTGCTACGGAAGCAAAAACACGAAATAAAGACCTTTTTCAAGTACATTCGTAGCAAAAGGCCTGTGAGAGAGTCAATTGGACCGTTAGATGATACAGGGGTAAAAGGGGCAGTAAGAGGAGACAAGGCTATAGCGGAGAGACTGAATGAATTCTTTGCTTCAGTCTTTAATGAGGAAGATGTAGGGATGTTACCCAAGACTGAAGTGGTATTTAAATGTGATACTGCAGAGGAATTGAGAGAAATATCACTACACCGGGAAGATGTATTACAACTATTTGATAAACTGAATAGTAGCAAATCACCTGGACTGGATGGTATACATATGGAACTCTCTCCCAGACCACATAAGATCAACCAAGAACCTCAAGGACTTCAGAAAACTTCTTAAGACTGATCTATTTACAGTACATTTCAAGGACCTCACATAAATTTTCTACCTCAAGACATTACAGGATCACGATCCTATCTCCAAGACATTACAGAATCTCAATCCTAGCACGCCTCTCAAACAGCCCCATTTTGTAAATATGTATATAGCTCATTATGTAAATAGTTCACCGATATAATCTAATGCACTGCCCCACACACTACACTTCTCAGTTCTCACACTGCATGCTACAAACCACACTTTATTATTGATTTTGATTGATGTGCCACACCGCCTTGATTTAACGATGAGGCGGTATACTAAATCCTTCTAAATAAATAAAATAAACAAACATCCAAGAGTGTTGAAAGAACTGAAATATGAGATTGCAGACCTGCTATTGGTAATCTGTGAATTTTCATTAAAATCATCTGTAATACCTGAAGATTGGAGGGTCGCCAATGTAACGCCAATTTTTAAAAAGGGTTCCAGGGGTGACCCGGGAAATTACAGACCGGTGAGCCTGACGTCAGTACCGGGGAAAATGGTAGAAACCATCATAAAGAACAAAATTACAGAGCATGTAGATCAGGGGTGTCAATCTCAAATACACAGTGGGCCAAAATGTAAAACTTGAACAAAGTCGTGGGCCAGCATTGAACAAATGAACCTTTTAATATGGACCCAAACAAGATTTGCTTTAACATTGAATATGAAGCAACACTTATTACTATACAATTTATAACTTAATAGCTCAGATATGCAAAAACCAATTTCAAATAAAAAAAAACATCAATGACATTCATTTATTAAATAAGATTTAAATAATAAATAATAATTTTTAAAATAAAATAACAATAATAAAATTAATCAACCATTCAAGCCCATGTCTTGGAGTAGCAAGAAAAAGTGCATAAAGAAAACGTTAATTATTGCTCAGTTTGCTGCACACTGATCTAATCTGATGTGCCCAAGCCAGATACCTGGCATCTCTTCTTGGATGATAGTTCATCAATGTCTGGGCTCAGGCTTTGAGCTGAGGAAATCCTCAGTATCGAGCGAAGGTGTTCATCAGTCAGACGTCTCCTGTGAGATGTTTTGGTCATCTTCATCGAGGAGAAAAGTTGCTCACATAGATAAGTGCTGCCGAACATGGAGAGCATCTGAGCAGCTTGGGTGCGGAGCTGAGGCATTGTGTCAGGGATGAACTGTGGAAACTGGGCGGCGCCCACAGCATCATACTTTGACTTCAGCGTGTCATTACACTGGAGTTCAATTAGCTCCATTTGGAGGTTGGTTGGTGCGTTTTCCACATTAACTGCAAAGGGATTACTGAGCAGTTCAAACCTACATTTCTGGACATCAAAGTCGGCAAATCGCCGGCTAAACTCAGCGCATGGGAACAAGTTGGTAAAGAACTGCGTTTTCATGGTTTGGCAGCAGGGAAAATGGCCAAGGTTTCCTTGCAGCATCTGATTCTCCCACAGGCACAGTTTAGTTTTAAAAGCCCTCACTGCAGCGTACATGTCTGTGATGATGCGCCCCCGCCCCTGAAGCTGCAGGTTCAGCGCATCGAGATGGCTCGAGATGTCACACAGAAAGGCCAGCTCACACACAAACTTTTTCTCCCGAAGCTCTGCTGTGTCCTTCCCTTTGCTTTCCAGAAACTGACATATTTCCTCATGCAGCTCAAAACATCTATTCAGTACTTTTCCTCGGCTTAACCATCTCACCTCTGTGTGATACGGCACGTCTGCGTATTCCGAAGCACACTCCTCCAGAAAAGACTTAAACTGGCGGTGATTCAGACCTTTGGCTCTTATAAAGTTAACTACTTGTGTTACTGTGGTCATAACATGTTCCATCTTTAGGGCTTTGCCACACAATGATTCCTGATGTATGATGCAGTGATAAACAGTTAGTTCAGCTGCACAGTTCTCTTCCTGCATCTTCTCCCGGACCCTGCCCACCAGTCCACTTGTTTTACCGCACATCGCTGGCGCACCATCTGTCGTTAATCCCACGAGTTTATCCCACGGCAGCTTTATTTCAGTTACGCATTTGGAAACCTCCTCAAAAATTTCCTTTCCTGTGGTTGTGCCATGCATTGATTTGAATCCCAATAGCTCCTCCGTAACACACATATTTGAGTCCACTCCACGGATGAAGACTGACAGCTGAGCAGTATCAGATGCGTCGCTGCTCTCATCCACAGCAAGGGAGAATGCAACGAAATATTTTCCCTTTTCCAAAAGCTGGTCATACAGATTGGTGGCAAGATCACATGTGCGATCAGCTACTGTGTTTCTGCTCAGGCTCACGTTTGAAAAGGCTTGCTTTTTCTCTGGGCACACAATGTCACAAACTTTCAACATGCACTTTTTCACAAACTCTCCCTCATTAAAGGGCCGGGCTGATTTTGCGATCTCTGCTGCCACAATATAACTAGCCTTTACAGCAGCCTCACTTTGTGATGTGGCTTTATTGAACATATTCTGTTGTGAAACCAAACTTCTTTTCATCTCCTCCACTTTCTGGCTCCTTTGAGTCATGTCCAGGTCCTTGTACATGTCATGGTGTTTTGTTTCATAGTGTCGTCGAATGTTATACTCCTTAGTTATAGCCACGTTGACTCCACAAATCAGACAAACAGGTCTGTCTTTTACATATGTAAACAAATATTCTGTCTCCCACCTGTCCAGAAAGTTCCTGTTGTCTGCCTTTCTTTTTGCCATTTTTGGGAAGGGGTTCCACAGTGACAGTTGTAGCTTGAGATCGCTATGACTTCTGTCACACAGGAGAGGGCGTTTCTGGGACCTGTCCTGATTGACGCGCCAAAACAACAGCAAGGCATTATGGGATTTGTAGTATTAGCGATGAATGAATGCGCTGTATAATACCGGCAGGCTAGCTCTAGTAGTCATTTGGTATAGCCTCGCGGGCCAAATATAATTACACTACGGGCCAAATTTGGCCCGCGGGCCAGAGTTTGACACCTATGATGTAGATAGTCATGGACTAATGGGACTAGACAATAGATCAAAACTGGGGTTTATAGAGCAATATAGACACCAAAATCAAGAAGTAATTTGCTCAAATTTCTCACATAATCCAAATACTGTAATCGTTTAAGGAAAAGGGTCTCAGAACGAATGAGTACGGGTCAAACCAGGCTCAAGCCTTGAGACTCACAATCCCCTTCGTTACATCAAGGACCCAAATATCCCTTTAACTCAGGTAAAACGAACTTATATATGCAGGCACTGTTTTACTTATCAATGCAGTCACTGTTCGAACAGAACTAAGCTGTAAATAGAGTCCCGACTCCTTAAACTGCTTAAAAACAGCGAAATAGCTTGTCTGGGAATGTAATTTGAGTCGAGAAGTGGCTCCCAGCTCCTAATGCAGTCACTGTTCAAACAAAACTAAGCTGTGAATAGAATCCTGACTCTTTGAACTGCTTAAAAAAAGCAAAACAGCTTATCTGAAAATGCAGTTTGAGTCGAGAAGTAGCTCCCAGCTCCCAACGCTAATCCTAAGCGCTGATGCATTTCACCGCCGACGCGGCTTCTTCGGGGGAAGTTTAAAGAGTCGGGACTCTATTTACAGCCGCTGCTTTTGGAGCCAAAGAGAGAGTGTTTCTCTCTCGCAGCTCTTCAGAGCCGCGAGAGAGAAAGCGTAGTTACTCACCTGTAACAGGTGTTCTCCAGGAGCAGCAGGAATCAGTCCTCACTTATGGGTGACGTCGGCGCCGACGGAGCCCTCGCGGAGCAATTTTCCCCAGCTTTCAAAGAAAGCCTTTGGGAATTGCAGCGCGCATGCGCGGTCCTCTTCCCGCCCAAGGGGGCCATCTTAGCCAGTCAGATGACATAGCTAAAAAAGACAGCATAAAAAAATTTGCAAAAAAACATAAGCAGACGATTGCAACTCCAAGGGGAGGAGGGAGGGTAGTGAGGACTGATTCCTGCTGCTCCTGGAGAACACCTGTTACAGGTGAGTAACTACGCTTTCTCCAGGACCAAGCAGGAAGTCAGTCCTCACTTATGGGACTCCCAAGCTCAAGGCTACCGGAGACCCTAAGCACAAAAATGAGCTCCCTCTAGCTCAGCAGCACAGAAGGAAAGAATCTTCGCTGAATTATCACCCACCGGTAGCCCACATCCGGGATGGAGGGTAGGAGTTGCTCAGACCTCAAAGAGATTACGGAGGACTGCCTGTCCGAAAGCACTGTCCCTGCGGGACTCCCTCTCGAGACAGTAATGGACCGCAAAAGTCTGGCTCGAAGACCAAGTAGCGGCCCGGCAGATGTCTGCCAGCGGAACAGAGCGGAGGTAAGCCACTGACGTAGCCTTTGCCCGAACGCAATGAGCCATGACTCGACTTTCTAAGGAGAGTCCGGCTGCCCCATAAGCCCAAGAGATACAGTCCGCAACCCAGATGGACAGAGTACGCTTGGAGACCGGGAGCCCCAATTTATTGGGGTCAAAAGACACAAAAAGCTGAGCAGCTTTACGGTGCTCCCGCGTACGGTCAAGGTAGAAGTTCAATGCCCTTCTACAGTCCAGGGTATGGAGGACCGTTTCAGCTCGGCTGGAGTGTGGCCTGGGAAAGAAGGTTGGAAGTACCACCTCCTGATTGATGTGAAAAGGGGAGACCACTTTTGGAAGAAATTTTGGGTGAGTCCGTAGGACTACCCTATTTTTGTAGAACCGAGTGTAAGGGGGATCAGACACGAGGGCCTGCAATTCACTTACGCGTCTAGCGGAAGTGAGGGCTATCAAGAACAGTGTTTTCCAAGACAGAAAACGGAGAGAACAGGTAGCCATAGGTTCAAAAGGCGGACAGGTGATCCGCTGCAAAACCACATTCAGGTCCCAGTCAGGCGCTGGAGGGCGCAGAGGTGGTTTAAGTAGAAGGAGACCTCGGAGGAACCTCGCTACGAGAGGGTCGCTGGAGAGAGGTCTACCGTCCACCGGCACATGATGGGCCGAAAGAGCACCGAGGTGAACTTTGACGGAGTTGGACTTAAGTCCCAGATTAGAGAGGTGTAGCAAGTACTGCAAGATCACCGACACCGGGCAGGAGAAGGGATCCTGAGACTGTTGGGTACACCAGACGGCGAAGCGACGCCATTTAAGGGCGTAGCATTTGCGGGTAGAAGGCCGTCGCGAAGCCAAGACGACCTCCTCCACCTCTGCCGGCAGGAGAAGGGGAGCAAGGACTACCCTCTCAGCAGCCAGGCCATGAGGTTGAGAGACCTGAGGTTGGGGTGTAGTAGAGACCCCTGATCCTGAGTGAGGAGATCCGGTTGTACCCCCAGAGGGAATGGATCCTCCACCGCCAATTGCAGCAGGAGCGGAAACCACGGCTGTCTGGGCCAACGAGGGGCCACCAGGATCATGAAGGCTTTGTCTCGGAGAACCTTGAAAAGAGTCCGAGAGACTAGCGGGATGGGAGGGAAAGCGTACAGAAGGCTCCCCGACCATGAAATCAGAAACGCGTCCGCCACAACCCGAAGGGGGTGTGGCTGACGAGAGCAGAAGCGAGGAAGCTGCCGGTTGTGAGGACTGGCAAAGAGATCCACCGTGGGGAGGCCCCACTTTAGGAAGAGCTTCTGAACTACCAAGGGATCCAGCCGCCACTCGTGCGGCTGGAGGATCCTGCTGAGTTTGTCCGCCAGGCAATTCTCTCGGCCCGGGAGATAAACTGCCTTGAGGAGGATGCCGTGACTGACGGCCCAAGAGCAGAGCTTCTGTGCCTCCCGGCAGAGGAGGAAGGAGCCCGTGCCCCCTTGCTTGTTCACGTAGAACATGGCAACTTGATTGTCCGTCTGGACAAGGACGGACTGGTGGGAAGTCAGGTGGGAGAAGGCCTTGAGAGCCAGGCGGATCGCCCTGAGCTCCAGGAAGTTGATCTGCTGAGCAGACTCCCACGTGGTCCAGAGGCCCTGAGTACGTGCCCCTTGGCAATGTGCTCCCCAGCCCAGGAGGGATGCATCCGTGGTCAGCACCCGGGTCGGCTGGGGTGACTGGAAAGGCATTCCGAATATCAGGTTCGGCTGCTGAAGCCACCACCGGAGAGACGAGATCAGCGGCTCGGAGACGCGCACTAGGTCTGCTAGGCCGCCTGTGGCTTGTCGCCACTGCTGGCGGAGACACCATTGAGCAGGCCGCATATTCAGGCGGGCATTGGGTGTCACATGGACGGTGGAAGCCATATGGCCGAGTAGTCTCAGGAAGCGCCTGGCGGAGACCAGGGGCTGGCTGCGAAAACGGTCGGCTAGGTCCATGAGCCGTTGAGCCCTGTCGAGCGGTAGGTACGCTCGTGCCTGAGGAGTGTGCAGCCTTGCGCCGATGAACTCGAGATCCTGTGAGGGGAGCAAAGTGGACTTTGCGAAATTTATAACAAAGCCCAAGTATTGCAGAAGAGTCACCGTGCGGCGTGTGGCGCTGGTGACCTCCGGAGCGGACGCCGCTCTGATGAGCCAGTCGTCGAGGTACGGAAAGACATACAGGCCGTGAAGCCGGAGATGGGCCGCCACCACCGCGAGACATTTTGTGAAGACTCGCGGTGCGGAGGATAGGCCAAAGGGCAGTACTCTGTACTGGTAATGATTTCCTGCCACCACAAACCTTAGGTATTGGCGGTGGCTGGGGTGGATGAGGATGTGCGTATAGGCATCCTTTAGATCCAAGGAGCATAGCCAATCTCCCTGCTGGAGGTAGGGCAGAAGGATTCCAAGGGTAAGCATCTTGAACTTCTCCCGCACAAGGAACTTGTTGAGGTTGCGCAAGTCCAGGATGGGTCTGAGGCCTCCTGTTCTCTTTGGTATTAGAAAATACCTGGAATAAAAGCCTTGACCTCTCAGGTGGTGTGGCACCGGTTCCACCGCCTGTTCCTGCAGAAGACCTGCTAACTCCTGAAGGAGTAATTCCCTGTGTAGAGGGGGTCGTGGAGGTTCTCCCGGAAAATAGGAGGGAGGGACCTGGTGGAAGTGGAGAAGATAGCCTTCTCGCACGACTTGAAGCACCCAGGCATCTGCGGTGATGCTGGACCACCTGTGGGCGAAGTGAACCAGCCGGCCTCCGGTGCTGGGAGGAACCAGCGGGGGGGGAGAGGCTATGCTTAGTGAGTCAAAAACCCCCACCCTGCGGAGCAGGGGCTGGTGGTGCAGGCTTGGGGGCTTGCTGCCTACGGGACCCGTTACCCCGTCCCTTGGCCTGCTGGCCCTGTTGGGGAGCTGCAGGGGCCTGATAATGGGGGTATTGTTTGTAGGCAGTCGCCTTCCTCGGGTAAAAGGACTTTTTTCCCGAGCCCTTCTTTTTCTGGGAAGGGGCAGAGGTCTTCCTAGAAAGCCTGGTCCTGGTGAGAGTCTCAGTCTCAATTTGCGCAGCCTTCTCAGGCATGGGCTTGCCAAAGAGGTTTTCGCCTCGGCAGGGGACATCGACCAACTTGTCCTGCACCCAGGGCTCAAGGTCTGACGACTGAAGCCAAGCCTGTCGGCGGGCACCGATGCCGGCTGCGGCCACTCGAGCCGATGCTTCAAAGCCATCATAGGCTGCTCGGGACATGAACTTTGAGCATTCCCGAATGCCAGTGGACAAGGCCAGGAACCTCCGCAAGGGTTCCTCGGACAAACCAGCGGAGAATCCAGCTAGTTCTTTAGCCAGATCTCGGAGATACATGCCCATGTATAGCTGGTAGGTCTGGACACGACATGCGAGCATAGAGCCCTGGAAACACTTCTTACCAAGGCCATCCAGGTTACGGGCCTCCCTGCCAGGAGGCACCGAGGAGTGCATCTTCTGGCTCTTAAGACGATGCATGGCCGATTCCACTACCATGGAATGGTGTGGTAGCTGTGCCTTTTGAAAGCCAGGGCTCTTGCGGACTCGATAGATAGAATCGACCCGCTTGCTCAGGACCGGCGAGGAGGCCGGACTCTCCCACATACGGAAGAGTAGTCGTTCCAGCATAGGAGGAACCGGTAAAGTAAAGTGTTCCCTTGCGGGAGAGTCATACTGGAGGGCGTCGAGCTCTTCGGCCCGAGGCTCCTCCTCGGGGTCCGCAGGGAAGGCCAAAGCCTTGGCCATATCCCTTACGAAGTCCGAGAACCGGGCATCCTCCGGGGGGGACTGCTTCCGAGGCTCGGACTCCGGTGAGTCCGAGGGGACACACCGAGTCCGGAAAGAATCAGGCGACTCTTCCTCTTCAGACTCCCAGACCGACTCCGACGAGGACTCGGTGGGGTCGGCCCGGGCAGGGCGCGGCGACTGCCGCCCCGACGCAGAGGGAGTCGGCGACCTCGGTCCCGAACGGGAGGCCGAGGGTGACCTCGTCCGAGGATCGACTCGAGTTCGCATCGACTCGAGGATCGGCTCGGTCTCCGGGGTCGACTTGGACGTCGACGTCCCGGCGGTCGGGGCAGCGGCGCCAGCGAGGCCAGCGAGCAGTGCCCGCTGCTGGTCCATGAAGGCAGACAGTCTGCTCTCCAAGGCCGTCAACCTGAGTCCGAGCTCAGGTGACCCAGCAGCTCCCGACTTGGGCCCCGACGGCGTCGGGCCCGACGTCGGCTGTCGCGGAGGCGAGTCCAGAAGGACCACAGGACTTACCCGAGCAGGCATCTCCGACTCCAGGCGAGGTCGCTTCGTGAGGTGCTCCTTCTCCAAGGACCCGGGGCGGCTGTCGGGGCTATGCGAACTGGCCCTCGCGGAACCAGGAGCGTCCACCGACGCCGCCCTCGCGGGTTTCACCTTCCGACGATGGTCCCCGGAGGGAGAACCCCTGTCGGAGGAACTCCAGCGACGGTCCGAGCTGGAGCCTTTGGACGCGGAGGCCTCCGACGAGGTCCGGGTACGGCTGGGGTCAGCGAAGATCCTATCACGCTGATGCCGCCGACTTCTCAACGCTTTGGAGGACATTTTGCCGCAGGGCCCACAGATCAATTCCTCATGATCCGGGCCCAGGCAGCGGAGGCAAAAGTCGTGTGTGTCAGTTAGTGACATATTTCGGTCACACTGACCACACCGCTTAAAACCACTGGCAGCCATCGGGGGAAAAAGGGCCCCTGCGAGGTCAAAGGACCGGGCTGCCAGGGAAAAATCGAAAACGAAAGCTGACTAAGTCAGAAAAACCGAAAAAAAGGAAGAGGACTCGTGACCGGCGTCGCGAGTCCGGGCGGGAAAAAGACCGGCGTCGAACCGAAGGAAAAAGAATAAAATAACGAAGAAATATCGACTTTTTCGCGGGGACAAGACGGGGACGTCTGTAGGGCTCCGCGGAAAAAAGAAGACTGGCTAAGATGGCCCCCTTGGGCGGGAAGAGGACCGCGCATGCGCGCTGCAATTCCCAAAGGCTTTCTTTGAAAGCTGGGGAAAATTGCTCCGCGAGGGCTCCTTCGGCGCCGACGTCACCCATAAGTGAGGACCGACTTCCTGCTTGGTCCTGGAGAAACTCTCTCTTCGCGGCTCTGAAAGCCACCGCTTTTGGAGCTGATGCTGCAGGGAGCAGAGGACTCTGCCGGGCAGGGGGGCACCGCGGGATGCTTGATACTGCGGCGGCGGTGGCAGCAGCAGCAAGTTTGGATTTTTTTTTACTCTACCGGCCAGCTGCTTAACACACCGGGCCAAATGCATCACGGGCCGCACAAGATGCTCTTGCGGGCCGCATGCGGCCCGCGGGCCGTGTGTTTGAGACCCCGGATATAGTGTATCTGGACTTTCAGAAAGCCTTTGACAAGGTCCCTCATCAGAGACTTTTGGCAAAACTAAAAAGTCATGGGATAGGAGACAGTGTACTATTGTGGATCGGGAACTGGTTAAAAGATAGAAAGCAGAGGGTAGGGCTAAATGGCCAATATTCCCAATGGAAAAAGGTGAATAGTGGAGTACCCCAGGGATCTGTACTGGGTCCGCTACTTTTTCACATATTCATAAATGACCTAGAAAAGGGAATAACTAGTGAGGTTATCAAATTTTCAGACGATACAAAACTGTTTAAAGTTGTTAAAACCCAAGAGGACTGTGGAAAACTGCAGGAGGATCTGGATAAATTGGAAGACTGGGCATCCAAATGGCAGATGAAATTTAATGTGGACAAGTGCAAAGTTATGCACCTAGGAAAGAACAACCCACACTATGGTTACACGATGCAAGGTTCCACATTGGGAACCACCACCCAGGAAAAAGATTTAGGAGTCATCGTGGATAAAGCGTAGTTACTCACCTGTAACAGGTGTTCTCCAGGAGCAGCAGGAATCAGTCCTCAATTATGGGTGACGTCGGCGCCGACGGAGCCCTCGCGGAGCAATTTTCCCCAGCTTTCAAAGAAAGCCTTTGGGAATTGCAGCGCGCATGCGCGGTCCCCTTCCCGCCCAAGGGTGCCATCTTAGCCAGTCAGATGACATAGCTAAACAAGACAGCATAAAAATTTGCAAAAAACTAAAGCAGACGATTGCAACTCCAAGGGGAGGAGGGAGGGTTGTGAGGACTGATTCCTGCTGCTCCTGGAGAACACCTGTTACAGGTGAGTAACTACGCTTTCTCCAGGACCAAGCAGGAAGTCAGCCCTCACTTATGGGACTCCCAAGCTTAAGGCTACCGGAGACCCTAAGCACAAAAATGAGCTCCCTCTAGCTCAGCAGCACAGAAGGAAGGATCTTCGCTGAATTATTACCCACCGGTAGCCCACATCCGGGATGGAGGGTAGGAGTTGCTCAGACCTCAAAGAGATTACGGAGGACTGCCTGTCCGAAAGCACTGTCCCTGCGGGACTCCCTCTCGAGACAGTAATGGACCGCAAAAGTCTGGCTCGAAGACCAAGTAGCGGCCCGGCAGATGTCTGCCAGCGGAACAGAGCGGAGGTAAGCCACTGACGTGGCCTTTGCCCGAACGCAATGAGCCGTGACTCGACCGTCCAAGGAGAGTCCGGCTGCCCCATAAGCCCAAGAGATACAGTCCGCAACCCAGATGGACAGAGTACGCTTGGAGACCGGGAGCCCCAATTTATTGGGGTCAAAAGACAAAAAGCTGAGCAGCTTTACGGTGCTCCCGCATACGGTCAAGGTAGAAGTTCAATGCCCTTCTACAGTCCAGGGTATGGAGGACCGTTTCAGCTCGGCTGGAGTGTGGTCTGGGAAAGAAGGTTGGAAGTACCACCTCCTGATTGATGTGAAAAGGGGAGACCACTTTTGGAAGAAATTTTGGGTGAGTCCGTAGGACTACCCTATTTTTGTAGAACCGAGTGTAAGGGGGATCAGACACGAGGGCCTGCAATTCACTTACGCGTCTAGCGGAAGTAAGGGCTATCAAGAACAGTGTTTCCAAGAAAGAAAACGGAGAGAACAGGTAGCCATAGGTTCAAAAGGCGGACAGGTGATCCGCTGCAAAACCACATTCAGGTCCCAGTCAGGCGCTGGCGGGCGCAGAGGTGGTTTAAGTAGAAGGAGACCTCGGAGAAACCTCGCTACGAGAGGGTCGTTGGAGAGAGGTCTGCCGTCCACCGGCACATGATGTGCCGAAAGAGCACTGAGGTGAACTTTGACGGAGTTGGATTTAAGTCCCAGATTAGAGAGGTATAGCAAGTACTGCAAGATCACCGACACCGGGCAGGAGAAGGGATCCTGAGACTGTTGGGCACACCAAACGGAGAAACGACGCCATTTAAGGGCGTAGCATTTTCGGGTAGAAGGTCGTCGCGAAGCTAGGACGACCTCCTCCACCTACGTCGGCAGGAGAAGGGGAGCAAGGACTACCCTCTCAGCAGCCAGGCCATAAGGTTGAGAGATCTGAGGTTGGGGTGTAGCAGAGACCCCTGATCCTGAGTGAGGAGATCCGGTTGAAACCCCCGAGGGAATGGATCCTCCACCGCTAATTGCAGCAGGAGTGGAAACCACGGCTGTCTGGGCCAGCGAGGGGCCACCAGGATCATGAAGGCTGTGTCTCGGAGAACCTTGAAAAGAGTCCGGGAGACTAGCGGGATGGGAGGGAAAGCGTACAGAAGGCTCCCCGACCATGAAATTAGAAACGCGTCCGCCGCAACCCGAAGGGGGTGTGGCTGACGAGAGCAGAAGCGAGGAAGCTGCCGGTTGTGAGGACTGGCAAAGAGATCCACCGTGGGGAGGCCCCACTTCAGGAAGAGCTTCTGAACTACCAAGGGATCCAGCCGCCACTCGTGCGGCTGGAGGATCCTGCTGAGTTTGTCCGCCAGGCAATTCTCTTGGCCCGGGAGATAAACTGCCTTGAGGAGAATGCCGTGACTGACGGCCCAAGAGCAGAGCTTCTGTGCCTCCCGGCAGAGGAGGAAGGAGCCCGTGCCCCCCTGCTTGTTCACGTAGAACATGGCAACTTGATTGTCCGTCTGGACAAGGACGGACTGGTGGGAAGTCAGGTGGGAGAAAGCCTTGAGAGCCAGGCGGATCGCCCTGAGCTCCAGGAAGTTGATCTGCTGAGCAGACTCCCACGTGGTCCAGAGGCCCTGAGTACGTGCCCCTTGGCAATGTGCTCCCCAGCCCAGGAGGGATGCATCCGTGGTCAGCACCCGGGTCGGCTGGGGTGACTGGAAAGGCATTCCGAATATCAGGTTCGGCTGCTGAAGCCACCATCGGAGAGACGAGATCAGCGGCTCGGAGACGCGCACTAGGTCTGCTAGGCCGCCTGTGGCTTGTCGCCACTGCTGGCGGAGACACCATTGAGCAGGCCGCATATTCAGGCGGGCATTGGGGGTCACATGGACGGTGGAAGCCATATGGCCGAGTAGTCTCAGGAAGCGCCTGGCGGAGACCAGGGGCTGGCTGCGAAAACGGTCGGCTAGGTCCATGAGCCGATGAGCCCTGTCGAGCGGTAGGTACGCTCGTGCCTGAGGAGTGTGCAGCCTTGCGCCGATGAACTCGAGATCCTGTGAGGGGAGCAAAGTGGACTTTGCGAAATTTATAACAAAGCCCAAGTATTGCAGAAGAGTCACCGTGCGGCGTGTGGCGCTGGTGACCTCCGGGGCTGACGCCGCTCTGATGAGCCAGTCGTCGAGGTACGGAAAGACATACCGGCCGTGAAGCCGGAGATGGGCCGCCACTACCGCGAGACATTTTGTGAAGACTCGCGGTGCGGAGGACAGGCCAAAGGGCAGTACTTTGTACTGGTAATGATTTCCTGCCACCACAAACCTTAGGTATTGGCGGTGGCTGGGGTGGATGAGGATGTGCGTATAGGCATCCTTTAGATCCAAGGAGCATAGCCAATCTCCCTGCTGGAGGTAGGGCAGAAGGATTCCAAGGGTAAGCATCTTGAACTTCTCCCGCACAAGGAACTTGTTGAGGTTGCGCAAGTCCAGGATGGGTCTGAGGCCTCCTGTTCTCTTTGGTATTAGAAAATACCTGGAATAAAAGCCTTGACCTCTCAGGTGGTGTGGCACCGGTTCCACCGCCTGTTCCTGCAGAAGACCTGCTAACTCCTGAAGGAGTAATTCCCTGTGTAGAGGGGGTCGTGGAGGTTCTCCCGGAAAATAGGAGGGAGGGACCTGGTGGAAGTGGAGAAGATAGCCTTCTCGCACGACTTGAAGCACCCAGGCATCTGCGGTGATGCTGGACCACCTGTGGGCGAAGTGAACCAGCCGGCCTCCGGTGCTGGGAGGAACCAGCGGGGGGGGGAGAGGCTATGCTTAGTGAGTCAAAAACCCCCACCCTGCGGAGCAGGGGCTGGTGGTGCAGGCTTGGGGGCTTGCTGCCTACGGGACCCGTTACCCCGTCCCTTGGCCTGCTGGCCCTGTTGGGGAGCTGCAGGGGCCTGATAATGGGGGTATTGTTTGTAGGCAGTCGCCTTCCTCGGGTAAAAGGACTTTTTTCCCGAGCCCTTCTTTTTCTGGGAAGGGGCAGAGGTCTTCCTAGAAAGCCTGGTCCTGGTCAGAGTCTCAGTCTCAATTTGTGCAGCCTTTTCAGCCATGGGCTTGCCAAAGAGGTTTTCGCCTCGGCAGGGGACATCGACCAACTTGTCCTGCACCCAGGGCTCAAGGTCTGACGACTGAAGCCAAGCCTGTCGGCGGGCACCGATGCCGGCTGCGGCCACTCGAGCCGATGCTTCAAAGCCATCATAGGCTGCTCGGGACATGAACTTTGAGCATTCCCGAATGCCAGTGGACAAGGCCAGGAACCTCCGCAAGGGTTCCTCGGACAAACCAGCGGAGAATCCGGCTAGTTCTTTAGCTAGATCTCGGAGATACATGCCCATGTATAGCTGGTAGGTCTGGACACGACATGCGAGCATAGAGCCCTGGAAACACTTCTTACCAAGGCCATCCAGGTTACGGGCCTCCCTGCCAGGAGGCAACGAGGAGTGCATCTTCTGGCTCTTAAGACGATGCATGGCCGATTCCACTACCATGGAATGGTGTGGTAGCTGTGCCTTTTGAAAGCCAGGGCTCTTGCGGACTCGA